>JAULJL010000008.1:23253276-24003276 GCA_030761205.1 Fremontodendron californicum
AGGGGGTAAGGGACATATTTTGCTAATTTTTCAACAAAAAAAAAAAGTTTGTTGTGTTTTAAGCAATTTAGAAGTATTCATTCTGAACAAGGTCTGAGTAAGGGAGACTTGAGACATACCTTGTCAGTTTGATTTTAATCTTTTTATGTTTACTTGTTAATTTTTGTTTAGTATTTTAGGATTATTTAGGTTGCATGAGTTTGTTTTGTTTTGAGTCTTAGTTATTCCTATTCTTATGTTATTAGTTCTTTTCTCTTACACATGATTCTTTCATTTGGGTTAATAGACTTACATTGAGGACAATGTAAGAATTAAGTGTGGGGGGAACGATTTAGGATTTCTTTTATTTTTGTCTACTATTTTTTTTATGAGTGTTTATTATTATTATTATTTTTTTAATGTGTTCTAGTTCCTTTTTAATACAATGATGAGATATGAATTGCATAAGTCTAAAACAGATTTATTAGTGAGAAGATTTTCATGAGAATTGAGCTTGATGTCAACCTTTTTATGAGCCAATGTTAATATGATATGTTGATTGAGAAAGAAGCATGTTTAGACTTAATCTGACTTGTATAATCATCCTTGTGAGTTTTTGAGCCTATAATGATTGATGCATTATACAAATCAATCTAATTTCTTTCTTGAGTGCTCTTATGATTACATGATTCTCTAGAACTTGCTTTAAACCGTTTGAGACTATATTGATACATGTGACAACATGAATATGATAGAGGCATTAGGATTATAACCAGAGCCAAACAGCCATCCAATATTAATGTTCTAAGAGAACATCCCCACTAGTGAGCCAATTTGAGCCTACATTAAATATGCTATTTTATTGGTAACCAGAACTTACACCTAGCCTAAATATACTTATATCCTTACCCTTGTTCTAAAGATGGATTATATATTTTGAGACATATTGCAAAAACAAGGGATACTTTTTGAAAATTTGGGTTAGAACGAAAGATAAGTGTGGGGGAGGAGAGAGGCAAAAGTCAAGAGAAAAAGAAAGGGATCATTGTCAAATACATTCCCATATTAAAAAAAAAAAAATCTTCTCTTGAACTTCTAGTTAAAGTAAAGAAAAAGATGTTACAAAGTTGGTTAGAATGAAGCAAAGGCTCAACATGAATATTTAGCCTATGTTATTATGTGCTTTATAAGAGTTTTGAGAAGTTTTATTCGTATGATCTTATTATGTCTCTAAACTCTATGAACTCTTTGGAACCTTTGTGATATCTTTATCCTTTTGTTCTTTAACTACATTATAACCCTTTGGCCCCATTACAACCTTGAAAAAAAGACCTCTTGATTTATGAAGTTGTATGATCTAAATAGTGGAGAATAGGTGGACAAGCAAGCATATGGTAGAACTGTTTTCATGAGATTGATTGAGTGTAAACACTTTACCACTACTTTAAAGAGTGAAAATCATGAGAGTATAGTGAGAAGTTGAGATTAAGTTGAATATGCACTATTTTGATTGAAATATGTTATGTTAATATTGGCTTAACTCATTTATTTACATTCAAGCATGAATTTTTGTGAAATATGTTATGTTTGTGGGTATCGTTCTAGCAAACCCTCACGAGACTAAACTCGTCCACTAGAGACACCTAGGGGTTTAAAGGCTTGTGTCACATGCTAAGTGCCACCGTGATTTCCAACGAAAATGGATTAGATTAGATTTTCTTATTTTATTTTTATTGAGTCGTTGCTAGGGACTAGAAACAATTTAAGTGTGGGGGTGTGATAACTCGTATAATTATATAGTTCTTAGTTATGTTTTATTATTGCTTTGTGTCAAATACGAGTTATTATTGCTTAGTCTAATTGTGTTTATGATATTTTATATTTTTATGTAATTTGGTGTTTTTTACGAGTTTCTTTGAGTGATTTCAGATTACTAGGTTAAATCAACAATTAAGGGCAAATCCAGTTCAGTTCCAGTTCCGACACCTTTTGCCATATCCGCTATATCTAGAGTTTCACTAAAGCAATAAGGCTGAATTTTTTACAGTGCAAAGTTAAGAGGCATATCTATCGTTTTCATGTTTTACACTTCTTGAAACGGAGTCGTTTTCCCTAGCGAAATCGACCATCAAGTTGGCTGATGTGCAATGACGTCTGTGCTGACCTGTTTTGGTATTTTGACCATATCTTCCGATCCACATGAGCAAATGATCTGATTCCAACGGCTATGGATCCGTAACTGATAGAGGTATATTTTTTTAGAAGACCATTTGATCAGATCGAGCTTCCAACATTGACAAAATCGACCATTAAGCTGGCTGATCAGAATTGTCATACAATATGACGAAAATTGTTAGAAAAATGCACCCACCTATTATACCTACCTTTGAAATTTATAAAGCTTGTCTCTTGTCATTTAGCTCTCCAAAATGTGTATAAATAGAGGGCCTTGGATGAGTATTGGGATACAATTATACATTGGGAGGATATTAGCCATTGTAATAAAATTCTCTAAGTTTTCTTCTTCTTTCCTTTCTCTAGTTTTTTTTTTTATTTACTTATGCTTCTTTCATTTCTTTTCATTTTATTCATATCTAGTATGTGTTGCTAATCATATTGTTGAGGTGATGAGGTGAAGCTCTTGGTAAATGCTAAGGTTAGTCTCTTAAACATGAGCTAAAATGAATTATCATTTATAAACACTAGTATAGATAATATTTTCTTTCGGTTTAAAATCATACTTGCAAAGTAGGGATCTTGATTCATTATTGACAATGAAAATGGCACAATAAATGCTTGGTTTCATAACCTTGATTTGTTGTAGACATATACCTTGGCATAAGGAATGCTTGGACTCTTTTTATGAGTTTTGAGGACACCAAATGAACATAATATCATATGCTATGGACGTTGGACAATTTGGACTGAATTGCTAAACCTTCCGATTGGAACCTCCTTTATGTGTGGATTTCAATTGTGTAATAAAACAAGATTAATCTTAGCATAACACCAAGAGTGGATTCTCTAACCTCAACATCCTTTCTTATTGTTTTTTTATATCTTGTTTAATTGCTTTTATGTTATTTTGTTTATTTTGTTCTCTAATATCTTGTTTACTTTCTTTGTTATTGATTCCCTAATATCTTGTTTATTTTCTTTTTCATATATATTTATAAACTTATACTTACTAGTACGCTTCCCTGTGGTTCGACCTCGGACATCCGAGAATTTATTACTTGAACATAACCTGCACTTGGGTTTACAACTCTTAATTGAGTCTCCATCAAGTTTTTTGGCGCCGTTGCCGGGGAGGCAATACTAAGTATATAAGTTTATAAGTATATTTATTTTTATTGGCTGGTTATACCGCCTATATTTATTTTTATTGGCTGGTTATACCGCCTAATTTTCTATATATTTATATTTATATTGTATATTAACTTTGTTTTATTTTTATTGGCTGGTTATACCGCCTAATCTGTATATTAACTTTGTTTTATGCTTGTTTGGCGACGTGATTTTAGATCTCGTCGTTTAGTTAGATTTTATTGTGAAACTTTTTCAGGTAATCTTTCTAATACAACTCCTAGCATGGCTGACAATGAAAGTGTTCATGCTGAAGATGAGAACAGACAAGTACGCACCATGCGTGACTACTTGCAACCAACTCGAAGCTCATCACCCTCTTGTTTTATTTTTCCTCTCAATGCAAACAACTTTCGTTTTAAACCAGGTATGATAGCTTTGCTTCCAAATTTCCATGGGTTAGAATCGGAAAGTGCTTACTCGTTTCTAAAAGACTTCGAAGATGTATGTGTCACCTTTAATGACCAACAATGTACAAATGAAATTGTCAAGCTAAAATTATTTCCTTTTTCTTTAAAAGATAAAGCAAAAATTTGGCTTCATAATTTAAAACCAAGGTCAATTGGCACATGGCAAGAATTACAAACTGAGTTTCTAAAGAAATTTTTCCCAGCACATAAAACTACTGCTTTGAAAAGACAGATTCAAAATTTCAATCAAAATCAAAATGAAGCATTTTTTCAGTGCTGGGAGCGTTTTAAAGATTTGTTAAGTTCTTGTCCACATCATGGTTTTGAAAAATGGCGTCTTATTAGTTTCTTTTATGAAAGTTTAACTCCCGAAACTAAACAATTTGTTGAAACAATGTGTAACGGTGAGTTTCTAGAAAAAGAACCTGAAGAAGCCTTTGACTACCTAGACCATTTGGCAGATAACTCTCAAGCTTGGCACACAGATAATTCCTCTGAAAGTTCCAATAGATCTAATCTTGTTTCTAACAGAGGTAAATATCATTTTAGTCAAGAAGATGAGATAAAAGCTAAAGTAGCTAATTTGGCTAGAAAGATTGAAGCCATGAAACTTAGAGAAGTAAAAGAAGTCAAAACGGTTAAAAATGAAGAAAGTTGTGGAATTTGTGAAATCATGGGACACCCCACTTCTGAATGTCCAAACATTCCCATTCTTAAAGAAGCGTTGCATGATCAAGTAAATTCCATAAACACATTTAAAAAGCCTTTTCCTTCTCCTTACTCTGAAATGTATAACCCTGAATGGAGAGATCATCCCAACTTCAGTTGGCGGAATAATAATCATGTTCAGGTACCACAATCTCAAAAGCCGGGCAACACTTTTTCCTATCAACCTTCACGTGTACAAACCTTGGAAGAGACATTGCAAGCATTCATGCAAACACAAGCAAATGTGAATAACCAAACTTCACAGGACATCAATGAGATCAAAAACACCTTGTCCACATTGACAGCTTCATTACGCACTCAAGAAAAAGGTAAGTTTCCTGCTCAACCTCAGCCTAACCCTTCTACTCAATGTCTTGTTTCTTGCTCCAATGAAACTCAACAGGAAAATGCCAGTTCTATCACAATTCTTCGAAGTGGAAAGGCAATTGAAAAAAACATTCCATCAAAAGACCAAGATCCTCCTTCCCCTCCGAAAAGTAATGGTAAGGATGATGGTAAGTCTGAACTTCTTGAAAATTTGGACAAAGAAAAAGGTATGCATCTTGCTCCTTTTCCTCAAAGGTTGCAAACAATAAAGAATTTGAATCAAAATGCAGAAATTTATGAACTTTTCAAACAAGTTAAGATTAACATTCCTTTATTGGATGCAATCAAACAAGTTCCATCTTATGCTAAATTTTTGAAGGACATGTGCACATTTAAAAGGAAACATAATGTACAAAAGAAAGCATTTCTGACGGAAAGTGTGAGCTCAATCATTCAGCACCTTACTCCACCAAAATTCAAAGATCCTGGATGTCCAACAATCTCATGCATCATTGGAAACACTAGAATAGAACGTGCATTGCTTGATCTTGGTGCTAGTGTTAATCTTTTGCCTTTTTCTGTTTATCAACAGTTAGGTTTAGGTGAACTCAAGGAAACACCTGTTACACTTCAACTAGCTGATCGTTCTGTAAAAATTCCTCGAGGGATAGTTGAAGATGTTTTGGTTCAAATTGATAATTTTTACTTCCCTGTTGATTTTATTGTTTTGGACACACATCCTGTTTCAAATCCAAATGTTCAAATTCCTGTTATATTAGGCCGTCCATTTCTTGCAACTTCTAATGCTCTGATAAATTGCAGGAATGGTATTTTGAACATTTCTTTTGGAAAGATGACTTTAGAATTAAATGTGTTCAACATTTACAAGCAATCTGGTGATGATTCAGAAGTACATGAAGTGGATTTCATTGAAGAACTTGTTCATGAACATCTCACCACTACCACATTCCATGATCCTTTAGAAGCTTATTTAATTGAATGTGAGTTTGATAATGCTTCAGAAATTTCACACACTGATTCTTTGTTAAATTCTTTTCAGGTTAAGCATTGTTGGAAACAAAAACTTGAGGAACTCAGAAAAGATGCATATGAGAATTCTAAAATTAATAAAGAAAGAACTAAAGCCTTTCATGACAAGTTAATTTCAAGAAAAACATTTGATGTTGGGCAAAAAGTTCTACTTTATAATTCTAGACTTCACATATTTCCTGGTAAGTTGAGATCAAGATGGACTGGCCCATTTGTGGTTAAGCATGTGTATCATTATGGAGCAGTTGACATTGAGAATCCTCAAAATGGTAACGTATTCAAGGTAAATGGACAAAGACTCAAACTCTTTTTTGAAAATCATGTTACTCAAGAAGAGGTTGTTTTTCTTTCTGATCCTTGTTTTGAAAATAACTAGATGTAAATATAATTTTTACTAATTTCCAAAAAAAAATAAATAATAATAATAATAATAATACATTTTTTTAACCCCGATTAAATGGCGGATAATGGTACTCCGTGATTATTTAAGTCGGTTCCATCAGCTACCCACAAAACTGATATTGTATATAAATTTCTCTTTCATTTTTTTTTCTTTTCAGGATGGATGATATTCTCAAAAGATTGCAGAAATGATTCCCTCCTTTTCCTCGAAATATTTTACTGAAGCTTTACCAAGTTCGATTTGAAAGATTAAGAATGCTTATGCACAAAGGGATTCCTGAAGACATACGTTGGATAATTGAAGCCAAGGTACGTGAAGATGAATATCTTCCTGTTTTGCATTTACCAGGTACAGGTAGAAGCACTTTTGCAAAGAAGCGACGAGCAAAGCGCATGAGTTCAAATTGCCACAAATGTGCACGATGGACGTGTAACGGTAAATGTCGTTCTATTGGGATTCCGTCCTCTAATCGAGATGATAAAATTGAATTCATTAAGGATGGACTGAGTAAGGAGAATTTGGGTAATATCCAACTTTCTCTTGAGACGCATCCTAGTGGAGACGTACAAAGAGAAATTCTTGATTTATGGCCGCAATTCCAAAAGGAATGGCAACATCTTGGGAATCTGATGTTAAAAGACCCTGTTTGCCAGCTTGTAAGAAAACTGGATGGGAAGCATATCCTCGACTCATAGAAGGCGTTTAAGCCGTTTCTGGACGTAAAACCAGAGGAAGATGTGAGCCACAATCACAACTACAATAAATGACTTCTTAGCTTTTGGTTTGATTTGCAATAACTTTATTTCGGTTTAATTTACGTGTTGTTAGATTTGTGTAATTATTCTCGTTTTTTTTTGCATTGGTCTTTTACGGTTGATTTTTCTTCTCTTTTTGATTTTCTTCCTGAAATCACGCAAAAATCTTTTGTTAGGTTAACATTTTCTTCTGACAGGTCAAATACACTTTCGGCGACATTATTACTCTTGTCTGATTCACTACTCAGTCCTCTATATATTACACCATGTACTCATTCTCTTTCAGGCACTTGAAAAAAAAATGGAAAGTACTTTGTCCCAGTGCATTGAAAAAATTTGTGTCTTTGGAGGTGCTTATCCAGGGAAAAATAAAATATTCGCTGATGAAGCCATAAGAGTTGGAGTAATACTTGCCCAACAAAAGATCCAGTTGATTTATGGAGGCGGTAGTTCGGGTTTAATGGGAGCAGTCGCTACAGCAGCACACGCCAGAGGAAGTCCAGTTCTAGGAATTGTGCCAAAACTATTCACAGGTTTTTGTGGACCTACCGTGGGTAAGGAAATACAAGTCTGGAGTATCCCTGAACGGATAACAATCATGTACCATTCTGCCGATGCATTCATTGCTTTACCAGGAGGTCTGGGTACATTGGAAGAAATAGCTTGCGTGGCTTCTTGGTCATCTTTGGTCACAAATAAGAAACCCATTGGTTTGCTTAATATTAATGGTTATTTTAGTAATTTGCTTTCATATTTAGATAATGGTGTGGATAATGGATTCATGTTTTCAGAGGCAAGGAGAACCATAATTTCTGCTACAACCATTGAAGATTTACTCGAAAAGCTCCAAGCTTATGAGTATTTATCTGCTACGGTTGTTTCGCAAACGCTCAGAAAAAGAAAAAGAGATATGGACGAGCAAGGAGTGGATTGCACTCTGTCTTTGTGACATTATCTAACATTTTGTTTGTTGTGTCTCAGTTATAATAAGTGGTTAGCAACCTCTGCAGGTAATATCTCCTAAATTCTACCTTTAGTAGGGGGTAAGGGACATATTTTGCTAATTTTTCAAAAAAAAAAAAAAAGTTTGTTGTGTTTTAAGCAATTTAGAAGTATTCATTCTGAACAAGGTCTGAGTAAGGGAGACTTGAGACATACCTTGTCAGTTTGATTTTAATCTTTTTATGTTTACTTGTTAATTTTTGTTTAGTATTTTAGGATTATTTAGGTTGCATGAGTTTGTTTTGTTTTGAGTCTTAGTTATTCCTATTCTTATGTTATTAGTTCTTTTCTCTTACACATGATTCTTTCATTTGGGTTAATAGACTTACATTGAGGACAATGTAAGAATTAAGTGTGGGGGGAACGATTTAGGATTTCTTTTATTTTTGTCTACTATTTTTTTTTTATGAGTGTTTATTATTATTATTATTTTTTTAATGTGTTCTAGTTCCTTTTTAATACAATGATGAGATATGAATTGCATAAGTCTAAAACAGATTTATTAGTGAGAAGATTTTCATGAGAATTGAGCTTGATGTCAACCTTTTTATGAGCCAATGTTAATATGATATGTTGATTGAGAAAGAAGCATGTTTAGACTTAATCTGACTTGTATAATCATCCTTGTGAGTTTTTGAGCCTATAATGATTGATGCATTATACAAATCAATCTAATTTCTTTCTTGAGTGCTCTTATGATTACATGATTCTCTAGAACTTGCTTTAAACCGTTTGAGACTATATTGATACATGTGACAACATGAATATGATAGAGGCATTAGGATTATAACCAGAGCCAAACAGCCATCCAATATTAATGTTCTAAGAGAACATCCCCACTAGTGAGCCAATTTGAGCCTACATTAAATATGCTATTTTATTGGTAACCAGAACTTACACCTAGCCTAAATATACTTATATCCTTACCCTTGTTCTAAAGATGGATTATATATTTTGAGACATATTGCAAAAACAAGGGATACTTTTTGAAAATTTGGGTTAGAACGAAAGATAAGTGTGGGGGAGGAGAGAGGCAAAAGTCAAGAGAAAAAGAAAGGGATCATTGTCAAATACATTCCCATATTAAAAAAAAAAAAATCTTCTCTTGAACTTCTAGTTAAAGTAAAGAAAAAGATGTTACAAAGTTGGTTAGAATGAAGCAAAGGCTCAACATGAATATTTAGCCTATGTTATTATGTGCTTTATAAGAGTTTTGAGAAGTTTTATTCGTATGATCTTATTATGTCTCTAAACTCTATGAACTCTTTGGAACCTTTGTGATATCTTTATCCTTTTGTTCTTTAACTACATTATAACCCTTTGGCCCCATTACAACCTTGAAAAAAAGACCTCTTGATTTATGAAGTTGTATGATCTAAATAGTGGAGAATAGGTGGACAAGCAAGCATATGGTAGAACTGTTTTCATGAGATTGATTGAGTGTAAACACTTTACCACTACTTTAAAGAGTGAAAATCATGAGAGTATAGTGAGAAGTTGAGATTAAGTTGAATATGCACTATTTTGATTGAAATATGTTATGTTAATATTGGCTTAACTCATTTATTTACATTCAAGCATGAATTTTTGTGAAATATGTTATGTTTGTGGGTATCGTTCTAGCAAACCCTCACGAGACTAAACTCGTCCACTAGAGACACCTAGGGGTTTAAAGGCTTGTGTCACATGCTAAGTGCCACCGTGATTTCCAACGAAAATGGATTAGATTAGATTTTCTTATTTTATTTTTATTGAGTCGTTGCTAGGGACTAGAAACAATTTAAGTGTGGGGGTGTGATAACTCGTATAATTATATAGTTCTTAGTTATGTTTTATTATTGCTTTGTGTCAAATACGAGTTATTATTGCTTAGTCTAATTGTGTTTATGATATTTTATATTTTTATGTAATTTGGTGTTTTTTACGAGTTTCTTTGAGTGATTTCAGATTACTAGGTTAAATCAACAATTAAGGGCAAATCCAGTTCAGTTCCAGTTCCGACACCTTTTGCCATATCCGCTATATCTAGAGTTTCACTAAAGCAATAAGGCTGAATTTTTTACAGTGCAAAGTTAAGAGGCATATCTATCGTTTTCATGTTTTACACTTCTTGAAACGGAGTCGTTTTCCCTAGCGAAATCGACCATCAAGTTGGCTGATGTGCAATGACGTCTGTGCTGACCTGTTTTGGTATTTTGACCATATCTTCCGATCCACATGAGCAAATGATCTGATTCCAACGGCTATGGATCCGTAACTGATAGGGGTATATTTTTTTAGAAGACCATTTGATCAGATCGAGCTTCCAACATTGACAAAATCGACCATTAAGCTGGCTGATCAGAATTGTCATACAATATGACGAAAATTGTTAGAAAAATGCACCCACCTATTATACCTACCTTTGAAATTTATAAAGCTTGTCTCTTGTCATTTAGCTCTCCAAAATGTGTATAAATAGAGGGCCTTGGATGAGTATTGGGATACAATTATACATTGGGAGGATATTAGCCATTGTAATAAAATTCTCTAAGTTTTCTTCTTCTTTCCTTTCTCTAGTTTTTTTTTTTATTTACTTATGCTTCTTTCATTTCTTTTCATTTTATTCATATCTAGTATGTGTTGCTAATCATATTGTTGAGGTGATGAGGTGAAGCTCTTGGTAAATGCTAAGGTTAGTCTCTTAAACATGAGCTAAAATGAATTATCATTTATAAACACTAGTATAGATAATATTTTCTTTTGGTTTAAAATCATACTTGCAAAGTAGGGATCTTGATTCATTATTGACAATGAAAATGGCACAATAAATGCTTGGTTTCATAACCTTGATTTGTTGTAGACATATACCTTGGCATAAGGAATGCTTGGACTCTTTTTATGAGTTTTGAGGACACCAAATGAACATAATATCATATGCTATGGACGTTGGACAATTTGGACTGAATTGCTAAACCTTCCGATTGGAACCTCCTTTATGTGTGGATTTCAATTGTGTAATAAAACAAGATTAATCTTAGCATAACACCAAGAGTGGATTCTCTAACCTCAACATCCTTTCTTATTGTTTTTTTATATCTTGTTTAATTGCTTTTATGTTATTTTGTTTATTTTGTTCTCTAATATCTTGTTTACTTTCTTTGTTATTGATTCCCTAATATCTTGTTTATTTTCTTTTTCATATATATTTATAAACTTATACTTACTAGTACGCTTCCCTGTGGTTCGACCTCGGACATCCGAGAATTTATTACTTGAACATAACCTGCACTTGGGTTTACAACTCTTAATTGAGTCTCCATCATAGGTGGTGAAAGGTTTGTTGTTCCTTCTCACACACTACACGTGCATTTGCATATCATGAGCTCTCTGTCCGAGTTTCATCCCTTTAAGTGGAAGTAAAGTACCTATGCTTCGTGTGGCAATAGCCTCCGCATAAGCTAGCGAAACACTTTCAGAGTATTAGATTGTGGCAATAGTCCCCGCCGCGGAAATAAACTCCAACGAATTGAACTCGCTTTTATCGAGGTGCCTTACTAGCCTTCACCGACGATAGTGAGGAGCAATTTGGGGCCTTTAGAATTGATTTACCCTCATGTAGTGATCCTAGGCGAAGCCATGCCGGATTTTCGTTAGATACACCGAAGTTAGGAGCACATGGAGGCATATTTCTAATCTCTTATTACCTATTTTACACTCTGAATAAGGGTTGCACATCGGGCAACGATGAACATACATCGCCCGTAATAAATGTGATAATCCGCCTCAAAGGCTTTGTGATGCCTAAATGGGTGGATACTGTTGGGGCAAGTATTCACTAACTTTTTGAAATTCAAACTAAAAATTATTTTTCAAGCATTTTGCACATTTCGTGCATGTGTAAATAGAGTATTTACATTTATGGTTGTATTGTTGATCTCATTTTTTTTTTTTGCAATAAATAGTTGATGATAATAATCCTGTTTGATGATTTCATAAGACCGGTAGTGTTGCATGAACATTTGGATATTATACCATATTAGGATCCACTACCTCGAAATTCTTTTGAAAATAATATGTTTGGCTTTTCATAGAGAAAACATGTTTCGAAAAATCATAGATTAAATTTGGAGGCAAATTTGGCATAGTGAAATTTTTGAATAATCAAAATTTGGTCCCACCAATTTCGTGAAATCATTGGTCATTGTATATAAATTTGTGCTAATTCATTTATTGTTTACATGTATCATTTTGACATCATGTTACAGTCATAGCATGTATGGTCATTCATTGTAAATACATTTATGACATGCATGGTCATTATTTGTATATACCTGTGTATCAATTTATCTATTCTTTAAATGTATCATGTTGGCATTAGATTACATCCATGGCATACATAGTTATCATGATATGCTCATGCATTAATCTGTCTTATTAACATAGGATACATTCATGACACACATGGTTAGCATGATTTTCTTTGTATATACTCTGTGTCAAATCATTCATTGTTTACATACATCACAATTGACATCATGTTGCATTCATAGTGTATATGATCATTCATTGGGAAATACACTGAAATATACATGGTCATTCATTGCATATATCCATGCATTGATTTGTTTATTCTTTGCTTGCATCATGTTGGCATCGTGATTGCATTTATTACATACATGGTCAGCATGTTTCCACTATATATGTCCATACATCATTTTGTTTATTCTTCACATGCATCAAATGACAATCATGGCTCATTCATCATGACATATATTTGGGGAAATAAAACAGAAGTTGGCTTGGTTTTAAGAGTTTGGAAGAAGCTTCCATTTCAAATCAGAGGTATAAGAAGTACTGAGTACCCTTTTTAATACAGGCTAGTGCTATGGAGAATGAACAAGTTGCCCGAATCCAAAGAATGGAAAGGGTACAGGAAGAATTACGAGAACAGCTGGCAAAGTCTGAAGCAGAATCTAAGGATCGGATGACTAAATTGATGGAGCTGATGTCCGTTGTAATCAAGAAAAAAGGATACACTGAAAACTTTGCCGCCAGAAAAGGGTTAGAGGCACAAAAAGGGTCAGAATGAGGTCGTAATGATGGATGGCTAGAACACAGTTAACCCCAGCAACACCCTGAACTTAGACTACCTAGCTGAACGGGAAAAGTTGGAAATGGTTGAGTCAAATATGGTTGAGTTAACATATTCCCGAGGGAAATATCAGTTGTTAGATGAAAGGCTCTAGGCAATAGAAAATACAGATGTATTCGGGAGTGTGGATGCGAAAGAACGATGCTTGGACCTCAATTTAGTCATTCCTCCTAAATTCAAGGTCTCTGACTTTGTGAAATATGACGAGACGACCGATCCATCAACCCATATCACCATGTTCTACCGAAAGATGGCAAGTCACATAGATAATGATAAGCATTTGATTCACTGCTTTCAGGATAGCCTCAGCGGGTCCGCAATTAGGTGGTATAGTCAGTTGAGCAAGGATCAGATTCAGTCTTGGAAAGATTTGGCCAGGGCTTTTCTAAACCAGTACAAGCATGTGACCGACATGACACCTGACCGTCTCACCTTGCAAAATATGGAGAAAAAGGTTATTGAGAGCTTCAAAGAGTATGCTCAGAGGTGGAGGAACATGGTCACCCAAGTTCAACCGCCCTTAACTCAGAAGGAAACCACTGTCCTTTTTGTGAATACACTACAGGCCCCATACTACGATAGACTTCTCGGCAACACCACGAAGAATTTTCCAAAAATGGTAATCTCTGGGTAAATGATTGAAAATACTATCAAGGCTGGGAAACTCGAAGGAGGTAAAACATTTAATGCAGAGAGAAATAGAACGTCCAAAAAGAAAGAGGAAGATGTCCAAGCTGTGGGAACTTTGCCCTGTATATTCTGGCTACTTCATACCAACCACCCTGTCCTTCTACAAACTATGTATCATAAGGTTCATACTTATACCCGATGGCCTCTCAGAATCCAGTAAATTTTCAACCTTTTGTCAGCCGGAAGAAATCGAAGAATATCCGAAAAAGGGATCAGTTTGAGCCACTCTCTATGTCTTACTCTGAACTATTGCCCCAGCTAGTTGAAGAGTAACTCCTCATTAAAGTTCCAGTGGAGCCTATTCAACCCCCATATCCGAGCTGGTACGATGAGAATGCATATTGTGATTATCATTCTAGGATTCGGGGACATTCCACAGAAAATTGCTTATGTCTGAAATGGAAGGTTCAAGCACTCATCAATAAAGGACAGTTAGATGTGGGGAAGAAACAAAGGTCAAACAGCGTGGAGAGTCTACTGAATGGGAATGATGAGACCATTGTGGATGTCATATTAGGGGAAGAAGATGTAAAGGTCGAAAAGAGTACCGAGGAATAGCTATTTTGAATTAGGGAGAAACATGTTAAAGGGAAATTTTTATGCATTTAGTTTCATACCTCATGATGAAAACACTTGTCCGATGTTAACATCCGTATGAAATAAATGAAGTTTGAATGTTTTTATGTTTGTTGTGTTTTAACAATAATTTGAATGTGCAAAAACAAGCATTAAGGAGGTTCTAATAATGGATAGTCTCGAAAATATTGATGATCATTGTTCGAAATGACCCAATACCTTCCCTCTTTTGGGGATTCCATATGTCTAAATCCCTGAAACTAAGATCACTTGAAAGACCTAATGCTTCAAGGAATATGAATAATTAAACTTCATAAACCATTGTCATTGCAGAATAAGCACAGATGAGACATTCTTTGAAGAATTTAGATCATGGTAATTTGTTATGTGTCAAGGTTGTGCCAAAACCATTCACATCATTTCCAACAACCACAAAGCACTAATTGCCCAAGCGTCACTGCATGATTGACACCTTGGGGCACAATGATTAAATTAGATTATCCCTTGTCCCAGAGAAAACCCGTTTTTTGGGTCATATTTTTCTTGTCTCTTCAAAGAATTCAGAATTGAAACTTAGCTTTTTTAGTATAAACCTGGACTTGCTATGTTCCTCGTTGATACAATTTCCCAAGGTTGACCAAATTGGGGCATCATATGTGGAAATGATGGATACATGGTGAATAAGGATGGACTAACGCATGAATCAGTGGGGCATGCGACAAATAAAAAAAAAAAGAGGAAAAATTGTGATATCATGCATATGAGAATTCGGATAATTCCAAAGTGCAAAATGAAATTTTGATAATCTATTTCCCCTGGGGATTGCTTTTCAATGAGAATATCCGTGCTTGATATGATAAATGGCTATCTTTCATACCCTTTCACAAAGAGAAAATTATCCATAGTCACCCCTTTTGAGCCAAAAGAATTATTTCTTCTTTGAACCCTGATCAAGGATTACCCTCTACATTGGGGGGAAAATGCGAGGAAAGATCTTCTCAAAGATTATTGAGGAATAAGTCCTAGCTCAAAGACAGATACAAAGCAAATTGAGCCCCGAATAAATACGGGCTCACTTTGTCGAAGTAAAGAAAAAGGAAAAGCTGGCGAAATGAAAGCCAAAAACAAAACAAAAGTGTGAAAAAGTATGGCAAATGAAAGCGAAAAGCAAAGAAGAAAAAAGAGCAAAGTAAAAAAGAATGAAAAGTCCAAAAGGGACAAATGCTTCAAAGAAAATCCTCCTCAAGAAATGATCCTTGATCTGATTACCCTCAAACACATATTTTGGGCCTATTTATCCTTTCTTTTTGAACCCTAAACCATGGCCTACATTACATGCTTTAAAAGTCCATTTTGATCAAGCATGAATATTTAATTTGAAGGGTTTTTTTTTTCTCAGATTTTATCCCATCTCATCGAATTATCATTTCACTAAGAAAGAATTTAGAATTCTCAAGTGCATGGTAGAACAACACAAAAAAAGGAGAAACAAAAAATGGAAAGAATAAGACTCTAGGGCGAAAACCCAAAAATGGCAGGTCTAGAGTGAAATGGAAGAAGTGGTCATCGAGGAACATATAGGAATTCTTGAACCTCCCAAATTGATAGCTCTCATTCGGAGGATTGTCTTAAAAAACATAGACTTTTTTCTCCAAAATCAACTTTCCCGTTTAAACATCCGAGCCAATCTTGACGCTTGTCAAAATGTCTTGATATGGAAACTAAAAGAATGTTGAATTTGTTTGGTTCTCAATGAATTCGTGATTTATAAAACCTGTTCCATTTGTGAGCCTAGAAGGGATATACATTTTTGTTGTGAAGTTTTCTTCGAAAAGACAGAATCTTGTTATACCAAGCCTTACCAATCCCAGTTGAAAAAAACCCAGATTGACACTTAGAGAAATTTCTAACAGTGATCATCAGTCTTCAAAAGAATTGTACATCACACACTATGGGGTTAATATTTTTGTTCAGAAGTTTTCAAAATGAGAAAACAAATAAAAATATTTTTGAAATACCCATTTTTTATGTTGACGTGAGATAAGGGTTTCTCTAACCCAAATGTGTGGAACTACTAGGGTTAACCTTGACTTCCAAATATGAGAAGAAGAAATAGAACTCAGCAAGCAGATTTCTGTTGATAAGAGTTTGAAAACTATTAGGGCAAGAGAATAGCCAAAGATATACTCTGATTGGAAGAGGAAAAATGAATGGGAAAGGGTAAGCCAAAGTCTAGAAAAACGATCGAGGGCATTTGCATCACTCATGAGCACTCATCTATTTATTAAGCTTTGCATCTGCACCGTGTCAGCAAGCATTTGCATAATTCATGAGTATTTGTATCTGGACTATTCCATGAGCATCTACATTCTATCTTTACAAGTACATTTTTCATAGATATTTGCATTCGCATCATCTCAAGCGACTGCATCATTTCTAGGATCATTGCATCTTCATTGTAGCTGCAATTACACATGAAGCATTTAGATGCATTTGCATCAATCCAAGACATTTGTATCATTTCAAGCAGAATTTGCATCAATCCAAGATATTTGCATTTACACCGTGAAGCATTTGCTTCCTCTCTCACATCCTTTAGTTTAATTTCCAGGTCATTTCAATTTCTGGTTTCATCCAGATCTTTTTCAATTTTCTGGTTTCACCCATGCCTTTTTATTCTCTAGTTTCGTCCAGATCTTTTTCAATTTTTTGGTTTCACCCATGCTTTTCAATTTCTGGTTTCATCCAGATCTTTTTCAAAATTCTGGTTTCACCCATGCTTTTCAATTTCCGGTTCCATCTAGATCATTTTCAAATTTCTAGTTTCACCCATGCCTTTTTAATCTCTGGTTTCATCCAGATCTTTTTCAAATTTTTGTTTCACCCATGCCTTTTTAATCTCTGGTTTCATCTAGATCTTTTTCAAAATTTTGTTTCACCCATGCCTTTTTAATCTTTGGTTTCATCCAGATCTTTTTCAATTTTCTAGTTTCACCCATGCTTTTCAATTTTTGGTCATCCAGATCTTTTTCAAATTTCTGGTTTCACCCATGCTTTTCAATTTCTGGTTCCATCCAGATCATTTTCAAATTTCTGGTTTCACCCATGCTTTTTTAATCTCTGGTTTCATCCAGATCTTTTTCAAATTTCTAGTTTCACCCATGCTTTTCAATTTCTAGTTTCGTCCAGATCTTTTTCAATTTTTTGGTTTCAGCCATGCTTTTCAATTTCTGGTTTCATCCAGATTATTTTCAAATTTCTGGTTTCACCCATGCTTTTTAATCTCTGGTTTCATCTAGATCTTTCTCAATTTTCTGGTTTCACCCATGTCATTTCAACTTCTGGTTTTATCCGAATCTTTCTCAACTTTGTGGTTTCACCCATGCCTTTTTAATCTCTGGTTTCATCCAGATCTTTCTCAATTTTTTGGTTTAACCCATGTTATCTCAATTTTCTGGTTTCATCTAGATCTTTTTCAATTTTCTAGTCCCATGCCTTTTTAATATCTGGTTTCATCCAGAACTTTTTCAATTTTGGGTTTCACCCATGCCAATAAGGTTGCACAAGACAAGTTAAGACCCCAAGACCATCATCGAGGTCATTTCTCCTCTTGCAAATCGAACCCGTTTCCTTAAGATGGGTCGAGCCTTGATTAGTCAGGGAACTCAATTTAAGGACAAAATCTTCAATTTACAACTTTTTCAAAAAAAAAAAATGAAAAAATGGTGATGAATGAAACCCCTTTCCTTTTTCTTCATATGTGATTTCACTAACCGAACAAAATTAGTGTTTGATTATCTTTACCTGATTCCTGATTCTCAGCAATAGCCAAAGAGGGACAGCTGTAGACACCTAATTTTGTCCGGACCACTAAAACAGGTATGTTTTTATCCTAAACTGTTGTTTCAGGATGCAAAAAGACTTTTCTTATCTTGCAAATGGTACTCCATGACTTAGTTTAAGAAAACAGACATAAAAATTCAAACATAAAAAAGTCAACCCCGAAAAGTGAACTACTGAAAAAGTAAACCCACTTTCAAAATCAAGATTTGAAGTTCAATTGAAAAATGGTGAAAGAATTTTGATAATCCGAGGTCTACATTGAAAGTTATGGAGTTCGGAAGTTGGGTTACAAAATTTCAGTAGAAAGGAAACCTTAGTTCGGGAAATTTGGGGAAAAGTGCTTAAACGATCAAATTAGTTAGAATTGAAGGTTCCAAATGAAAGAAAAACACTCACTAGGGGTAATGGAGAAGCTACTTCGAAAAAAACTGAAGGAAAAGTCAATTCGGAAGAAAATCGAGAATTAGGGTTTTTGGTGAAATTTGGAAGAATTACAGAAGAAAAGCGAGAATCAGACTTGTTTTGAGCAAAACCGAGCTTCGGAGGCAAAAGGGCAAAATTGGGGAAAAATAGCAAATGAACTCCAAAAATTTTGAAAATTTTCAGATCTCATTATTAAACCATTTTGAAAATATTGGCAAATAAAAACTTGATTCGAAGTTCGTTTGCAAAATGGCCAAATCCCGGGTCCACTATGCAGAAATTCAAAAGGATAAATCCCAAAAAAATAGTAAATGAGCTCCAAAAATTCTGAAAATTTGCAGATATCATTTTCAAATTATTTGGAAGATATTGGCAAAAGAAAATTTTGTTTCGGAGTTCGTTCGCAAAATGGCCAAATCTTGGGCCCACTATGTAGAAATTCAAGTAGATAAATCCCGAAAAAATAGTAAATGAGCTCCAAAAATTGTGAAAACTTTCAAATCACACTTTTAATTTATTTGGAAGAGATTGGTCAAGAAAAATATGGATTCTGAGATCTTTTAAAAAATAGAAAAAGTTCGGGTGCATTAAGGGGCAATTTTGGAGATAAATCCGAAATAAACAGCAAATGGACTTGGAAAATTTTGAAAAATTCCAGAATTTAATTTTTTATTATTTTGAAAGTATTAAAAAAAGAAAATTTGAATTTGGAGTCCGTTTGCTATTTATTTAGGTTCAGGGGTCAAAAAGGTCATTTTACGGAAGAAACACAAAAGGGCAAACTTAAGAAAAACATGAAAGAAGAAGGAATTGCTAGGATTTTTTCTTTTTTGATCAGCCAGCATAGAGGAGAAGAAGGAAGCTTGATCAATTTAATTCCTTGATCAATTTTATTTCAATGAAAGAACCCTCATCTAATGCCAAGAATTGAAGAGCACAATTCATCCAAAGGTAGACATCCATTCGGCCAAGCAAGGAAGTGTATGGGATTGTTCCTTTTCATCCAATGGCTTAGGCCATGTACAAGGGCTGAGTACACATGTTAAGGACTGGGATTAAATGCCAAGATGACATTTTTATGTTTTCATGAAAGAATCCTCATCCAATGGCCAAGAATAGAATAACACAACTCATCCAAGGGTAGGCACTCAAAGGACCAAGCAAAGGAGTGCATGGGATTGGTCCTCTTTTGCATCTAAGGGCTGAGGTTATTACAAGGGCTGAGTACACATCTTAAGGGCTGCTATCAATTGGCAAGATGACATTTTTATGTTGTCATTAAAATATCTTAATTAAGGGCCAACATTGGAGAAAGAAAAGTACACAACCTATCCTATGGTTGAGGGGCCATTCGGCCAAAGCATGGGAGAGGGGGGAATGTTTTGTTTTTCCTTAAGTGGCTGACCATTGGAGAGGGGAAGTCAGTAGCTAATTGAGAAAAGAAAAGGTTTTTGAAAGAAAGAAAGAAAAGCTTTTGTTAAGGTAGCCATTCTACCATTGCTACTATATTTTTTCTTTTTCTTCTTTTTCTTCTTCTTCTTCTTCCTCATTCTTCATTTCTTGTTTTCCATGTGATTTCCTACCATTTCTTTTACATCTTTCTTGTTGTTCTTGTTTTTCAAAAAATAAATAAAACAATTGTTAGGCTTCATGATCTTGATGAAAATCAAGTGATAATGGTTAGGGTGGGCTTTGTCCAATATACCAACCATGGAGCTCATCTCCATATATTTTTTTACATTAGTTATTTTTATGATTTTGAGATTGAAAAGGCTTCATGACCTTGATGAAATTCAATAGATAATGGTTAGGGGGGCTTTGTCCAATGTACCAACCATGGAGCTCATCTCTTTGTTATTTATTTACTTACTCTAACTTGCTTATTTCTATTATTGTTTATCTTTATGTATATCTATAATCTTGCTAACCATCTTGTTCTTTTGACTTATGTCATATTTTTGCATCTTGGGGCTATTGTCAAATAGTTTAGGCCATTTCCATTTTTCATATCATCTTGCATAGCATTTAGTTAGGTCATTTTACATGACATTTCTCACAACACTTTGGCTCCTAGGCCATTCGGCCATGTGCATTTTTTCTTAGCTTTATGTCATTTTTTTAGGCCATGATATTTTCTATTTCATTTTCATATTCCATGCCATTTTTACATGTCATTTAGCTTTAGGCCATTTTCATTATTCCATGTCATTTAAGTTTAGGCCATTTTCATATTCCATGTCATTTTTACATGTCATTTAGCTTTAGGCCATTTTCATATTCCATGTCATTTAAGTTTAGGCCATTTTCATATTCCATGGCATTTTTACATGTCATTTAGCTTTAGGCCATTTTTATTTTTCCATGTCATTTAAGTTTAGGCCATTTTCATATTCCATGTCATTTTGACATGTCATTTAGCTTTAGGCCATTTTTATTATTCCATGTCATTTAAGTTTAGGCCATTTTCATATTCCATGCCATTGTTACATGTCATTTAGCTTTAGGCCATTTTTATTATTCCATGTCATTTAAGTTTAGGCCATTTTCATATTCCATGTAATTTTTGCATGTCATTTAGCTTTAGGCCATTTTTTATTATTCCATGTCATTTTACATGTCATTTAAGCATTAGGCCCTTTTCATAGGCCATTTTTTTCCATGACATTAGGCCATTTTCATATGCCATGCCATTTCCCATTGTCATTTAGGCACTAGGCCATTTTCATTATTCCATGTCATTTGTCATGTCATTTAGACACTAGGTCATGCATATTCATAACACATTAGGTCTAAGTCACATTTGCATTATCAAGCATCTCATGCATACTTAGGTTAGAATTGCATTGATTGCCATGCAAACTCATGCTAGGCATTTAGGTCATTATGTATGCCATGTATTTTCCATACCAGTTAGGTTTTAAATCATGTGTTTCATGCATCCAATTTGCTGTATTTTCTTGCATTTCATGTCATGCCACATGATTTATGACTTAGGCCAATCAATGGCTCAAAGTCATGCTCACTTGAGCACACTTGTGGAAAATTAAAGAGTTGTCAAATTGATTATTCTACCTTTGTGATTTTTTTTTTTTTACTTAGCCAATTTTTGTTTAACTTTTTAAAAGTGTTAGCTATTGTTTGTGGATCTTTAGGAGAGTCTCCAACATTTTTACTTTGATTTTTAAATGATTTTACCAAAGACAAAAAAAATGTGTTTA
This sequence comes from Fremontodendron californicum, assembly GCA_030761205.1. NCBI lineage: Eukaryota > Viridiplantae > Streptophyta > Magnoliopsida > Malvales > Malvaceae > Fremontodendron > Fremontodendron californicum. The sequence continues at coordinate 23,275,161 of JAULJL010000008.1, forward strand.
AGCCAAATAGTTTTTCACCCAGTACTTGAACTTTTCCGATTTTTCTGAGAAGTCATCTTTGATCAGAAAATTAAGTCAATTTTTTCTCGTCTAGTTTTACATGTTCTGAGTCTCCAGTATTTTGTTTAGATTTTTTTGAATTTTAAAAATAGGTATCAAAATCGGGCTTTGAAACTAGACAGTAGAGACATATTTGAATTTGAGGGAATATCATTTTTCTATTTTGGCTAAGTTACTTAGAGGAGGCTGATTAGAAAGTTTAGCTACTGTCTTTGGGTGGTTTATAGGCCATTTTAAACTTTAAAAATGATTTTATAAACCTCGGGTTAAGGGTGGTCTAGTCTGGGATTTTAAAACTTAGGAAATTAGAGCCATTTTAAAAGGTTTTGCCTAGGGTTTTATTTTTAATCCAAGATTTTCGAAATTGTTTTCAAACAATCACAAAGTGTTTTGATTTTAGAAAATTTAATTTGATATATTTTCCTAAGGTAGCTGGATATCTTTTTAGATATACGGATTTTCTGAATTAAAGGAAAAAATACACTTTCATGCATTGCATTTTCCATATTCATGCATTTTATATAATATGTGATTTTTGCTATGATAATTTCTATAATATTGTTATTATTTTGATTTATTTTATGGTTTATGGTGTTTTTTATATGGTTTTGAATATTACATGCTATCCTATACTTTTTATTTAGTTATTTATTTTTGTCACATTATTTAGCATATATTATGTTCATGCATTATTATTTTTATTTTCATGCATATTTCATGATAGCATTATTTTATGTTTCATGTCATTTCATTTCATTTTATTTAGGATATTTTATTTCATTTAGAATATCATGTCATTTAAATCTTATTCATTTCATTTAGAATATCATGATACTTAGAATATTTCATTCGTTTAGGATATGTTATGCCTTTTAAATTATACCACATCATTTAGGTTGCATTATATTATCTAGACTTTGCTATGTCATTTTATTCATGTTTCACATTTTCATTTTCATATTTTTCTTTAAAATGTTTTGAAAAAGATAATGATTTTTAATAAAATAAAGATATTCCTAAATTAAAATAATTCATGAGTTCTCTGTCAGGTTTGCTGGGGAGGATATCATCAATTATCATTAATGACGGAATATTCTCTTTAAAAGAAGAATGATTCAGAAAATTTTCCATGCTAATAAAAAGTTCTACATTTTGCCACGATTGTTGGGGAATATAGGAAAATTTTGAATTAATAAATTCCGGATCATTTGCAATTAAAAATGGAATTATTTTTCTTTAAATTGGGAATTAATTTGAAATGCCAAATTTAAAACCGACCTTTTATAGAGACTTGAGATAAAACACAATATATAAGGTACCCTTTTATTCGGGCGTTGTGGGGGTGCTAATCCTTCCCCGCACGTAACCGAGTCCCGAACCTATTTCTTTGATTTTCTCTGGTTTAAAACGCGGATTTGAAATTGGTTTTAAAAATGTTTTAATTAATTTTAAAATGTTTACAGAACCAGTTTTAATAGGTGGCCGATCACACATAGCCAAAAAAATATTGGTGGCGACTCCATGTCTTTTTCGTGGTCATTTTCAAACCTTCATTTTTTATGCCTAACGAGTAATAAAGTCTCGCGATGAGACTTGTTGTTGTTATTTTTTAGGTTGCAATAGAGCTCATTCCAACTAGAATGGTGACTGGTTGGTGGATTTGCATGGACTATCGAAAGCTTAACAAAGCTACTAGGAAAGACCACTTTTCTTTTCCATTAATTGATCAGATGCTAGACAGATTGGCTGGTTAGGAGTTTTATTGTTTCTTGGATGGATATTCGGGATACAATCAAATAGCTATAGCTTTTGAAGATCAAGAAAAGACTGCCTTCACATGCCTTTATGGAACTTTTGCTTTTTGAGTAATACCATTCGGACTTTGCAATGCTCTTGCTTCTTTTCAGAGATGCATGATGGCCATATTCTCCGACATGGTGGAGCAATGTTTAGAGGTATTTATGGATGACTTTTCAGTTTTTGGAGATTCTTTTGATGAATGTCTACATCACCTTGATAGAGTGCTTAAAAGATGTGAAGAAACAAACTTGGTGTTAAACTGGGAAAAATGCCACTTCATGGTTCAAGAAGGTATTGTTTTAGGATATCAAGTTTCTGGTAGAGGGATAGAGGTAGATAAAGAAAAGATTGAGACTATTGAGAAGCTTCCACCTCCAATCTCAGGTCAAGGGCATTCAGAGTTTTCTTGGTCATGTCGGTATCTATAGGAGGTTCATTAAAGACTTTTCTAAGATATCTAAGCCATTTTGCAATCTCCTCGAAAAAGATGCCCCTTTCAAGTTTGATGATGCATATCTAACAGCTTTTATGACATTCAAAAAGAGAGATTGGTTTTTGCACCTATCATTATTGTTCCAGATTGGAACCTGCCATTCGAGCTCATGTGCGATGCTAGTGACTTTGCAGTTGGTGCAGTCTTAGGCCAACGAAAAGATAAGATATTTCATTCTATCTACTATGCAAGCAAAACTTTGACCAATGCTCAGTTGAATTACACCACCACAGAAAAAGAGTTGCATGTAGTAGTATTTGCTTTTGATAAATTCCGATCTTATCTTGTGGGCACCAAAGTCATTGTCTACACCGATCATTCAGCTATCAAATACTTGATTGAAAAGAAGGATGCCAAACCTCGCTTGATCCGTTGGATACTTCTTTTGCAAGAGTTTGATTTAGAGATCCGAGACAGAAAAGGAACAGAAAATCAAGTGGCAGATCATGTGAATTATCCCTTAGGACTTTATTTTTTTTAGACCTAGTTAGTTTTTGCTTTTATTTTCTAAAAAGTAGAGCAGCCACCACCATCTTGCAAGGAGCTAAGAACAGTTTTGGATGCTAAAAGATTGAAGAGCTGACAACCTTTAGTTTTCTCTTTTTTCTTAATCTTCTTTTATTTTCTTGTAATTTGATGTTGGTGAAACTCCTTTGCTTATTGTTTTTATTGTTGAGCATGAAATAAATTCCTTCTCTAGGATTGTAATGGAACTCAACACATAGTTTGGATTATTTTACTCTCTAGTTTGATTTAATCATATTTGAGTTGTTTATGCAATATTATGCTTAATGCTTTTAATTGCTTGATCACCGATTAAACTGATTTCTTAACCTAAATACAACTTGGAAAAGGGAGTTTAGTGTTAGACATGGATTGCATAACACATGTTTCATATTCATTTATTAGGATGAATTGATCTGCATGTAGGGTAGGAACATACTTACGTGTCATGTGTAATCAGTTTTAGAGTCTAAGCTTAATGAGTTCATCTTTAATTCAATTATCATAGGAATATAGTTAATTGGTTAAGAAGGATATTTTTATAAGACCATTGGAAGATCCTTATAAATAGATTAGAACTCTAGGTTAACAACTCAAGATCATTAATCAAGTTAAGAGGGTAAGAAACATTCAAGCGAAGTGTTGAGGGAAATTGTAGTCCTAGGCTTTTCTCTATTGATTTAAATCCAAATTTTTATTTGCTTTCTTTGATTATTATTTTTCTTTAATTTAGTTTTGATTCAAAAATTTTTAATTAATTATTTGGATAAAATTAAGCTGTTTTAATTTTAGTATTTAACAAAATTAATAGCAATTCCTCATGGTTCGACACTCTAATTCCACTTTATTACTTGTTTGCAATTGCGTGCACTTGCGTAGTAAAATCTGACAACAAGTTTTTGGTGCCGTTGCCGGAAAATTGTTTTATTTTTTTTGTTAATATTAATACAAAGCATTCTTATTCTTAATCCAAATTTTCTTTTTCTTATTTTCAGATACTCTTGGTTGTTGATGACGGAGATCTAGAAGTTTCGAACTTGTTGTTGGTGTAAGCCCTACAAGCCAATCTAGTTGGGCTTGTGAGACACTATTTATATAGTCATGAATTGCACATTATAGTTTATTAATTATAATTGAGGTATTTCTTTATCCATAAGTTTTGTTATAATTGTTATAAATCACTTGTGAATATAAAGCTCATGAGATACAATGGCATTGCAAAGGAATTCTAAGGAGTTACAATTATGAGGATCCTTATGCATCAATGTCGTATTTCTAAAATTGTTCCTGGTCATTGTATTGTCAAGACAGGGCATTGACAATGCTCAAAGACTGGCATATGTTAAGCCATCATGCACTTGATGCATGCAACTAATCTCATAGGTTGAAAGTATAGAGATACTTAGGGATAACATATGGCTGCTTGTTAGTTGAACAAGTTCACTGAACTTGACCCGCTATAAGAGTTCCATTTGGTATTTCACTCAAGTGTCTATGGAAAATACTCTCATGTATCAATAGTGTAATTAATCCTTTGACTTGTGACACTAGGTCATCTTGCATGTGAACTGTCATACTTAGATTTCATCACGAATGGGTCCCAATCACGAGGATGCTTATGGTAGGGTGTTATTGGGTATGACATGAAGCATACGAAGATGAATGAGTGGTCCAGAGAGGATTCATCACTCCAAGTGATATGAGAGGACATATCTCACATTTATCTGGCTTATATTAACTTATGGAAGTCCTTGGCCAAGGCAATACTTAAGGAGTTAATATTAAAGCTGCAGATCTAATATGGAATGGGATTAAGAGTTGACGCTAAACCATGCTCTTTTCAATCCCAGGATATTTGATGAAAGGATCGAATTACACAGACATATTGAGACACTAAACCATGCTCTTTCCTATCCCTGGATATTTGATGAAAGGATCGAATTACACAGACATATTGTACACGAAAGGCTAGTCGAAGCTTGATGACTCTCTTGACATTTTGGTGGTCATGATGCATTGCTAGATGCCACTCATGATCTATAAATATAAATAGGAAATTCTTAATTGAATTAATTATATTTATTGCTAACATGTTAAGGGCCTAATGGGTCACGCACAAATGGTGATTAATGAAATTAAAATGAGATTGGGCCAGATTAAATATTCATTAAGTGTTGTGGGCTTATTGCGAATATTTAATAATGTGGATAAGGGCTTTAGTGTAGTTAGTCCAATAGTTGGCATACATTAAACCTACTTATATATATATATATATATATATGCTTATGTTGTTGCAGCCTTCCCCCCTAAGGATTTTACCTGAATCGGCGTATCTCACTAACATTGGTGAGGTTCGGCCGAATAGCATAGGTGAAGGAGGAACACGATTCTTTTTGTTACATTTGGCTAACCAAGGTAGAGGAGGAAGGTTTCTCACAACCTATACTACTAGCATCATTTTGGCAAAACATAATCTCAACCTTGTGAAAGTTTTCAGATCACCTGTGTGGATTTCTCTTAGAGGTCAGACAATTGGACGGCTTTGGTTTTCGACAAGAGAGCTTTGTTTACAAGAACAAGAACATCAAGAATCTATCTTGAGGTTTCGGTAATCTCCAATACAGAGGTATGAGATTTTGATTGTTATCTGTTTTTGACAGCCTGATCGTTTTGAATTCATAGGCAGATCCATGGAGAGATTCGGTTTCTCTATGTTTTACTTTATTCCGCTGCGTTGTATGTTTAACTTGTTGATTAAATTATACATTATCTCTCTTCGAGCATGAGCTGAATCCCAACCGTGGTATCAGAGCCTCGCTTATGTTATTCCTATACGATCTATGCTTTGATTGTTACCTTTAACAAAACTATTTTGTTCTTTGAGTTATTTTGATTCGATTGTCACTAACCGAAATTGTGAGAATTTGCACTGTAGTGTTTCGGTGAAGGTAGCAGGTTATCATGGTGAATTCTTGTTTATTAATCGGTTTAAAATTGTTTTAAACTAATTAATGCAACTGGCAAAAGCATGGTAGCAATTGAGAACTGTTTTGCCTGCTTTGCTCAAATTTGGTGATTTTAGTGAGAAAAACTTGTAGAATTTTCTTGGATGAATTTTAATGCATGGTTTAATAATTTTTAAGATTTAAAACTTCTTAGAATTGTTCTTGGCAAACCTGAAAAGTCATAAAACTAATTTAGAATTGAAAAGTTAGAATTTGTGAAAAGCGGATAGACAACTTGTAGAGAGTAAAGGCGACGGCTACATCTGATGGCCACAGCTTGTGCCTTCCTTGCTAGGGTTTTTCGCTTTTATCAGATTCTCACGGCTTATGAATTTTGGCAATATTGAGTTACTAATGTTGTAGTGTCCTAGTTGAGATACAACACTAAAAATTAGTAACCATGGTAATATTGTTTAATTAATTAAATCACCAAAATAAGAATTTACATGAATATTCAATTAAATTATTTAATTGGATAATAATTTAATTAACGAAAATAATCCTAATTGGATTATGATTTATTCTAATGAGAAAAAATAAATATTTATTATTTTTTTTTAATTAAATTATGGATCAATATAATCGTTGAATGGTAACTAGAGATTAAAGCATGATTTATATGTCCATAAATTGTTTGTGAATGTATAGGATGATTATGGACTTAGACCCAATATGATTGTGGATGGTTGAATTTATTTTTATGGTTTTTATTGATTAAATAGGACTGCGTACCCTGCCTTATCTCTCATTTTTCTGGAGTTGTAAAAAATTCTTTCCTCACCTAACTCCCCTTAAATGTAACTTGAGGTTTTTTTATTACAAATGTAATTAGTTACATCAAAGTGTAAAATTAGGATTAGCTAAGAATAATTTTTTTAACTTGAAGATGGAGATCAATGGCGCCATAAAGATAAGGAGATTACAAGCAAGCTTTGAATACTATGTATGTAATACCTAGGAATTTGACCAACTAATTTTCTTTGATGGCTCAAGGAAATTAGATTAGAAAAGTCTATAATCATCCAAGTAGAAAGCATGTTATAGATTTATTTTATGCGATATTATAAATGCTATGAATACTTGATATGATGAGACTAATATTTAAAGAAAAAGGAAATCCCTATTTACAATATTGAGTCACATGTTTCGCATGATAAAGTTGCCTTCCATCATCATAACAAGATAACCAGAGTTCTTCCAGTAGGAGGCTTATTGAGTCACTCAGAGTCAAACTACTGTACGAATATGTTTGAGTTATGAAGTTGGCTCTTACTCAACTAATGCCATGTTGTCCAGATGCGCAAAACTTGACTGCATGATGTTAGAGGTAAAGTTAGGCGAAGTAAATATGATGTACTTAGACAAAAAGTTGTCACCTAACTGATCTGGGAATTGCATAGAGATACAATTGATAAGCTATGTTATCTACCCAACTAGGCTTGTTGTAATTGGTTGAGTCACTCAAGGTTGCAACATGTTGAAAGGGATCCCAGCCCACTAGAAATACCTTGATGAGATTTTCTAATAATAGTGAGGGCTATTATCTCAAAAAATTAGTGGGAGAACCAATAAGAGATTTAATACCTCATCTTGAATTGGTATAAATGCATGAATATAACTAATATATACTTTTTCCATATTAGGTTGTTGAAAATGGTTAATACCTTAACTGCACTGCGCGACATTATGAATGCCATTAGTCCAAAATGTTTGGATTGGTACAAAAGATTGAGAAGTGTTCTCAATGAAAGGAAGGTTGCTCACTTTACAAGTCAAGAAGAACTTATAGAAGTTTCTGGGTTGACTGTGTTTGTGATTGAACTGAATCTTTTTACTGTTAAATCCAATTCCTAGATAGTTGATTCAAGATGTGGTTAACATCTATGTAATGATATAAGGATATTGAAAGGAAGTAGAAAGTTGAGCAAAGATGAAGTAGTTCTAAGAGTAGGCAATGGTGCAAAAATTGCAGCATTGGCCGTTGGAACATGTACTTTATCTTTGCCATCTGGCATGAAATTGGAACTAAAAGATTGTTACTTTGTTCAAATATTGTCTAGAAACATCATTTCAGTTTCATACCTCACTGTTAATGATGGTTCCGAGATAAGAATGAAGGGCAATAGTTGCTCCATCATTCTTAAAGACATTCACTATGGATCGGCAATATTACATAATGGATTATATGTTTTGGATCCAGAGATACCTATGTTCAATATAAATGTCAAGAAAGCAAGAAAGGATGATCCAAGTAAGACTTACATCTTGCACTGTAGATTTGGTCATATCAATGAGACAAGGATTTCCAAATTGCATAAACATGGTTCTTTGGAACCCTTTGATTATGAATCATATAGTACTTGTGAATGTTGTCTCCTTGGTAAGATGACCAAGACTACTTTTACTGGAAAGGGTGAAAGAGCTATTGTTTTATTGGGCTTAATACATTTAGATATATGTAGGCCACTAAACACAGCTGCTAGAGATAATTACTCATACTTCATAACCTTTATCGATGATCATTCTAGATATGGTTATGTGTATCTGATGAGATACAAGTCTGAAGCTTTTGAAAAGTTTAAAGAGTTCAGAGCTGAAGTATAGAAACAGACTGGGAAAAATATTCTAGCTCTTAGATCGGATCGAGGAGGAGAATATTTAACCCATGATTTCTTGGATCATTTGACGGAAAATGGAATTCTGTCGCAATGGACTCCACCTGGAACTCCTCAGGATAACGGAGTGTCCAAGAAGAGAAATCGAACCTTGTTGGACATGGTTCAATCCATGATGTCTAAGGCTGACCTTCCGATATCCTTTTAGGGATATGCCTTAGAAACTGCAACTTACCTTCTAAATAGGGTTCCAAGCAAATCGGTAGATAAGGTACCATATGAGATATGGAATGGCAAAAAGCCATGCTTATCTTATCTAAAGATTTGGGGATGTACTGCTTATGTGAAGCAAGTACCATCTGATAAGCTGGGAGCTAGATCAGAAAAATATAAGTTTGTGGGATATCCTAAAGAGACTATGGGTTATTACTTTTATAGTCCTATTGATCAAAAGGTGTTTGTGTCAAAACACGCTTCTTTTCTAGAGAAAGAGTTTCTACTAGAAGGATTCAGTGGGAGTAAAGTAGATCTTGAAGAAGTTCAAGAACCACAGCCTAACATTCCTTCGAAACCTGAGCCATTGGTCAAAGCACTAGATGCTTGGACTAATGCTCAAGAAACACAAGTACTCCGAATGTCTAGTGAGGATAGACATGATTCAGTGAAATATGATTTTCTATTGGAATGTGATGCGTTGCATATTGATTAACGCAAGCATGTGGGAGCTGGAACATCAGAATTGATGAAACAATCCAAGGATATGGTTTTATCTAAAATCTTGATGATCCATGTGTTTATAAGAAGGTAAATAGACTGGCGGTTGTTTTCCTAATGCTATATGTCAACGACATATTGCTTATAGGAAATGTTGTATATTTGCTGTAGACGACTGAGTCTGGCTATCCAAACAATTCTCCATGATGGATTTGGGAGAAGCAACATTTATTTTAGGAATTAAGATCTATAGAGATAGATTGAAAAGACTGCTTGGATTCTCCCAATCCACTTACATAGACAAGGTGCTAAAAGGTTTAGCATGGATACCTCCAAAAGAGGAAACTTACCTACGTTACATGGCATACCTCTCTCAAAAGAGATGTGTCCTAAAACATTAGATGAAAGGACACGGTTTGATAGGATTCCATATGCTTCGACAATTGGATCTTTCGTGTATGCTATATTGTGCACTAGACCAGATAGATCATATGCTCTGACTGTCATGAGTAGATACAAAAGGGAAATCCTGGGGATAGTCATTGGACTGCTGTGAAGAATATCTTTAAGTACATGAGAAGCATTAAGGATACTTTCTTGGTCTATGGAGGGGCTGAACTCCAAGTTAGGGGTTATACAGATGCTGACTTCTAATCTAATTAGGATGACAATAAATCGCAGTGTAATTATATATTTACCTTGAATCTTGTTACAGTCAATTGGAAAGGTTCAAAACTAGAGATGACTGTAGATTCAACAACCAAAGCCGAGTATATCTCCTCGTTTGAGGCAACGAAGGAGGTTATTTGGATCAAGAAGTTCATTCAAGAACCTGGTTGGTTCTGAGCATTGTTGATCCAGTACGACTTTACTGTGATAACAATGGAGCCATAGCTCAAACTAAGGAACCAAGGTCTCATCATAGATCCATACATATATTACGACAATTTTCACCTGATTAGTGTAATCACTGAAAGATGTAACATTAATATGAAAAAGGTTACCCACTAAGGTTCTGTCCCAGCAGAAACATAATCGTCACATGGAAGGGCATGGACTTAAGTACATGGGCGATTGGCTTTAGTGCTAGTGGAAGATTGTTGGTGTAAGCCCTACAAGCCAATCTAGTTAGGCTTGTAAGACAATATTTATATAATCATGTATTGCACATTATAGTTTATTAATTATAAATTGAGGTATTTCTTTATCCATAAGTTTTGTTATAATTGTTATAAATCACTTGTGAAGATAAAACCAATGAGACACAATGGCATTGCAAAGGAATAGTAAGGAGTTACAATTATGAGGATCCTTATGCATCAATTTCGTGTTTCTAAAATTGGTCCTGGTCATTGTATTTTCAAGACATGGCATTAACAATGCTCAAAAGCTGGCATATGTTAAGCCTTCATGCACTTGATGAATGCAACTGATCTCATAGGTTAAAAGTATAGAGATACTTGGGGATAGCTTCTTGTTAGTTGAACAAGTTCACTGAACATGACCCGCTATGAGAGTTCCATTTGGTATTTTACTCAAGTGTCTATGGAAAATACTCTCATGTGTCAATAGTGTGAGTAATCCTTTGACTTGTGACACTAGGTCATCTTGTATGTGAACTGTCATACTTAGATTTCATCACAAACGGGTCCCAATCACGAGGATGCTTATGGTAGGGTGTTATTGGGTATGACATGAAGCATACGAAGATGAATAAGTGGTCCAGAGAGGATTCATCACCCCAAGTGATATGAGGGGACATATCTCACATTTATCTGGCTTATATTAACTTATGGAAGTCCTTGGCCAAGGCAATACTTAAGGAGTTAATATTAAAGCTACTGATCTAATATGGAATGGGATTAAGAGTAGAAACTGAACCATGCTCTTTCCTATCCCGGGATATTTGATGAAAGGTACGAATTACACAGACATATTGTACATGAAAGGCTAGTCGAAGCTTGATGACTCTTTTGGCATTTTGGTGGTCATGATATATTGCTAGATGCCTCTTATGATCTATATATATAAATAAAAAATTCTTAATTGAATTAATTATATTTATTGCCAACATGTTAAGGGCCTAATGGGTCACACACAAAAAGTGATTAATGAAATTAAAATGAGATTGGGCCAGATTAAATATTCATCAAGTGTTGTAGGCTTATTGTGAATATTTAATAATATGTATAAGGGATTTGGTACAGTTAGTCCAATAGTTGGCATACACTAAACCTACTTATATATATGCTTATGTTGTTGCCGTCTCCCCCTAAGATTTTTACCTAAATCGACGCCTCTTATTAACATTGGTGAGGTTCAGCCGAATAGCATAGGTGAAGGAGGAATACGATTCTTCTTGTTAGTTTTGGCTAACCAAGGTAGAGGAGGAAGGTTTCTCACAACCTAGACTACTAGCATCGTCTTGGAAAAACATAATCTCAACCTTGTGAAGGTTTTCAAGTCACCTGTGTGGATTACTGTTAGAGGTCGGACAATTGGACGGCTTTGGTTTTCGACAAGCGAGCTTTGTGTACAAGAACAAGAACATCAAGAATCTATCTTGAGGTTTCGGAAATCTCCAATACAGAGGTATGAGATTTTGATTGTTATTGGTTTTTGACAGCCTGATCGTTTTGAATTCATAAGCAGATGCATGGAGGATTTGGTTTCTCTATGGTTTACTTTATTCCGCTGCGTTGTATGTTTAACTTGTTAATTAAATTATACATTATCTCTGTTTGAGCATGAGCCGAATCCCAACTCTTGTAACTTTTGATCCAGAATCAGAAAAAACTTTTCATCGACATCGAAGGGATAATTTACATGTCGCAACTAACAACCATACAATGGCTGAAGGTGAAGATACAAGAACCCTGGGCGAATATGCTATCCCTCTCATGCAAGAACTACATTCAATCATTCAAAGACCTACTATTAAAGCCAATAATTTTGAGATCAAGCCAGCCATCATACAGATGATTCAACACTTAGTACAGTTTGGTGGATTGCCTAATAATGATCCGAATATTCATATTGGGAATTTCTTGGAAATTTGCGATACTTTCAAGAATAATGGAGTTTCAGACGACGCCATCAGATTGAGACTCTTCCCTTTCTCACTTCGAGATAAGGCTAAGAGTTAGTTGAATTCACTCCCAGCTGGCTCTATTACTACATGGGATGACTTGGCTCAAAAGTTTTTAGCCAAATACTTTCCTTCGGCCAAAACTGCAAAGATGCATAACGATACCACATCATTTATGCAATTTGATTCTGAATCACTATATGAAGCTTGGGAGACATTCAAGGATTTACTTTGAATTTGTTCTCACCATGGATTACCCAAATGGCTTCAGGTGCAAACATTCTACTGTGGGTTGTTAGGAACAATTAGAACCACTATTGATGCTGCTGCTTGTGGAGCTTTAATGGGAAAATTGCCTGAGGAGGCATATGATTTTCTTGAAGAGATGGCATCTAATAATTATCAATGGCCATCAGAAAGGCTTGTACCAAGAAAAGCTGCAAGGATTCATGACTTGGATGCAATGAGTACAATAAGTGCCCAGATAGCTGCATTAGCTAAGAAATTCGATACAGTAAGTGTTAATGCCGTCTAGAGCCCATTAGTAACTTGTGAATTATGTGGAGAAGGACACACCAGTGATATCTACCCAACCTATGCCGAGTTAGTGCAATATGTTGGAAACTATAATAGACAGCAAAACAATCCTTATTCCATCAATTACAATCCGGGTTGGAGAAATCACCCAAACTTTTCCTGGAATAACAATTAAGGGTATATATCCTCTGCTAAACCAGCAATCCCTCCTTGTTTTCCATCACAAATCCATGCTCCTGTTCCAGAAAAGAAGCCATCAATGGAAGAGATGTTTATGTAATCCATGGCAAGAACTAATAATCTTATTCAGAATCACTCAGAATCACTTCAGGAGCATAAAACATCACTTCGAAGTCAAGCTGAATTTCTTCAAAGTCACACAACATCACTTAGAAATCTTGAGACACAAGTGGGCTAGCTTGCTAATGCAATTAACAATCGAATTAGGGGATCTTTTCCCTGTGATACTGAAACCAATCCTAGGGGAGATGGAAAAGAACATTACAAAGCCATCACATTTAGGAATGGAAGGGAGATAGAAGGGGAAAGCAATAAGCCAGAACTGCCAACAAAGCCTCTTAAAGAAAAAGATATGGTAGAAAAAGAAGTTAAAAAGACTCAAGAGGGAAAGAAGCAATGTTATCCACCACCAACCTTTCCTCAACGCCTTCAAAAGAACAAGCTTGACAAGTAGTTCCAGAAATTTCTTAAGGTATTTAAAAAGCTTCATATTAATATACCTTTTGCTAAAGCATTGGAACAAATGCCAAAATATGTCAAGTTCATGAAAAACATATTGTCTAAGAAAAGGAAATTGGGTGAATTTGAGAATATTGCACTTACTGAAGAGTGTAGTGCTATCCTCCAAAAGAAACTTCCACCAAAGCTTAAAGATCCGGGAAGTTTCACCATTCCATGCACAATTGGAAATCAGCTCATTGGTAGAGCCTTATGTGATTTGGGAGCTAGCATAAATCTTATGCCTTCATCAATATATCGGAGACTGGGTTTGGGGGAAGTTAAGCCTACAACATCACACTACAATTGGCGGATAGATCTTACACATATCCAAGAGGCATTGTTGAAGATGTATTAGTGAAGGTAAAGAAATTTATCTTGCCAGCTGATTTCGTTGTATTGGATATGAAGGAGGATCGTGAAATACCAATTATTCTTGGGAGACCTTTCTTAGCTAACGGTAGAACTCTCATCGATGTGCAAAAAATGAACTTACCATGAGAATTCAAGACCAAGAGGTACTTTTAATTTTTTAAAGCTATGAAATTTCTTAATGAATCTGATGAGTGTTTTGCAGATAATGTGGTGGATAGTGCTACAACTAAGGTTTTCAAAAATAGTTATCATGTTGATCCACTTGAGGCATCCTTGATGAGTACTTCAAAAAGGGATGATGATGATTTTATTGAATGTTTAAATTTTTTGAATGCTCATCTACGTATTGGAAGATCTATTCCTCAATTTGAACCATTGGGACTTAAGACAATTGAAACATCATCCACCAAGCCATCCATTGAAGAGCCACCATCCCTGGAGCTTAAGTCGTTACCCTCATATTTGCGGTATTCTTTTCTTTGTGAAAAATTCTTTTCATAGTCACCGCTCTAGTTGCCAACGCTAATAATGAGCTCATTCCAACTAGAACGGTGACTGGTTGGCGGATTTGCAAGGACTATCAAAAGCTTAACAAAGCTACTATGAAAGACCACTTTTCTTTGCCATTCATTGATCAGATGCTAGATAGATTGGCTGGTAAGGAGTTTTATTGTTTCTTGGATGGATACAATCAAATAGCTATAGCTCCTGAAGATCAAGAAAAGACTACCTTCACATGCCCTTATGGAACTTTTGCTTTGCGAGGAATGCCATTCGGACTTTGCAACGTTCTTGCTACCTTTCAGAGATACATGATGGTCATATTCTCCAACATGGTGGAGCAATGTCTAAAGGTATTTATGGATGACTTTTCAGTTTTTGGAGATTCTTTTGATGAATGTCTATATCACCTTGCTAGAGTACTTAAAAGATGTGAAGAAATAAACTTGGTGTTAAACTGGGGAAAATGCCACTTCATAGTTCAAGAAGGCATTGTTTTAGGACATCAAGTTTCTATTAGAGGGATAGAAGTAGATAAAGCAAAGATTGAAACTATTGAGAAGCTTCCACCTCCAATCTCTGTTAAGGGCATTCGGAGTTTTCTTGGTCATGCTAGGTTCTATAGGAGGTTCATTAAAGACCTTTCCAAGATCTCTAAGCCACTTTGAAATCTTCTTGAAAAAGATGTCCCTTTCAAGTTTGATGATGCATGTCTAATAGCATTTATGACATTGAAAGAGATATTGGTTTCTACACCTATCATTATTGTTCCAGATTGGAACTTGCCACTCGAGCTCATGTGCGATGCTAGTGAGTTTGCAGTTGGTGCAGTCTTAGGCCAACGAAAAGATAAGATATTTCATTCTATCTACTATGCAAGCAAAACTTTGACCGATGCTCAATTGAATTACATCACCACAGAAAAGGAGTTGCTTGCAGTAGTATTTGCTTTTGATAAATTTTGATCTTATTTTGTGGGCACCAAAGTCATTGTCTACACCGATCATTCAACTATCAAATACTTGATTGAAAAGAAGGATGCAAAACCTTGCTTGATTCGTTAGATACTTCTTTTGCAAGAGTTTGATTTAGAGATCCGAGATAGAAAAGGAACAGAAAATCAAGTGGCAGATAATGTAAATTATCTCTTAGGACTTTATTTTTTTTAGACCTGGTTAGTTTTTGCTTTAATTTTCTGAAGAGTAGAGCAGCCACCACCATCTTGCAAGGAGCTAAAAAATAGTTTTGGCTACTAGAAGATTGAAGAGCTGACAACCTTTAGTTTTCTCTTTTTTCTTAATCTTTTTTTTTTCTTGTATTTTGATGTTAGTGAAACTCCTTTGCTTATTGTTTTTAATCTTGAGCATGAACTAATTTCCTTCTCTAGGATTGCAATGGAACTCAACACATAGTTTGGATTATTTTACTCTCTAGTTTGATTTAATGATATTTGAGTTATTTATGCAATCTTGTGCTTAATGCTTTTAATTGCTTGATCACCAATTAAACTAACTTTTTAACCTAAATACAACTTGGAAAAGGGAGTTTAGTGTTAGACATGGACTGCATAACACATTTTTCATATTCATTTATTAGGATGAATTAATCTGCCTATAGGGTAGGAATAAACTTACATGTCATGTGTAATCAGTTTTAGAGTCTAAGCTTAATGAGTTCTTGTTTAATTCAATTATCATAGGAATATAGTTAATTGGTTAAGAAGGATATTTTTATAAGACCATGGAAGATCCTTATAAATAGATTAGAACTCTAGGTTAACAACTCAAGATCATTAATCAAGTTAAGAGGGTAAGAAACGTTCAAGCAAAATGTTGAGGGAAATTATAATCCTAGGCTTTTCTCCATTGATTTAAATCTCCACTTTTATTTGCTTTCTTTGATTATTATTTTTCTTTAATTTAGTTTTGATTCAAAAATTTTAAATTAATTATTTGGATAAGATTAAGCTGTTTTAGTTTTAGTATTTAACAAAATTAATAGCAATTCTTTGTGGGTTTGACACTCTACTTCCACTTTATTACTTGTTTGCAATAGCGTGCACTTGCGTAGTAAAATCTAACAACAGTGTCACACAATTCCTCTTCAAACATCTTGGGTTCTCACGGTTGTGCCCATTTTGGCCCCGAACACTTCCTGGTTTCTTATAAGTACTCTAGAGAATTTAGCCTGATCAATTCTCATAAACAAGGCCACATTTCTTACTCATAATAGGTGGTTGCTTATTAAGAGTATCCTGCAATACCCCACTTGATTTTATCAAGCTATAAGAATCATTAAAAGCATAGCTTATCCTAACTCCTTTGCAGGCAGCACTAAATCATCATAGGAATGGATAAGAGTGTTTAACTCTTTTAATGCTCACACTAAGTTAACATAATTCTGTTGTCCCTTTTAAACCTAGATCATGGGATCTCCAATCAGCTAGGTTGGGTTGCCACTATGTAACTTTAATTTATAGGCTTAAGATCCATTCCCCTCAATAATATATTTACTTGCTCTCTTTTTAAACTTTTCGTAAGCGGATCTGCAACATTATCCTTTGATTTTACATAATTAATAGAGATAATTTCATTTGAGAGCAACTGTCTAACGGTATTATGTCTTCGACGAATGTGTCTAGATTTACCGTTATACAAACTACTCTGTGCCCTACCAATTGCAAATTACAAAATGCAGGCACAGGTTTCGACCAACATGGAATATCTTTTAAAATTTTCGAAGCCATTCCGTTTCTTCTCCAGATTTATCTAGAGTTATAACTTCAGATACCATGGTAAATCTGGCAATACATGTTTGTTTAGAAGATTTTCAAAACACTACAGCTCCTCCAATAATAAAGATACCTCCGCTAGTGGATTTCTAATCTTTAATTTCAGATATCCAGTTTGAATCACTGTATATTTCAAGCACAACTGGATATCTTGTATAGTGCAGTCCATAACTTGAGGTGTATCTTAAATATCTAAGTACCCTCACTATGGCCTTCCAGTGATCCTTTCTAGGATTACTTGTAAATCTACTCAGTTTGCTAACTTAATATGTTATGTCTTTACATTCATTTACAACCTAATGGTTTGCTTCCAGGGTCTATGCCACTCTTGCGCCATCAGGGATCACCGATCCCATGGACAAGGTCTCATTCTCCGCTTCTAAATGGGGTAGTCATGGTAGCACCAAGGCATGTCGATACCATACCATGAAACTCTTCCCCACTTACTATGTCGATACACTCATTGACGACAAGATCACCCCCAAGTACCCTTGTTGCATAAAGTTGATATTTTCTCACATGTCTTTCTCCTGCCCTCAAGGACTGGGTCATGATCCCTTCAAATGAAGTACCGAACATAGTTTTAGGTTCTATAACGATCTTTTAGGCTGATGAACCCATACCTTCGCAAGAGAACCCCACACTTTCGTGTATTTGTAAGATGGTCTTTAACCCATCCATAATTCATACGGTGTCTTGTCCGATTTCTTGTGGTATATTTTATTTAAAGAATAGTTAGTTATTAAAATAGCTTCCCCCCACAAGTTCTGAGATAACCCTGAACTAATCAACAAAGCATTCATCATTTCTTTCAATGTTCGATTATTTGGTTTGGCAATACCGTATCATTGAGGTGAATAAGGAGAAGTGGTTTGAATGTTGATTCCATATTTTGAATAAAATTCATTAAACACTGAATCATATTCACCACCTCTATCACTCCTTATTTTCTTGCTTAGTTGATTTTCGACCTCATTTTTTTTAGAGAGCTTAAAAACTTCCAAGGCCTCATCTTTGCTTCTTAGCAAATAGACATAACAAAATCTTGTGCAATAAAAATCCTTTTTACCGCCTCTAGTTTGCAAAAAATTTAAATCACAAATATCAGTGTGAATTAACTCTAGAGGTTCATTTTATTTAGGATATTTAATTTCGCATCAGTAAAACGCCGCTCCCTTTACAAAAACACGGTAACACGATAATCTGAAATACCCTATAGTAAAACGCCGTCAGTTATCGTGTTTTTGTAAAGAAAGCGGTGTTTCTACCCCAAACGCCGCTAAAAATTAATTTAGCGGCGTTTGTAAGGAAGAAACGCCGCTAAATGAGATCAATTACCAGCGTTTAGAACAAAAAACGCCGCTAAATGTTTCTCAAATTACGCGGGTTTTTTTTTTTTACCGCTAAAAAATTACCTGCCATTTCTATTAAAAGAAACGCAGCGTTTTTATTAGTGTATTTAGCGGCGTTTGTTATAAGAAACGCCACTAAATTTTCTCATGTAGCGGCGTTTGTCTAAGTAACGCCGCTAAATGTATGACATTGAAAAAATCATAGGAGAACATTTAGCGGCGTTTGTCTCCATAAACGTCGCTAAATGTGCAATTTAGCGGTGTTTGTCTGAGAAATGCCGCTAGATGTATGACATTTAAAAAAATCAGAGGAGAATATTTAGCTACGTTTGTCTCCATAAATGCCGCTAAATGTTGCAATTTAGTGGCGTTTGTCTTAGAAACGCCGCTAATGTTGCAATTTAGCGGCGTTTGTCTGAGAAACGTCGCTAAATGTATGACATTTAAAAAAAATATGAGGAGAACATTTAGCGGCGTTTGTCTCCATAAACGCCGCTAAATGTTGCAATTTAGCGGCGTTTGTCTTAGAAACACCGCTAATGTTCTCATTTAGCGGCGTTTGTCAAACAAACGTCGCTAAATGTATTACATTTAAAAAAATCAGAGAAAAATATTTAGCGGTGTTTGTCTCCATAAACATCACTAAATGAATAAATTTAGCGGCGTTTCTAGTATACAAACGCCGCTAAATATTAAAAAAAATTGAGCGAAAAAATTTACCATTTTTTTAAAAGGAGATGAGTAGATTTACAAAACGAACGCCGCTATTTGCTGAAAATATAATCAGTAACAGACCCCTCTTCCTCTTTACCCAAAACACAAAACTCATTTTTTTTCTCCCTCTCTCTGTCCATCCTCTCACACCCACCAGCTTTTAGGTCAAAGATTTAAGCAAAATTTTGTTAATCTCTTTCCATTCCTAGAAGATTCTTGTTTGAAGGTAACAATTTTATGTTTTTGCATTTCGTAAATTGAGGATTTTAATTTAAGTTTTTGCATTTTTTTCCAAGTTCTAAACATTGAATTGGAAGAGGCATTTTGACAGATGATGAAGCTTGGAGGTCAATTCTTTTACTTTTGCTTTCATTAACTTTAATCACTGGTTGTTTTACAATTTTGGAAAAAAAATGTAATAACTTGTAATGTTAGTGCACGATTGGCAATAGGAGTTTTGGACCTTGCAATTGTTATATATTTACAGGTACAAATTAAATTTTATACTACCTTGTCTTGTTTAATTTAAATTTTATTCCAATTGTTATATGTTGATTATTTTGCGTTTTCTTAATAGAATTTATGTATAATGATACTTTATAATATACTATTAAATTTTAATATATTTCTGTTATGTATTGATTGTAAACTATAATGTAAATTTATTGAATAATATTATTAATTATAATTTTTAAATAAAAGAAATTATATATATTTTTTTACAAATTCTGGAAATTTAGCAGCATTTTTATAACACAAACGCCGCTATATTTGTGAATATTAAAGAACAAAATTCTAAAATTAGTGGCGTTTCTCGAGACAAACGCCGCTAAATGTTTCAATTTAGCGGCGTTTTTTATCTACAAATGCCGCTAATTTATTCTCAAATACCATCCGCTGCAGTCCTACGCTGGCGTTTATAAACGCCGACAAATATCCCTAAAAACGTCGCTACACTAGCGGCGTTTTTGTTTAAAACGTCGGGAAAATTTTCGACGTCTTTTTTCTCAACACTTTTAGCAGCGTTTTTTCAAAAATGCCGCTAAATTTTTAGCGGCATTTAAAAATGCCGCTAAAGACCTATTCTGCTGTAGTGTTCTTTCTATTGAATAGAAAAGATCCTTAGCTAATTTGGATTTCACACAAATTTCACATTTGTGTTTTTTGTCAATGACAAATTTCGAAAGCAAATCCAAATTGCTGATTATTTTCAAGGTCTTGCAATTTACATGATCTAATCTGCTATGCCATAATGTAGGGGACTCAACCAAGTAAATAGAAGAAATATTTTTATTAATAATCTTGTTCTCTAGTACAATTGTCATAACATTGAGCTTAAAAAGTCCATTACAAAGATATCCCCTACCCAAAAACACGCCACATTTAGTGAGTACACATTTATCCGACTCAATTATAAGTCTAAACCCGTTCTTGCTCCGAAAACTAAATTAATACGAACCAACATGTTTCCTCTTGTTGGTCTTGTACGAATGTTCAACAACATTTTCCTTGGCTTCCATGTTATGAGATTTAACTCTCTTTTCTAAACCAAGGTTATCCTCCTCGATTCTTAATCGGATAATCAAGTCTTGTAAGGTCATCTCCTTTCTCTGGTGCTTAAGATAGTTCTTGAAATCTTTCCACAAAGGTGATAATTTCTCTATCAAAGCAGTCGTCTCAAATGATTCACTAAGAATCATTCCTACGGCATCAATTTCATGGAGGATCAACTGCTAATCTTGGACTTGGCTGGTCATGGTTTTCGAGTTCACCAGTTTGAAATCCAAAAATCGGCCAACCATAAATTTCTTCGTGCCGGCATCCTCGGTTCTGTATTTTCTCTCTAAGGATTCCCACAACTCTCTCGCTGTCTTGATCGGGCTATCACGTTGTATAACGTGTTGTCCAATCCGTTAAGGATATAGTTCTTGCATAGGAAGTCAGAATGCTTCCATGCTTCCGCCGAGGCTACAACCATAGTATGGGTCTCTCCCTCTTTAGGAATCGGGGCCTCTTCTCGTAATAATCGGGCTAGGTTCAGAGTGGTCAGACAGAATAGCATCTTATACTGCCAACGTTTGAAGTCCAGACCACTGAACTTTTCGGGACTCTCACCATGTGTAACATGTAGTGGTTGTGGCGCTAGATGTGCACTAGCATTACCAGTAGATCGTTCAGCCATTTGTTATTTCAAAAATAACAAGATCAACTTTTATATAGTTTACTGAACTGTAGACAACTAATTTTGTCCGGGCCACTAAATCAAGTACGTTTTCTTCTTAAAGTGATGTTTCAAAATGCAAAAAAGCTTTTCTCATCCTGCAGGTAGTACTCCGAGACTTAGTTTACGAAAGCAGACACAAAAAGTCAAACTTGAAAAAGTCAAGCCCAAAAAAGTCAACCTTAAAAATTCAACTACTGGAAAAGTCAACCCACTTTCAAAATCAAGATCCAAAGTTCAATTGAAAAATGGTGAAGGAATTTTGATAATCCGAGGTCTACAATGAAAGATATGGAGTTCGAAAGTTGGGTTATAGAGATTCAATAGAAAGGAAACCCTAGTTCAAAAAATTTGGGGAAAAGTGCTTAAACGATCAAATTGGTCGAAATTGAAGGTTCCAAATGAAAGATAAGCACTGATTACGGGTAATGGAGAAGCTACTTGGAAGAAAAACTGAAAGAAAAGTCAATTCGAAAGAAAACCGAGAATTAAGGATTTTAGTAGATTTTGATGAAATTGAGGAAATTGCATAAATGACCTGATTCGGTAAAACTAAAGCCCCTAATTGATAAGGAGTGAGTAAACAAGGATAGCCCGAGACTCAGTTTGAAGAAATTCCAAGAAAAGAGCCAATTGGAGGAAAAACATAAAAACGAGGAAATTTCAGATAGTGAAAAAAGGAAAAATCAAATCGGAGGGGAATTTGATTGCAAAAATTAGGCATTTTCGGACCAACTCCAATTCAATATATGACAAAGGCACAGAAAAAGAAAATCTGAAAATCGGACTTGTTTTGAGCAAAAAGGGCTTCAGAGGCAAAATTGGAAAATTTGGGAAAAATAGCAAATGAGCTCCAAAAATTACCAAAATTTGCAGATCTCATTCTTAAATCATTTGGAAGAGATTGGCAAATAAAAATCTGGATTCAGAGTTCATTTGCAAAATGGAAAATCCCAGGCCCGCTATGTTGAAATTCAAAAAGATAAATCCCTAAAAAATAGCAAATGAGTTCCAAAAATTTTGAAAATTTTCAGATCTCATTCTTTAATTATTTGGAATATATTGGCGAAAGAAAATCTAGATTCGGAGTTCGTTTGCAAAATGGCAAATCCCGGGCCTACTATGTAGAAATTCAAGCAGATAAATCCCGAAAAAAAGGAAAATGAGCTCAAAATTTGTTGAAAATATCCAGATCTCACTTTTAAATTATTTGGAAGAGATTAGTGAAGAAAAATCCATATTTGGAGCTCGTTTACAAAATGGCAAAAGTTCAGGTGCATTAAGGGGCAATTTTGGAAATAAATTTGAAAAAAAATAGCAAATGGGCTCCAAAAATTATGAAAACTTTCAGAATTCAATTTTTTATTATTTAGGAAGTATTAAAAAATAAAATTTGGATTTGGATTTCATTTGCTATTTAATTTGGTTTGTGGGTCAAAAAGGTTATTTCACCGAAGAAATCAAAGAAGGCCTTTAAAAAATTGGAGAATGGGCTGGATTTTTAAAAAGGCAATCAACCAAGCCCATAATAGAGAGTGATTTTGCTGAGAATTTAGATCAAAGGGCCAAAAGAGAAGATGAAGATAGTTATTTTTCTTGATCAAGCCTTTGAAATTGTGACACATGGACCAATGGATGGAGAGGGATGATGTCATATTTATGACATCCTATTTATGACATCATCTTCAAGAAATCATATTTAGGTGCTAATTATTCCAATCTAAGGGTGAGTATTCTACATAGAAAACATCTTGGATTAAAAGCCATAGGATCAAAATTGGTTAAAAAAATTCTAGAACCTCTTACACTATTCTAGGGCCAATTGGCCACCTTAAGGGGATAGGGGATATTTTCATTTTCATTACTTCTTCTTGGCTGATTACTCTCCATTGTTGAAAGCAAATAGAAAGTTTAGAAAGGTGAAGAAAGTAAGAAGAGAAAAAAGCTTGCAAAATAACTTTTAGAGGTAGCTAAAAGCACCTTGCTCTTGCACTTTTTTTTTTTTACATTTCCATCCTTAATTTGCTATTTTTATTTGATATTTGATGATTTTCTATTGATTTTGATTTTGAAATAAGTGTTTTTAGCTTTCTCTTCAAGCTCAACTTTTGTGCTTTCTTGAAAAATATTGAAAAAACAATTATTTTTTTTTACTTTTTAGAAGGGTAGTCGAATGGTCATGTCTCTTGATATGTTTGATGTTTGATCTTTGTTTCATGTTGGTTGTGTTGTCTAGCATGTTTTGATGTTTTATATATTTCTTCAAATAACAAAATATAGAGCTTGTTTTAATCTTTTTACTTACTTACCTCTATTTTTAATTTTATCATCCTTGTTATCATGTTTACTTTCCTTGTCTACCATTTTTAAGTTTCTGTTTTCAACATGTTTGAGTTGTTCATGATTTGCATTTTACTATACTATGTGTTTGTGAAAATGTCTAGTCATGTTCATGCCTTTACTTCATGTTTGCATGGTTTAGCATGTTTCTTCTTTAGCCTTGCATTTAGTATGTCATGTGTTTGTGTAAATGCCATGCTAGGATTTCACCATTTAGATCATGCAACCATTCGGCCACCCTTCCATTTTATGTCTTCTATGTGCATTTCCATCTTGCTAGTAGATAGTTTTGCATTTCCATACCATGATTTTGTGTTTCTTGATTTAGTATGCTATGTGTTTGTGTTATTTCCATGCATTTTTTAGGTCTAGGTTTCATTTTAATTGCCATGCATTTTATGCATGTTTAGATCTAGGTTGCATTTATGGCCATGCAAGTTCATGTTAGGTCTAGGCCATATTCTTTATGCCATGCATTTTCCATGTCATTTAGGTTTTAAATCATGCATTTCATGCATTCAATTTGCTGTATGTTCATGCATCTCATGTCTTGCCACTTGATTTTGACTTAGACTAATCAATGGCTCAAAGTCAAGCTCATAGGAGCATACTTGTGGAAAATTAAGGAGTTGTCAAATTGATTATTCTACCTTTGTGATTTTTTTTACTTAGCCAATTTTTTTCCAAATTTTTAGAAGTTTTAGCTACTGTTTGTAGGTCATTAGGAGAGTCTCCAATATTTTTACTTTGATTTTTGAATGATTTTATTAAAGGCTTAAAAATGATTTTTGGCAAAACAGTTTCAGCCAATTTTCTAACTTTCGTGATTTTTCTGGAAGTTATCCTTAATCCAAAAATCAAGAAAATCTTTTTCCAAATAGTTCGACATATTCTGAGTCTCTAGTATTTTTTTTAGATTTTTTTGAAAATTTCAAAAATAATTTAAAAATTGTTCTTTAAAACGGGACAGTAGAGTCAGATTTGAATTTGAGAGAAAATTAATTTTCTGTTTTGGCTAAGTTAATTAGAAGGGGCTGATTAGGAACTTCAGCTACTGTCTTAAGGTGGATTCTAAGCCATTAAAACTTAAAAAATGATTTTATAAAGCTCGGGTCAAGGGTGGTCAAGTCCGGGTTTTCAAACTTAGGAAAATAGAGTTTTTTTTTTTAAAGGGGAATTAGGCTATGAGGTTTTATTATCCAAGATTTTCAAAATTGTTTTTAAACCAATCACAAAGTATTTTGATTTTAGAAAATTTAATTTGATGTTTTTTCCTAAGATAACCGGATATCTTTTTAGGTATATGGATTTTCTTATTTAAAGGAAAAAAATACACTTTCATGCATTGCATTTCCCATGTTCATGCATACTATATAATATGTGATTTTTGCTATGATAATTTCTATGGTATTGCTATTATTTTGATTTATATTTTATGATGTTATATTGTTTGTTATATGGTTTTGAATATTTCATGCTATCCTATGCTTTTTATTTAGTCATTTATTTTTGTCACATCATTTAGCATATACTATGTTCATGCATTATTATTTTTATTTTCATGCATATTTCATGATAACATTATTTTATGTTTCATATCATTTCATGTCACTTAGATTATATTCCATGTCATATAGATTATATTATTTAATATATGCCATGTCATTTAAATTTTCTATGTCATTTAAATCATATCATATCATTTATAATATATTATGTCACTTAGGATATTTCATTTCATTTAGAATATATCATGTCACTTAGGATATTTCATTTCATTTAGAATATATCATCTTACTTAGGATATTTCATTTCATCTAGAATATGCTATGCCATTTAAATTTAGGTTGCATTATATTATCTAGGCTTTGTTATATCATCTTTACCATGTCACACATTCATATTCATATTTTTTTAAAATATTTGAAAAAGATAATGATTTTCAATAAAATAAAGATATTCCTGAGTTAAAATAATTCATGAGTTCTCTGTCGGGTTTGCTAGGGAGGATATCATCAATTATCATTAATAACGGAATATCTTCTTTAAAACGAGAATGATTCGGAAAATTTTCCAAATTAATAAAAAAAATTTATATTTTGCCACGTTTGTTAGAGAATATAGGAAAATTTTGAATTAATAAATTCCGGATCATTTTCAATTAAAAAATGGAATTATTTTTCTCTAAATTGGGATTAACTTGAAATACTAAATTAAAAGCCGACTTTTTATCGAGACTTGAGATAACACACGATTAATCGTTTTATACGGGCGTTGTGGGGGTGCTAATCCTTCCCCGCACGTAACCGAGTCCCAAACCCAATTTTTCGTTTTTCTCTTGTCTATAACGCAGACTTGAAATTGGTTTTAAAAATATTTTAATTAATTTTAAAATGTTTTACAAAATCGGTTTTAAAAGGTGGCCGATCACACCTAGCTTAAAAGATTGGTAGCGACTCCATGTCTTTTTCAAGGTCATTTTCAAAACCTTTATTTTTCAAGAGGAATTAAGTCAACTTTTCCTCGATTTTTTTTAATGTCACGCTTAATGAATATAAGTCTCGTGATGAGACTTGTTGTTTTTTAGGTTGCGATAGCTTGGCAACTCCGCTGGGGAAATTAGAGAGTCAGGCCTAGAATTAGTCGTGTGTTATCAAAGTCTTGATTTTGTTGGTTTATTCGGTATTTAATCTTAATTCCCACATTTGTTTAATATAAAGGAGAATTTTCAAAATAATAAAATGTTTTAAATATGTCCATATTCATGTGCATGCATATTATTATTGTTCTCTGGTTATTTTGGTGCATATATTTATTCTTTGCTTAATTAATGCTTTACATTGTTTAATCTTGTTGGGGCGTTTAGAATAAGGGATGTAGAATAGGTGGTGAAAGGTTTGTTATTTCTCCTCGCACACTACACGTGCATTGGCATACCATGAGCCCTATATCCTGGTTCCGTCTTTTTAGGTGGGAGCAAAGTAACTAAGCCTTCGTGATTAACAATCCGCATAGGCTAGGGAAATAAACTCTAACGAGTTGAACCTGCTTTTATCGAGGTGCCTTACTAGCCTTCACCAGCGAAAGTGAGGAACAATTTGGGGCATTTAGAACTGATTCACCTTCATATAGTAAACCTAGGCGAAGCCACGCCGGATTTCCGATTAGATATCCTGAAGTTAAGAACACATGGAGGAATATTTCCAATCATTTTACTTTCTATTCTACTTTCCTAATAAATTTATTTTTGTAAATCGGACAATGATGAACGTGCATCACAATGTCCGTAAGAAGTTTTGGTGTTTTGTCCCAGGGGTGTTATAATGCCGAAACTTTGTTGGCATCCTCAGGGATAATTATTGATTTGAATTATATGTTATTTTTTTTGTATTATTCGAATTTATTCCCGTTACTAATTCATTTTCTTTTTTTATTGCATTCTTACCATCATTTTTGCACATGGAAGGTTATTGGTCTCGGGATAATATTCAACCAAAAGGGCTTCCATGGAAGGTCAAAGTGTCTCAGTGGTCGAGAAGCATTTAGAGGTTAGGAACAATCCGAGAAAAGTCAGCAGGATAATGGAGATTGTTTGAAAACAGGATATGTATCAGTTTTGCCAGCCGAGGTTGATCTTACTATCATGCAAAATGATCTTTGGGAATTGATGGATATATAGAATCAATGGAACATATTAGAAAAAGAAGCCTTCACTCAAACTTATGGGGACATAGCACTATTAGTTCAAGTTAAGGTTAGTGGTGAGGTAATCCGGGCTGTGGTGCAATTCTGGAATCCCGCTTATCTGTGTTTTACTTTCAACCGAGAGGATATGACTCCAACCATAGAGGAATATTCAACCATGCTGCATATTGAGAACGTTATTCCCAATCGTATTTATGTGAAAGATACAAAGACGCCGGGTTTCAATAAAAAGGTGTCTAAGATTCTAGTAGTGGAAAGAAATTGGGCTGAAAGCCATGTTATCCGAAAGGGGGTAAGCCACTGTATTTCATGGGATATTTTACGGACCTTAATCCACAGCCATTCAAGTAAGGAGACAGTTAGAAATATTTTTGCTTTGGCTATCTATGGTTTAGTTATCTTCCCAAAGACATTAGGATATGTGAATGTGGCGGTATTCGATATTTTCGAAAGGCTAGAGTAGAGGATAAACCCAGCCCCGACAATCATAGCAGAAACAATCCGATCTCTGAATTTCTGTAGATGGAAGGGAAAGGGCATTTTATAGGTTGTATACAGCTTTTTTACATATGGGTTCAGGGCCATTTTTGTAAATAGGAAAATTTCCCTCTTCGCTCGTATTGGAAGTCTTTTGGACCAATTTGTGAATTTCTTAAGAGGGATTGGCCTGAAAATAGGACTGAGGAACAACGGATCAACATATTCTAGAATATCAGGGCTGAGATGATAATTTGGAGGGCTCCATGGATAGCTCCTAGCCGACCATGTATAAATATGAAGGTAAAGATTCTATTCCATTATTATGAGTGTAGGGAGGAGTGAGCTACGCACCACTGCTGGTACTAAGACAATCGGAATCCCGTCAGTTTACTCCTACGACCCATGATCTTAGCTATTTAGAATTTTCTTATGGAGAATATGGGTACTCGGGAAAGGTACGCGAGATTGTAGTAGCATGGAAGAAAACTCATTGGGTAGAGGTAGCCAGATATGTCGATATTGTCACACCCGACTATTTAGTATGGAGAGAAATGAGGATTAATGATATGTTGTTAACATATAATGGGGAAGAAGTTCAATTCATGAGTTCACCACCAAAGGAAGCACCATCGGAGTTAGAAATTGCAAAGTCGAAATTTGGAAAAGAAAAGGCCCAAATAAGCAAAGAGATTGCCCGACTTCAAGAAGAGATTGAGGACATGAAAAATAGGGAATCAGCTCGGGAAAAAGAAATGGAAAGGATTAAGAGAGAAAGAGACATTGTCAATGGAGATCTTCAGGAATTACATTTGGAAAACAAAAGGTATCGTTTCGAGCTCAGATTTGAAGGGACCCTCAAGACTTCCGGGGAATGGGAGCAAGAAGTCAAAAACCCCAAGAGTGAGATTAACTATTAGAAAGAGAGAGCGAAGCATGAAGAAGCCCGAGCCAATCAGCTTGAGAAGCAAGGTAAAGAAAGTTTACATAGTGATGTTTCTACTAACATGTCAAGGGGCCATGAACAAGGTTCAGATTGAAAAGCAAGGTAATCAAAAGGAGACTGTGAAAGAAAGTCCAAGATCTTAGGGAGTTACTATAGGACCAGTATTTTGTAAACAGCACTTTGAAATAGATAGGCGAATTATGGATTTGTCTTAGGCAGTGATCTTTTTATTTTATCTTTGATGTATTTAGTTCCAGGAAATCAACGAAAGACCGTTCAGTTGGAATTATCCCGGGGCCAATACTTTGAAACGTATTCACATTTTTGTTATTTATTTATTCTTTCCTTTATATATTTTGTTTGTTTGTTCATACATTTATTCATAGTTATAATCATTCATTCATTTATTCTTTATGTTTATTCATTCATATACTTAGTCATTTAATCATTTATTTATTTGTTCAATCATTTATTCTTTATGTTTATTCATTCATATTCATGTATTTAGTCATTTATTTATTCATTTTATTTGTTCATTCATTCACATTTAGTCATTCATTCATTTTTAATAAAACAAAAAATTGAGTCAATAAATTCTAATTCATGGTTTTTTAAAACTTAAGGTAAAATTGGGCGCACTCCAAAAGAAACGGATTTTCGACACCACTACAACACTATATCTCAAGTAGGATCATGGAAAATGATCATCTTGCTCGTATTGAGAGGATGGAACGGGTTCAAAGGGAACTACAGGAACAACTGACTAAGTCTCAGGAAGAATCAAGGGAACAAATGGCTAAACTTATGGAAATGATGAACGCCATGATGAGACAAAAAGGGCGAAGGGAGAATTCGGTCACAAGAAAAGGGTGGTAATTCAGGAAGATCAACTTGAAATTGTGCAGCTGAAGGGCCAAGCATCCTAGCATGTGGGAAATGAGCTGCCAACAGGGGTAGCCTCCTATGTTTATATCCAACCAGCGGCTGAAGCACAGAATTATGCTCCTGGAAAAGGTAACATTGGGGCTGGCCCAAGTGATATTATTGATGTTCCGGACTTTGAGGAACTGGCTGAGAAAGAAAAGGCAAGGATGGCTGAGCTGAAAAGGATAGAAACTGCATAATCTCAGAAGAAGTATCAGTTGCTGGAAGAGACATTAAGAGCAATAGAAGGGGTAGAGTTATTTGGCAGTCTGGATGCCAAAGAAATGAGCTTGGTACATGGCTTGGTGATTCCTCCCAAGTTTAAAGTACCCGATTTTGAGAAATATAATGGGACTACCAACCCATCAGCACACCTGACCATGTACTGTAGAAAAATGACAGGACATGATGATGATGAAAAACTGCTTATCCACTGCATTTAGGATAGCTTGACGGGGTCTACAACCCGATGGTATAATCAACTAACTCGGACTAAGATCCGTTCTTGGATGGATTTAGCCAGGGCCTTTATGGATCATTATAAGCATGTATCTGACATGGTACCTGACAGGCTGTCACTGCAAAACATAGAAAAGAAGAATACTGAGAGTTTCAAGGAGTACTCTCAAAGGTGGAGGGATTTGGCTACACAAGTGCAACCTCCTTTGACCAGCAAAGAAACTATGGTACCTTTTATCAATACTTTAAAGGCAACGTATTATGACAAATTGATGGGGAGTGCCACTAAGAATTTCGTGGATATGGTTATATCCGGCAAAATGATTGAGACTGCCATCAAAAATGGAAAAATGGAAGGGGTGAGTCTTCCACTCCGAAGAAGGTATTTCCTGCTAAGAGGAAACTCACGCAGTTAGCATCAACCAATATCCCTATGTATCTTCTACACCATATACACCCCTAGGTCCTATACTCCTTCTACATCCTATGCTCTTCCTACACCTTACACACCTTACCCGGGGTATAATCCTTACTACCCTACTGTGAACCACCTTACTCAAAATCCATTCTCTTATACCAATATACCACAACAGCCATTTCCAACTGGCGTGTCTCCACAGATAACCCTTTCCCGAAACATGTCCCAAACACCCAAGGTATCGTGCGCAACAAACAACATTCACCAAAGAGTGATCAAAAACCCCCATTTGAACCGATTCCTACCACTTATGGTGAACTATATCCCAAAATTGTTGCAGGGTCAGCTTGTTGCACCCATATACCTTAAACCTTTAACACCGCCATACCCAAAGTGGTACAACGCAAATGTTAAATGCGCGTATCACGCAGGGATTCAGGGGCATTCAATCGAGGATTGCATTACCTTTAAAAGGAAAATCCAAAGTCTGATCAATTTTGGGGTTATGAAATTCGGGCCAAAGAATGGGCCAAATGTAGTAGGTAATCCATTGCCCAATCATGTTGACAACCAGGTGAATGCAGTGATATCGGGGAAAGTCAGTCGGGTGAAGAAGTGTATCAGTGAAGTGAAGACTCCAATGTTAAAAGTATGGTTCGAAATGGTTAAAGACGGTATAGTTCAGGATGAGGCCAATTTGAAATTGGTGGCAAGCAGAATAGAAGATTGGTGTCCTTTCCATAAATGCAAAGGACATACCATACAGGATTGTGGGGATTTCTTGGTTAAAGTCCAATGGATGATGGATGAGTGTCGAGCCCAATTCTACGAGAAAGCAGAAGAAGAAGTGGGTACTACGGAGGATACAACTGGATACGGTATAGATAGACCTCGATCATTTACTATGATGAGCTGGAGGAGAAGGTTGCTCCGATTATTGAAGGAGTCATGCCTAAAGTGATCATAGAACTGCCATCCTCTTTTTCATATAAAGAAAACAAGGCTGCATCATAGAAGTATGATTGCAGCATGGTTATGTCGAGCACTTCTAGTCAGCAGGTAGCAACCGACATAACAGGAGTGGGGCACTTAACTCGCAATAGGAGATGTTATGCCCCTAAGACTGTTGAGCAAGGTCTACCAGGAAAGAGAGGGGAAGTAGATAAAGGGAAAAAGGTAGTTGAACCGGTCCATATTGAGATGGATCAGTCGAAAAGAATGAAGAAGAATTCAGTCCCGGTGAAAGAGCCGTTAAACGAAAAAGAAGCTTGTGAGTTTCTGAAGTTTATAAAGCATAGCGAATATAGTGTGGTGGAGCAATTACAGCGTCAACTAGCTAGAATTTCGATCCTATCATTGTTGCTGAATTCGGAGCCATACAGAAATGCCTTGTTAAGAGTTTTGAATCAGGCATATGTGGCTAACAACATATCAGTGGAGAAACTAGATAGGCTAGTGGGAAATATTGCCTCAGATGATCACATATATTTCAGTTATGATGAAATACCACCCAATGGTATTGGATCAACAAAAGCTCTTCACATAACAACCACTTGCAAAGGGCACATACTACCGATGATGCTTTTGGATAATGGTTCTACGTTAAATGTGATGCCCTTGGCAACCCTGTCTAAACTGCCAGTTGATATTTCTTATATGCTGCCAAGTTGCACGGTGGTTAGAGCTTTTGATGGAACTAGACAGGAGGTAATGGGAACTATTGAGGTTCCTCTGGAGATAGGTCCATGTATCTATAAGGTCGACTTTCAAGTCATGGATATTAATCCATCCTACAATTGCTTATTAGAGAGGCCTTGGATACATTCCGCTAGGGCGATACCCTTATCTCTCCATCAAAATTTAAAGTTTGTAATGGAGGGGCGTTTGGTTAGTGTGTCTGGAGAAGAGGATATCCTAGCCTCTGCTCAACTGAATCCCCTTACATTGAGCCAAACGAATATGCTGTGGATTGCTGCTTCTGGTCTTTGGAGTTTGTAAATGCAGTATTCGTCACTGAAGGAAAAAGAATTTCGAAGCCAAAGTTGTCCAAAAATACAAGACTAGGAGTAAGGACTACTGTGGGAAAGGGTTGTCGGGCAGGAAAAATTCTTGGAAAGTATCTTCAGGGAATGGCCCGAGCAATTGAAGTGGTTGGAAAGAAAGACCGGTTTGGTCTAGGATATCTTCCGAAGGCTCAAGAGAAGAGGAAACAAGTGGAGAGGAACCGACAAAGGAGGATGGCCCGTCTCGCGAGTATGGATATTGAGTGGGAGCCTATGACCTTCCCACCAATCCTTCACAGCTTTTGCTCAGCTGATTTTCTATTCGGGGAAAAGGATTCTGATGATATACTCATAATGATTGAACAAGCTTTCGAGAAGTTCCATATGGATAGGGGTGAGACACAGGATATGATGATCTACATGACTAGGGAAGAAGGAATTGAGAGTAAGAATGCAAACTGGATGGTGCGACCTTGTCCACCAGGATATAGACTAACAAATTGGAGTGCAATCGAGCTACCTATAGTCTTTAGGTATATTCCAAAGTAATACTTTAAAACAATCTTAATTATATTTGCCCAAGGATATTAAAAAATTTTCTGTAAGGGACTTTTGTTTAAAAATTTTCATTCAATAAATAATAAGCACGATACATTTCCTTCATAATTGATGTGTCCATATTCTTTCATTTATGATATTTATTTTTCTTTCATTACCTATATATTTTCCTATATTGTTTCTTCCCCAGCTATTTACAGGTGTACGGATGCGGAATATGAAGACCTTCCTGTCAGTAATTCTGAAATTGATTTTGAAAGACCTATTTGCACGAGTGATTTTGAGGCCAACGAAGATACTGAGGATTATGGTCTACCTCCAAATTTATTGAGGAAAATAGAACAAGAGGAGAAACAAGTACTTCCTCATAAGGAGCTATTGGAAATGATAAATTTGGGAAGTGATAAGGAAATAAAAGAGGTTAAAATTAGGACCTCATTGTCATCATCAATAAAGGGTGAATTGATAGCTTTGCTCCGGAATATGTAGATGTATTTGCATGGTCATACCAAGACATGCCAGGGTTGGATCCAGATATTGTGGTTCATAAGCTCCCTTTAAGGCCAGAGTGCAAGCCAATTCAGCAAAATTGAGAAGAATGAGGCTGGACATGTTGTTAAAGATAAAAGAAGAAGTGAAGAAGTAGTTTGATGCGGGGTTCTTAGAAGTGGCAAAATATTCGGAATGGGTGGCAAACATTGTTCCAGTACCAAAGAAGGATGGCAAGGTGTGGATGTGCATCGATTATCGAGATCTGAACAAGGACAGTCCCAAAGATAATTTCCTTTTGCCTCACATCGATACTTTTGTGGATAATACGGTGAAGAGTTTCTTGTTTTCTTTCATAGACGGATTCTCGGGATACAATCAGATTAAGATAGCACCAGAAGATATGGAGAAAACCACATTTGTTATAATGTGGGAAACATTCTACTACAAGGTAATGCCGTTTGGGTTGAAAAATGCTGGGGCAACATATGAGAGAGCCATGGTGACTTTGTTTCATGATATGATGCATAAGGGAATTGAGGTCCATGTTGATGATATGATTGCAAAGTCACAAGACGAAGAGGAGCATATTGCGAATCTTAAGAAGCTCTTTGAAAGACTATGAAAGTTTCGACTCAAGCTAAACCTGACAAAATGCACTTTTGTAGTCACTTCAGGGAAATTATTGGCTTTTGTTGTTAGCAAAAGGGGAATTGAGATTGATCCGGATAAAGTGAAGGCCATCCAAAATCTGCCACCACCACGTACTCAAAAATAAGTAAAAGGCTTTGTGGGAAGATTGAATTACATTGCTCGGTTTATTTCTCAGTTAACCGACAAATGTGATCCAATATTTAAGCTACTTCAAAAACGTGATCCAGGAGAATGGGATGAAGGTTGCCAGATCACTTTTGAAAAGGATAAGCATTATCTATCCAACCCACCAGCGCTAATGTCACATCTTCTAGATAAACCAATGATATTGTATTTATCAGTATTTGAGAGATTCATGGGCTGTGTCTTGGGGCAGCTTGATGAGACTGGAAAGAAAGAACAGGCAATTTACTACCTCAATAAAAAGTTCACAAATTATGAGCTGAAATGTTCGTCGGTAGAAAAAACTGTGCTGTGCCTTAGCTTGGACTGCTCGGAGGCTCAGACAGTACATGTTGTGCCACACGACATGGTTAACTGCCAAGCTAGATCCAATCAAATACATGTTGGAAGCACCTTTTTTTGTCAGGGAGGATGGAAAGATGGCAAGTTTTGTTGTCAGAGTACGACATTGTATATGTAAGTCAGAAGACTATCAAGGGCAGTGCAGTGGCTGAATTTTTAGAAAGTCGAGAGGTGGAAGATTATGAGCTGTTGAACTTTGATTTCCCTGATGAAGATCTAATGTTTATCTCGCAAGTGGATGAGGTTCCCCCGAAGAAGAAAGTATGGAAAATGTACTTTATGGTGCATATAATGCCATAGGGCACAAAATAGGTGCAGTACTCATATCCCTATAAGAAGATTATTATCCTTTCACTACCAGATTGGATTTTTATTGTACAAACAATACAGCTGAGTATGAGGCATGTACTATGGGCCTTCGTGCTGCAATGGATAGAAAAATCAAAATATTGGAAGTTGTTGGAGACTCAGCCCTAGTTATATACCAGTTACGGGGAGAATGGGAAACCTGAGATACAAAGCTAATCCGATACCGAGAACTCATACTGAGTTTATTGGAGGAGTTTTAAGAAGTGAGTTTTAATTACTTCCCTCGAGAAGAAAATCGAATGGCGGATGCTCTGGCTACTTTGTCATCAATGTTTAAAGTGAATGAAGGGGCTGAAATTGTGCCGATAAAGATGAGTATATATGAGTCTCCTACCTACTGCCTAAGTATTGAAGAAGAAGCAGATGGCCTCCCTTGGTATAATGACATCTTGCAGTACATCAAGAGTCAACAGTATCCAGAATGAGCAACAGAAAACGAAAGAGGACTCTGAGAAGGTTAGCAATGGGTTTTGTTCTAGATGGCGAGATTGTCTACAAGAAAGGGAAAGACCAAATCCTATTGAGATGTGTTGGATCTGCCGAAGCTTGAAGAATCATAGAAGAAGTCCATGAAGGGATATGTGGCACCCATGCTAATGGTCACATGCTTGCCAAGCAGATTATGAGGGCAGGATACTATTGGCTGACGATGGAAGGAGATTGTATCAGTTATTCTCGAAAGTGCCATAAATGCCAGATATATGCAGATAAGATTCATGTGTCGCCATCACCATTGCATGCCATGATCGCACCATGGCCATTTTCAATGTGGGGAATGGATATGATTTGGCCTATTAGCCCGAAAGCTTCAAATGAACAACGTTTCATCCTGGTGGCCATAGACTATTTCACAAAATGGGTGAAAGATGCTTCTTATGCGAATGTAATGAAGTCGGTGGTATGCAAATTTGTTAAGAAGGAAATCATATGCCAATATGGATTGCCAGCAAGAATTATTTCAGATAATGCTTTCTATCTGAATAATAAGATGATGAGAGAAGTGTGTACCTAGTTCAAGATCACACACCATAATTTGGCACCTTACCGTCCGAAGATGAATGGGGCAGTAGAAGCAGCCAATAAGAACATCAAGAAGATTGCTGAGAAGATGACTAATGTGTACAAGGATTGGCATGAGATTTTGCCTTTTGCTCTTCATGCATATCATACCTCAGTTCGCATATCTACAGGGGCAACGCCATTTTTTTTGGGATATGGGATGGAAGCAGTGTTACCTATTGAAGTTGAAATCCCTTGACTATGTGTTTTAATGGAGGTTGGCCTAGAAGAAGCAGAATGGGTTAGAGCTCGTTATGAACAGCTGAATCTTATCGTGGAGAAAAGACTGAAGACAATTTGCCATGGGCAGTTGTATCCGAAAAGGATGATTCGATCCCACAACAAGAAGGTTCATCCCAAACAGTTCCGAGAAGGGGAGTTGGTACTAAGAAAAATTCTCCCCATAGTGAAGGATCCGCGAGAAAATGGGCTCCAAATTGGGAAGGACCCTATGTGGTAAAAAGAGCTTTTTCTATAGGAGCATTGGTTCTAACTCGGATGGACGGGGATGATTTGATAAATCTCGTGAATGCTGATGAATTGAAGAAGTATTATGCTTGAAGAAAAAAAAGAAAGAAAAAAAAAGTGTGATATTGCGCACATGGAAATTCGAATGATTCCAAGTGTAAAAATGGAAATTCTATATATCTATCTCCCCTGAGGATCGCTTTTCAATCAAGAATATTCTTGCTTGATATGATGAATGGCCATCTTTCATATTCCTTTCACTAAAAAGAAATTATCCTTAGTCACCCCATTGAGCCTTAGGAATTATTTCTTTCTTTGAACCTTGATCAAGGATCACCCTCTACACTGGAGGGTAGATACGAGGAAAAATAATCAAAAAAAATCATGGCAAAAAAAAAAGAGCCACCAGAAAATGTGAAATCAAAGAATGGCAAATGAAAGCCAGCAATAAAAAAGGATTGAAAAAGAAAAAGAAAAGAAAGTCCAAAAAAAAGGGACAAATATTTCAAGAATGAATTCTCCTCAGGAAATGATCCTTGATCCAATCACCCTTAAACACATTTTGGGCCTATTTATCCTTTCTTTCTAAACTCGAACCTTGGCCTACATTACGTGCTTTAAAAGTCCATTTTGGTCAAGCATGGATTTTAATTTGAAAGGTTGTTATCAGAATTTATCCCATCTTTTGAATTGACAATTTTACCTTGGAAGCATTTAGAATTCTCAGGTGCATAGTAGAATACAAGAAAAAAGAGAAAAAAAAATGAAAATGAAAAAATAATGTAAAATGAGAGGTTTAAGCCGAAAACCCGTAAAGGGCGACTTAATACCGAATGGGGGACACTTGAGTTGAAAACTCGCAAAGGGCAGCTCAATTACTGATTAAGGTTTGAATCAATGCTTCATGTAAAGGGGGAGAAAATATCTGAAAATCAAAGGAAAGGGGAAAAACTCAGTCTGACGTAACTACGGAAGCCGAGGGATTACCCCAAGTAAATTGCTCGTTCAAGAGAAATTTCAGATAATTTGAAAAAGGAGGGGACCAAGATATTCTGCATTCGGGGCATCTACAACCTATAACTTTACATTTGTCCTTTATATCCTTGATATTCACTTTTATCGTTTTAAAACATTTGTTGCAATAAATTCTTGTTATCCTTTTTATGACATTTGCTTGTTTCATATTTTCTTTCATACATTTTTGAGATGCATCTTGATTGTTACTAAATTGAATGAAGATTAGTAAACATAAAAATCTTTAAATAAAAAGATTTCAGAGTATTACTAAGGAGTAGATTTAAATCTTAGAAAAGGTTTGGAAAATTCACCGAGTAAAGGAAAACAGTGAGTTTGTTGGGGACTCCATCATGAAATAAGAAAATTTGTGAATTTCAGCGAAGTCAGATACTGGGACTATTTGACAATTTATCTTGAGTGAAAGGTTCCTCAAGTGGGGCATCAGTGAACAATTGAAGACTCCGTCATGAAGTCAGATAATCTGTGAACCTCAAAGAAACCATGAATTAGAAATCATGACACAATCATTT
Organism: Fremontodendron californicum; assembly: GCA_030761205.1. Classification (NCBI taxonomy): domain Eukaryota; kingdom Viridiplantae; phylum Streptophyta; class Magnoliopsida; order Malvales; family Malvaceae; genus Fremontodendron; species Fremontodendron californicum. The sequence continues at coordinate 23,313,610 of JAULJL010000008.1, forward strand.
GATTGCAGTCATCCTTAGGAAACATACAAGCATTTGCAAAGCATGTCATTCTCATCATTGCATTTAGCTAACATTGCAGGAATCAGGAAAACTTTGGCTTCTCCCAAATCGAACTCGTTCTGCTTCTCAAAGGAGTCGAGCCCCGAGACCATCGTCGAGGTATGTTTCTTTTTAAATCGAATTCATTCTGCTTCTCAAATGAGTCGAGCCCCGAGACCATCGTCGAGGTATTTCTTTTTGTTTTAAATAGAATTCGTTCTGCTTCTCTAATGAGTCGAGCCCCGAGACCATCGTCGAGGTATATTCCTTTAGTTTTCAAAGTCAAATTTATTTTATAAATGAGCCAAATCCAGGCATTCCTTTCGTTTTTAAAATCAAACTCGTTCGGGTTCTCAAATGAGTCGAGCCCCAAGACCATTGTTGAGGTATTTCCTTTTGTTTTAAATTGAACTCGTTCTACTTCTCAAATAAGTAGAGTGACGAGAACATCGTTGAGGTATTTTTTTTGTTTTAAATTGAAATCGTTCTGCTTCTCAAATGAGTCCAGCCCCAAGACCATCATCGAGGTATTTCCTTTTGTTTTAAATCGAACTCGTTCTGCTTCTCAAATGAGTCGAGCCTCGAGACCATCGTCGAGATATTTCCTTTTATTTTAAATCGAACTCGTTTTGCTTCTCAAATGAGTCGAACACTGAGACCATCATCGAGGTATTTCCATTTGTTTTAAAACTCGTCTTGCTTCTCAAATAAGTCAAATATTTTGTTTTAAAATCGAACTCTTTTCCTTAAGATGGGTCGAGCCTTGATTAGTTAGGGAACTCAATTTAAAAATAAAATCTTCAATTTAGAGTTTTTTCAACAAAAACAAAAAAACAAAACAAAAAAAATGAATGAATGAATGAAAAAAATGAAAAAATGAAAAATGAAAAAATGAAAAAATGAAAAAATGAAAAAAATGAAAAAAATGAAAAAATGAAAAAAGAAAAAATGAAACGAAAAAATTAAAACCCCTTTCCCTTTTCTTCACATCTGATTTCACTAACCGGACAAAATTAGTGTTTGTTTATCTTTGTCTGATTCCTGATTCTCAGCAATAGCCAAAGAGGGACAGCTGTAGACACCTAACTTTTTTCGGACCACTAAATCAGGTATGTTTTCTTCTTAAAGTGATGTTTCAAAATGCAAAAAGGCTTTTCTCATCCTGCAGGTGGGACTTCGAGACTTAGTTTAAGAAAGCAAACACAAAAAGTCAAACTTGAAAAAGTCAATCCCAAAAAAGTCAACCTCAAAAAATCAACTACTGAAAAAGTCAACCCACTTTAGAAATCAAGATCCAAAGTTCAATTGAAAAATGATGAAAGAATTTTGATAATCCGAGGTCTACAATGAAAGATATGGAGTTCGAAAGTTGGGTTACGGAGATTCAGGAGAAAAGAAACCCTAGTTCAGAAATTTTGGGGACAAGTGCTTAAACGATCAAATTGATCGAAATTGAAGGTTCCAAATGAAAGATAAGCACTGAATAGGGGTAATGGAGAAGTTACTTGGAAGAAAAACTGAAGGAAAAGTCAATTCAGAAGAAAATCCAGAATTAGGGTTTTTAGTGGATTTTGGTGAAATTAGGGAAAATTACAGAAATAGCCTGATTCAATAAAACTAAAGCCCCTAATTGATGAGGAGTGAGTAAACAAGGATATCCCAAGGCTCAGTTTGAAGAAATTTTGAGAAAAGAGCCGATTAAAGGAAAAACGGATAAACGAGGAAATTCCCGATAGTGAAAAAAGGAAAAATCAAATCGGAGGGGACTTTCATTGTAAAAATTAGGCGTTTTCGGACCAACTCCAATTCAATATATGACAAAGGCATAGAAAAAGAAAATCTGAAAATCGGACTTGTTTTGAGCAAAAACGGGGTTCTAAGGCAAAATTGGAAAATTTGGGAAAAATAGCAATTGAGCTCCAAAAATTACCAAAATTTGCAGATCTCATTCTTAAATCATTTGGAAGAGATTGGCAAAGAAAAATCTGGATTCGAAGTTCGTTTGCAAAATGGCAAATCCCAGACCCACTATGTTGAAATTCAAAAAGATAAATCCCGAAAAAATAGCAAATGAGTTCCAAAAATTCTGAAATTTTTTAGATCTCATTCTTTAATTATTTGAAAGATATTGGTGAAAGAAAATCTAGATTCGGAGTTCGTTTGCAAAATGGCAAATCCCAGGCCTACTATGTAGAAATTCAAGCAGATAAATCCCGAAAAAAAGGCAAATGAGCTCGAAAGTTTTTGAAAATATCCAGATCTCACTTTTAAATTATTTGGAAGAGATTGGTGAAGAAAAATCCGAATTTGGATCTCGTTTACAAAATGGCAAAAGTTCGGGTCGTTAAGAGGCAATTTTGAAAATAAATTTAAAAAAAAATAGCAAATGGGCTCCAAAAATTATGAAAACTTCCAGAATTCAATTTTTTGTTATTTCGGAAGTATTGAAAAAATAAAATTTGGATTTGGAGTTCGTTTGCTATTTAATTTGGTTTGGGGATCAAAAAGGTCATTTCACCGAAGAAATCGAAGAAGGCCTTTAAAAAATTGGAGAATGGGCTAGATTTTTAAAAAGGCAATCAGCGAAGCCCGTAATAGAGATTGATTTTTTTGAGAATTTAGATCAAAAGGGCCAAGAGAGAAGAGGAATGTAGTTATTTTTCTTGATCAAGCCTTTGAAATTGTGACACATGGACTAACAGATGGAGAGGGATGATGTCATATTTCTGACATCATATTTAGGAGTTGATTATTCCAATCTAAGGGTGAGAATTCTACATAGAAAGCATCTTGGATTAAAGGCCATAGATCAAAATTGGTTCAAAAAATTCTAGAACCTCCTACACTATTCCAAGGCCATTCGACCACCTTAAGGGGAGAGGGGATATTTTCATTTTCATTACTTCTTCTTAACTGATTACTCTCCATTGTTGAAAGCAAATAGAAAGTTTAGAAAGGTGAAGAAAGTAAGAAGAGAAAAAAGCTTGCAAAATAGCTTTTACAAGTAGCTAAAAGCACCTTGCTCTTGCATTTTTTTTACATTTCCATCCTTAATTTGCTGTTTTCATTTGTTATTTGATGATTTTCTATTGATTTTGATTTTGAAATAAGTATTTTTAAGCTTTGTCTTCAAGCTCCTCTTTTGTGCTTTCTTGAAAAATATTGAAAAAATATTTTTTTTTTTAACTTTTTAGAAGGGTAGCCGAATGGTCATGTTTCTTGATAGGTTTGGTGTTTGATCTTTATTTCATGTTCGTTGTGTTGTCTAGCATGTTTTGATGTTTTATATTTTTTTTTCAAATAAAAAAATATGGAGCTTGTTTTAATCTTTTTACTTACTTACCAATATTTTTGATTTTATCATCCTTGTTTTCATGTTTACTTTCCTTGTCTACCATTTTTTATTCTCTGTTTTCAACATGTTTGAGTTGTTCATGATTTGCATTTTACTATACTATGTGTTTGTGAAAATGTCTAGTCATGTTCATGCTTTTACTTCATGTTTGCATGGTTTAGCATGTTTCTTCTTTAGCCTTGCATTTAGAATGTCATGTGTTTGTATAAATTCCATGCTAGGATTTCACCATTTAGATCATGCAACCATTAGGCCACCCTTCCATTTTATGTCTTCTATGTGCATTTTCATGTTGCTAGTAGATAGGTTTGCATTTCCATGCCATGATTTTGTGTTTCTTGATTTAGTATGCTATGCGTTTGTGTTATTGCCATGCATTTTTTAGGTATAGGTTTCATTTGCATTGCCATGCATTTCATGCATGTTTAGACCTAGGTTGCATTTATGGCCATGCAAGTTCATGTTAGGTCTAGGCCATATTCTTTATGCCATGCATTTTCCATGTCATTTAGGTTTTAAATCATACATTTCATGCATTCAATTGGCTGTATGTTCATGCATCTCATGTCTTGCCACTTGATTTTTTACTTAGGCCAATCAATGACTCAAAGTCAATCTCATAAGAGCATACTTGTGGAAAATTAAGGAGTTGTCAAATTGATTATTATACTTTTTTTATTTATTTTTTACTTAGATAATTTTTTTCCAAATTTTTAGAAGTTTTAGCTACTGTTTGTAGGTCCTTAGAAGAGTCTCCAATATTTTGACTTTGATTTTTGAATGATTTTATTAAAGGCTTAAAAATGATTTTTGGCAAAACAATTTTTACCCAGTTTTCTGACTTTCGTGATTTTTCTGGAAAGTTATCCTTAATCCAAAAATTAAGCCAATTTTTTTCCATATAGTTAGACATGTTTTGAGTCTCCAGTATTTTTTTCAGATTTTTTTGAAATTTTAAAAATAGGTTAAAAAATATTTCTTTAAAACTGGACAGTAGAGTCAGATTTGAATTTGAGGGAAAATTAATTTTTTGTTTTCGCTAAGTTAATTAGAGGGGGCTGATTAGGAACTTTAGCTACTGTCTTAAGGTGGTTTCTAAGCCATTTTAAACTTAAAAATGATTTTATAAAGCTAGGGTCAATGGTGGTCAAGTCCGGGTTTTCAAACTTAGGAAAATAGAGCTATTTTTTTTAAAGGGGAATTCGGCTATGAGGTTTTGTTATCCAGGATTTTCAAAATTGTTTTTAAACCAATCACAAAGTATTTTGATTTTAGAAAATTTAATTTGATGTCTTTTCCTAAGGTAGCCGGATATCTTTTTAGGTATATGGATTTCCTTATTTAAAGGAAAAAAATACACTTTCATGCATTGCATTTTTCATGTTCATGCATACTATATAATATGTGATTTTTGCTATGATAATTTCTATGGTATTGTTATTATTTTGATTTATATTTTATGATATTATATTGTTTGTTATATGGTTTTGAATATTTCATGCTATCCTATGCTTTTTATTTAGTCATTTATTTTTGTCACATCATTTAGCATATACTATGTTCATGCATTATTATTTTTATTTTCATGCATATTTCATGATAACATTATTTTATGTTTCATATCATTTCATGTCACTTAGATTATATTCCATGTCATATAGATTATATTATTTAATATATTCCATGTCATTTAAATTTGCTATGTCATTTAAATCATATCATTTCATTTATATTATATTATGTCACTTAGGATATTTCATTTCATTTAGAATATATCATGTCACTTAGGATATTTTATTTCATTTAGAATATATCATCTTACTTAGGATATTTATTTCATCTAGAATATGCTATGCCATTTAAATTACATCATATCATTTAGGTTGCATTATATTAACTAGACTTTGTTATATCATCTTTACCATGTCACACATATTCATATTTTTTTAAAATGTTTTAAAAAAGATAATGATTTTCAATAAAATAAAGATATTCCTGAGTTAAAATAATTCATGAGTTCTTTGCCGGGTTTGCTGGGGAGGATATCATCAATTATCATTATAATGGAATATCTTCTTTAAAACGAGAATGATTCATAAAATTTTCCAAATTAATAAAAAAAAAATTTATATTTTGCCACGTTTGTTGGAGAATATAGAAAAATTTTGAATTAATAAATTCCAAATCATTTTCAATTAAAAAATGAAATTATTTTTTTAAAAATTAAAAATTAACTTGAAATACTAAATTAAAAACCGATTTTTTACCGAGACTTGAGATAACACACGATTAATAAGGTATCGTTTTATACGGGCGTTGTGGGGTGCTAATCTTTCCCCGCATGTAACTGAGTCCCGAACCCGATTCTTCGATTTTCTCTAGTTTATAACGCAGACTTGAAATTGGTTTTAAAAATATTTTAATTAATTTTAAAATGTTTTACAAAACCGGTTTTAATAGGTGGCCGATCACACCTAGCTAAAAAAGATTGGTGGCGACTCCATGTCTTTTTCAAGGTCATTTTCAAAACCTTCATTTTTCAAAAAGAATTAAGTCGACTTCTCCTCGATTTTTTTTAATGTCATGCTTAATGAATATAAAGTCTCGCGATAAGACTTGTTATTTTTTAAGTTGCGACAAGAATAATGTATCAAATCAATACATAAACAATATGTATCTAAGCAATATGATCACAAACTATATATCGTTCTATATGTGTTATAACAATATAATATAAAACGTAAAACCACGTAAATATATTTTATATAAATATATTACTAAACAACATATATAACGTAAATAAAAGCCCTTAAAGCTTTCAATATAAACAAACAGTAAATATTATAAATATATATATATTTTCGAACAAGAGAAGTACATTACTAATCTGTTACTTAATATATATAAAAATATATATATTACAACAGTAATAATATTATAACAAATATTATAATAAATATATATGTTATAAAACAATATATATAAATATTTTACTAAACACTAAGTAATATAACATGTAACTATATATATAAATATATATATATATTACCAAATATCAAAGTAAGAGATAACAAAATCTCTCACCTTTTCATTGAGCGGCGGTTATCAAAAATCTTTCTTCATACCGAACCAAAGCAGAAAAATTTAACATCCAACTACTCCTTCTTGCTATGAAATATAGAAATCCATAAAAATAATGAATATATATTATGATATCATATTGGTGGTCCCGGCGGGGCACAAACCAAGATATCATTGTGGAGCCTTAATCTCTTCGTCTAACCAAATTGACCGACTAACACAATTATTCACTTGGTTCCTTGCGGACTAACTGAACGAGGCATATGAAACCCCTTTAAAACTTAATAATGTCCATGCACACCGCACCATCATAATAAATATATATATATATATATATAACGTACAGTGAAGAAATCCATTAGCCAATATATATAAACTACTAAAAGTAAAAGTAATATATATGTTGTATATTATCAAATAACAAACAATATATATAATACCTACAGTAGCGATATGAATATATATATATATATATATATATATATATTATGTAACAATATATATTATACATACAGTTGCAATCAAGAACAATATATAAAAACTATGCTGCCAAAGATAGTAACAGCAAGTATATTCGGTTCTGACAACAGCAGTTCTTTTTCAACAATATATATATAAATATATATATAATAAATATTCTAACAAACAGTATATAACAAATAAATATAAAATGTCTTAAGATTGTTAGGAAATATATACTATATACTACTTATAAACAGAATATAAATATACGAACAGATATACAAAATCGAATATAAAGATACTTACAGGAATTGATTTGAAAAAATCAATATCGAGTCAAGGTTGGACCTCTGACCTTAAGACTTTTTTGTCTGTCTAAAGGTGCTTACAGTTTGATGCAAATCGTCTCCCAGGTTTCCTCGATAATCGTTGTAAATGAGAGCATACTCGGATGCAACACAACAAACCAGAATAATGTTTAAGTCTCTCTCTTAGAAGACACAGAATAATTTGAGTGAATTTTTTTTTATATTAAAAACAGACACAGGAAGTCTGTATTTATAGCAGTCAATCTACCTGTTCGGTAAAGACACATCAAATGGGAAGGAACCTGTTTGATCATAACAGGCACACCCATAGGGAACGAACCGATTCGGTCAGGCAGGAAGTCGAAACTGGCATGTCTTTACCGAAAAGATAGATTTTGGAACATACACGAATCGCTTCAGTCCAGGACCGAACAGGCTTGAATTAATCAGACAACTAGTAGCAAGTTGGTCCGGCTGGGCAGCAAAAGAAAGGACAGTGTTGACCCAAGCCCAGGCCCGATCTGACCCAGCCCAGCCCTGTTCGACGGCGGCAGTGTGCGCGTGTGTGGTCCAGCCCAAGTTGTGTAGGTCCTCACCACCACAAATCTTTGGTGCTCCTTGGGGCCCAACCCAACATTGGAACAAAGCCTATATAAACAACTAGCATAAGCCATACTTTGTTCTATGTGAGATTGAATATCACACAACTTCAACCAACTATCTTCCTCTTCAAGTGGGTCTTAATGAGACCAATTTCTCATTCACAATTTGATATCAATTGTGTACGTTAATGTACACCGTGTATCAAGTTACGATAATCTACGTATTAGAATATGTATTTTGTATGTATACACAAAATATAAGCTATGATATCCAACATGAGGCGCCTTTTGTGGACAAAACCGTGAGGCCCAATAGCTTGAAGCGAACAATACCTTGCAGGTTGGTGTGGACCGCGACATTTGGTATCAGAGCTGGCTTTGGGGGTATTGAGGACAGTGGGCCCTCGTTGGAGTGGGGGGGATGTCATGGTCTTAGAGTGGAGCCATGAATCCCACATCGACTGTGTACTAGAGTTCGACTAGATATATAAGTGTTCACATCATCTTCAACCTGTGAGGCTCCTTTTGTGGATAAAACCGTAAGGCCCAACGGGCCGAAACGGACAATACCTTGCAGGTTGGTATGGACAGTGACACCTTATCTAACATTTCCTCTCTTTCACCTTTTCTTCTTTAAGGGCTCAAATTAATTTATATATTTATTAAATTATTATATAAAAATAAAATTTATATTTATTATATAATAATAAAATTTATTATATAAAAAATAACCATAAAGGTTATTTTAGGAAAAGACCTTCCAGTGGGAGGGCCTTTTCTTTCCACTGGACCCTTAGAGCTCCAATGTAAAAAAGGGGCCAGCATGGTCTCACCATGCTAGCCCCTATTACCCAAGCAACAATATTGGTGCAGTTGGGGCAAAAAAGTGTCTCAATCGCACCGAAACAAATGTCCGATGACATCCATATGGGGCCTAGAAGGGTGAGAGAAGTTTCCAGATAACTAAAAGGAATATAAAAAATGAAATAGAGAGAAGGCTAGTCTAGCATCGTGGTTTTACAAGCTCAATTTTATTATTATAAAATTAATAGGAATTAATTGAAAATAAATAATTACATGAATAATAAAAAAAAATACAAAAATATTATTTGATATATTTTTATAATTTTTATTAATAAAATTATTATGACATAAATATAATTTTAATTATTTATTAATTTTATAAATATCAAATAAACTAAAAATTTTATTATATATACACATTTTAATCTAATGTTCCTAATGATCATTTTATCTTCTCACTATAATTAATCTCACCGTCATCGCTGCTTTTAAATTCAAAATCATATCCCACCATTGATTTAGTCACCGCACAGTACTCAATCTCACCACTACAGTAACTAATCTCACCTCCACCGCTATTTTTAATCTCACCGGAGTCAACCTCACCGCCCATCCAAATAGACCCCTAGTCAAGTGGGGGGTTCTACCATGAGCTGCATAAAATAGGCTTTTGGTAGGCTCCAAAATTAGAAAACCTGAATAGCAGGTTACCAGGTTACCAATTTTTACATATAAATGTGACCGAAGTTACATATAAATATGACAAGTTACATATAAACATGACAAATTACATATTAACATGATAAATTACATATAAACTTGACAAATTACGTATGAGAAATTACATATAAACATGACAAATTACATATAAACTTAATGAATTACATATAAACATGACAAATTGACAAATTACATATAAACATGACAAACATTAGATATTACATATAAACATGACAAATTACACATAAACTTGATGAATTACATATAAACATGACCAATTGACAAATTACATATAAAGATGACAAATCACATATAAACATGAGAAATTACATATAAACATGACAAACATGAGAAATTACATATAAACATGAAAAATTATATATAAACATGAGAAATTACATATAAACATGACAAATTACATATAAAGATGACAAATTATATATAAAAATGACAAATCACATATAAACATTACAAACATGAGAAATTACATATAAACTTGAAGAATTACATATAAACATAAGAAATTACATATAAACATGACCTACTGACAAATTACATATAAAGATGACAAATTACGTATAAACATGACAAATTATATATAAACATGACCAAATTACATATAAACATGACCAATTACATATAAACATAACCAATTGTCATGTTTATATGTAATTTTCATCTTTATATGTAATTTATCATGTTTATATGTAATTTGTTATGTTTATATGTAATTTATCATGTTTATATGTAATTTTTCATTTGGTCATGTTTATATGTAATTTTTCATGTTTATATGTAATTTGTCATCTTTATATGTAATTTATCATGTTTATATGTAATTTGTCTTTTGGTCATGTTTATATGTAATTTCTCATATTTATATGTAATTTATCATGTTTATATGTAATTTCTCATGTTTCTCATGTTTATATGTAACTTGTCATTTGGTCATGTTTATATGTAATTTCTCATATTTATATGTAATTTGTCAAGTTTATATGTAATTTGTCATGTTTATATGTAATTTCTCATTTTTGTCATGTTTATATGTAATTTGTCATCTTTATATGCAATTTGTCATCTTTATATGTAATTTGTCATGTTTATATGTAATTTGTCATGTTTATATGTAATTCGTCAATTTATATGTAATTTGTTATTTGTCATGTTTATATGTAATTTGTCGTATTTATACGTAATTTATCATATTTATATGTAATTTATCATGTTGTAATTTGTCATTTGTCATATTTTATGTAATTTGTCATGTTTATATGTAATTGGTCATGTTTATATGTAATTTGTCATGTCATCTTTATATAAACTAAAAATGACAAATTACATATAAATATGATAAATTATATATTACATAGTGATAATCTTTGTAGCAATTTTGTTTTTATTACTTAACATTAATATAATGCATGCATAAATTATTTATTGATAAAACCACTTTATTTGAACTTAAATAGACATATTATATGGGTTTTTATATGGGAAAAATATTACTTCACCCACGTTGTCTTTGAGTACATAGTTAACAAGTAAAATAATAAAGCTCAATATAATTAATTACCTACTTCAATGAGTTACTGTCTATATTAAAAGAAATCTTTAATTCTCAACAACTTTAGTTGAGATATTTTTGTGTTCTATAAAACAATGGATGGGGTTTTGTTTTGTAAGGCTGATTAGTTAAAATCTTGTGACTTCTTTTGGTATTTTTGAAGCACACTATTGAAGCAAATATTCCATACAAAGGTTAGTGAATAGAATGTTTAAGTAATTACATTTTCATGGAATCGGTTATTTTACTTGTTATAGAATGTCTAATATTCATAAAAAACTTCTCTTGGGTTACTGAATAGAATGTTTAAGTAATAGAATTTTCATGGAACCAGTTATTTTACTTGTTATAGAATGTGTAATATTCATAAATATTTTCATGGGTTAATAGAATGTTTAAGTAATAGAATTTGAATGGAATTGGTTATTTTACTTGTTATAGAATGTGTAATATTCATAAATTTTTTCATGGGTTAGTAAATAGAATGTTTAAGTAATAGAATTTGAATGGAACCGGTTAGTTTACTTGTTATAGAATGTGTAATATTCATAAATGTTTTCATTGGCTAGTGAATAGAATGTTTAAGTAATAGAATTTGAATGGAACCGGTTATTTTACTTGTTATAGAATGTGTAATATTCATAAATTTTTCATGGAATTGGTTTGAGTAATAGAATGTTTATTTTTGCCTTTACAAGATATATGTTTTTTTTCTTCAGAATTTTAATGGATTGTAGAACACTATATTTTGATGAGGAAACGAACATGTTTATCGATTCTGAGGATCGACCTTCGAATTCAGAATCTCCTAATGTTGTTGAATTTCAAGGTTCAATTTCTCATAATAATAAGGGTTTGAGTATATTATGTAGAGAAGATATCATTGGTATGAGTTTTGATTTAGTGAATACTGAATGAGAATTTTACAAGGCATACGCTTTTCAGAAGGGTTTTGGTATTCGTCGAGGAACTACAAGACGTAATGATACTGGTAATTTTGTAGGTCAAAAATTTTGTTGTTCAAAAGAAGGATTCAATATTGAGAAAATAGAACACTACAATCGTAAAAGAAGTGCTAGACCGTTGTCCAGAATCGGATGTAAGACTAGTGTCGTGTCAACATGCAGGGTTCAGGGAAATGGGTAATCACATATTGTGAGAAGGATCATAATGATGATATGTGTGATTCATCTCATAAATCTTTTATTCAGTCGCATCGAGAAATTAAAGAATCAAGATTTAGCTGAAGCTAAAGCTATGAAATCCGTTGGGGTCTGTACGTCACAGATAATGAACTACCTTGTTCAACAAGCTGGTGGATTCAAAAATGTTGGTTTTATTGCAAAAGACCTTTACAACGCGATACATGCCTGCAGTCAAGCTGAAATAGCGGATGGTGATGTCAATGTTGTTATTTCTTACTTTGAAATTAAGAAGGAATTGGATATTGGTTTTTATATGAAATATAGCACTGATGATGATACGCGATTGCATAATCTCTTTTGGGCAGATGCTACTTCACGATCCGGTTCTGCATGCTTTGGGGATGTTATAGCGTTCTACACCACATATAAGAAGAATGCTTATGATAGGCCTCTGATGCCTATAGTCGGTGTGAATCACCACCATCAAACAATTGTTTATGGAGTTGCTATACTTGCTGATGAGACAACTGATACCTTCGTGTAGGTTTTGAGAACTTTCCTAGAAGCAATGCATAACAAACGTCCTAATTCAGTTGTTACTGACGGGGATAGGGCAATGCAAAGAGCAATTAGAACTATTTTTCCTGATGCTAGACACAGACTTTGTACGTGGCACCTAGCTCGCAATGCACAGGAAAATATCAGTGATCCGTTATTTGCTCAGGCATTTTGTAGATGCATGACTTCATGGTGGACACCGAATGATTTTGATCATGAGTGGACTGTAATGATCAGACAATTTAATGTGGAAAAGCACCCTTGGATAGTCGAAAAAGATAAAACTCGTGAGATGTGGGCACAAGCATATATTACAGGACAATTTTTTAGGACATTACGAACTACACAAAGGTGTGAGTCCTTGAATGCTTCGCTTGCTATATACTTGAAGTCGAAAAAAACATATCTTGACTTTGCTCGTTCAATCGATCAAGGGGTGAGTAGAATGCGGACCAACGAATTGGAGGCTGATTACTTCAGTAAGGAGACAACGTCATACCATTTAAGCAAGTTGGATGACATTGAAGGTCATGAGACCAACTGTGTACACAAGGGAATCATTCTCTCTTTTCCAAGAGGAGCTTCAGCAGGAGACGTTGTATCGTATCCGTGAACCAATTGTAGAAAATAAATTAACGCGGATCTATTATTTAGGCAAGTACAAGGAACCTCACCGAAGGGTTGAAGTTATCTTTGATGCAGCTGCGCAAACCATTCAATGTTCTTGCCGAAAATTTGAGACAGTTGGTTTGCCTTTTAGGCATCAAATTCATGTTATGAAGCTTGAAGATATGTCTTATCTTCCTACATCTTTGATTATGCATCGATGGATGAAAAATGCCAAACTTTGTGCCCCATCGTTTGTACAGAACAATGTTCCACCCGAGATGCAAATGGTGCGGTATGCATCACTAAGTTCTAGTTGTAATCGAATATGCTATGTAGTATCCAAAACAACTGAGTTGTTTAATAAAGCAAGAAGTGAAATTAATAGATTGACTGTAGAAATGGAGGAATTGTGTGAGCTGAATGATCCCGTAGCTGAGATGTCAAAGAAAGCAAAAGTACGAGACCCTATTACGAGACGGGCTAAAGGGAAAGAAGTAGAGAAAAAGCAAACATCATCCAAAGTTAGAAAGTGTGGGTACTGCAGAATGGAAGGACATACTAAAGTTACTTGCCCACTTTTGAAATTGGAATGCAAAGTGCTGGTGTTGACAACCTTACTTGTAATAGTGACAATGAGTTAACATATTCAATAGAACTTGGGGTTGGTTGCTCATCAAACCCATATACAAAGTTAACTTCTGATGATGTGAGATTTACATTACTTAGAATCGGTGTTTTTATTAATTAACACTATGATGTTGGTTGATTAATTACCTTATATCCTCATAGGGAGAAGATAAAGTGGAGACTGAAGCCTTTTTCCCAACTATGCATGCTCAAGAGAACAACAATATGCAGGTAATGTTTCATTTTCTTTCTTCTAAGAGTTAATTGGTTTCGGTTATTGCGTAACATATATTAGTTATTGAGCATATGACTAACGTTATAATTTATATTGTTAGGATGACTCATTTTCATTTAGCAATTATGAAGAAAGATTTAATGAAGCTAAACAATCAGACTTCTCTGGCTGGTTTAGATCACCAAGTTGATAGCTGAAGTTGTCATCTTTCTTTTTCTTTCAAAACCTCTATATGCTCCTTTCTTTATATGTATTGAAATATGATTAACTATCTACATATGAGCGACAAAGAATTCAACTCTGAGTTATTGAATTCAAATAGATTTGTTTATCTATGGGTATAGAGGTTAAATTTTGCACTAATATAGAAGTTACTGTATGTATGTTTTACTGGACTCTTTAGTCTATGATACAATTTTGAGACTTCAATCTGCTGATGTTAAGTTCGAACGAGTAGAGTTTTTTTTTACATCGCAATTCTCTTTAGTTTTTGGAGAACATTAATTTACTATTCTTTGGCTTATGTCTACTCAGACTAGATCAAGAAAAGTTTTAACTATTTATTCTCATAAGTGGAAATTTTCAGCTTTAGGTTGCATATGCTTTCTGTAATATGTATACGATTAATACTTAAGAAGTGAAACGGAAATCATCTATCTCCTTGGATACCACAATGAAACATTTTTTTTGAGGTTATTCCAAACTGAGTTTAGGTAATTGTTAGTTAAGTGTCATGAGTATTGTATATACTAATAATTATGTTTAACATCTCATGCAAATAATACTTTTTCTTTGGAGGTCATTTGAATTTCCTGTGAGACATACTCCTTCACCTTTTTTTAATTAAAAGTGAGATGTTCAGTTGTATTTTATGGAACTTGATTAGCACTATTCATGACATTTATCTAAATTTTTTGTCGTGTACATTGTAAAAAATTATTTTAATATGTTAAATAAAAAGGGCATGAACTTCATGATTAGTTAGTATGACAAAATGATTAAGTCTGCTGGTGAAGACTTTGAAATTAGTGTCTTGATTTTGTAAACAAATAGCCATTCATATTGTATGAAAAAATCTCTCATATTGCACATTGGCAAGATTGGAATCTTATCTAAGATGTTTCGACAACTTTTGCATTCTCTGCCAAGAGTTCAAGTGTTGATGAATGATTTCACTTCTTTTGGTGCATAGTTACTGTATTGAATTCCCTTAGAATGTTTTTATTTGGAAATGGCCTAATTTCCCTTTGACTATACTGGCAACAGATGCAAGATTTACCAATGGCATGCTATTTAGGTCCATTAATAAAGCTGAAATGAAACCAAATATGTTATGTTATAGTGTTATCCCTTTAATTAATTTTTATTTCTCAACCTGTCTTGTTTTTCCATTGCTGCCTCTGATAAAAATTTTCTGGGGGTAGGCAATATTCAAGAGATGTTGATGATATGATTGCAAAGTCACAAGACGAAGAGGAGCATATTGCGAATCTTAAGAAGCTCTTTGAAAGACTATGAAAGTTTCGACTCAAGCTAAACCTGACAAAATGCACTTTTGTAGTCACTTCAGGGAAATTATTGGCTTTTGTTGTTAGCAAAAGGGGAATTGAGATTGATCCGGATAAAGTGAAGGCCATCCAAAATCTGCCACCACCACGTACTCAAAAATAAGTAAAAGGCTTTGTGGGAAGATTGAATTACATTGCTCGGTTTATTTCTCAGTTAACCGACAAATGTGATCCAATATTTAAGCTACTTCAAAAACGTGATCCAGGAGAATGGGATGAAGGTTGCCAGATCACTTTTGAAAAGGATAAGCATTATCTATCCAACCCACCAGCGCTAATGTCACATCTTCTAGATAAACCAATGATATTGTATTTATCAGTATTTGAGAGATTCATGGGCTGTGTCTTGGGGCAGCTTGATGAGACTGGAAAGAAAGAACAGGCAATTTACTACCTCAATAAAAAGTTCACAGATTATGAGCTGAAATGTTCGTCGGTAGAAAAAACTGTGCTGTGCCTTAGCTTGGACTGCTCGGAGGCTCAGACAGTACATGTTGTGCCACACGACATGGTTAACTGCCAAGCTAGATCCAATCAAATACATGTTGGAAGCACCTTTTTTGTCAGGGAGGATGGAAAGATGGCAAGTTTTGTTGTCAGAGTACGACATTGTATATGTAAGTCAGAAGACTATCAAGGGCAGTGCAGTGGCTGAATTTTTAGAAAGTCGAGATGTGGAAGATTATGAGCTGTTGAACTTTGATTTCCCTGATGAAGATCTAATGTTTATCTCGCAAGTGGATGAGGTTCCCCCGAAGAAGAAAGTATGGAAAATGTACTTTATGGTGCATATAATGCCATAGGGCACAAAATAGGTGCAGTACTCATATCCCTATAAGAAGATTATTATCCTTTCACTACCAGATTGGATTTTTATTGTACAAACAATACAGCTGAGTATGAGGCATGTACTATGGGCCTTCGTGCTGCAATGGATAGAAAAATCAAAATATTGGAAGTTGTTGGAGACTCAGCCCTAGTTATATACCAGTTACGAGGAGAATGGGAAACCTGAGATACAAAGCTAATCCGATACCGAGAACTCATACTGAGTTTATTGGAGGAGTTTTAAGAAGTGAGTTTTAATTACTTCCCTCGAGAAGAAAACCGAATGGCGGATGCTCTGGCTACTTTGTCATCAATGTTTAAAGTGAATGAAGGGGCTGAAATTGTGCCGATAAAGATGAGTATATATGAGTCTCCTACCTACTGCCTAAGTATTGAAGAAGAAGCAGATGGCCTCCCTTGGTATAATGACATCTTGCAGTACATCAAGAGTCAACAGTATCCAGAATGAGCAACAGAAAACGAAAGAGGACTCTGAGAAGGTTAGCAATGGGTTTTGTTCTAGATGGCGAGATTGTCTACAAGAAAGGGAAAGACCAAATCCTATTGAGATGTGTTGGATCTGCCGAAGCTTGAAGAATCATAGAAGAAGTCCATGAAGGGATATGTGGCACCCATGCTAATGGTCACATGCTTGCCAAGCATATTATGAGGGCAGGATACTATTGGCTGACGATGGAAGGAGATTGTATCAGTTATTCTCGAAAGTGCCATAAATGCCAGATATATGCAGATAAGATTCATGTGTCGCCATCACCATTGCATGCCATGATCGCACCATGGCCATTTTCAATGTGGGGAATGGATATGATTTGGCCTATTACCCCGAAAGCTTCAAATGAACAACGTTTCATCCTGGTGGCCATAGACTATTTCACAAAATGGGTGAAAGATGCTTCTTATGCGAATGTAATGAAGTCGGTGGTATGCAAATTTGTTAAGAAGGAAATCATATGCCAATATGGATTGCCAGCAAGAATTATTTCAGATAATGCTTTCTATCTGAATAATAAGATGATGAGAGAAGTGTGTACCTAGTTCAAGATCACACACCATAATTTGGCACCTTACCGTCCGAAGATGAATGGGGCAGTAGAAGCAGCCAATAAGAACATCAAGAAGATTGCTGAGAAGATGACTAATGTGTACAAGGATTGGCATGAGATTTTGCCTTTTGCTCTTCATGCATATCATACCTCAGTTCGCACATCTACAGGGGCAACGCCATTTTTTTTGGTATATGGGATGGAAGCAGTGTTACCTATTGAAGTTGAAATCCCTTGACTATGTGTTTTAATGGAGGTTGGCCTAGAAGAAGCAGAATGGGTTAGAGCTCGTTATGAACAGCTGAATCTTATCGTGGAGAAAAGACTGAAGGCAATTTGCCATGGGCAGTTGTATCCGAAAAGGATGATTCGAGCCCACAACAAGAAGGTTCATCCCAAACAGTTCCGAGAAGGGGAGTTGGTACTAAGAAAAATTCTCCCCATAGTGAAGGATCCGCGAGAAAATGGGCTCCAAATTGGGAAGGACCCTATGTGGTAAAAAGAGCTTTTTCTATAGGAGCATTGGTTCTAACTCGGATGGACGGGGATGATTTGATAAATCTCGTGAATGCTGATGAATTGAAGAAGTATTATGCTTGAAGAAAAAAAAGAAAGAAAAAAAAAGTGTGATATTGCGCACATGGAAATTCGAATGATTCCAAGTGTAAAAATGGAAATTCTATATATCTATCTCCCCTGAGGATCGCTTTTCAATCAAGAATATTCTTGCTTGATATGATGAATGGCCATCTTTCATATTCCTTTCACTAAAAAGAAATTATCCTTAGTCACCCCATTGAGCCTTAGGAATTATTTCTTTCTTTGAACCTTGATCAAGGATCACCCTCTACACTGGAGGGTAGATACGAGGAAAAATAATCAAAAAAAATCATGGCAAAAAAAAAAGAGCCACCAGAAAATGTGAAATCAAAGAATGGCAAATGAAAGCCAGCAATAAAAAAGGATTGAAAAAGAAAAAGAAAAGAAAGTCCAAAAAAAAGGGACAAATATTTCAAGAATGAATTCTCCTCAGGAAATGATCCTTGATCCAATCACCCTTAAACACATTTTGGGCCTATTTATCCTTTCTTTCTAAACTCGAACCTTGGCCTACATTACGTGCTTTAAAAGTCCATTTTGGTCAAGCATGGATTTTAATTTGAAAGGTTGTTATCAGAATTTATCCCATCTTTTGAATTGACAATTTTACCTTGGAAGCATTTAGAATTCTCAGGTGCATAGTAGAATACAAGAAAAAAGAGAAAAAAAAATGAAAATGAAAAAATAATGTAAAATGAGAGGTTTAAGCCGAAAACCCGTAAAGGGCGACTTAATACCGAATGGGGGACACTTGAGTTGAAAACTCGCAAAGGGCAGCTCAATTACTGATTAAGGTTTGAATCAATGCTTCATGTAAAGGGGGAGAAAATATCTGAAAATCAAAGGAAAGGGGAAAAACTCAGTCTGACGTAACTACGGAAGCCGAGGGATTACCCCAAGTAAATTGCTCGTTCAAGAGAAATTTCAGATAATTTGAAAAAGGAGGGGACCAAGATATTCTGCATTCGGGGCATCTACAACCTATAACTTTACATTTGTCCTTTATATCCTTGATATTCACTTTTATCGTTTTAAAACATTTGTTGCAATAAATTCTTGTTATCCTTTTTATGACATTTGCTTGTTTCATATTTTCTTTCATACATTTTTGAGATGCATCTTGATTGTTACTAAATTGAATGAAGATTAGTAAACATAAAAATCTTTAAATAAAAAGATTTCAGAGTATTACTAAGGAGTAGATTTAAATCTTAGAAAAGGTTTGGAAAATTCACCGAGTAAAGGAAAACAGTGAGTTTGTTGGGGACTCCATCATGAAATAAGAAAATTTGTGAATTTCAGCGAAGTCAGATACTGGGACTATTTGACAATTTATCTTGAGTGAAAGGTTCCTCAAGTGGGGCATCAGTGAACAATTGAAGACTCCGTCATGAAGTCAGATAATCTGTGAACCTCAAAGAAACCATGAATTAGAAATCATGACACAATCATTTGATTGCAGTCATCCTTAGGAAACATACAAGCATTTGCAAAGCATGTCATTCTCATCATTGCATTTAGCTAACATTGCAGGAATCAGGAAAACTTTGGCTTCTCCCAAATCGAACTCGTTCTGCTTCTCAAAGGAGTCGAGCCCCGAGACCATCGTCGAGGTATGTTTCTTTTTAAATCGAATTCATTCTGCTTCTCAAATGAGTCGAGCCCCGAGACCATCGTCGAGGTATTTCTTTTTGTTTTAAATAGAATTCGTTCTGCTTCTCTAATGAGTCGAGCCCCGAGACCATCGTCGAGGTATATTCCTTTAGTTTTCAAAGTCAAATTTATTTTATAAATGAGCCAAATCCAGGCATTCCTTTCGTTTTTAAAATCAAACTCGTTCGGGTTCTCAAATGAGTCGAGCCCCAAGACCATTGTTGAGGTATTTCCTTTTGTTTTAAATTGAACTCGTTCTACTTCTCAAATAAGTAGAGTGACGAGAACATCGTTGAGGTATTTTTTTTGTTTTAAATTGAAATCGTTCTGCTTCTCAAATGAGTCCAGCCCCAAGACCATCATCGAGGTATTTCCTTTTGTTTTAAATCGAACTCGTTCTGCTTCTCAAATGAGTCGAGCCTCGAGACCATCGTCGAGATATTTCCTTTTATTTTAAATCGAACTCGTTTTGCTTCTCAAATGAGTCGAACACTGAGACCATCATCGAGGTATTTCCATTTGTTTTAAAACTCGTCTTGCTTCTCAAATAAGTCAAATATTTTGTTTTAAAATCGAACTCTTTTCCTTAAGATGGGTCGAGCCTTGATTAGTTAGGGAACTCAATTTAAAAATAAAATCTTCAATTTAGAGTTTTTTCAACAAAAACAAAAAAAAAACAAAAAAAATGAATGAATGAATGAAAAAAATGAAAAAATGAAAAATGAAAAAATGAAAAAATGAAAAAATGAAAAAAGAAAAAATGAAAAAAATGAAAAAATGAAAAAAGAAAAAATGAAACGAAAAAATTAAAACCCCTTTCCCTTTTCTTCACATCTGATTTCACTAACCGGACAAAATTAGTGTTTGTTTATCTTTGTCTGATTCCTGATTCTCAGCAATAGCCAAAGAGGGACAGCTGTAGACACCTAACTTTTTTCGGACCACTAAATCAGGTATGTTTTCTTCTTAAAGTGATGTTTCAAAATGCAAAAAGGTTTTTCTCATCCTGCAGGTGGGACTTCGAGACTTAGTTTAAGAAAGCAAACACAAAAAGTCAAACTTGAAAAAGTCAATCCCAAAAAAGTCAACCTCAAAAAATCAACTACTGAAAAAGTCAACCCACTTTAGAAATCAAGATCCAAAGTTCAATTGAAAAATGATGAAAGAATTTTGATAATCCGAGGTCTACAATGAAAGATATGGAGTTCGAAAGTTGGGTTACGGAGATTCAGGAGAAAAGAAACCCTAGTTCAGAAATTTTGGGGACAAGTGCTTAAACGATCAAATTGATCGAAATTGAAGGTTCCAAATGAAAGATAAGCACTGAATAGGGGTAATGGAGAAGTTACTTGGAAGAAAAACTGAAGGAAAAGTCAATTCAGAAGAAAATCCAGAATTAGGGTTTTTAGTGGATTTTGGTGAAATTAGGGAAAATTACAGAAATAGCCTGATTCAATAAAACTAAAGCCTCTAATTGATGAGGAGTGAGTAAACAAGGATATCCCAAGGCTCAGTTTGAAGAAATTTTGAGAAAAGAGCCGATTAAAGGAAAAACGGATAAACGAGGAAATTCCCGATAGTGAAAAAAGGAAAAATCAAATCGGAGGGGACTTTCATTGTAAAAATTAGGCGTTTTCGGACCAACTCCAATTCAATATATGACAAAGGCATAGAAAAAGAAAATCTGAAAATCGGACTTGTTTTGAGCAAAAACGGGGTTCTAAGGCAAAATTGGAAAATTTGGGAAAAATAGCAATTGAGCTCCAAAAATTACCAAAATTTGCAGATCTCATTCTTAAATCATTTGGAAGAGATTGGCAAAGAAAAATCTGGATTCGAAGTTCGTTTGCAAAATGGCAAATCCCAGACCCACTATGTTGAAATTCAAAAAGATAAATCCCGAAAAAATAGCAAATGAGTTCCAAAAATTCTGAAATTTTTTAGATCTCATTCTTTAATTATTTGAAAGATATTGGTGAAAGAAAATCTAGATTCGGAGTTCGTTTGCAAAATGGCAAATCCCAGGCCTACTATGTAGAAATTCAAGCAGATAAATCCCGAAAAAAAGGCAAATGAGCTCGAAAGTTTTTGAAAATATCCAGATCTCACTTTTAAATTATTTGGAAGAGATTGGTGAAGAAAAATCCGAATTTGGATCTCGTTTACAAAATGGCAAAAGTTCGGGTCGTTAAGAGGCAATTTTGAAAATAAATTTAAAAAAAAATAGCAAATGGGCTCCAAAAATTATGAAAACTTCCAGAATTCAATTTTTTGTTATTTCGGAAGTATTGAAAAAATAAAATTTGGATTTGGAGTTCGTTTGCTATTTAATTTGGTTTGGGGATCAAAAAGGTCATTTCACCGAAGAAATCGAAGAAGGCCTTTAAAAAATTGGAGAATGGGCTAGATTTTTAAAAAGGCAATCAGCGAAGCCCGTAATAGAGATTGATTTTTTTGAGAATTTAGATCAAAAGGGCCAAGAGAGAAGAGGAATGTAGTTATTTTTCTTGATCAAGCCTTTGAAATTGTGACACATGGACTAACAGATGGAGAGGGATGATGTCATATTTCTGACATCATATTTAGGAGTTGATTATTCCAATCTAAGGGTGAGAATTCTACATAGAAAGCATCTTGGATTAAAGGCCATAGATCAAAATTGGTTCAAAAAATTCTAGAACCTCCTACACTATTCCAAGGCCATTCGACCACCTTAAGGGGAGAGGGGATATTTTCATTTTCATTACTTCTTCTTAACTGATTACTCTCCATTGTTGAAAGCAAATAGAAAGTTTAGAAAGGTGAAGAAAGTAAGAAGAGAAAAAAGCTTGCAAAATAGCTTTTACAAGTAGCTAAAAGCACCTTGCTCTTGCATTTTTTTTACATTTCCATCCTTAATTTGCTGTTTTCATTTGTTATTTGATGATTTTCTATTGATTTTGATTTTGAAATAAGTATTTTTAAGCTTTGTCTTCAAGCTCCTCTTTTGTGCTTTCTTGAAAAATATTGAAAAAATATTTTTTTTTTTTAACTTTTTAGAAGGGTAGCCGAATGGTCATGTTTCTTGATAGGTTTGGTGTTTGATCTTTATTTCATGTTCGTTGTGTTGTCTAGCATGTTTTGATGTTTTATATTTTTTTTTCAAATAAAAAAATATGGAGCTTGTTTTAATCTTTTTACTTACTTACCAATATTTTTGATTTTATCATCCTTGTTTTCATGTTTACTTTCCTTGTCTACCATTTTTTATTCTCTGTTTTCAACATGTTTGAGTTGTTCATGATTTGCATTTTACTATACTATGTGTTTGTGAAAATGTCTAGTCATGTTCATGCTTTTACTTCATGTTTGCATGGTTTAGCATGTTTCTTCTTTAGCCTTGCATTTAGAATGTCATGTGTTTGTATAAATTCCATGCTAGGATTTCACCATTTAGATCATGCAACCATTAGGCCACCCTTCCATTTTATGTCTTCTATGTGCATTTTCATGTTGCTAGTAGATAGGTTTGCATTTCCATGCCATGATTTTGTGTTTCTTGATTTAGTATGCTATGCGTTTGTGTTATTGCCATGCATTTTTTAGGTATAGGTTTCATTTGCATTGCCATGCATTTCATGCATGTTTAGACCTAGGTTGCATTTATGGCCATGCAAGTTCATGTTAGGTCTAGGCCATATTCTTTATGCCATGCATTTTCCATGTCATTTAGGTTTTAAATCATACATTTCATGCATTCAATTGGCTGTATGTTCATGCATCTCATGTCTTGCCACTTGATTTTTTACTTAGGCCAATCAATGACTCAAAGTCAATCTCATAAGAGCATACTTGTGGAAAATTAAGGAGTTGTCAAATTGATTATTATACTTTTTTTATTTATTTTTTACTTAGATAATTTTTTTCCAAATTTTTAGAAGTTTTAGCTACTGTTTGTAGGTCCTTAGAAGAGTCTCCAATATTTTGACTTTGATTTTTGAATGATTTTATTAAAGGCTTAAAAATGATTTTTGGCAAAACAATTTTTACCCAGTTTTCTGACTTTCGTGATTTTTCTGGAAAGTTATCCTTAATCCAAAAATTAAGCCAATTTTTTTCCATATAGTTAGACATGTTTTGAGTCTCCAGTATTTTTTTCAGATTTTTTTGAAATTTTAAAAATAGGTTAAAAAATATTTCTTTAAAACTGGACAGTAGAGTCAGATTTGAATTTGAGGGAAAATTAATTTTTTGTTTTCGCTAAGTTAATTAGAGGGGGCTGATTAGGAACTTTAGCTACTGTCTTAAGGTGGTTTCTAAGCCATTTTAAACTTAAAAATGATTTTATAAAGCTAGGGTCAAGGGTGGTCAAGTCCGGGTTTTCAAACTTAGGAAAATAGAGCTATTTTTTTTAAAGGGGAATTCGGCTATGAGGTTTTGTTATCCAAGATTTTCAAAATTGTTTTTAAACCAATCACAAAGTATTTTGATTTTAGAAAATTTAATTTGATGTCTTTTCCTAAGGTAGCCGGATATCTTTTTAGGTATATGGATTTCCTTATTTAAAGGAAAACAATACACTTTCATGCATTGCATTTTTCATGTTCATGCATACTATATAATATGTGATTTTTGCTATGATAATTTCTATGGTATTGTTATTATTTTGATTTATATTTTATGATATTATATTGTTTGTTATATGGTTTTGAATATTTCATGCTATCCTATGCTTTTTATTTAGTCATTTATTTTTGTCACATCATTTAGCATATACTATGTTCATGCATTATTATTTTTATTTTCATGCATATTTCATGATAACATTATTTTATGTTTCATATCATTTCATGTCACTTAGATTATATTCCATGTCATATAGATTATATTATTTAATATATTCCATGTCATTTAAATTTGCTATGTCATTTAAATCATATCATTTCATTTATATTATATTATGTCACTTAGGATATTTCATTTCATTTAGAATATATCATGTCACTTAGGATATTTTATTTCATTTAGAATATATCATCTTACTTAGGATATTTATTTCATCTAGAATATGCTATGCCATTTAAATTACATCATATCATTTAGGTTGCATTATATTAACTAGACTTTGTTATATCATCTTTACCATGTCACACATATTCATATTTTTTTAAAATGTTTTAAAAAAGATAATGATTTTCAATAAAATAAAGATATTCCTGAGTTAAAATAATTCATGAGTTCTTTGCCGGGTTTGCTGGGGAGGATATCATCAATTATCATTATAATGGAATATCTTCTTTAAAACGAGAATGATTCATAAAATTTTCCAAATTAATAAAAAAAAATTTATATTTTGCCACGTTTGTTGGAGAATATAGAAAAATTTTGAATTAATAAATTCCAAATCATTTTCAATTAAAAAATGAAATTATTTTTTTAAAAATTAAAAATTAACTTGAAATACTAAATTAAAAACCGATTTTTTATCGAGACTTGAGATAACACACGATTAATAAGGTATCGTTTTATACGGGCGTTGTGGGGTGCTAATCTTTCCCCGCATGTAACTGAGTCCCGAACCCGATTCTTCGATTTTCTCTAGTTTATAACGCAGACTTGAAATTGGTTTTAAAAATATTTTAATTAATTTTAAAATGTTTTACAAAACCGGTTTTAATAGGTGGCCGATCACACCTAGCTAAAAAAGATTGGTGGCGACTCCATGTCTTTTTCAAGGTCATTTTCAAAACCTTCATTTTTCAAGAAGAATTAAGTCGACTTCTCCTCGATTTTTTTTAATGTCATGCTTAATGAATATAAAGTCTCGCGATAAGACTTGTTATTTTTTAAGTTGCGACAAGAATAATGTATCAAATCAATACATAAACAATATGTATCTAAGCAATATGATCACAAACTATATATCGTTCTATATGTGTTATAACAATATAATATAAAACGTAAAACCACGTAAATATATTTTATATAAATATATTACTAAACAACATATATAACGTAAATAAAAGCCCTTAAAGCTTTCAATATAAACAAACAGTAAATATTATAAATATATATATATATTTTCGAACAAGAGAAGTACATTACTAATCTGTTACTTAATATATATAAAAATATATATATTACAACAGTAATAATATTATAACAAATATTATAATAAATATATATGTTATAAAACAATATATATATAAATATTTTACTAAACACTAAGTAATATAACATGTAACTATATATATAAATATATATATATATATATATTACCAAATATCAAAGTAAGAGATAACAAAATCTCTCACCTTTTCATTGAGCGGCGGTTATCAAAAATTTTTCTTCATACCGAACCAAAGCAGAAAAATTTAACATCCAACTACTCCTTCTTGCTATGAAATATAGAAATCCATAAAAATAATGAATATATATTATGATATCATATTGGTGGTCCCGGCGGGGCACAAACCAAGATATCATTGTGGAGCCTTAATCTCTTCGTCTAACCAAATTGACCGACTAACACAATTATTCACTTGGTTCCTTGCGGACTAACTGAACGAGGCATATGAAACCCCTTTAAAACTTAATAATGTCCATGCACACCGCACCATCATAATAAATATATATATATATATATAACGTACAGTGAAGAAATCCATTAGCCAATATATATAAACTACTAAAAGTAAAAGTAATATATATGTTGTATATTATCAAATAACAAACAATATATATAATACCTACAGTAGCGATATGAATATATATATATATATATTATGTAACAATATATATTATACATACAGTTGCAATCAAGAACAATATATAAAAACTATGCTGCCAAAGATAGTAACAGCAAGTATATTCGGTTCTGACAACAGCAGTTCTTTTTCAACAATATATATATAAATATATATATAATAAATATTCTAACAAACAGTATATAACAAATAAATATAAAATGTCTTAAGATTGTTAGGAAATATATACTATATACTACTTATAAACAGAATATAAATATACGAACAGATATACAAAACCGAATATAAAGACACTTACAGGAATTGATTTGAAAAAATCAATATCGAGTCAAGGTTGGACCTCTGACCTTAAGACTTTTTTGTCTGTCTAAAGGTGCTTACAGTTTGATGCAAATCGTCTCCCAGGTTTCCTCGATAATCGTTGTAAATGAGAGCATACTCGGATGCAACACAACAAACCAGAATAATGTTTAAGTCTCTCTCTTAGAAGACACAGAATAATTTGAGTGAATTTTTTTTTATATTAAAAACAAACACAGGAAGTCTGTATTTATAGCAGTCAATCTACCTGTTCGGTAAAGACACATCAAATGGGAAGGAACCTGTTTGATCATAACAGGCACACCCATAGGGAACGAACCGATTCGGTCAGGCAGGAAGTCGAAACTGGCATGTCTTTACCGAAAAGATAGATTTTGGAACATACACGAATCGCTTCAGTCCAGGACCGAACAGGCTTGAATTAATCAGACAACTAGTAGCAAGTTGGTCCGGCTGGGCAGCAAAAGAAAGGACAGTGTTGACCCAAGCCCAGGCCCGATCTGACCCAGCCCAGCCCTGTTCGACGGCGGCAGTGTGCGCGTGTGTGGTCCAGCCCAAGTTGTGTAGGTCCTCACCACCACAAATCTTTGGTGCTCCTTGGGGCCCAACCCAACATTGGAACAAAGCCTATATAAACAACTAGCATAAGCCATACTTTGTTCTATGTGAGATTGAATATCACACAACTTCAACCAACTATCTTCCTCTTCAAGTGGGTCTTAATGAGACCAATTTCTCATTCACAATTTGATATCAATTGTGTACGTTAATGTACACCGTGTATCAAGTTACGATAATCTACGTATTAGAATATGTATTTTGTATGTATACACAAAATATAAGCTATGATATCCAACATGAGGCGCCTTTTGTGGACAAAACCGTGAGGCCCAATAGCTTGAAGCGAACAATACCTTGCAGGTTGGTGTGGACCGCGACATTTGGTATCAGAGCTGGCTTTGGGGGTATTGAGGACAGTGGGCCCTCGTTGGAGTGGGGGGGATGTCATGGTCTTAGAGTGGAGCCATGAATCCCACATCGACTGTGTACTAGAGTTCGACTAGATATATAAGTGTTCACATCATCTTCAACCTGTGAGGCTCCTTTTGTGGATAAAACCGTAAGGCCCAACGGGCCGAAACGGACAATACCTTGCAGGTTGGTATGGACAGTGACACCTTATCTAACATTTCCTCTCTTTCACCTTTTCTTCTTTAAGGGCTCAAATTAATTTATATATTTATTAAATTATTATATAAAAATAAAATTTATATTTATTATATAATAATAAAATTTATTATATAAAAAATAACCATAAAGGTTATTTTAGGAAAAGACCTTCCAGTGGGAGGGCCTTTTCTTTCCACTGGACCCTTAGAGCTCCAATGTAAAAAAGGGGCCAGCATGGTCTCACCATGCTAGCCCCTATTACCCAAGCAACAATATTGGTGCAGTTGGGGCAAAAAAGTGTCTCAATCGCACCGAAACAAATGTCCGATGACATCCATATGGGGCCTAGAAGGGTGAGAGAAGTTTCCAGATAACTAAAAGGAATATAAAAAATGAAATAGAGAGAAGGCTAGTCTAGCATCGTGGTTTTACAAGCTCAATTTTATTATTATAAAATTAATAGGAATTAATTGAAAATAAATAATTACATGAATAATAAAAAAAAATACAAAAATATTATTTGATATATTTTTATAATTTTTATTAATAAAATTATTATGACATAAATATAATTTTAATTATTTATTAATTTTATAAATATCAAATAAACTAAAAATTTTATTATATATACACATTTTAATCTAATGTTCCTAATGATCATTTTATCTTCTCACTATAATTAATCTCACCGTCATCGCTGCTTTTAAATTCAAAATCATATCCCACCATTGATTTAGTCACCGCACAGTACTCAATCTCACCACTACAGTAACTAATCTCACCTCCACCGCTATTTTTAATCTCACCGGAGTCAACCTCACCGCCCATCCAAATAGACCCCTAGTCAAGTGGGGGGTTCTACCATGAGCTGCATAAAATAGGCTTTTGGTAGGCTCCAAAATTAGAAAACCTGAATAGCAGGTTACCAGGTTACCAATTTTTACATATAAATGTGACCGAAGTTACATATAAATATGACAAGTTACATATAAACTTGACAAATTACGTATGAGAAATTACATATAAACATGACAAATTACATATAAACTTAATGAATTACATATAAACATGACAAATTGACAAATTACATATAAACATGACAAACATTAGATATTACATATAAACATGACAAATTACACATAAACTTGATGAATTACATATAAACATGACCAATTGACAAATTACATATAAAGATGACAAATCACATATAAACATGAGAAATTACATATAAACATGACAAACATGAGAAATTACATATAAACATGAAAAATTATATATAAACATGAGAAATTACATATAAACATGACAAATTACATATAAAGATGACAAATTATATATAAAAATGACAAATCACATATAAACATTACAAACATGAGAAATTACATATAAACTTGACGAATTACATATAAACATAAGAAATTACATATAAACATGACCTACTGACAAATTACATATAAAGATGACAAATTACGTATAAACATGACAAATTATATATAAACATGACCAAATTACATATAAACATGACCAATTACATATAAACATAACCAATTGTCATGTTTATATGTAATTTTCATCTTTATATGTAATTTATCATGTTTATATGTAATTTGTTATGTTTATATGTAATTTATCATGTTTATATGTAATTTTTCATTTGGTCATGTTTATATGTAATTTTTCATGTTTATATGTAATTTGTCATCTTTATATGTAATTTATCATGTTTATATGTAATTTGTCTTTTGGTCATGTTTATATGTAATTTCTCATATTTATATATAATTTATCATGTTTATATGTAATTTCTCATGTTTCTCATGTTTATATGTAACTTGTCATTTGGTCATGTTTATATGTAATTTCTCATATTTATATGTAATTTGTCAAGTTTATATGTAATTTGTCATGTTTATATGTAATTTCTCATTTTTGTCATGTTTATATGTAATTTGTCATCTTTATATGCAATTTGTCATCTTTATATGTAATTTGTCATGTTTATATGTAATTTGTCATGTTTATATGTAATTCGTCAATTTATATGTAATTTGTTATTTGTCATATTTATATGTAATTTGTCGTGTTTATACGTAATTTATCATATTTATATGTAATTTATCATGTTGTAATTTGTCTTTTGTCATATTTTATGTAATTTGTCATGTTTATATGTAATTTGTCATGTTTATATGTAATTTGTCATGTCATCTTTATATAAACTAAAAATGACAAATTACATATAAATATGATAAATTATATATTACATAGTGATAATCTTTGTAGCAATTTTGTTTTTATTACTTAACATTAATATAATGCATGCATAAATTATTTATTGATAAAACCACTTTATTTGAACTTAAATAGACATATTATATGGGTTTTTATATGGGAAAAATATTACTTCACCCACGTTGTCTTTGAGTACATAGTTAACAAGTAAAATAATAAAGCTCAATATAATTAATTACCTACTTCAATGAGTTACTGTCTTTATTAAAAGAAATCTTTAATTCTCAACAACTTTAGTTGAGATATTTTTGTGTTCTATAAAACAATGGATGGGGTTTTGTTTTGTAAGGCTGATTAGTTAAAATCTTGTGACTTCTTTTGGTATTTTTGAAGCACACTATTGAAGCAAATATTCCATACAAAGGTTAGTGAATAGAATGTTTAAGTAATTACATTTTCATGGAATCGGTTATTTTACTTGTTATAGAATGTCTAATATTCATAAAAAACTTCTCTTGGGTTACTGAATAGAATGTTTAAGTAATAGAATTTTCATGGAACCAGTTATTTTACTTGTTATAGAATGTGTAATATTCATAAATATTTTCATGGGTTAATAGAATGTTTAAGTAATAGAATTTGAATGGAATTGGTTATTTTACTTGTTATAGAATGTGTAATATTCATAAATTTTTTCATGGGTTAGTAAATAGAATGTTTAAGTAATAGAATTTGAATGGAACCGGTTAGTTTACTTGTTATAGAATGTGTAATATTCATAAATGTTTTCATTGGCTAGTGAATAGAATGTTTAAGTAATAGAATTTGAATGGAACCGGTTATTTTACTTGTTATAGAATGTGTAATATTCATAAATTTTTCATGGAATTGGTTTGAGTAATAGAATGTTTATTTTTGCCTTTACAAGATATATGTTTTTTTTCTTCAGAATTTTAATGGATTGAAGAACACTATATTTTGATGAGGAAACGAACATGTTTATCGATTCTGAGGATCGACCTTCAAATTCAGAATCTCCTAATGTTGTTGAATTTCAAGGTTCAATTTCTCATAATAATAAGGGTTTGAGTATATTATGTAGAGAAGATATCATTGGTATGAGTTTTGATTTAGTGAATACTGAATGAGAATTTTACAAGGCATACGCTTTTCAGAAGGGTTTTGGTATTCGTCGAGGAACTACAAGACGTAATGATACTGGTAATTTTGTAGGTCAAAAATTTTGTTGTTCAAAAGAAGGATTCAATATTGAGAAAATAGAACACTACAATCGTAAAAGAAGTGCTAGACCGTTGTCCAGAATCGGATGTAAGACTAGTGTCGTGTCAACATGCAGGGTTCAGGGAAATGGGTAATCACATATTGTGAGAAGGATCATAATGATGATATGTGTGATTCATCTCATAAATCTTTTATTCAGTCGCATCGAGAAATTAAAGAATCAAGATTTAGCTGAAGCTAAAGCTATGAAATCCGTTGGGGTCTGTACGTCACAGATAATGAACTACCTTGTTCAACAAGCTGGTGGATTCAAAAATGTTGGTTTTGTTGCAAAAGACCTTTACAACGCGATACATGCCTGCAGTCAAGCTGAAATAGCGGATGGTGATGTCAATGTTGTTATTTCTTACTTTGAAATTAAGAAGGAATTGGATATTGGTTTTTATATGAAATATAGCACTGATGATGATACGCGATTGCATAATCTCTTTTGGGCAGATGCTACTTCACGATCCGGTTCTGCATGCTTTGGGGATGTTATAGCGTTCTACACCACATATAAGAAGAATGCTTATGATAGGCCTCTGATGCCTATAGTCGGTGTGAATCACCACCATCAAACAATTGTTTATGGAGTTGCTATACTTGCTGATGAGACAACTGATACCTTCGTGTAGGTTTTGAGAACTTTCCTAGAAGCAATGCATAACAAACGTCCTAATTCAGTTGTTACTGACGGGGATAGGGCAATGCAAAGAGCAATTAGAACTATTTTTCCTGATGCTAGACACAGACTTTGTACGTGGCACCTAGCTCGCAATGCACAGGAAAATATCAGTGATCCGTTATTTGCTCAGGCATTTTGTAGATGCATGACTTCATGGTGGACACCGAATGATTTTGATCATGAGTGGACTGTAATGATCAGACAATTTAATGTGGAAAAGCACCCTTGGATAGTCGAAAAAGATAAAACTCGTGAGATGTGGGCACAAGCATATATTACAGGACAATTTTTTAGGACATTACGAACTACACAAAGGTGTGAGTCCTTGAATGCTTCGCTTGCTATATACTTGAAGTCGAAAAAAACATATCTTGACTTTGCTCGTTCAATCGATCAAGGGGTGAGTAGAATGCGGACCAACGAATTGGAGGCTGATTACTTCAGTAAGGAGACAACGTCATACCATTTAAGCAAGTTGGATGACATTGAAGGTCATGAGACCAACTGTGTACACAAGGGAATCATTCTCTCTTTTCCAAGAGGAGCTTCAGCAGGAGACGTTGTATCGTATCCGTGAACCAATTGTAGAAAATGAATTAACGCGGATCTATTATTTAGGCAAGTACAAGGAACCTCACCGAAGGGTTGAAGTTATCTTTGATGCAGCTGCGCAAACCATTCAATGTTCTTGCCGAAAATTTGAGACAGTTGGTTTGCCTTTTAGGCATCAAATTCATGTTATGAAGCTTGAAGATATGTCTTATCTTCCTACATCTTTGATTATGCATCGATGGATGAAAAATGCCAAACTTTGTGCCCCATCGTTTGTACAGAACGATGTTCCACCCGAGATGCAAATGGTGCGGTATGCATCACTAAGTTCTAGTTGTAATCGAATATGCTATGTAGTATCCAAAACAACTGAGTTGTTTAATAAAGCAAGAAGTGAAATTAATAGATTGACTGTAGAAATGGAGGAATTGTGTGAGCTGAATGATCCCGTAGCTGAGATGTCAAAGAAAGCAAAAGTACGAGACCCTATTACAAGACGGGCTAAAGGGAAAGAAGTAGAGAAAAAGCAAACATCATCCAAAGTTAGAAAGTGTGGGTACTGCAGAATGGAAGGACATACTAAAGTTACTTGCCCACTTTTGAAATTGGAATGCAAAGTGCTGGTGTTGACAACCTTACTTGTAATAGTGACAATGAGTTAACATATTCAATAGAACTTGGGGTTGGTTGCTCATCAAACCCATATACAAAGTTAACTTCTGATGATGTGAGATTTACATTACTTAGAATCGGTGTTTTTATTAATTAACACTATGATGTTGGTTGATTAATTACCTTATATCCTCATAGGGAGAAGATAAAGTGGAGACTGAAGCCTTTTTCCCAACTATGCATGCTCAAGAGAACAACAATATGCAGGTAATGTTTCATTTTCTTTCTTCTAAGAGTTAATTGGTTTCGGTTATTGCGTAACATATATTAGTTATTGAGCATATGACTAACGTTATAATTTATATTGTTAGGATGACTCATTTTCATTTAGCAATTATGAAGAAAGATTTAATGAAGCTAAACAATCA
Organism: Fremontodendron californicum; assembly: GCA_030761205.1. Lineage (NCBI taxonomy): Eukaryota > Viridiplantae > Streptophyta > Magnoliopsida > Malvales > Malvaceae > Fremontodendron > Fremontodendron californicum. The sequence continues at coordinate 23,347,465 of JAULJL010000008.1, forward strand.
GACTTCTCTGGCTGGTTTAGATCACCAAGTTGATAGCTGAAGTTGTCATCTTTCTTTTTCTTTCAAAACCTCTATATGCTCCTTTCTTTATATGTATTGAAATATGATTAACTATCTACATATGAGCGACAAAGAATTCAACTCTGAGTTATTGAATTCAAATAGATTTGTTTATCTATGGGTATAGAGGTTAAATTTTGCACTAATATAGAAGTTACTGTATGTATGTTTTACTGGACTCTTTAGTCTATGATACAATTTTGAGACTTCAATCTGCTGATGTTAAGTTCGAACGAGTAGAGTTTTTTTTTACATCGCAATTCTCTTTAGTTTTTGGAGAACATTAATTTACTATTCTTTGGCTTATGTCTACTCAGACTAGATCAAGAAAAGTTTTAACTATTTATTCTCATAAGTGGAAATTTTCAGCTTTAGGTTGTATATGCTTTCTGTAATATGTATACGATTAATACTTAAGAAGTGAAACGGAAATCATCTATCTCCTTGGATACCACAATGAAACATTTTTTTGAGGTTATTCCAAACTGAGTTTAGGTAATTGTTAGTTAAGTGTCATGAGTATTGTATATACTAATAATTATGTTTAACATCTCATGCAAATAATACTTTTTCTTTGGAGGTCATTTGAATTTCCTGTGAGACATACTCCTTCACCTTTTTTTAATTAAAAGTGAGATGTTCAGTTGTATTTTATGGAACTTGATTAGCACTATTCATGACATTTATCTAAATTTTTTGTCGTGTACATTGTAAAAAATTATTTTAATATGTTAAATAAAAAGGGCATGAACTTCATGATTAGTTAGTATGACAAAATGATTAAGTCTGCTGGTGAAGACTTTGAAATTAGTGTCTTGATTTTGTAAACAAATAGCCATTCATATTGTATGAAAAAATCTCTCATATTGCACATTGGCAAGATTGGAATCTTATCTAAGATGTTTCGACAACTTTTGCATTCTCTGCCAAGAGTTCAAGTGTTGATGAATGATTTCACTTCTTTTGGTGCATAGTTACTGTATTGAATTCCCTTAGAATGTTTTTATTTGGAAATGGCCTAATTTCCCTTTGACTATACTGGCAATTCCCTTTGACTATACTGGCAACAGATGCAAGATTTACCAATGGCATGCTATTTAGGTCCATTAATAAAGCTGAAATGAAACCAAATATGTTATGTTATAGTGTTATCCCTTTAATTAATTTTTATTTCTCAACCTGTCTTGTTTTTCCATTGCTGCCTCTGATAAAAATTTTCTGGGGGTAGGCAATATTCAAGAGATTTTGTCCTGTGGTTTTAATGCATGTCTTCGTATCAATTTGTGTGCATAATCTCAGAATGTGATATCCCCTCTGTAAACTACAGGTTCAAAGCTTACCAAGAATATCTTCTCAGGCATTTATAAACCCAAACTTGTCAGGATTGGTTCATAATGGACAACCGGGTATGATGCAGAATTCTCTCTTGCAACAACAGTGGTTGAAGCAAATGCCATCAATATCTAGTCCAGGCTCACCTTCCTTCCGCCTTCAGAGGTAGTCATAGGTCCTCTTGCAACAGCAACTGGCTTCTTCTTCTCCTCAGTTGCACCAAAATTCTATGGCCTTGAACCCTCAACAATTGTCTCAGCTAGTACAACAGCAGTCACAAATGGGACATCCTGAAATGCAGCAGCAGCAGCTACAACAACAATTACAACCACAACAATCACTATTGCAGTAGCCACAACAGCAGCAATCTCCAAGGATGCCAGGACCTGCAGGCCAGAAAACTCTCAGTTTGACAGGATTACAGCCTAATCACAGTCTGTGGAGAGTTTACTGATTCAATACAACAATGTCATTTCTTAGGTAGATCAATTGTGGCTCAGTTTGCAAATCAGTTAAGTCCCTTGTATTTTGAGGTGACTCAGATTAAGGAAGTAATGTCAACTGAACAACCTCTGTGAACAACTCAGTTTTCAAATGTGTGATGCTCGTAACTGTATATACTTAACATTAATTGTAACACCCTGTCCGGATAATCTACCTAAAATCCGGTAGAGTTTCCTTTCTATCTCAACTATAACCCTTCTGCAAATAACACTTAATTCATATCCTCAACCAGCAATATTTCTCAATACTATTATCACATATATCCATCATATTCAAAAATTATCCATGATCAATTTATGCTCAAGTCAAAACATATTGATCTATTGTCTCATATCTTCAAATATATATAATATATCCAGAAGTAAACCTATCTCAGCAAGGTTTACTAGATAAAAAACATCAAGAGATCAAATCTTCTAGAAATTTAGATATGATGCCCACCACGTCAATATACTCTTGAAGCGGAGAGTAGAGGAAGGCAGCAATCCCGACACCTAACTGTGTCCTGAAAATGAGAAATAAGAAGAGGTGAGATATATGAATATCTCAATGAGTAGACAACATTTAAAACGTGTGAAAACTATAATGGTAACCTGTAAAACATAATTGACATTTTCAAAATAAATAATAGTAAAACCATAATGAGTAATTCAAAGATGTAGCGAAGTTTTCAAATGTATAATAATATTATAATATTAAATCAATGTATAAAATCTGTAAAGTAAATCAAGTTACGTATAGTTGGGCTCCAACTTACTGTTATGCATAAGAATACATCCATGAAATAACCAGGTAATATCCATGTAGGCATACTAGTCGGCCCCAAAGGCCAATACCACCATAGGACGCCCCAAAGGCATATGTGTCACTATGATGTGCCCCCAAAAGGCAAATATAACTGGATAGGAACTCTGGAGGTGGCTCCCAGCACAAAGGCGTAGCACACAGCTCCCATACCCCAGTCTAATATCACGAAATTGGGACTCTGGAGGTGGCTCCCGCCACAAAAGCGTAGCACGCAGCTCCCGTATTCCGATCAAGGGTATAATCTCATACATTAAGTCAGGTGGAGCCAAAACCATGTACGTCAAATTCTATGTATAATCATATTTCATAAATCAACCAACTTACTCAATATAACATTTCTTGAAATAAATGTACTTTAATAACAAATCAATTCATATGATTATATATCGTATATACCTTTAATACGTAAAATAAATATTATGCTAAAAATATATATATAATTATAATTAAACAAATTTCAAATAACTATAGTTGTCGTCTACTCACAATCCTTGAGATGATCTCACTGTACACCTCGATCTGAAACTTCGAGATCCACAGGTGACGTCGGATCTACGTGGCCTAGAGATTAACAATAATTAGTATCTATACATGCTCAAAGCATTACACAATTATGAATGCAACTTAAGTCCCATTAATCTACCACATAGTCAATACTAATTTCTCATACTCAAAACAACATATCCTTAATTTTTAATATCATTTTCATAATCATTTTCTCCATAATTCAACTCCATATTCATGTCCTTATCAAATTCCTTTCTAGTACTCCATGCCTTAGAGATTTTCATAATCCATAACCATCCTTTAGTACTATATTTCTCTTAAGCAATAAATTCCTTACTATCAAGCTAGATTAGAAAATCATAACTTGAGTTTGGAATTTTGAAGTGATTCCAATTGGTTTATTTCAATCAATAAGTCTAGTTTATGAAGCAAATAACTAACTTAGACAATTAGAAAAAAAATCTTGATCAAATTTGATAAATCCCGAAACTATGCTGAAACAGGGGTCAACACAGAACAGCCAACTTCACTGAATTTTATCTTTTTAACCGCTTATCGGTTTTGGGTGATTCAAAAACCAAAATTCTCGTACTGAAGTCTAGTTTCGAGGAAAAATATAAAAAAATTACAAACCCAGATTTTCCGAACCCAGAAAATCCGAACAGCAAGCATGCTCAACTTCCCCTGTTTTGCTTTTTCTTCCCATTTTCTTGTTCATGCTTTCAAATCCTTTTAATTCTTACCAAGTTGACTAAAATTCATACTTAATAGATGGATTTCAGACCTTAACATATTTATGGAGCTAAGATCTTAGCATGCTCAAGTAAAATATCTAAAGAAAAGGAAGAATTTATCAAGAAACTAACCTTGGATGTAATTGTTGTTGAGATTTTGGTGGAGTTGTTTGAAGAGAATTTTGAGAGAGAGGGAGGATAGGAGAGCCGGCTGCTACTTGGAGAATAGAATGAAAAATTCTAGAGTTTTCAAGAGATTAAATGAACTTAAAGATATTTTAAAATTTTTGGTATAATTGCACATTGGTCCCTCAACTTTTTATAAATAACCATTAAGCCCTAAACTTTTTAATTTGTTCAATTTAATCCTTTTTTCTTTTATTTCATTCACTTATAACTTCTTACCAATTTCCAAGTTTGTCCTTAAAATTTTCGGGATTTAACTTTACATGATTATACGTAACCTCGGTTGTTACATTAATAATGAACATTTCTATACAAGGGAAGCTTTATAATGATCAGTGTAACAACCTTACTATTTATATTACATTATCACATGAGAATCAAAAACTGCATAACTGGGATTGCTATAATTTGAATTCCTTTGAATTACTTCTCCAACCAAAAAACTTCCAATATCCAACAAAAACATGATCTGTACATTGCTCTACATGATATCCTTGTCCAACAAAAGCTTTCATTCTCCAACAAAAATATTTTTGTATATTGCTCTACATATATCCTAGATTTTGTCCAACAAAAACTTCCATTCTATGACAAAAACTGCAATGTCATAAGGTTGCTCTGTCAAGAATAAGAAATGCCTAGGAATGGTCAGTACCTATCTACATATGAAGCCAACTACACAACTTTGAAAGCAGTAAACCATAGGTGAAAAGTCAATGCTGCATTAAGAAAAACTGGTGCTGCTGCCTTCCCATAGGTTTAACATTTTAATTGGATATAATAACTAATTAAAGAAAAATCATGATTTAACATTTTAATTTGCCTTTATCAACAACTGTGCAATTAGCATACATCTACCTTCCACAAGGTTTTCAAAGACCCTAGTCCCTAGTGTAAGCCTTGATTTACCATTATCAACAATAGTTCAATTAGCTTAATTTAATAAAATCGATATACAAAACCCTAAACAACGATGGCAAGGCAACAGCACCAACTTAATTAACCTTTCACCTATGGTTTATACTCACAATAAACTCATAAAACAGTGTGTATATACTCACAAAAAATATGTCAAATTAGATGATTTATAGAATGAAATTACTTATTTCACAGCTTCAACTTGCCAACTGACTTCTACGACAGCTTTGTATGAGGAGATATCCTAGATTTTTGGAGCTTAACAGCAGCATCACATACCCTTTTTCCGTAAAGTGTTCTGCTCATGGTTTATGAGCTCAGACACTAATATAAATCTGTCCCACACGTTTAAACGCTACATAACATTACATACATAGGGAATAAAACTTTGCAATGAGCCAACATATGACCAAATATTGAAATAACTCACAGCAATGAGAATAGCTTACCACAAATTTATAGTCAGTGACGTGTAGATTTTGCATGAAAGCAGCAACCCACATTTCGCAATCATAAATGTATGCATTTTCAAGAATACTATAATTATTATTCAATTACAATATGGAAAACAAGGTTTACAAATAGTGAGAGAGTTATTATACCCATTGCTTTGCAGAGGAACCCTCTCTAGAACAACAATTTTCAACTCATAAAATGACACCATTGGACTACCAACCAATGATGTCATAAGAGGATCCTTAAACAATTTCGCACATGCGGATATCTGTTCAAAGTGAAATTTGAGAAAATTTTAAATGCCTCATAGTAAACGAAAATCATGAATTAAAAAATGTTCGCAACTGCCTAACAAAAATTGAGTAGAACATGTATTTATCTTACCACACGACTTACATCCGCAACTCTTTTTTGATTTGCAACATTTCGCGGCAGTGTATCCAACACTTTGGCTTCCTTGTCTAGCATATCTGTCACACACAAATATTAATGCGTGTTCATCTCATTCATTGGTATAAAGATCTGCAACGAAATTACAAATTCATTGTTAGCAGGTTATTACGTTATATAACATATTTAATTCCCTCAATGTCATGTTTTCGATAGTAGGCATATAAAAGATTTCCATGTCCTAACCTTGTAACAGTCACTCAACGATCCCATATGAATGAATTGTCCTTTAAAAAAATTTAAAGAGCTCTTTGGCATTGCATTCTTTTTACAAGAAATGACTCTACAAAGAATTAACATAAGGTTACCATTTCTTCAAAAAATATAAACTATACGCAAAAAACAAACTAACTTAATATATACTCATAAAAAATGAGGCCGAAAAATACGATCTCTTTGTTGAAATAGTCGAAGCTTGTACGCCATTGACTTAGCCACAATGTCAATAATCTAGGGCAGGAACAACTCATTAAACACATTTAACTACTACAAAGACAATCATGAAGTTGGACGAAACAATATATTAGACTTACAACTGAAGTAACCCATTCTTTTGGGCGCAACGAGCCAAATTCCTCGATTGATGCAAATGTTGCACCGAATTGGACAACAACTTCACTACAATATAAACTCATATAAAGAATAAATAAAATTTTGAAACCCATATGAATTTTAAATCAAAATATATCATCTACATACCTTTCATCGACATTAGTGTTCCATACATAATTGCATATTACACTTTCAAGTTCATCTAATTCCTTCGGAATTTTGACAAGGGCCTCTTCGTAGTAATCTTGAAATATTTATTTATATAAAGATAGGGCATATGGTACTGCTAATTAGTAATTATACATATCAGACTTATGTAATAACTGCAATTAAACATATATAAATTGTCTCAGTATTAATCCATATTAAGTGTATGCATTCAAAAAGATTGCAATGAAAGGCGGAACAAATATATGTTCTATAAGCATATCATGGCTACATGCATGATTGGTCTATTCTGTCAACAGACATAAACAGTCCCGCGGACGGGAGTGTGAATATCACAACAAAGTCGATCTGGCTCGCGTAACTATCTGACTAACACCGGAAGCAAATGTTGACCTTGACCTAACAATTTCGATTTTCTTGCCAGATTGACCCTATAATATGTAATCATATAAAATGTCATAAATAAATTAGTTATTTTATAGCATATCTAACTATTATTGAATTATAAATAAGTAAATATATATACCTTCTTTTATAATGGAGGTTGTCATTGGTGTATTCTTTTTTCAAGGGGCAGGACAACTTGAGCTTGGATTGTTAATGGAGGTTGTCATTGGTGTACTTAAATCTACATCTCCCTCTTTAGCTTTGCTCTCAATAATCTCAATCGTTGACTCCAACTCACCAGCTGGTGTTTTCAAGTCGGTGCTCTGCCCATCGACCTCAAAGATGCCTCCTTCCTCATCTGTTTTTTTCAAACTGATTTCACTGCCAGTTTTCACTTTGACCAATTTCGATAAAAGAGCATTAACAGAATCCTGAATCGACTTCATGTTTCCCGACATTCTATTGATTTTTACTGTCACATTTGCTTCGAGACTTTTCATCGACTCTCTTAAAGCCTGAAACATAATTACGAAAAAACATATTATGACTATATAGAGTTAATGCAATCCGTCAAGTATATACATTTCTAATAGATTTCTTGCCTTCTCTATGAATTAGACGTGAAGATCTTAATGACTTACCTGTAACTCAGTATGATACAGCTTTTGCTCCTCTTCTATTGATCGCTGAGTGTGATGCTGTTCGATGATATTAATACCCTTTTTTCCATGAAATTATAAGTTAATCAAACTACATAATTCATATATAACTTATAGTCACTAACAATAAATTAATACAACTTAGATAACAGGTGTCACATTTGATTTCAATCCAACACGGAAGTCTTTTGAATGGGAAATTAAATTCGCAACCTCATCCGTTCCCCAAGCACTAATGTGAGGAACAAAAGTTGACATTGCCTCTTTGGTACTCCGAACTCCGCAAAATATGGTCATAGAATCTAATCTGCTCAAATAATTACAATTTAGCCAATATCAACAATTAATAACTTATACTTCTAATTTAATTCCATTCCAAAATTCAAATCAAGATTGCATTAGTACGTGAAGAACAAATCTTAAACTTACCTCCAATAATAGCAGGCAACCGTTTAAGTAGACTTTTGATGATTTCATCTTCCTTGCATGAAAACTTCTAATACAGAGAAGAAGCTTGTCATGAACATGTTTTGCCCAATTCAACTTCCTATTAAGGCCATCCTCAGTCAAACAAGAATAATAGTCTTTCGATGGTCCCCCTTCAGTCGTTGGACACAAAAATCGTCCAACGATATATAAGAGGAGCTTGGCCTTTAGATCTTCACACTTGGCCTCGAACTCCATAATTTCTTTCTCTAGCCTAACAAAACTCATCTTTCGATGGCTTGGAATATTATACTTATTATAGAGGGCTTCACCGTCTTCTCTTTCAGTTACACTTGATACCTCTATTCCCTCGTTTTGTAAACCTAGAATACCTTCAACATCCTCCATTGTGAAAGGGATACTTTGGCCATCAACTTGCATAGAGCTAGTTGCAACATCAAGTTGTGAACCAAATATTCACAAAGTTCTCTTCGAAGCTTTCCACCTTTCAAGAGTAGCAGGGGAGCGAACCCAATGCTTTCCACAGCACATTCTATTTTTTTTTTCCTTCAAATGCTTAAACAGCTTGCACAAATTAAACGGGCTACAGCATGTCGAAACCAAGCCCTACACATAAAGTACATTCATTAAATATACATAGCAATATAACATCATACTTAACTTTTAACTATTATTTCTTCAATATAACATTTTCTTATGAAATATTACTTTTTTTTTCATCAGCATCCAATTTCTGTCTTTTCAACTCTTGTACTTCATTTTTGTACTGCTCTTTTTGAGCAACTGTCTGCTGTATAAACGGCTTTTTCTCCTCTGTAGGCAGCACTTTCCATTTTGCTGTCAGCTCTCTATGAGCCTATAAAAAAAATTCAACTTAATTCACATACTCATAAAAAAAAAACCATCATTTTAGTAACACTGTATAACTTAGTGTCCACACAAAAGATAAGCGTTTATATGGTTTCTATGTACCAACAAAAAAAAACAATAATATGTCTATACTATCCAACACTTCGACTTTATAAGAAAAATAGTTAAACATCAAATTCTCAATAAAAGAACTAGATGCATAAAAAATTACTCACCTTCAATGTCATTTTCACTTTTTCTTCTCCATTTCCTTTGCGTTCACTTATGCTGTATAAAGCGATTAACATAAAATCTGTAACTTGCACATTTTAAATCCAAATACAACAACATAGCATGTCTAATGAATTCAACTTAGAACCACCAAGTATAATTACTTACTAGTAATTCAAAAATGAACCCCTCGGTTTGACAATCTTCATGCTCGATTCTGTTTTATGATGTTCTTTACTCTTTTCCACACTTGTCTGTTTCAGCTTCACATCTTCATCAACTTTGTCCATGTCTTTGAATCTTTAATAAAATCAAACAAACATTTGCAAATTTCTCAACTTTAGACATACAAAAAGTTATAATTTATGTACAAAATCAATTTCTAAGTTACAACAAACATTACTTGCAAATAACCAATCAACAAACATTACTATGTAAAACTGTATGCTTACATAGCTATCATATATCTGGCACACAAAGAAATATCCAATCAGTTTTTTTTCTTTTGACTGGGTTAACCGGTTATATGTTTTGCTTTTTATTTCTTTCGACATAGCTATCATATATCTGGCACACCAAGTATAACTGTATGCTGACATACCTTTATTCACCATAATTTCAACAAACCACTGCTCAGTAAGTCCAAACAAATGCAAATTTAAAACAAATAATTATTTTAAAAATATATGAAAAGAAAATAGTGCATGTCAGTACAAAAACTATAACTAGAGCAAAGATAAACAATCTAAGATAGAACACACACAGACACACACACATGCACTTACATCTGAAAATGACTTTAAAAATCTAGTGCGGTTGCTTTTTCGAAACGGGGTCAATGCTTTTTGTCGCAAAATATGTGAGAGCTTCTCCTCCAGACTAATTAAAAACCAACAAACAAAGCGATTCAGGAAGTAAAACTAATTAAATGCGCAAACAAAATTAAATATATTCAATTCAGATGGCAATAAAATAAAATGTATCAATGTAAGAAACAGTCAGGAGCAAATGAAAGTATACCAGAACAAAAATGCTTCTATATGAACTATGATGGGTTTGGACTTTGGGTTTTTCAGAGGGAAATAGTCGGGCCAAAGGCGGATGAGGCAGATGGAGATGGTAAGGGTTTTGGAAAATTTGGGATTCCGGTTCTAAGGGTCGGCTTAGAGTTCTTTCTAAATTTGGGATTTGAAGATTTTAGGAGGAAGGTATCGCTGGCGGATGGAGAAGTGATTGAAACGGAGGTGGCGGAAGAAAGATCTGGTTGAGGTTTCAGTTCATAGGGTCAGGGTAGGATTTCAAATTTTATTTTCGTTTAATCTTCAGAGAGAAGGTTTGGGTATATGCAGTGAGAGTCAAATGCTGCTATATGAACTACGATGGTTTGGAGTTTAGGTTTTTCAGAGGGAAATAGTCAGGTCAAAGGCAGATGAGGGGGATGGAGGTGGTTAGGGTTTTCGAAATTTAGGGATTTCGGTTCTAAGGGTTTGCTTAAGGATTTCAGAGGGTTTGCTTAGGGATTTCGGTTATAAAGGTTTTGGAAATTTAGGGATTTCGATTTTAGGAGGAGGGTATCGGTGGATGGAGGTGTGATTGAAATAGAGGTGGCGGAAGTAAAATACCAACGGGGAGGTTTCAGTGGTCAGGGTAGGATTTCAAATTTTTTTGGGTTTGATATTGACAGAGAAGGTTTGGGTAGAGAGTCACTCGGTTAACCGGTTGTAAATTTTTTTTTTTTTTTTATTTCAATGATTTAGATGAATTATGATTTAGATGAATTATGTTTCATCTAACGGTCTACATTTCTTGGAACCTATCCAAAGCTCATATTAAGAAATTTTTTTAGAATTTTCATAGTCAAGTAGCCACTAGAATCATGCTTCATTTGCGGCAGACCGACAGTGTTCTTTTTTTATTTTATTTTTTTATGTTTCTCACTTTTTTGTTTGAGTTTCTGGTGTTGACTCCTGTGTTCGGCCGGGTCCGAATAAAATAAATTTACTTTTTTGTCTTGTCCAACCGTTTCAGATACATATTCCGGCGTGCACGGACACGACATCGGTATGCAGGGAGGTGAGGCGTGTCCGTGCTTCATAGATGAGGTTTTTATGGCAGTTTTACACCCTTCCAAACTAATATTAATGTGTAGAAATTGAGTATAAATATCAATTGTGGTGGAAGTTTCTTAAGTTATATGTAATCTATATCTTTGTGTGCTTGCAACTTTTTGTCTCTTAAAGTGGAATTAAGTTTTGATGAGGAATTGCAACTTTTTTACTTGCATTTTGTCAATCTGGGTATGCTTACAACTTTTTTCTTTCTTTTCATCCTTTTTTTATCCCCTGGGTTTTGGGGGTTCTGTTGGACTGCTGTCTTTCATCAAGTATGGTAACAATTATCTCATAGGTTGTAACCTCATGTCAATTAAACTGGACTCACTTTATTGGCAGCAATATATAAATAATGAATATATTATTTCTGTAAAATTAACTATTTGGTGAGTCTGCGATTGCTGCTCATGTTTTATTACTGTTGTGATTTGTATCTAACTCTTTTTGCACTCACATATTTGCTGCTTGCTTGGTAGCATAGGTTGAAAAGAAGTCTCATCCACATCCAGAAAGACCAGATCGTCTCCGAGCTATTGATGCTAGCCTTGCTGCCGCTGGTACTTCAGCCTTATGCTTTATTTTTTGTATTAAATTAATATTCTGGACTTTTGATTTGTCTTTCGCAATTTCATTAGCACTATCTGCTAAGCTTAGAATAACCAAATTGACAAGCAAATGGTACCTTTTACCTGTGCAGGTATATTTCCTGGAAAGTGCTGCTGCCCAATTCCTGCGAGGGAAATCACTAATGAGGAGCTTCAAAACGTAAGGACCATTTATTATATTGGAGGCATATGGCTTCATCAATTCTATCGTTTTACTTATAAGGGATAATCAGTTTTTTTTTTTTTTTTTTCAATTTGCTTCTCCCCTTTGTTTAGAATTATTACTGAAAGTGTTGTTTCTTAGGTTATGATGCAACCTCTGAAGCTTTGTTATTTTATGTTTTGGATCCTCAGGTCCATTCCTTGGAGCATATTGAAGCTGTTGAACTTACAATCCAAATTCTTTCTAGGTATCTCATTTGTCTTTTTCTACTCTCAACTGTATGCATGTGTGGAGTTTTCACTTTTGAAGCGCTTTTCTTGTCTTTGTCAAAGAAAAAATAAAAAAGAAGAGGTGTTCTTTCTTTGGTCTTTCTTCTATGTTTTAGGGTGTGTCTGGAGATTGAGAAGGAGTGGGGGGAGTGAAAGGGGTGTCAATGTATGTTTTGCTAGAAAGGTCTTCTGCTCTTCCCTCTTTTGGTGGGTGGGAGATGAGTTTTCACTACATAATTAGTGGAAGTGTGAGATTTTCAAGTGAGGAAAGTCATTCGATGATTTTGTGGTGAGTTTTGGAAGGAAAGGGACAAGGAAAATTTTCTCTATGGGTGTTACTATTGTTTTAGCTAGGAGGATCATGCCAATTAGTAATCTCGATTGTTTCAATTCATTCCTATTAGTTTATTGCAGGTTATGATGTCTTTATATCCATTTTCTATTATTATACCTCTGCACATTTTGTCCACATTATAGATAGATTTGGTACCATATTTTGAAGATAAGATGTAATGAAAAAATTTCCCAAGATTATCATTGACCAGTAGAATCATAAAAATTGGTATCATTTTATTTTTGGTTCTGTTGCATATACAAATATCTTCATTTTGACCTTTATAACCTTGATTCAAGGTCTGTTCATCAATAATTATAGACTTTATGATGCCCATTTTTCCTGAGTGATGTTAAGATGAATAGAATCTGCATTGATGGGTTATTTTTTCCTGGCAGTTATTTTACTCCTGACACGTATGCTAATGAGCATTCAGCACATGCTGCTAGACTTGCAGCTGGTTTGTGTGCTGATCTTGCTTCAGCAATATTTTCTGGACGTGTAAGAAACGGGTTTGCTCTGGTATGTATGAGTTTTGATATTCTGGTCAATATGCTTAAAGTTTATGACTGACCTGACACTGAACTCACAATGCTTAATGACTGCTTATCTGTTGTTACCTGTATATTACTTCTGAATCAGGTTCGACCTCCTGGCCATCATGCTGGTGTCACACAAGCAATGGGATTCTGCCTAGACAACAATGCAGCAGTTGCTGCATTAGCAGCTTAGGTTGCAGGGGCAAAGAAGGTGCTCATTGTAGATTCGGTAATTTCTCATTAACTTTTCTTGATGCTCAACTTCTTTGTTGCGGGAGATTTGGATGATTTTGAAGTTTTGGCAAAATGATGTGTGTAGTGCATCAAAATTTTGAGCTGGTGGTTCTCTGTTGATTATTGCAGGATGTTCATCATGGAAATGGTACCCAAGAGATATTTGACCAGAATAAATTGGTGAGCTTTATGGAATAGTTCCTACAGTTTTTATTTTGGATTTGATTTAACATGCAAGTATTTTGTACCTCTTTGTTGGTATTGTACATATCCTTACATAGACATGAAGGAGGAAAGTTCAATCCTGGTACTGGGGCAGCTTTTGAGGTACTTGATTATTTATTTATTTAAAATTTTGTTTTTAGTTGATAAATTGATCTCAGATAACTTATGCAGCTGAGTTTTTCCTTGGTGCAAATCGATTTGGAATTTGCCATCTCACCTTGTAATGGAACAAAGAAGAAAGGGCATATTAACAGTAATAAAGATGGGTTTTCATTGTAATATTGACTGCTTATTATCCCTTTGGGTCTCTTCGTGGCTGGTTAATGTGATTTTGGCTTTAATATTTGTAATTTATATGTCAGATTCATAGATCCTTATTAATTTCAATTCTTCAATGTATCTAATTAATATTTGAGAATATTGGAAATTTGTCCAAATTGGGTAGGACAGACCCTGTTGATACTGTAGTATTCTTATCCGCCTCAGGTGCTTTGGGAACATAATGAGATGGATGTTAGGTTATGGTCATGCTGCTAGAAAATAGATGTTAAATATGGATTAGAAACAAGTTATGAAAAAAAAAATTCTTGATAATTGATACGAAGAATCCTTCTGCTATCATAGGCTCTCCTTTTGTAAGCTGGCTGCTGCTTAGGTCTTTGTGGAGTTAGGAGAGATCTCTAAGCTGCCTGAGCAAGTGCACGGAGACTAAGGTGGCATCTTTTTTGCTTTTTAAGATCTCAGTCTTCTAGAGTCAAATCAAATGATGTATACATGCTTTTATAGGTGTAGATTATACGAACTCTTAGAACAAGAATGATTCCATGAGCTCTGACTACCGTGCTTGGTTCACCTTTTGAACTTTTAACTCTTCTTTGTAACCAGGCTGCTTCTAGTTATTTGTTCTGCAGTAATGATGCATATGCCTTGCTGCATTACCTCACCTAGGTAAATGTCAGACAAACAATTTGTTAGAAGTTTGCCTGCCTAACTCGTTCTTTTCTTTTTGGTATTTGACTCAATGTATACACACGCATTGCTTCCATCAATGTTTATGCTCATTGGTCATTCTATCCATCTCTGTCTGTCAAGTCTCTTTTCCTGCATCTGGTTATATGTATCTTGTCAAATATGTTTGTATGTTTAAGGTTGGAGTTTTATATGGTTTATTCATCTTATGTATCTTGGGCTGTAATTAATGTTCCTTTTTTATTTCTTTTTTCAATTTAATTCTGTAGGTTGGTAGCAAGGGTGCAGAAGGATATTGTGTGAATATCCCATGGAGTCGTGGAGGAGTTGGAGATAATGATTATATTTTTGCATTTCAACATGTGGTGCTTCCAATAGGTTGTTATTTCTCCTTGTTGAGTATATCTTTGCATTCAACTGTCATGTGGAAGATGATTATCGGACAGCATAATAAAGTTTTAGTGCATTAACTACCTAGAAGATGCGTTTCATCATGTTATCATACACAATAGTGATCAGTCTGTGCTTAATGCTGGTCAGTGGTGGCCAACAACTTATACATAGACTTTTCAGTTTACAGTGTCATATTATATAACGTATTATAGATGTTGCTGTTTGGAATATAATGAATCAGTCTGTGCTTAATACTGGTCTTAGCATACATCCTTTGTTAACTTTTTCAAATGTTCAATTAAAAACAAAATGTCTTGAATTTTTTCCAAGATTAATTTGTGCTACAACATTAAGGATTATATTCTATACACCGATAGTGGAGTTTTTAAACTCCACAAGCAGAGTTAGATGATTGTCATATGTTCATTTAATAATTGAATAATTTATTAATTTTCATAAATATACCCTAATTGGACACATGTCAATCCTTTAACCTTTTAAACTCCCCCGCTGGTGTATAGGATAATTTTCCTCACATTTAATCCCATTTGCATCACTTTGTATTCATATGTTAAAGTATAGTATTCAGATCATCTTGATGGAATTTTTAAGTGTGGAGCTAACTTGCTAGAGTTGCTAGTGGTGTATTTCAAAGCCTGGATATTTAAGAATGAGAGCAATTATATGCTTCGTGAATGTGAGAGCAATGCATTTGTTGGGAAAGAATCCTTAAAGCTATAGAGGAACTAGCTGTTAAGGTGAAATGAATTATTGGCAGTTTTATATGACTTTATGAACTGTAAAGATTTCTACAAGTTGCTCGCCATAGTTTGTTGATTTACTTTATTTTAGTGCAAATCTTGGACTTCTATCTCTATGATGCATTTCTTATTGCTTGAAACGATCAGCAAAGTCTGTATTGTTGCATACTTTTATAAATATAATGCAGCTGAGGATTTCTTATGTTTCTTGCATTTGTACATTTAATCTCTTTTATAAACTATGATTAGGATCCTATTTCTATGTCTGAATATCTGCATTCTCTGCATTTACTGCATTCTTGGCCAACAATCACGGTTTGTTGGTAGAGTGCCGGACTCTTAGTCCCAATGACCAGGGTACAACAATCTCAATTATCAAAAAAGAATATCTGCATTCTTGGCCTTCATTTCTTAATCTTAAAACCTGCATTAGTTGATGCCAGATATATTGCCTAAATCCAATTAACTGTGTTTCAAACACCTGATTGCAGCTTCCAAGTTTGCTCCTGATTTTACCATCATATCAGCTGGATTCGATGCTGCTCGTAGTGATCCTTTAGGATGCTGTGATGTGAGTTTACTTCCATAATGTATAAAGTGTTTTTCCATATTGTGATTTACTCAAGAGAATGTAACTTTTTAGAAAGCTATGTTATTACCTCAGGTCGTCAATGGTATATTTTTATAAAAACGTATGATTGGCTCAGTGTTGTCAAGGCGTGTGCCTAGGCGCGCCTATGCCTTGAACCTTAGCGATAGATAACAAAAGCGCCTTAGACACTTTCAGACAAGACGCATTTGATCAGGCGCACGCCTGGTGCGTCTAGGTGCGTTTTTTTGTAAAGCAATAGGCGTAAAAAAAACCTGCCTGATTGAGGTTCTCTTTAATTTCTTTTATTTTAACTTTTTTCTTTATATGTACCTTTACTAGTAAGAAATGGGATAGTATCAAACTCTCTACTTCTCAATATTTGAGCATTCAACAACGGACATGGGATCATAAGGAAATCATGCATATTGGGCAACAAAAAAAATTGCATGTTTTGTAGATAAACCGGACCACTCTTTAGAGTTTATTATCATAATTATTATGGAAATCTGGAGATATCAATTGACAAAGATCTTTAGGATTTTTCAGAGATATTGGAAATCTGGAGATATCAGTTGACAAAGATCTTTAGGATTTTCCAGAAATATTAGTTGACTAAGATCTCTAGGATTTCGGGTATTAATTACCAAATCTCATTAGCTTAGGAAAGTTTCCTATTTGTAAATATTTTTCCCTAGTTTTTAGGAAATTAGAATCTCATATTATGGAAATAAGTCGAGTAGTTTGTATATAAATACTGATGTACATTCACAACTAAGATAGAGAAAAACAGAATTCTCCATTCTTTTAGTTTCTTTCCAGTCTTTATTCTTTCTTCAATTATATATCTTAAGCTTTATATATATATATATATATATATATATATTGCGCCTTACTTCACTCAGGCGAGTGCTTTTGTTGCGTCTTGCATCTGAGGCAATATAAGGGTTCTAGCGCCTAGAGTGTGCCTTGCGCCCTTGACAACACTGGATTGGCTGCATTTAAAGGACATGTCTGCTCATGCAGTTGGGTCCCCTTTCAGTTATCTTATGCCCTTGTGGCTTGTAATATTTGAAATTCAGCACCTAAATGTTATTAGCTCATCAAATGGAGCATATAAATTTTTAATTTTGTAAAATTCATTCGTCCTTTTGTGTGCCTTGCATTGCATAATGAAAGTATTTTTGTCATTGTAGGTGACTCCTTCTGGTTATGCACAGATGACACACATGTTGAGTACCCTCTCTGGTGGAAAACTGCTTGTTATACTCGAGGGCGGGTTTGTGGTTAACTCTTTGCTGTTTGGTATTGTCAACATTATAATTTAATTCAACTTTTCATTATGACTTTTTATTTATTTATTTATTTTGGCAGCTACAACCTCCGTTCAATATCATCTTCTGCTACTGCAGTGATTAAGGTAAATACAACAATGGAGTAGAAATCAAGTAATACAACAAAAATTACAAAGACATGTAGTAATGTTATTCTATTTATATATGCATGTGTTAACTTTGTATACTTGATGTACGTATATATAGTCACACATGTACATATGCATTGATTTGATATCGATGTGTTAACCACTGCACTTTATTTGAATTTGTAATGCAATGTTTTCATTTTTCCAGTACAAGAGGGAGCATTATGGCTCTCTCTACCCAAATTCCACCCTACTCTTTCTCACTTGAGCTAAAGCCCAAGTGGTGTAATGCAATATGTTCTGACATGGCTTTTTTTTTTCCCCAATAAAAAAGGTACTGTTAGGTGAAAGTTCCGGGCTTGAACCGGAGAACATTGCTCCTTCTAAAGCTGGCCTGCATACAGTGTTGGAAGTCCTGAAGATTCAGATGAAGTACTGGCCTACACTTACTTCAAGTTTTGAAAAATTGCAGTCACAATGGGGGATGTATTATATCGAGAACAAAAGTAAGGAACTGTTTGCTAACATCTCTTGCGGTCTAGGTAGGTGTTAATATAGTTTGTTCTTTTTTTTTTTTTAATATTTTCTATTGACTTGCTCAAAGAAAAGATTATTCAATCTTTGGAACTAAAAGCGTGTATGCAAAAGGTTTCGTCTTTGTTTGTCGACATGGGAGTTTGAACTTATCATGTGGTGTTAACAATGGTTTCTTAGTATTTTCTTTATTAGTTGTCTATTTTGGCTTTTGTTTTGCAGAAAAACAACTTAAAAAGAGAAGGCTATTTGAGCCATCATTTTGGTGGAGATGGGGAAGAAAACAATTATTGTATCATATCCTTGCAGGAGATTTTCATTTAAAATGAAATGGGTGTTGAAAATTTTGAGATTTTATCGTGTAATTTTGTCCATCCTAGTAGACAGTTATATTTCGGATAGATTTCATCATGACTGATGTTTTAATTTTTAATTGTGATTGATAATTTGCATCTCTGACTGATTCTTTTTTTTTTTTTTGTGTTGAAAATATGATCTTTGAGAAGTGTTTTACTGAATCCATAGGAGAAAAGAAATAAAGAACACAAGACTTTTATGGTGCAATAAATAATAGACTGTATTTACTGACAGCATTAAGATTTTACTATGAGAGGAAACCATAGGAAACATTTGTTTTACCAAAACCCAACTCCAATATAAGTAAATTACCATCTCGTAGTGTGTGTGAGAGAAAGACAAGTTTTAAAGCCTGTTTCCATGTTTCACCTAGTAAAAAAGACTCAGCTGGCCCGGGGACTTGACTAGATAATCTGGGAGATAAATAAACAAGGGCGATGTAGCTAGAGAGTAAAAGAGTGAGGTTGTAAAGGTCGAAATAGCTGATGGATTACTACACAAAAGTTGAAAAGAGTTTTATTATTTATAAAAATCACGTCAGGAATGGTTCATCAGCATATTTGAAGTTCAAAAGAAAGCAGAAATTCACGATTGATTTGAACTTATTGGTGCATTGGTGGTGGTGCCACGGGGTAAGCAACAGGGACGATATAGGGAGGAGGGGGGTTGTGAGCAGGAGGAAGCATAACAGGAGTTCCTACAGCAGATCCCATATGCCCTGCAGCAGCAACCGGACGCCCAACAGGTGCTCCATACATGCCTAAACCAGGCAAATGTGGCTGAGCCCTGTGCTTCACCAATTGCCCCATGGCTGCTGCACCTGATGAGTTTGTGTTAGCCTGTTGTTGGCCGGTGATAGGCGCTTGATGATGAGACGTATCCCCATTGTTAACGCTTGTGATGTCATGGATGCTGGATCTCCGCCGGTCTCTATTCATCGAATTTAAGCGGATGAAGTACTTTTGTGCATGGCTAGCCACCTGCGTTGGAGTTCTTGATATCACGAAGTTCCTTGAAATGCTTCTCCAATCTCCTTTCCCAAACTTATCTAAACCAAGTAGAAATAACCTGGATAACAAAGGTAAACTTGTTTACATTGCATCTTGATTTTTTTTTTTTTTTATAGGATGGCAAATCCTATTTCCAAATTCCAATTAAAGAATTCGAATCAGTTCCTTTTTAAAAAAGAATTGCCTATCAAATACTAACTAAATTCCCCTTGGAGTTAGAACAACTATAAATTCCAAATTCCAAATCTTGGTTATCATTTTCAGCCGTCTAGCTTAATTTAGTACTGATAGCTAGATAATAAACTACCCAAGCTCTTTAATAGTAAGTAGCTAAAGTTTGGAATTAACAAACAATTAACAGACAGAAAGTAGTAGAGAGGGAAAGTACCTATGCTCTTCTTCTGTCCATGGAATTCCTTTCTTTCTTTCTTGGTCCGACCTGGAACTTCCTTTCCCTCCATGTCCAGTACTCGAATCATGGATTAATCCCGAAAATCCATTTCCATAACCGGAATTGGATATCTTATCCGAAGCAGCAGCTCCAGAATGAACATCCTTAGCAGAAGATGTTGCTTCCTCTCCTGTATAACAAGGAAGTGGCACTTGACCAGCCTCTATTGCACTAACATCCTCCACTAGTATTTCATAGTGTTGCTTCAATTCCTCAAGACTTTTACTAGGAACCATTGAAGCAATCTTCTCCCATCGCTCTTTAGAAATTTCCTTCTCTGTCCAATGCATTGCAATCGCGTTTTCGAAAGCCTTCTCTTCTTCTCTGCTCCAACTAATACTTCCTGCCATGCTAAAACTTAAATTTTACCCTAAAATGGTCTTAAGAAATGGTGAACGAATGAATTCCAAGCTTGAAGCTCAATATTCTCTTTATGTGAATAGCTTGGTTGCATTGGCAAAAGGGCAGGAAAAAAAAAAATGAGAGGAGTGTAGGATAAGCAGTATGGGAGGGTATCAAACTAGAAAATGAAATTGATGGGACCACTTTGTAAGTGAGTCATAACTTGTCATGGTCGCCCCCTTGGTTTTCTTTGGGACCCCATTTTATTTTAATGTAGAGAAAAAAAATGGTAGAAAAAAAAAAAGCAAAATTTTTTTTACGTATTCGTGTTATTTTTTATGTTTAAAGTATTATAAATTTATATAAATTTTTACACGTTGATAATTCGTTTTATATATATTTTAAACGTTCGTACATTCGTATCATGTTTGTGTTATCTTTCGTATTGTGTTTTAATTATTTTTCTTATATTGTGTTTGTGACGTGTTCATATCCGTTTTATTTTTTTGTTTTTCAAAATATTATAAATTTGTTTGTTCGTGTTATTTTTATGTGTTTAAAGTATTCTAAAATTATATAAATTTTTACAAGTTAATAATTCATTTTATGTATATTTTTAAACGTTCGTGTATCTGTATCGTGTTTGTGTTTTTTTTTGTTGTGTTTTAATTTTTTTTATGTTGTGTTCGTGACGTGTTCGCATCCGTTTTTATTTTTTTTTTGTTTTTCAAAATATTTTAAATTTATGTGTTCGTGTTTTTTTTGTGTGTTTAAAATATTATAAATTTATATAAATTTTACATGTTAATAATTCGTTTTATGTACATTTTTAAACGTTCGTGTATCCGTATTGTGTTTGTGTTATTTTACGTGTTGTGCTTTAATTATTTTTCCTATGTTGTGTTCGTGACGTGTTCGTGTCCGTTTTATTTTTTTGTTTTTCAAAGTATTATAAATTTATATACATTTTTACACGTTAATAATTCGTTTTATTTATATTTTTACACGTTCGTATATTCGTGTCGTGTTCATATTATTTTTCGTGTTGTGTTTTAATTATTTTTTCATCTTTATGTTCGTGTTCATGTTATTTTTTCGTGTTGTATTTTAATTATTTTTCCTATGTTATGTTTGTGTCATGTTTTAATTCATCTAATATTTTACATAATTTGTCATTATGATTTAATTTAGAAAAAAATTTGTATGTTTCTACCGTGTTCGTGTTTTTTTTTTTCAAAGTATTATAAATTTATTTAAATTTTTACACATTAATAATTTATATAAAGTACTATAAATTTATATAAATTTTTACACGTTAATAATTTATTTTATGTATATTTTTACATGTTCGTATATTCTTATCGAGTTTATATTATTTTTCGTGTTGTGTTTTTAATTATTTTTCTTATATTGTGTTCGTGTCGTGTCTCAATTCATTTTATATTTTACATAATTTGTCATTGTGATTCGATTTAGAAAATTTTTTGTTTCATTTAGATTTATCTTTTAAGTTGTCTTTATAAATTGTTATGACACAATTCTCTTTTGCTATTTTATAAAAAAAATTTATTTAATTGTTAATTTTCGTTTTTAAGAATGTTGTCATTGTATATTTAATATTTAATATTTAATTTTTCCGGCATCGCGCGGGCATCATTCTAATAAAATATAAAATATATATACACAAAAACAAAATTATGGAGAAGTACATACTTGATTAAAAAAAAAAAAACCTTTCTTTTAATATGATAAAAAAAAATTCTTTTTTTTTTCAATGCATTCAGTAGAGTTATTCATTTATTGGGTTAGATCCATGTCCGAATAAAAAAAAAAATCTTGTTTTGGAAACTCATTTTATTATTTAAAATATATTAAAATATTAAAAAATTATTTTTATATTAATATTTATATATTTTTATAATTAAATGTATATATTTTTATTATTTAAATAAAATTTTAAAATATATTAAAATATATTTTTATATTAATATTTTTATAATTAAATTTAAATAAAAACTTTTATTATTTAAATAAAAATTTGAACTTCTTTTTCCTCTAATCATAGAGGTAACGAAATCAAGGAGGTGAGGTCCCAGAGAATCTTTTTAAAACTCTACCACCACGCGCACGCACATTTTTTTCATTTTTTTCTCCTCAAAATTATTGTTTCAAAAAATATATATATTTATATATATATTGTTTCAAAAATTTTAAAGGGTAAAGTAAAATAACATATGTCATCTTTCATTTTTACTTTTAAATTAAAAATTAATTCAAAAACTAAATCTTAATTATTAAGAGAGTATCTATGTTAAGAATTAGAATAAAAATTATTATTGAAATTCAGTCTCATCAATATTATTTTTTAAAAAAGACTTTAAAATAATTGATATTCACATATATAAAGATATAAAAAATATTTTATAGAACAAATAAGGAAAAAAAAAAAAACTTAGCACCACCTAGATTCATCTCTATAAATCTTTATAATTTTTCTTTATCTCTCAAGATAAAAAATTTTATATGTTACAAGATTACAAATGTTTAAAAATTCTCATGTCAATATATATAGATTCATATATTAATATTACAAGACAATTCAAGTAGTAAGAATATTTAAAATTTATTTGAGTATGAGTTTTTTTTTTTTTTGTATTTTTATTATTTTTAAAAGTAAAACATGAATTAGTGTGTTTGTATTTTCATATAAAAGTAGAAATTTAAAAAATTAAATTAAAAAAAAAAAAAGATAGGATGTGATAATTTAGCGAGGGTGCATAGCACGCCCTTGAAGGGCGTGGGATGAGAGAGAAGTGATCCAAGTTCCAAAACTCTTCACTATCTTTCTAAAACGTGGCCAATTCTACATTTCTTCTTGCAGCTAAAATGCACCTCACATTATTCTTCTCTAAGCCCTTTTTATATTTGAGGTTAAAATTGTTTGTTTTCTTTGTATTCTTTTGGTGGGAGTACTAAGGCGAGGAGGGTTCTATTCTAATAATAATCTTCACTGTATTGTTAGTAGAGGTATTCTTGATCGGATCAGATTTGAATATTAAAATAATTTGCTTGTTGAGGATCAATTTAAGTTTGGTTGGATTTGAAATCTCATTTTATTATTTAAAATTTATTAAAATATTATTTTTATATTTTATTAAATTTAAATAATTTTTTTTAATTAATTAAATAGTAATTTGAATCGAGAGCCGGGTTGAGTTCACTTAAATTACAAAATTTTATTGTAGGTTTGGCTCGTGGACAAGTTTAATTATTTGTATATCTTACACTATTTGAGAAAATTTTGTTATAACTACACCTATCTAAGGATTAGGCTAACAGCTCCGGCCAATAAGCTCGGCTTGATTGGGTCTGAGTCTTAGACAAGGTTTTTAAAATCTGAGTCCAATTCGATCGGAACTTATTTTTTAATTAATAAAATATTTTTATTTAATTTTAATTGTAAAATATATTTAAAAATATAAAAAATATAAAATTATTTTTTAATATGAAAAATATAAAAAAGGCCTCGTCGAATCGGGATTGGGCCTTGGACAAGCAATTTTTTTGTCATATGTGCCTACTCGACCTATGAACAACTCTAATCTTAATATAAGAATGACTAAAACCAACTTTTGCACTTAATATTTATACAAAACCAAATTTTAGTATATAATCTTTCATTAAGGATCCAAAATTTTAATATTCTTTTAAATAAGGATTTTGTATTTTATTTTAATAATTTTTAAATGTTCTATTTTCTTAATAAATATGTTTTTATTTTTTGTATAAATCCAAGGTGTTCCTCCTCCCCATTTTATGGTTGGTGGAAGCCTAATCCCTGTCGGGCCGAAAGTGTAATGGTAAAGCCCTCCCAATATTAGAGATTCTCAGGTTTCGAACCTTAGTTTCCATCTAGGGAGTTGAAACCATTAACCACTCCATCTAACTAAATATTGGTTAAATACGTTTTTTATTTGACAACAAAGTCTCGTTACTTTGGGTTCATTATCTTTATTTGTAATTTTCCTTTTTCCGACCAATTTTCATGTTGTCCCATGCATCATCCACTTTGGATCCAATTAAAGTATCCAAAGTTTGAATATGTTTTCAGTTCAAGCGTGTTTGTAATGGTAATATATAGGCGCATAGTTACCAATGATTAAAAATCGAACTGGATCCATCAATCAAATTGATTGAATTTATGGTTTATTCAGTTTAAATCTATTCAAGAGTTGGATTATTCGTTCGGTCTGATATACCCGATTCGTATTGCCATGGGTTTGGATAAGAAATCTTTTTGCTAAAATACTAAAAAAGTCCCTGAACTATTACACTTTTCTTAAATAAGTTCTTATACTTTTATTGTACCTAAATAAGTCCTTATCTTTTGATTTGCACTTAAATAAGCCCTTATTTCAAATGAAAAGTTGATTTATGTTAGATCTGCTCATGGGTCGGGTAGCCCGCCAACCCGTATTGGATTGAGATTGGATATGATTTTTGGTAATCCGAATCTGCTCGGCACCGCCTAGATCATTGTTCATGCATTAAAATTTTAATTTTTTTATTTAAATTAAATTATAAAAATTAGTATAAAAATAATTTTTTAATTTTTTTATCATTTTTTGAATAGTGATCCAGGGCGGGCCTAGGTAAGGTAGAAAAAAAATTCGGGTAGCGGCCCAACCCATGAGTAGGTCTAATTTATGTTAAGAATTTATTTAGGTATAAATTAAAGGTTAGGGGCTTATTTGGGTACATGTTAAAAGTTAAGGGCTTAGCTGGGTACTTATTAAAGGTTAAGGGCTTATTTGAGTGTAATAAAAGTATAGGGACTTATCTAAATAAAATGATAAAATTCAGGGGCTTTTTTATTATTTTAGCCAATTGTTTTTAATTCAAGCTAACCTGAATTACTGTTTATCAATAAAAAAAAAATTTATTTAAATTTAATTATAAATATTAATATAAAAATATTATTTTAAATAGTGATATGAGTTTTCAAATCGGTTTGACCCAAGCCTAGATAAGAAAAATAAAAAAAATTCGGGTCGGAACGTGGCCCGACCCATTAATAGATCTAATCCGATCCAATGAGATGTATTAAATCGAACAATTATTGCAATTATTGAACTCTAAAACCAATCAAACACCCAATTGAACCAAGCTAGATAAAACCGTGTCAATATTTGAACCAGTTTTTGAGTGTTAATTTTATTATTTAATTATCCCAAAAATTTTGTAAGGGATGCATTTTGAACATTTGACATTTTTTTACATTAAAGATTTTACCATTAAGTCAAGTGCATGATTTCATTAATTTTTTATTATATTTAATATTTATTTAATATCAAAAGCATGAATTTAACGTTAATATACTTTTTTTATTGAATTGATCGATTAAATCGGTTGGATCATTTGAACTGAGAATTGAAGCTCCACTAGTTCAACCTTCCATTCGATTACAAAAATATTGATGGTTACATGCATCATTTTATTTGCACATGAGAAGCATACACAATTTTTTTTTTCCTTAAAAAGAGATGACCAGTAAGATGTAAACTAGACCTGTTAAAGGATTAGGTTAATCGCCCAAATTTAAAAGCCTATTTGATATTTGAGAGGATTTAAGCAAAAATATTAATCTCGTTAAATAGGTTTAGACAAAAGAATGAGACCGATTTAAAAAACGGACCTGATTTCAACATTCAAAACTCGAGCTTTAAATGCGATAATTATAAAATATACATTAATTTTTATATGATCTAATTTATATTATATAATAAAAGATAAATATATATAACATCATAGTGTAAACATTAGAAAAATGTTAAATTTTCATATTTTAAAACTTAATAAAAAGAAAAGGCAAAATTACTAAAGATTAAATTAAAAATTATAATGTTTTTATTTTCTTAATTCTTTTGGAAAAAAAAAAAGTTATTTGGATGAACTTGGGTTGTATCATTTATTAATATGAACATACTTGAATGGAATTTGAAGTCCGAATTGTCAGATCATATCGAGTTTAGACAAACATGTAAGATGTTGATATCATGTCTAGTCCTGACCCGATTCAATCCATGAATACCTCTTATACAAACTTTTATAATGAGTAGCATGAATCATGACATCAAATTTAAAGCCACTAATTATAACCATTGGATCAAAGTTACCTTGGTTGGAGAAAGGAAAATTACAAATAAAAATAATGAGATTTTTTGCTACCAAGTAAAAACATGTTTATTAACAAAAAAAACTTTTAAAAATTAAAATAAAATACAAAATTTTGAATTGGAAGAATATTAAAACTTTGGATCTCTAATTGATACAAATGAAACATGAGATTTAAAATTTTGGTTTTATGTAAAGATTAGGTCCAAAAGTTAGTTTTAGCCTAACACAATATTATTATATATATATTTTTTGGATAATTGAATTTTCATTAATCATCTAAAAAATCAGAAAATTTGCCACAAATTTACAACTGAAGTAAACAATATTATTATTATTATTATTATATTTTCCTTTTCACCTTTATAGCTAAAACTATAATTTCATTTTGGATGCATTATTCAACCAAAAAAGAAAAGGATTAAAACATATATTTTGAGGGAAAAAAAAAGTTAACGTCCCTAGACAATTCTATCTATGAATTGTTGTTGTTCCATCTATTATATAGAGAATACCATTATATAAAAGTTGAAATGAACATAACTAACATTGGGCTTAATTCAAATTTTGCTATGAAAATTAAAATATGTATTCCACCTCTCTTTAATTAAATATATTCACTTTTTAAATGACACAAAATTCTATATACAATGTATTTTGTATAATATTTTCCAACTTTATTGTTTAAAAGTTAAAGGATGACTAACCTAATGGCTTGTGAGCTTGGTTTGAAGTTGAACTGTCAAAATATGATTATTTTTTATTCTGAATGAGAACAATTTAGTTAGTACATCATCTTTTTAAGGGGCTTATATAATGTAAAAGGTCTTTACAGGCTCACAACACATTTCTAGGGTGATATATACGAGTATGAATTTGATGAAATTTCGTTTGATTTTTTTTTTCTTTGAAAGAAAATAATAGAAAGCAAAATAATAATAATAAAAATTAAACTTAAAGATCAGTTTGTTTCATGAAAAATACAAAAATTAACTTGATCAACGAAAAATTAACCTATTTTTTTTCGAAAAATATCTTATACTTTTGAAAAGCACAAAACATTTTTTAAAAGCTAAAGTAAAGCAAAAAAGAAAAAAAAATTAATCTCTTAAATATACGAATCGATTCCTTCTTGAAGCAAAACAAAAAAATTTGATCCCCTAAAAATAAAAGCTAAAACAAATAACCAAACAACGAAAAATATTTTACACAATTATTTCAAACAATAAAAAATATCAACTTTTCTAAAAAAATAAATCCATCTTTTAAATATAATTTTTCAAAAATTACTTTTTGCGAAAAAGGGACCCTAAATATCAAGAGAAGAATAAAGATCAACATTCTGCTTGATATTCGATATTTATGAGTCATTGTCAATCCCATGAAAACTGGAGGAGCCCACAATAATTGAACACAACACAATCACAGTCCAAGATGTCCTAAGACCCAACACTAAAACATTACAAACTTTAGTGAAAGTCATCATCAACCATCAATTCTTCTTCAGCAATATGACAATTTACAGTGGGAGGGGGAGGGGGAATAAAAACTACTAAATGGTTGTGGTCCACTCTACAACTTGCCTCTCAATAGGAATTGAAATTCAATAAACGACTGACAGTAACTCACCATAAAATCAGAAGGCAATCATGAATCAACCCACCAGAATTTTGCATTTTCTTTCCTTATGTCTCAGTAACAAGGTTCCATCACATTCACACATATAACAATCAGGTAGAAAGCTGAATCCTGATTGGTGCATAAATTTCTTTCACTCTATTTTCAAATATCTGACACCGTGCTGTGCTATCAATGTTACCTGAACTCGGATGAATGTCGGATACGGGTATACTTAATTTTTTTTTAAGTTTTTTTTCTTCATATATTTGAAATATCATACCCATAACCATGTTCGAATATGTATCAGACATAGGTGTTGGACACGGGTGCTTTAGAAAAAATAAAGAGTCCGGGTAAAAAAGATGCTGATTATGAGCAAAACAGTAATGATCAATAAGCAGAGGAAAAAGTTTACGATCACTGTCAGTCATGCAAGGGAAGGGGAACCCTAATAGCAAATGAAAAAGGTATGAAACTGCAAAGTATATAATATATAAGAATCCTTTAAGAAGCCTTAAACTTTCAAGATGAAGCCAAACCCACTTCCAAGGATCATAAATTATCGAACAAATCATATAGGGTCACACAATTCTTCCAGGGATTTTGCCAAAATTCATTATTAGCTTTTTGAAAATCTATATCCTCTGATTATATTGAACAAAGGTTTTTCAAATCAATGATTATTTACAAATAAAATAAATAAACAAAAAATAAAGAAAGCTCAGATCTCTTGACCAAAAATAATAAATTGCAACCATAAGATTGCAAAAAAAAAAAAAAAGAAATTGCTGGGATGGGAGTTCACGGCTTAGTGATCTGCCAAAAGATACAGTAGCTTATGTATAGTTCCTTAAGATTGAAAGCAACATGAATCTTCAGCTTCCCAATAGAAAAAAAAATAGCAATATCCATGAAAACTTTTCTAACTTTTTGTAGGTTTTGCAAATAAATTATCTTAGATATGCTTAAGAACAGGGTGGATTCACATGACTTTAAATCAAAAACAAAAAGCACATGACTTTAAATCCACAAACAATCATTTAAAATGAATTAGTGGTATTTCTTGAACCAATTTGCTCATTTTTAGCCAAATATTATTTGTCCTTTTCCAACTTGCTCTTGCTTTACAGCAAATTGATAACTTAGTGAATTAAAAGACAAAACTTGAATGGATAACATGTGGCTCAATCCCATTTTAGATGGGGAACGTATGAATTAGATTACTTTGAGGGAATGTTTTTGTACTTTAGTAATTAGTTTTGAGGAGAGAGATGTGAGGGGAGAACAAGGGATGGAGAGGGCATTTTGTTCGGTCTTATAACACTGCTTGTGCCGTCGAGGGGGGAAAGGAAGAGAAGGAGAGGAAGGCATGCATGCTGGAGAGAGACATGTTAGAGCCAGATTGGTGGAGAAGGCTAGAGGGAAGAAAGAAAATGGGGGAAAGGGAACAGATCTGGGCTCTCACCTGACGATGCAGGTATCCAGATTGGTGCTGGCAACTTTGTGTGGGTGGATAATGTTCATGATTTATTAAGGATCACTTTACACACCGTAACCTTAATAATAATAATAATTGTAATAGGTAAGCTCCTCATTTCTCAAATAAAAGAATTTAAACTATTTCCAAGAAAAAATCTACATATTTTCCTACATTTAATCGTGTTAGAATTGCATCAAAAGAATCAAAATTTTCAATGAACTACTAATTATTTTATAATTACTAAAAGTAATTACCTATTTTAATATATAAAAAATAAACCAGCAGCATCGCACATCATTTCTAGTAGGAAGTAAAATGAAATAACAAGAGTAACTCCAAACTAAACCTCATTTATTTTCATTTCTCTCAAATGACTATAGCTAGCATTGACTCTAGAATATCTCTTTCCGTGTTCTTCAATTTCCTTATATTTCTAATATTTCACTCTCATTAATTGTATAAAATGATGAGGAAAAAAAAAATGTATTCATAGTAACAGTCACCATTGATTTTATTTTTTTCTTTGAATTTTACTGGTTTTCTACTTCAGCAATTAACATATTAAAGATGTGAAATGAAGCTTAATATTTGAGTTCAAGGGTTTTATGGCTTCTGGTTATAGAATTTCTTTTTCAGTGAGACACCTGATTTTATGAATTTCAGGTCAGTAGTTTTTGGCCCTACACATCTGAAGGTAACAGAATTATAAAGTCAGAGAGAAAAAGAGAGGGAAGGAGAACTAACAAGGTTAGCATAGAGAAGAATTTTGAAAAAAAGAAAAGGTTCATGAAGAATTGAGAGCAAGAACTCTTGGAAAATGGGAGGAACGACATAAAGGCAGCAAGGATTAAGGAAAGAAAGAGTGAAAAAAAGGGGAAAATGTCTTTACGTGACAATATGTGATCAGAAGCATGTAGTCCAAACTAAGTGATCCTCTCAGACTGATTAGAATTTCTCCCCCGAAGACGTCTCTCAATAGTATTGACGCAGTCAACATCAATCAGAAACGTCTATATAATCCTGAAAAAAAGGCAACATTACCTGTATTTCTGCAAGTAGATGTCTCTCAATAGCATTGAAGCAATCAACAACTTCCAATTCAGGCATTTTAGATATAAGGTGATGCATGTCAGTCTTCATTCTTGCCTGCCTCCATAATCTATGTTGTTCATTTTCTGCTACAGCCTGTCGTCTTAGAAACCATGGCATAAAGTTGGGTCCTTTAAGAAAACGCCTGAATGCAAAGAGAAGGCATCTTTAGCTCAAATGAACAATTGATAGATTGCATTAAGCAAAGATTGAATGCACAAGATAGATGACAAAATTAGGAGGCACAAACCATACACATACGAAACAAACCAACTAATAAAGCTGGGAAGCGGAAGTAAACATTCAGATTACCTATATAGATCCAGCCAGTTAGATCTCATTCGCTTTGCGAGAAACTTGCCCACCCCTCTTGCTGATAAGCTCGTAAGGAATTCATCAGCATTAAATGGAGGTGGAGAAGGGGGATCAACAAATGGCGAAGATCCTTCAGGTGGAGTGGTAGCCCTAAAATATGGTCCAAAAGGAGCCAAAAAGTTGGTAGTGAGCTCCAAGAAATGTCGACGTAATATCTCATTATTAACAAGAGACATAGACTCCTCAACCCTTGGTGACATCCCAGCATCAATAAGCCTATTCAAGATAGAAGTGTCTGGCTTTGTAGTTGCAGCATAAGTGCTCCAAATGGCTTCCTTATGTTCTGTCATGAGACAAAGAGGACCATCTCTCCTCAGCTTCACAGCATTCAACAAACTAGAAGGAGAAAACTTCTTCAATGAAAGCTGTTGAAGACCAAATCCTTCTGGTTTACCAGGAATTCTTCCAGTAGACCTACTTGCAAGGGCAACCTGGCTAGAATTAGGAGCAGGGCTTCCAACTGAAACAATGTGGGGAATATTACGAAGAGCTTTAAGGAAAAAAAGATTTGTGACACCCAAAACCATAGGGGGATATTTGTCCCCTTCTTGAAGTGAGTTCAGTTGAGCAAATTCAGGATCATGGATGGTAAAATATGGCCTAAAGTCAACACTACAAAGTAGAGGTGCAACTAAGCTGACGAGACTTGCAACAGCCTCACAGCATTGTGGAGGTGTTGGTGCTATGATAAGAATTGGCTCACCAATAAGTAACAACTCCCACAATAACCAAAGTTGTAACAAAAGCCCTCTGAATGTTCCAAAAAGATCCGAATCATGAAATAGACCTTGTGGGACTGATTGATTATTGGGAAGAAAAGGAGCCATAGATGAAGCAGATTCTTGATATGCTATTCCACTTTCCAAAGGCAAGCTGTGAGCAGGTGGCAAGTTAACTTTGAGCATTGCATTCCCAATTGGAAGCTCCATTAACTTACCAGGCACAGGTGTAGGCCACAAGGAAACATAACCAGCAATATGCTCGATAGCTTCTTTTCCTATATCAAAGTAAAGAGGACCCATGATTTGTAACAAAGGTCTAAACACGCTAGAGTAAGGTCCACGAGACAAAATTACTACAGATTTTTGTTCCCCACCTCGTTTTAGCCTCTCATCATGCCTTTGCCTATTGAACACATAACCATACAAGTATTTTGAACCTTTACTAATACCACTACTTCTTGATCTCCTAATAAATTTCTCCTCTTTGGGTGTTGATGTTGTTTCTTTATCATCAATTTCTGTTATTTCCGACGAAGTCACATTACCTTGTTTAGAAATTTTCTGCCTCCTAATCCGAAAAAAGAAGATGCAATCGTGGATGCTGGAGCGATTCTGGTGCTGGGAAACAGAATCTGGAAATGAACTAAAAGCAACCTCAACTTCCTCTTCTTGAGTTAGACAACCAGGTGGATAACACTCTTCTATGAGCTGACCTTGTTTCAGATCAAACCTAATGATACAAAAGGCATCAACCCACTGTTGCAAAGAATCCGGGTCCGGTTTCAAACTAAGCTCCTGCTTCACAGAAAATGAAGGAGATCGACTCATTTCCTAGTGTTTTTTCAACAACTTCCCTCATTTATCAAAAAGCCAATTCTCATCATCCTCAGCCACCATTTCCATGAAAGTTAACAAGTTGAAAAAACCAAATTACTCGAATTGAAAACAGCTATCTTCTTTAAAACTCCTAGAAGCAAAAAAAAAAAAAAAAAAAGAAGGAAAAATAAAAGAAGTAAGAAAAAGTAACTAAATCAAGAAGTAACTGAACAAAATGCTGAAAAAGTAAAGTAACTAAAATTGTAAAATTGGGTTGGTTTCAATATCACAAATTTCTTTTTTCTTTTCCTCCAATTTCCATAGCATCTAAATAAATACTAGAACCAAAAACAAAGAAGTAAGGACTCAACAAGCAAAAATTAAGATCTAAAAAATGGGCAAATAAAACTTACCGAAATTGAAGAACCCAGAAACAA
The DNA here is from genome assembly GCA_030761205.1 of Fremontodendron californicum. Taxonomy (NCBI): domain Eukaryota; kingdom Viridiplantae; phylum Streptophyta; class Magnoliopsida; order Malvales; family Malvaceae; genus Fremontodendron; species Fremontodendron californicum. The sequence goes on from JAULJL010000008.1 coordinate 23,380,734, forward strand.
TTGTCGAAGGAAGTAATCTGGATCGGACGAGAAATGAGTACCCAATTGCCCAGATACAAATAGGTAATTGTTAATTTTTTTAAAAATGGCAAAAAAAATGCGGGCTTTTTGTGAGATTTCGAGATTTTTTTTGCTTTGTAAACCGTATCAAGATTTTCCAATTTGGGAGACTATTATATTATTAGCCTCACTTTAGCACTTACTACTATAACATTGCATTGGACGTGAAATTTATACTATTAATAAAAAAAGTGATTGAATTTGACATGACTGAATTAATTGACACTAATTTAATTATATAAAATATAAAAAAATTCAAATTAAATTAGGATATGTATATTGGTTTTTAAACTTTTTTATACAATATATTTTTAAAAAATAAATTACTTATTTTTTTTATAAATTTCTCCTTAAAATTATCATAAATATTTTTTTTTTAATATTTGAAGTTGTTAAAAATTAAATTTTGATCATTAAAATTAAGAGATCAACTTTTAAATCACTTTTTTTCAAATAATTTTTTTTTCTTTTCCTTATAATGCGAGTGTCCATAACTATGGTAATAATAGTTTAAACATAAATTCTTTGACTCTTTACTCAACAACAAATTTTTGCTGCCTCCTACACTGGTAAATTTTCTCTGGTAATGTTATTGATATCTTTTAGGTTAAATTTTCTTATGTTTGAAAAACATCTAAAATTTTGATTTTTGTTTTAGTTTTAAATGTTAGACTTCATCGGATCCTTACAATAAATTTTGGCTTTTTTCAAGGATGGAGAGGTCATCCACGTCGCTCCTTCTTTTACATTTTTTTTTTTTGTTCTCTATTGTAAAAACATACCATTTTATTTAAATTCATTGAATTAAAAAAAAATAAAATAAAATGATAGGGGTCAAAGGGTCAGGGAAACACAGTAAATTGATTTCTTTTTTTCTCCCTTTTTACGCTACCCATATTTCCCTCACCTGCTCTCTTCTTTTCTGCTCACCGCTCCTATCCATACTTGATTGCTTTTTTTTTTTTTGAGTCAAATGATCAGAGTTCTTGGCTAGAGCAATCGGGCAAGGGAGATCAGAGAAGGAGAGGCTGAGAACTTTTCATTTTTCATTTTATTTTTGTATCAGTCATCTTGGTTTTTCTCCTTTTTTTCTCCTTTAGCCTATCTGAAAATTAAAAAAAAAAAAAAAAAAAGAAAAAAGATTGATAGATAGAGGAGAGGGGACGGGTAGGAGAAGATTGATTGCAGCAAGAGGGAGGGCGGTGCTTCTCGCGGGATCCGGTCAATTTCAGGTCATTTCTCATCAGGTGAAGGGAGAAGGATGAGTGAGTCACTAGATCTTCTCTGTTTTTTCTACCGATTTTTACTTTGTTTTTCATTATGCTCATTTTTTCTTTATTTTTTTTAGAGATGACGATTATTTTTTACTACTTGATGCAACTTAGTTTTTATTTTTCTAATTTATTTTTGATAAGAAAGTTACGCTTATCCTTTTCTTTTTTATAATTTTTTTTTTTTTTTTTTACTTTCTCTGCTTTGTTCATTTTCAGTTTTTGGCTTCTTTGATATTTGTTCTTGGGCAGGTTTTTTCTTTTAAATTTTAGCAAAATTTACAATTTCTTTTGATTGATTATTAGTTTGGAAGTTGTGATTGTCTTCGGTGCTAGCTTATTTTCATTCTCTTGCTGGTTTGTTTGTTGCTAGGTTCCCGTTCTTTGCTTGCCTTTGATGTAACAAACAATGCATTTGATGGTAAAGTTCCTTAGAAGCTTGGTAATTCACCTACTCTTCAGAGACTAAGATTAGGGAAGAACCAATTCACTGGAAGAATCCCCGAATCATTGGGCGAGATTCGTGAACTGTCACTATTAGATCTCTCAGGTAATTTGCTCACTGGACCTATACCAGCTGAGCTGATGTTGTGCAGGAAATTGAGTCATATTGATTTAAACGACAACTTGCTTTCTGGACTGATACCACCATGGCTCGGTGATTTGCCTCAATTAGGAGAGCTTCCAATCATTTTTTAAGGCTCTTCCTCAAGAACTTTTTAATTGTTCCAAGTTGTTGGTACTCTGCCTTGATGGCAATTCGATTAATGGAACTCAGTTTTTCAGGCTTAGTTTCCTTTCTTTAAGAAATAAGCAATTTTATAAGGTTCTAGAGATTGGGAACCCACTATGCAGAAGACATATCTGAAACCTTGCCTTTAGTTTGAAACCTTATTTTTTTAAGGCTTATTTACCTTTTCTTTAAGAAATTATGTTTGTATTATTGTTATAGCCATTTGAATTTGTTTAGGAAATAGTAAGCTCGGAGTACTGGTCTTATAGGGTGACTCCAAGAAAAACCAACACATAGATGTAAGAATCCAACATAAGCTATTATCATTGTCATTGTCATGCACCAAACTATTTGCTATACTGCTTGATCTTGACTTTCTTCTCCACGGCAACATGATTGGATAATTGTTAAACTAGCTTTTTGATTTTCAGGGTGATATCCTATGTTAAGGAATTATTAAGATGTTTCACGCCCAGTTTATCATAACAGATTAATAATGACATCGCATATATATATATATATATATATATATATATAACAACCTCTTAATAAACAGTTAATGTTGTTTGTGTTGATTGATCATTGGACTTTTAGTTTCATTTAATTTTTAAGAATCACAAATTTGAGTGATTTGTCGTTCATTTTTTATGTTTGAGTTGCTCTTATAGTTGCCGGAGATTTGTCTTGGTCATGGTTGAATTCCAAGTTTTTGAATTTTATTAAGCTTTTAAATTTTGTTCTGTTTGAAAATTAGTTTATATTTCTGGCTTAGTTTATTCTCTTAAAGAAATAGGTAGTTTTATGAGATTGAAGAATTTGGAATCCACTGCTTGGAAGGCATATTTGATAGCTTGCATTTAGTTTAAAACCTTACATTTTAAGCTTATTTAGATAGATTGAGTCAAGAAATTATGTTTGTTTTGTTGGTACAGCCGTCTGGATTTGTTTTACTGATGGTTTCATAGTTGATGTATAGAGAGATGTTGATGCAGGAGCATCGACTTTAGTATACTTATTTATGCTTATTTACTTAGTTTTTATTTTAAGTAGAAGTCTTATGCTTTTAAGTATTTATTTAGGTCATGTGATAGGCATGTGACTTTTAATAAGGAGGGTTATTATAAATACCCCAATTTAGGGTAGTAGCCGATAGCTATCATTATTATTATTTTCAGAGTTTTAACTCTTTCAATAAAAGGTTTAGCAGCTTTAGACCTAAACCTAGCGTCCTTCTCAATTAAACTGCTTTCTCTTCCTAATTGTTTACTGTTTAAGATCTTACCCTGCATCAAATTGGTAACAGAGCTTAACAAGATCCTTGTTTTGTGTCGAGAGTCACCATCAACCATGGTTGGAAGTGGTAGAGGTCGTGCCAGGGGAAATCAAGGGCAGCTAATAGATTTGACTGAGATGAGGCGGATGATTGAAGAATTGTCGCGGGCTGTTCAAGCTTTACAGCGACCCGGACTAGTGGGAGCCCGAATGGAGATTCCGGAAGGTAACCACGACCCTTTTGATTTACCGGAAGGTGGTCAGGAGGAAGAATCAGATGAGGGAGAGGCTGAGAACCCCTTCCATAACGTTGGACCTGCGAATCTTGCAGCAAGAGGTGGGTTGGAAGATCGGTTGTTACACGCCTTGGAATTGAATGGTGGAGGAGTAAGGATCCAAGTGGATGATTTCCATGGGGAATTACACGCAGAATATTATTTAGATTGGGAAGCTACGGTGGACAACTATTTCGAATGGAAACCCATGGCAGAGCCTCGAATGGTCTTGTTTGTGAAGCTTCACTTGAAAGGTGCAACACTTCAATGGTGGAAGAGAGTTGAAGAGCAGCGAGCACGTCAAGGCAAGCAGAAAATTGCTAGTTGGGAACATATGAAGAGCAAGATGCGGAAACAGTTCTTACCAGCAGATTATGCCATGGAACTTTATCGAAAATTCTACCTACTCAGACAGACTGGTAGGTCGATTGACCAATACACCTCTGAATTCAATAATCTGTCTATTAGAGTCGGCTTGAAGGAAACCAATGAGCAGTTAACATCTCGCTATCTTGCGGGAATGGATCTAAGCATTAGAGATGAGCTGGGGGTGGTTCGATTGTTCAATTTAGAAGATGCTAGACAATCTGCCCTACAAGCTGAGAAATGGGTGTTGCGCTATGGTGCAAGGAGGCCCATCTTTAGCAAAACGGATTCTGTCTCCCACGGCAACTTCAGTGGTAAAGGGGCTGCCTCAACCAGTAAAGTGACTGGCAGCAATACAATGGGCAGCAACAAAGGTGACAAGGGGAAGAATGAGTTCAGGGGCGGCACACAGTCAGGTTTTGGTAAAACAGGAGACGGCACACAGTTAGGTTTTAACAAAACAAGAGGTGGAAGTCAGATTCGGTGTTTCAGTTGTGGAGAAAGAGGACATGCTTCTTACACATGTCCTAAACGAAGGGTGAATCTGATTGAAATAAATGAGGAGGGCCAAGAATTGTCGGAACCAATCTATGATGACCGTAATGACGAGGATGATGATATAGATATCTATCCGGTACAAGGAGAGTCTTTGATGGTTCGGAGAGTTATGACAACAACCGCCAAAGATGATAAGGAAGATTGGAGGAGAGGAAGCATATTTCGAACCCGCGTTCTTTGTGGTTCCAAAGTATGCAACGCTATTATTGACAATGAGAGTTCAGAAAATTATATTTCCAAGGAAACAGTCGACAAACTACACTTGCCTACAGAGAAACACCCTCACCCATACAAGATCCAATGGGCTAAAAAAGGTTTTGAGATACCGGTACAATCTCAATGCTTAGTTAAATTTGTTATGGGCAGTAATGTGGATGATGAGGCGCTATGCGGCGTTGTGCCAATGGATGCTTGTCATATTCTTTTGGGTCGACCTTGGTTATATGATCATGATATGCAACACTTCACCAGAGAAAACACATATTCCTTCCATAGAGCGGGTAAAAAGTACACTCTACATCCTCATAGAGAAGTTGCGACACCCAATACTAGCAAGTTGAATGGGTTTCTAACAGCTGAAGAGTTGAGGATGAAGGCAGAAAAGCAGGAGTGTGTTCGCTGTTATCAGCAAGGTTATAGATAGTGTTGGCTGTAATGGAGACCTCAAGGAACAACCTATGGCAGTTAGAAGATTGTTAGATGAGTTCGCTGAATTGGTTGGTGATACCTTGCCACAAGGCTTACCACCAATGAGGAGCATTCAACATGCCATGGATTTAGTACCGGGAGCCTCTCTACCGAATCTGCCAGCATACAGAATACCGCCTGCACAACGGCTTGAGATGCAAAAACAGGTTGAAGAGTTGATGGAAAAAGGGCTAATGCGAGAGAGCAAAAGTCCTTGTGCTTGTCCGACCTTGCTTGCCCCTAAGAAAGATGGTTCTTGGAGGATGTTTGTTGACAGTCGAGGCATAAACAAAATCACAGTCAAGTATAGGTTTCCAATCCCACGATTGGAGGACATGCTCGATCAGTTGGCAGGTTCTAAGGTATTTTCTAAGATTGACTTGAGAAGTGGATATCATCAAATTAGATTGAGGGAAGGAGACGAATGGAAGACTGCTTTTAAGACCCCAGATGGCTTATATGAATGGCTAGTAATGCCTTTCGGTCTATCAAATGCTCCTAGCACATTCATGCGCATCATGACTGAGGTACTCAAACCTTTTTTGACACGTTTTATTGTCGTTTATTTTGATGATATTCTGATTTACAGTCGAAGTGAAAAAGAGCACTTAGTGCATTTGCGCCAAGTTCGAAGTCCTACAAAAAGAGAAGCTTTTTGTAAATTTGAAGAAATGCTCATTTTTACAAACAGAGGTGGTGTTTTTGGGGTTCATTGTCTCTGCCGAAGGGCTGAAACCAGATCCGGGAAAGGTTTTAGCAATTCAAGACTGGCCAGCACCACAATCAGTCAAAGAATTGAGGAGTTTCCATGGATTGGCTTCATTTTATAGGAGGTTCATAAGGAAATTCAGCTCCATTATGAGTCCCATCACGGAAACTTTGAAGAAGGAGCACTTCGACTGGACCAATTCTGCTTAGAAAGCTTTTGAGCGAATTAAACTTCTGTTGATAGCAGCGCCAGTCCTTGCTTTACCGGATTTTGATAAGTTATTTGTTGTGGAATGTGATGCTTCCCATAACGGGATTGGGGCTGTTCTTAGTCAGGAAGGAAAACCTTTGGAGTTTTTTAGTGAGAAATTGTCAGATTCTAAGCGAAGGTATTCCACTTATGATCTGGAGTTCTATGCTTTGGTGAGAGCAATTCGGCATTGGCAGCACTACCTCGCTTATAGGGAGTTTGTCGTTTATTCAAACCATCAAGCCCTAAGATATTTGAGTTCGCAAAAGAAGCTCAATGACCGTCATGCTAAATGGAGATCTTATTTGGATGAATTTAATTTTTCTTTGAAGTATAAGACAGGGAAGACAAATGTGGTGGCAGATGCCTTGAGTCGGCGATCGTTAATTTTAACTACGATGAGTTCACAAGTTATTGGCTTTGAAGAGCTTAAAAATCAGTATGTTGCCGACTCCTATTTTAATCAGATTATGGCAGAATTAGAAGGACCAGAAGCTAACAAGCGGCTGCCATACAGGTTGCATGAAGGGTATCTCTTTAAAGGTAACCAACTTTGTATTCCTGAAGGGTCTTTTCGAGAACAGATCATTAGAGAACTTCATGGGAATGGTTTAGGTGGACATTTTGGCAGGGACAAGACAATAGCATTGGTGATAGATCGCTATTACTGGCCGCGAATGTATAAGGATGTGAGCAGGTTTGTGCAACGGTGCTCTATTTGTCAGTTCCGCAAAGGGACATCTCAAAACACTGGGTTGTACACGCCATTACCGGAACCAGAGGCACCATGGATTCACTTGAGCATGGATTTTGTGTTGGGTCTTCCTAAAACATCAAAGGGGTATGACTCTATTTTTGTTGTGGTGGATAGGTTTTCAAAAATGGCACATTTCATTCCCTGCTCCAAAACAGCGGATGTCTCCCACATAGCTGATCTGTTTTTTAAAGAAGTGGTACGTTTGCATGGTGTTCCTACTTTGATAGTTTCCGACAGGGATGTCAAGTTTGTGGGTCATTTTTGGAGAACTTTGTGTCGAAAATTAGGAACTGAATTGAAGTATTCCAGCACTTGTCATCCACAAACCGATGGACAGACTGAAGCCACTAATAGGAGTTTGGGTAATTTGCTGAGATGTTTGGTTAGAAACCATGTGAAGAACTGGGATTCAGTTATACCGCAAGCTGAGTTTGCTTACAACAATTCAGTCAATAGAACTATAAAGAAGACTCCTTTTGAAGTTGCTTATGGTCTCAAACCTCAACATGTGTTGGACCTAGTGCCATTGCCACAAGAACCTAGGGTGAGTGAAGATGGAGAAGCCTTTGCTGACCATGTCCGCAAGCTTCATAAGGAAGTGCAAGCAGCTCTAAAAGCTAGTAATGCAGCATATGCTGATGCTGCCAATCAGCATAGGTGTTTCAAAGAGTTTGAAGAAGGAGATCTAGTGTTGGTCCACTTGAAGAAGGATAGATTTCCTAAGGGTACTTATCATAAGCTAAAGTCCCGGAAGTTTGGACCGTGTAAGGTATTGAAGAAGATTAGCTCAAATGCCTATCTAATTGAGCTACCTTGTGAGTTGCAGATCAGCCCCATTTTTAACATTTCAGATTTATATTCTTTTGAGGGGTTTGATGAAGAGGATGTGACTACAGTTGAAGACCAAGCTGATCAACTTCCTACTAAACAATCTGATGTTGTCCATGAAGTTCTAGATGTCGGGGAAGTGAAGTCTAGAAGGGGTAATGCATATAGGCGATTCCTAATAAAATGGTTGAGCAAACCAGCTTGTGAAAGTACATGGATTGCCGAGGAAGAGTTAAGGAAGATTGACCCTGAAGTACATGCTGAAGCAGCCAAAGTTTATTCAACGGATTCAGCTCCTTTTTAACCAGGGGAGATTGATGCAGGAGCATCGACTTTAGTATACTTATTTATGCTTATTTACTTAGTTTTTATTTTAAGTAGAAGTTTTATGCTTTTAAATATTTATTTAGGTCATGTGATAGGCATGTGACTTTTAATAAGGAGGGTTATTATAAATACCCCAATTTAGGGTAGCAGCCGATAGCTATCATTATTATTATTTTCAGAGTTTTAACTCTTTCAATAAAAGGTTTAGCAGCTTTAGACCTAAACCTAGCGTCCTTCTCAATTAAACTGCTTTCTCTTTCTAATTGTTTACTGTTTAAGATCTTACCCTGCATCCGATGTGATTTATATTTTGATTTGATTTTAAAATTATTTAATCTTTTCATGTATTTAAGTTAAATATGTTTGGTTGCATTTACTTTGAATTTGTTTCAAGTTTTCACTTTTCTTTTCTTTTTTTTTTTTTTAATTTCTGATGTCTGATTTGATTACATAAGGGTAATAGTTAATTGTTGATTAATCTTTTATTTATCTAGAACTAGAAATTCACTATTTTAGTTTCTTTTTGGGTTTTGATCTTTCTTTTTCCTTTTTCCACTACATGGTTCAATGTTTCAAAGCTTAAAAGGATAAAGGGTACTTTTCTCTATTTATATCTTCCTCCTATTAGCAACTATAGCTGTGTTACATTATTAGAACATGTTCATATCAATATATTTTATTCATTTTTTCTTACTAATAGTTTGTTGTATATGTGTTCTATATAAATATTTTTTGATACTTCTCTAAATATTAAAACAAAATGGGGGAAATCATAGAAATCTAAGTTGTTGCTCTTCAAACTTACCTTTGCTGTAATTATCAATTGAAATATAAAAGGCTATTGTTCTATATTATTACTTTCTTAATGTCTACATTTTTACATTACTACTTTCTTAATCTCTGACAATTGCTTTCTTCATGTTCAAATAGAATCAAAGATTTCAACTAAAAGCAAGAATCACATAAATAGAAGCACCAAATGGTTGGTTTTACAATGCATGCAATCAAAGCACTAAATCTCAATTCTTTTTATTATATTTGTGAGTCATACCTAGAATACATGATTAATTGAGGATGCGCTTTATGAAGTGCTGTAAATTTGGTTTTAGAGGACAAAAGCCAACTTTATGATTAGTGGCATGTTATTCTTGCTCAATTGTTGGCATGATAGGGGCAAAACCACTTTGACAAAGTCGACTGCTAAGGTAACTAGGTGGCAAGATCCATTCTGGTATATATGCCTCCTAACTAGGAAAATTTTGGTTTTCAAGTCAGATTTACAAGTTTTCTTTTCTTTTCACTATATGTTCTAATATATTAAAGAACAATTGACCCTTATTGCATTTTATCAGTGTCTTTTCTTTAAAGAGAAAATTTTGGATAGTACAGTTTAACATCAATCAAGTGAATGTGGCTTGACATGTTGTGTTCAATTTAGGTTAGCTGTTAACAGCTGAAGTTTGCTTTCCCACTTCTGAAATCAACTGAAACTAAGCTATACAAAACAAAGTTTCCTTCTTAATGATCTAATATATATGTTTATCAAATGAAATAATTTCCATTTGAAAACCAGCTTTATTTCCTTATCCTGCTTGGATAAGACACTTAAAACCAACAATGCAATCGTTCCTGTTTCCATGCAAAGTAGTGAACTTCAACAGTTTTGCTGCTTTGCTTGAACCACTTAAAATACTGAAGTTAACTTCGAATTATAGAAGAAAATAGTATTTAACATGTTTTATTTGATAGTATTTCAAATGTAAGAAACTTGGAATTAATTTTATGATTTTTAAGTTGATTTATTTGATTCTTAGTTTTGTTTGTAATTCATGGTTTTAAGGTTGCTTTGACTGAGACTGATTATTGCATGGCTGAAATGGTTGGCTACTTGGCAAATTAATGACTTCTTTTGTTTACATTTTTACTAGATTAGGACTGAAATGAAAAATATAGTGTCGAGCTTCATCTTTTTGAGATAGAAATGGATGGCTCTCTGTCTTGGAAAGGCTTTGGAGGTGCTTATTTAATGTTTATACTTAAGTATGGTGAAAAAAAATCTAACTATTTTAGTTTCAAGTTGCAAATTATTGACAAGATTGATTTCTTCATTTCTGAAAAGAAAAAAAAAGAACTTCATCCTTTTCCCATAGTCCCCTAAAAAGTATCTGCTTTGTTTATTTTGAAATTACCATAAGTCCTTGAAATTTATGAAACATGGAGATATTTACATGTTTTGTTGCATGCTTTCTAATCCTTCAAATATGCTTAATATATTTAATGGCAATTGGTTCGATATTTTTTAACAATATGCAATTTCATCTTCAAGTTAGTTTTTAAATTGCTAATATAATTTAGTTGAGATGATATATAGATATTTTCAATTTTATTTCTAATTAAAGGGAAAAAGGATCTCATGATATGAACCTTCTGTTGTGATCCATGCAATGCTTTATAAGCCCACAGATGATCCAAAATCATCTTTTGAGGAACAACTAATTAACCATCTTGAACCGTTGTTGCTCATTCCTGCCATACAGCCAAGCCAACTCCAAACTCCAGAGGCTGAAGAATTCTCCAAAGAAACATTAATCCAAGAACTGATGCAATGCCCTACTCAGCAAAACAAACTTTAAGGCTTAGTGCTCGAGGAATCCCCAGCAAAAAAAAAAAGAGAGGATCAAGTATGAAATTTATAGACACTTTTAACAACAAATCTACCTTCCAACTATGTCCTTATTAAATTATGTCTCATAGGTCAATATATTTTAATGTTACAATGCCAAAGACAAAGGGAAAGGCCATGCCCTTAACTAAAATTGTATTCAAGATTGGAGAAATGATCTTCAAGAAAGATCCTTTTATTATATATGTAATGTACTACCGTGCACAAAGCTTTTGAAGGGATTAAAACACAGTTGATAGAAAATGTGTTTCACTTTGCATCATCAAAACTGACTGAATAGATGATATTTTTTGTAGTATTTATGCTTCTTTGTGAACATGTGTACTGTAGTAGTATATGTATATGCAGTAGTGTTGTGCTTTCATGCACAAAGTTTCTAAAGGGATTCAAACACATTTAGTGGAAAATGTGTTTGGACTTCCAAGAGTAGTTCTTACTAAAATATGATATATTTTGTATATATTAGTGATCCTTCTAAAGTTATCAAGATCTTTGATGTCTTTCACTATGAACTTTATGACATGAATGATATTTTGCACTCTTGAAATCCAAACTTTTTTTTAGTTGGAAATAACATTTTTATCTTTTTCCTTTGTGAATTTTTAATAGAAACCACAGACAGATTCCAAGCATGTTGTTTTAGCTACCATGGCTGCGAAGGATGAGAGGTGGCTGAGGCTGCAGAGGAAAAAAAAGGAATGTCCGAGGGTTCCACTGCTACTGCCCCGTCTAAGCCCAAGAAAGGAAAGATCGCTTTATCTCTCAAGAAAAACTGAGTATGTGGATTTTAAATTTCAGTTCTTTTCTTTTTAATGCTGTTATTTCTTATATTGTTTCTAGGATTATTATGTAAAAACAATATTTGTGGTGTGAGTGAAAGGTTTGATTTTTGAGATTGAATTTGTTATTTGTTATGTTGTTTATAGGATTGTTGTATAATAAACAAAATAGTGTGGTGTTTTTCACATTTTTTCTTTTTCAAACTATTTCACTGTCTTTGAAATTTGGTTTTTGGGTTTGTGATGGTGTTTCACTTTAATTGAGTTTAATTTTTTTTTTATTTTAGAATTTTGGTTTAAGAAATATTATTTATCAGAAATGGTTTATTTCTTTCAGTTATACATTATTTTTGTTAAATGTGCACTATTAGATATGGTTGTGATGTTTACTTAGGTTCAACCATTTAATTCTTTTTTCTTTTTCATGCTCAAACAGCATATGAGATCTAAGAGATTCTTGGAAATTCAAAAATGAAGGAAAAATAAAAGAAGTATGATCTAAAGACAATAATATCTTTGTTAAAGGAAATGGCAAGTACAAAGTTTGTAGACAGTTGAAGCCTATTTCCCCTTAAAATTGACTCTAAGTATAATGATCAACAGCTGAGAGCAACAGTAAGCTTTCCTGCTTCACATGATAATAGTCATGCCTCATTGACATTTGATGTTACACTTGATATTTTCTTTGGGTTTTTTAATGTTATCTAATGTGGGTTTAAAATTGGTTATTGATTTTGCTTTTTCTATATATATATAATATATATATATTTTTATGTTTCAAGGACGGTTGAATCAATTTGGGTGATGGAGTTTGTTTTATCTGCTTTATTCTCTTTCTTGGCAAATGATGCAGAGGTAATTTTAACATTTTTATTGATTCGCATTCAGTTAAGCTCTAATTTCTTTATGACTAATCCAACTGTTATTAATTAAAGTTATAGTAATTACACATGAAATGCCAATGCATGTGATTTTCTAGTTTTTTTTTTAAGAAATATTAGCTTTTTTTTTTATTTAGAAAATTGTAAACTCCTGATAGTTAGTCATTTCTTTTGTTTATTTCGTTTTCTTTTTTCCTTATTTTACATTTACAATTGGGTATTGTATCTTTAATTTGATTTTCCATGTTAGATTTGTTAAAGTGCTTCCTATATTGTATTTAATTGATATTGAAGGTGTTCCAACAAATGTTTTTTAAGTGAATTTTGCTTTTGTCTTTCTTGCACATTCTTTGAATTGGTTTGAAATGAATTAATACTTTAATTTTTTGCATGTATGTTTTCTTAAATTGCTTCTCATATGGTTTTTGATTCCTTGACAAAGGTGTATTTTGAGGTTAGCTCTCTAGATTTTATGTTCTTTCAGTTTTCAAGGGCAGAGGATTAATGGTCAAAGATAAGGAATTTGTTGCATGCAAAGAGTGGGAAAATCTCATGTATTAATTTTCTCTTATTTAAATTGGGAAGTGCAATTTGATTGGGGCAGTATCTATTCAAACAAAACCTAAATAACAAACTGACATATTTCCATTAAGGGGTTTCTGTTAAAAAACATGGAGAGTTACGTTTTAGTGTATCAGTTTGTGTTTTGATTGTTAGTCTTTGTTTACTTGATTTTTTGTTAATGATTTGGTTGCATGTTGTTTAAATTGATATGGAAATTGATATTTGACTTTCATTTTTGCATATTTGGATTCTGAAATTGATTCTAACATTTTCATTAACTGATTTGAATTTTTTAGCTATTTGTTTGTTTTTCATCTTTTTGTTGTAGGTGTTGGTAAAGGTATTGTAGCAAGCAAGTTTACGGTTAGTTTTGGTTTGGATTGTTCATAGGTTTTAAAATTGGTTACTCATTTTTATTTTTTCCCGTGTTTAAGTTGTTAGATTGATTTTGAAAATTTTCTGTTTTTGTTGCAGGGAATTTTAAAGTTGTTCTATCAATTAGCTATACGTTCATTTTTTAACAGTTCTTTCATTATAGCATTAGATTTGATTTTGTTTACAGGATTACAATATTGCTATGATGTGTAGTTAGTTTTACTTTCGATTATAGTTCTCTATTGCTATTCGTTTAGTAGTTGCAAGTTTAAGTTGTATTTCTCTTTTTAAGTTTTTCTGTTTTTAATCGTACAGGTATTGTTTCATTTTTTTTTTGTTTTTTTTGTGTTGCTTTGTGTTTAAGATATGGGTAACATTAGTCAGGTAATAGAGAATATGATTAGAATATTGAAAAAGTTATGATATAATATATTAAGGAGACATAGTGGTTCCACTATGTGGTCTTTGAGTCATTTTTGGTTAGGAAAGGGATAGCAAGATTATTGGTCAGGAAGGGAATAAGAGGATGCAGAGATCAAATGTGATAGATTATTGTCTATTACGAATACTTCAGAGAATAGGTTGACAAATTCTGATGTAAATTATGAGAGTTAGCCTTATATATTGATGCGATCAACTGTTGGTATTAATGGTGAATTAGAAACTGTTTTAGTAAATTTTGACATTTGTTTTGTTTTCAACACTGTAATAGCCTATCAGGCTCAAATAATGCATGCATATGTGTATGAAATGTGTTTAGTTACCAACTATATCTGTTTTTTGAAAAGAGATGGTAAGATGCTTGATTAATTTCATGCTCAAAGGTCGAATTTCCAGCGCTTCATATTGTTCTTTGAGTGACAATGCATGAGAGGTTAAGATCTTATACTCCATACCTATTTCAAATTGCTTATTGTTCTCATTTGACTTTGATTTCTGCTTGAGTTATATAACAGAAATATGTGATCAAGTCTTAAAAGAATGAAACTGATATGTTATATAAAATTTAGCATTTCACCACTCCCCCTCCACAAGAATTCATTTAACTTCAACAGAACATCATCTCATCATTAGCATATTTTCATTATAATTTTGTTAGTGTTAATGTAGACTAGAATTATTTTTCTGCTTAAAAAGCTCAAAGTAAAATGCAAATTTTCCCCCGCAGCATAGCGCGGGTCTATTTCTAGTATTTATTAGTGTTCTAAATATTGTATAATTTATTATTTGGTGGTCCAAAATTTTGGGCGCATATAATTTTAGTTTAAATTTTAAAACGTAATATATTAATTTTTTATTGAAAAGTATCATAACAAATTAGTTTTTTCTCTATCAAATTTATTATTTTTGCGTTATATGCTAACTAATGATCACCAACTAGCTGCTAACACATGTCATTGTTTTTTATTTTTTCTGTTAAGCATCCAACTTATAATCAATTGATAATGATCACCAATTGGACAACTTCACTGGGGTTGTCAACCTCACATGGGGTTAGATAGGAAGAAAAACAGAACACAACTTAGGTTCTGATACCATGTTAAGCATCCAATCTAAAACCAATTAGTTATAGGTGGAGGGACCCAACTTTAATATAAGATCATAGGAAAATCCGAGACTTAATAGATGTGGGATAACACCACTTAACACTCCCACTCACGTGTAGCTCACAAAGCCTACACGTGGACAACCTCATCAGGGATCGTCAACCTCACGTGGGGTTAGGCAAGAAGAACAACAGAACACAATCTAAGCTCTGATTCCATGTTAAGCATCAAACCTAAAACCAATTGGTTATAGGTGGAGGGGTCCAACTTTAATATAAGACCATAAGAAACCGAAGACTTAATAGACGTGAGATAAAACCACTTAACACTCCTCTCACGTGTAACTCATTCCACACATGGACAACCTCATCGAGGATCTTCAACCTCACATGGGATTAGGTAGGAAGAACAACATAACACAACCTGAGCCTTGATACCATATTAAGCATCCAATTTAAAACCAATTGGTAATAGGTGAAGGGGCCCAACTTTAGTATAAGATCACAGGAAACCAAAGACTTAACAAATGTGGGATAACACCACTTAACATTTTTCTTTATTAATTTTTCTTTTCTCTTCTTTATAAAAAAAAGGAAAATAAAAATAATTTAAATTAATTTTGTAAATATTAAATAATCTATAAAAATATTTATTTACATTAATTTAATGAAAAATATTTTTCTTTTTTCTTTTTTCTCTTCTTTATAAATAAATATAAAGAAAAAAAATAAAATTTATATTATAATTTAAATTAATTTTGTAAAAATTAAATAATTATTAAAATATAAATATATTTACTTTTTTCTTTTATTTCCTTTCTTTCTTTCTTTCTTTTTTCTTTTCTTTTTCTTTTTCTTTTTCTTTTTCTTTTTCTTTTTCTTTTTCTTTCTTTCTCTTCTACATCGATTATCCTCGTCAGCCATAAACCGACTGGCCAAGAAGAATGTTCGAATCTGGCGCCCCAACAAAGGGAGGAGAGAAAGAAAAAAAAAGAAAAATATTTTTATAAAATTAATGTAAATAAATATTTATTTTTAATAAATTATTGAATTTTTACAAAAATAATTTAAATTATAATATAAATTATTATTTTATTTTTCTTTGTATTTATGTAAAAAGAAGAGAAAATAAAAAAAGGAAAAATTAAAATATTTTTTTGCAAAAATAATGTAAATAAATATTTTATATTTTATAAATGATTTAATTTTTACAAAATTAAATTATAATATAAATTATTATTTATTTTCTTTGTATTTATGTATAAAGAATAGAAAAGGAAAAAAGAGAAAAAAAGGGAGAAAGGAAAAAAGAGAAAAAAAGGGAGAAAGGAAAAAAGAAAAATATTTTTTTGCAAAAATAATGTAAATAAATATTTTTATAAATTACTTATTTTTTATAAAAGTAATTAAATTATTTATTTATTTATTTATAAAAAATTAAGGGAAAAATAAAAATCAATAACATGTGCCAGTAGCCAGCATTTAACGGATCAGGTAATGAAACGACCAATTTATTATGATACTTTCCAATCAGAAACCAATATGTTACGTTTAGAAATTTATGGACAAAAAAGGTATGAGCCCCAAAATTTAGGGAGCATAAATGTAATTTACTCTTACTGTTTGGGCTTCATGGTTACATTTTGGTCTTAACACAATGAGAAATTTTAGAAATAGAGCCGTAAAATAAGTCATTTGATTATTTAAACTTAAACTTTTAGAGTCTCTTCATGACTAAAGTTTATGCGGGTGGAGTTTTCAAGTCTTGTCTTGTTACAAGAGAGTTTACTTCCTTGAGATCGCCTTTCTTGGTGGCTTTTGAGGCTTGATAAGTGTTAGTTAGGTTTTAGTTGTAGTATTAGTTTACAAATTGGATGGAAGAGGAGTTGACTGGTTTGTGGTTGTCGTTGACATTGACATTGACAAAGGAACAAAAGAACAGTGTTTAATCAGAGGAAACACAAATGGCAGAGGCAAATGAGGAACACAAATGGATGGTTGGAAAGCTTTCTAACCAATCATTCGTTCAACAAGGATGCTATGATAGGACCCTTCAAGATTGTTTGGAAGTCGGTGAAAGAAATTAGAGATCTCAAGGCAGTAGAGGAAAATCTATTTCTATTTAAATTCTCATCAGTGGCTGATAAAAATAGAGTGTTAGATGGGGCATCATGGTCCTTCGATAAATAGCTCTTCATGAAGTAGGATTATAATCTTAAGGTCGGTGGAACATACTTTCACCAAAGCATCGGTTTAGATTAGAGTGTATAGGTTGTCGCTTGATAAGAGAACTTAAGACATCGCAATGCATATTGGACAAATGATTGGTACTTTAATAGCTATAGATGCTAGCATAGAGATGGGTGGATGGTCAAGATTTTTACACATAAAGGTTGAGGTTGATATTACCAAACCACTAAGGCGAGCTGTCATGCTAGCTGGTGGTGAAGGAAAGAGGGTTGTTTCAGGGTTTGAGGTAGACGGAGGCTTGGGTTTTCGTGAAGGCTTTGGCAGAGTTGATGGTGGTTTTTTGGGATTTTAGGCAATTGGAAAAGGCCGGGATTTAAAAGGTTGGAGGGAAATGGAAGGGGTTTTCTTTAGGCTCTAGGTTTGTTTGTATTTATATTTGTTGATGTTGATATATGTATTTATGTTAGACAGGAGAGAGTACCTAGGACAATGGGTGACTATCAGCCTAAAGTGAGATAATGACCGTATTCTATGACATGGAAATGATTATATTTCCAGAGTGATTTATTTGGGAAATAATTTGAAGAGATAATTATCACATCCTCCTCGGATTTTGTGGAGGCTGTTGATTGGTTAAAATGTTTTACGATTGGCACCCTATTTTTCTTCTGTTTCATTTTGGCCTGAAATTCGTCTCGATTTATCCTTAATTATCTTGAGAAATTATTGTTCAACCATTCTTCTGGGGTCATAGTCGATCGGGAGTTGAGCCAAAATCATACAATTTGCTAGGCTAGAAGCCCAACCGATCGACTTGAGATGGCGTCTGTCGATGGTGAAATCCAAATCCATAACAATTTTATTTTATTTTTTTGGAAAAATTAATTATTTTATTAATTAACTTGGGTTCACAATTTGGTGCTTAAACATCACCTTTGAAAAAAAGAAATATCACTAATGGTGGTTTGAGATTCAATTCGGTTGCCTGGTCGGAGGGACTGGTGGCAATGTTTTAGGCGGTGACGGAGAAGGAACAGTAAGGGAAGCAAAACAGGGCTAACGTGGAAGGCGAGAAAAAGTTGGCAGAGTCTTTAACTTGGAAGTTGTTGAAGTTCAGGAGATTAATCCAAGTCAAGGCGGATCATTAGGTTTTCAAAGAAGCAGGAATCGGGGGAATTAGAGGTCAAGATCAATGGCAATCTAGATGCAAGAATAAAGAAGATATTATCTTGATTTCAAGAGTCGGTTTAGATTTGAATATTGATGCTTATATCTCCACAATTAACAAGAATCACGGCAGTAGCAAAGGAAATAATATAGGAGAAAAGGGCAAGAATGAGCCTAGTTTTGAAAAGGTTGAAGCTAAGGTGGTAGCAAAGACAAAATCTGATGTGGCCAAAAGAGCTGAGGTGACAGCTAAATCAATTTATGTGAAAATTACGCGTTGTTTGGATCCTAAGAAGGGATCACATGCAAGCGCACCAGTAGAAAATAACAAAAGCAATACTCATTTTGGAAAACAATCAAGTGCTTAGGAACCCAAGGATAGTTCAAATTATTTCCCTTCTTAATACTTAACCACAAGCAGATCTCTGTTAATTCTCCTTTAGATCTTGTTTTTTCTCTGTTCGTTGTATTTCTTTAATATTTTTGTTTTCTCTTTTTATTTTTGGTTTCAGATTAGATTGTGTTGACCTATGTAACCAAGTGCACGTAATTGCGAATTTTTTGGCATTAATATTTTCATTTTATTTTTTAATTATTTTTTTATCTCAGTTTTGTTTTGTGCTAGTGGTTTGACTTCTAGATTGTGATTTCAACATTTTAAATATGAAATCTATACCATGCATGTTCTTATACTCTTTCATGAATTTCTATTAGTAGAATAAATAGGGAAAAAACTTGAAGAGATTAATTTAGAAATAGAATGGGTAGAATTTGAGAGAGAATTAAATTTTCAGAACATAAAATGTCTCTTTTCAATGAAATTTTTGATATCTTCAAAGATATGTGGTATGAGATTATTGATAGTCATGCTAAGTTTTCAATGAGACTTGTAAAAACCATGAAGTATTTGGTACTTTTTAATTAAAACTCAGCATTTCATAGTATTTATATTACTTTGGTGATATGTAATTTTTGGGCGAAACTTCGAAATTGGCTAATTGTTTTAGGAGAAGGCTTTAATTAATTGTTGTATGTTGAAATCCAAGCTTTTGATTTAATTGTTAGTGCATGTTCTTCTGTTAAAAAAGAGCAGGGTTCAACACACTCACTCCTGAAATGGTACAACAGATGATCATTTCTGCTTTTTCTACTTTTGGACTCTCAGATCATAAAGTTTCTTCTAAGCCATGGTATTTTGACTCTGGTGCCTCTAACCATATGACCAATACTGTTGTCCCTCTTTCCAATGTCAGAAATTAAGATGGAAATCTGACAATTAACATCGCTGATGGCAGTTCTCTGCCTATCAGTGTTGTTGGTGATCTTTCCTCTTCCTTAACTGATGTTTTTGTGTCTCCTGCCCTCTCCACAAATCTTATTTCTGTTGGTCAATTGGTTGATAATAATTGTAATGTCAATTTCTCTCGTTCTGGTTGTGTTGTGCAGGTTCAAGTGTCAGGGAAGATGATCGCGAAGGGGCCTAAAGTGGGCCGACTCTTTCCTCTTCATGTTTCTCCTTCCACTATTATCCCTAGTTTTCCTTTACTCTCATTTGCATGTAGTGTTGTTGGTTCTAGAAATAATCTGTGGCATAGACGTCTAGGTCACCCAAACTCTGATGTACTTCGTACTTTGTCACATTCAGGATTATTGGGAAATAAAGCATGTTCTTCTCTTGATCTCTCTTTTGATTGTCCATCATGCAAACTTGGCAAAAGTAAAGTTCTACCCTTTCCTCATCATGCATCTCGTGCATCACAATGTTTTGATGTTATTCATAGTGATGTTTGGGGGATTGCACCTATTGTTTCTCATGCGCATTACAAGTATTTTGTTACCTTCATTGATGATTTTAGTCGGTTTACTTGGGTTTACTTCCTTCGGGCTAAGGCCGAAGTTTTTTTAGTCTTTAAGCGCTTTCTTGCACTTCTTGAAACTCAATTTTCTACCAGCATCAAAGTATTACGCTCTGATTCGGGCGGTGAATACATGTCTAATGAGTTTTAGAATTTTCTTCAAAGCAAAGGGATCTTCTCTCAGCGTTCTTGTCCTTCGACACCACAACAAAACGGTGTTGCTGAGAGGAAAAATCGACACCTTCTTGATGTGGTAAGAACTATTTTACTTGAATCATCTGTTCCTCCTCGTTTTTGGTGTGAAGCACTTTCTACTGCTGTTCATTTGATCAATCGCTTACCATCTCCTACGTTAAATCATGTTTCTCCTTTCTTTAAGTTGTTTGGTCACTCTCCTTCCTATTCTGATCTACGTACCTTTGGTTGTGTTTGTTTTGTGCATCTCCCTACTCATGAACGTCATAAACTTACTGCTCAGTCTGTTAAGTGTGTTTTTCTTGGTTATGCTATCTCTCAAAAGGGATATGTTTGTTATGATCCTCAAGCTCGTCGTATAAGAGTTTCTAGGAATGTGATTTTCTTTGAAAATCAATATTTTTTTCCATCTCATGTTGAGCTGCCATCTGCATCTTTATCCCTTCTGCCTAGTTTTTCTGATTCCCTAACACTTGTAGAAAGGTTTAAACCTGGTTTTGTCTATGGACGACGGAGAAGACATGAGTTTGGTTCCACTTCCTCTGTGCCTCCTTCCGATCTTGCCTCGACACCTGATCCTGCTCCTGCTTCCACCACTCTTCGTCGGTCTACTCGTCTTTCTCGACCCCCTGATCGGTATGGTTTCTTCTCTCATGTTTCTCTTGTCACTACTTTATCTACTATTTCCATTCCCTCTTGCTACAAACAGGCCATGGAACATGAGTGTTGGCAAAATGCAATGCGAGTAGAACTTCAAGCACTTGAGGAGAATCACACTTGGGATATTGATTATGAGGAGACATTTGCTCCTGTTGCCAAAATGACCACGGTTCGAACCATCTTAGCTGTTGCTGCTTCACAGTCGTGGCAACTGCATCAAATGGATGTGAAGAATGCCTTTCTTCGTGGTGATCTCCAGGAAGAGATTTACATGAAGCTTCCCTCTGGTATGACTACTTCTTCTCCTCATGATGTCTGTAAGCTAAGGCGTTCTTTGTATGGGCTCAAGCAAGCACCCCGGGCTTGGTTTGAGAAGTTTCGCAGTACACTTATTTCCTTCAGTTTTACACAAAATCAGTATGATTCTTCTCTCTTCTTCCATACGTCTGCATCGGGTATAGTCCTTCTCTTGGTTTATGTGGATGATATTATTATTACTGGTACTGACGGCAGTTTGATTACTAAGCTTCAGCAGATGTTACATGCCACTTTTCATATGAAAGATCTTGGCCAGCTTACATACTTCTTAGGATTAGAAGTCCATCATCGGGCCAATGGTATTTTTGTAAACCAGCATAAGTATATTCAAGATCTTATTACTTTAGCTGGTTTGGAGGACACTTCTTCTGTTGATACTCCTATGGAGGTAAATGTCAAATACAGGAAAGATGAAGGGAATCTTCTCGATGATCCTACTCTCTATCGGCGCCTGGTTGGGAGTCTTATCTACTTGACCACTACGCGACCTGATATCTCCTATGCTGTTCATCAGGTCAGTCAGTTTATGTCTTCTCCTCGGCATCTACATCTTGCTGCAGTTCGACGCATCATTCGCTATCTTCGAGGTTCACCTACTCGTGGGTTGTTCTTCCCTACTGGCTCCTCTCTTCAACTTGTTGCCTACAGTGATGCTGGTTGGGCTGGGTGTCCAGATACACGTCGATCTACTACGAGATGATGTATGTTTTTAGGTGATGCCTTAATTTCTTGGAGGTGTAAGAAACAAGATCGTGTTTCTAAATCATCTACTGAAGCCGAGTATCGTGCAATGTCTACTGCTTGTTCTGAAATTGTATTGTTACGTGGTATTCTTGAAGAGCTTGGGTTTCCTCAGACTACTTCTACTCCTCTACATGCTGATAACACTAGTGCTATTCAGATTGCCACCAATCCTGTTTTCCATGAACGCACCAAGCACATTGAAGTTGATTGTCATTCTATTAGAGATACCTTGGAAAATCGGGTGATATCTCTTCCTCACATCTCTTCTGATCTCCAAGTGGCTGATGTCTTCACCAAAGCTATGACTCGACAGCGGCATCAATTTCTTGTTGGCAAATTGTTGTTGGTTGAATAACCAGCATCAATTTGAGGGGGGATGTTACCATATCTATTTTAGGACTATTAGCTGTCTATTTTACCATATGTATAAGCTGAATAATAGGGATTAATTCCCATGTATATAGGCTGAACATTAGGGATTAATTCCCATGTATATAGGCTGAACATTAGGGATTAGATACCAGATATTTAGGCTGAACATTAGGGATTAGATACCAGATATTTAGGCTGAACATTAGGGATTACAGTGTAGAGATATGATGAGCTTTCCATGTATAGCATACAAAGATTAATATAAAAAGGGAAGGGGGGGCTGACAGTCGACACACACTTTTCCAAAACCTCTCTTGGGATTTTCTGTCCCCTAAACTATTAGAAAAAAAAAGACATTATGAGACTTGAACTTCTCATTTGAAAGATATTTCCACAATAATCTTAAAAAAAAAAAATCGTGAGGCGCCTGTTGCTAGGAGTCATTTGCGCAGCCATGCTTCCATGGCAAATAGGTCGATCAAGGATGTTTGGAATGTTGAAAACAATGAGATTGTCACTTTCTTCATTGATAACCTGAGTACAAAGGTTCGTTCCAAGCCACTGCTGGATTACTTTGGAAGAGTGGCTAGGGTTTATTATCTCTTTATTTCCAAAAAGAGGAGGCCTAGGCGTATTGATCTTTTTGGATTCATCCGAGTGGTAGGCGCAGATGCTAGACGCTTGATCATCAAGTGTGATGGTGATTATATTTTAGGAAGAAGAATTGCACTGTCAAGGACGAGGTTTGGTCCAGAGAAAAGATCAAATAAGGTCCCAAAACTGTGGGAGGGATTCTTAACAGAAAACATGAGGAAAGACTAGTGACTAGAGCGTCAAAGAGAGATGACAAGTCCTACGCCCAAGTGGTGACAAATAAACCTGGTGAGAGGCGACTGATAATTTGGGAGAGGAGAGTCATGGTGTAAACAGGAGTCTTGTGATTGTTAATTAGGAGCAGAATCGAGGAGATGGGCAGAAACATACTACGGGATCTCAAGGGGAGGAGGCGGCTGTAGAATACTTTCCTATGGCAGGCAAGTCTTTTTCTAATAATGGCATTACTTGAGTTGCATCTACTCAGGCAAAATCTGCGTAGGATCGATCATATGGCAAATAGGTTTCAGCGGTCAAGAGAGGAAAGGTGGTGGAGACAGACAAACTCATGCAGAGGGTAGGACTTCTTCTAACAGCGCTCAAGCTTGAACTGCTGATTCAGTACAGTTTTGATCTGCTGATCAACATGTTTTACCCAAAAAAAAGGGATGGCCGAGGACTTAGTGCATTTCCGATCTACTGATCAACATTTTTTACCAAAAAAGAAAGGGATGGCCGACGACTTAGCTCTTAATTCTATGGAGGGTAGTTTTTGCATTCAAACTGCCAATACAGTGCAGTTTTAGTCAGCAGTGATTTCGTAGGGAATGGTGCAGAATCACGATGAGGTTGGGGAAGACCCTACACAGCTTCGGGAACCTTTCCATGCGGCTTTGGTAAGTAATCCAAATTTAGCTCTGCAAGCAATTGAACTAGGAGAGTTAGTAAAGTCGGATGAATGGTTAAAGTTGTCTGCTGTGTGTTCGCTACATGAATTCACTAACCCAAAACTATTAGAAGATTTTTTCTGTGGACAAGGATTTCTTGGTTGCAGGGTTGCTATAATTGATCTTAAAAGAGTACTCATTTCTTTCGTGCATGGGAATCGCATGACGCGGCTCAAGATTACTTTGTTTGGATTCGGGTTGAGAGGGTTCCATTGATTTATTGGAATCTGGATTTTTTTTAAGATTCTTGCGTAACAATTGGGGAAGTTCATTGCGGTTGATGAGAAGACATTATCGAGAGAGAGATTCGATGTGGCTAGGATTCTTATCTCTTGTTCGAAACCATTTTATCTTAATGGGGTGTGTTCTTGTGTTATTAATCGAGAGGTAATTCCTCTACAGATTTCAGGTGATTTCTCTTCAACACTACAATATCCGAATAACTTGAAACAGTTTTGGGAAGTCAGTGACAATGGCGAAACGGATGCAGATGTCAAAAACAGTGAAGCAGAGATAGTAGTCGAGACAATCGATTATAGAGATCCCTTTCTAATCAGAATATCAAATGCGAGTTTGGAGAGGATAGTGGGAAAGAACAAGTGGACAAGATCAGTGAAGTAAGGGGCATGGAACTAAGCAACCAACGAGAGGCGGAGAATAGCTGTCAGGGTGAGGCACATGAATCGGTTGAGGATAGGAGGGTTTCAGTTGATGTAAGACAAGAGGAGGAGGCGCAGAGAGAGGTGATGATCACACCGAAGAAACGAGGTAGACCTAGAAAACTCTTGGGTTTGCTGACTTTGAATATAAATAATAGGAATTATCCAAGAACAAGATCTAGGGGCCTTTTTAATAATGAATTTGTAGACACCTAATTTTGTTAGGCCCCCTTAAAGAAGGTAAGTTCTTCCTTCAATTTACCGAAATGCAGAGAATCTCTCTTTCATTCCACGGTTGGGTCTCCAAGACTTTGATTCGGAGGTCAATAACAGAAAAAGGCAACTCCGAAAAAGTCAACCCTGAAAGTCAACCACTAAAAAAGTCAACTCTCAATCAAAATCAAGATTCTAAGTTGAATTGAACAATGGTGAAGGAATTTTGATAATCAAAAGATCTACAATTGAAGATAAAGAGTTTGAAAGACAAATTGCAAAAATTTAGTGTAGGAAAAACGCCAAATTTTGCAAATTAGGGGAAAAGTGCGTAAATGATCAAATTAGACGTAATTGGAGGTTCCAAATGGAATAAGATTAATAAATATGGATATTTGAAGGTCCAATTTTGAAGCGGAGTTGAAGGAAAAATTGGTTTAAAGAGTAAAAGGAAAATAAGGATTTAATGAATAAATAGGAAATTCACAAATTTGGGAAAAAATATAGAGATGGTCCGATTCGGAGAAATTGAAGCCCCCAATTGATGAATAATAAATAAATAAAAATATACTAAGTCCCAATTTGAAGTGGATCCAAAGGAAGGCTGATTGGAGGAGAAACGGGAAAAATGAGAAAATTCCCAATTTTGAGAAAAAGGAAAAACTAAAATGGAGAGGAATTCGGATGTAAAAATTGGGCATTTTCGGTCCAACTCCAATTCAGTATATGAAAAAGGCAATGGAAAAAGAAAATCCGAAAATTTGGCCCTTTTCAAGTAAAACCGAGGTTTCAAGGGCTAAAAGGTAATTTTGAAAAATTCAGAAAAATAGAATCCGAGCTTGAAAAATTATGAAAACTTCCAAAACTAAGTTTATATTTGATGGAAGGGATTGGAGAATAAAAATCCGAAATCGGAGCTCAAATGGAAATAGACAAAGTTCGACGGGCATTAAACCGAAATTTTAAGAGAAAAATATGGGAAAAATAGAAAACGAGATCGGACAATTATGAAAACTTTCAGAACTAAGATTCATATTTGATGGAAATAGACAAAGTTTGAGAGGCACTAAACCAAAATTTTAGAGAAAAATCCAGGAAAAATAGAATCCGAGCTCAAAAAATTATGAAAACCTCCAGAACTGAGTTTTATATTGGATGGGATAGATTAAAAAATAAAAATTTGAAATTGGGGCCCATTTGCAAATAAATTAAGTTTGGGGGCCAAAATACAATTTTAATAAAAAAACCGAAAAGGACCATTTTGCAAATAAAAAAGAGGAATGACCTGAAATTTTTCAAGCTATTTTTCAGCCAAGGGAGAGATGAGAGGATGAAAATATGATCAATGGCTAAGATTGTAGGAAAATAGATATTTTTCAAGGTGAAGGACATGAGTCAGTAATAGTGTCATTGGCTAGCCAATGGCTGGCATTTTAATATGTAAGGATGAATATCTATTGGCTAGGCACCATGATGTAGCCAAGTGGCAAAAAAAAAAAAAATGGAAGGTGGAGCATGTAAAGGAGACAATCGGCCAAGCATTCTTAGAAGGGGAGTCATTTTTTTCAAAGGCAATTTTCACTACACTCTTGGAGGAAGAAAGAGAAAAAGAAAAAGAGAGAAAGAAAGAGAGGTTTGAGTACTTTATTTGGAAAGCTTTGCTAGGTAGTTATTTCCTCTCTTATTCTTCAATTATTTTCTTTGATTTCATGTTCTTTTTCTCTTCTTTTTCCATGTGATTGTTAACTTTCTTTGTTGAATAAAAGGTTTTCAAAACAAATTTCTAAAGGTTTTCTTTCCTTTATTCTTTATTCTTTACAAAATAACAAAGTTGCTAAACTTTTCAACATATTTTCACCATGGTCGAAACCTAGAGGGCTTTATTGTGCTTGTCTTTGCTTGATTTTCTTGCTTACTTGTTGATTGTGGGTTTCACCATTGTGGTAGGATAGATTTTCTCCTTTGGTTTTTCTTTAAAAAAAAAAATTTTTTTTTTGAGAAGCTTGAGGATCTTGATTTTTATCAAGTGATTTTGGTTAGGTGGGACTATGTCCAAGGAACCAACTATTGAGTCAACCTTGGTTTTTCTTACTTGCTTATTTTTTAGCTTATGTTTGATCATTTTTATATGTTTGTTTGGCTGTAAAATCATGCATTCATAGCATCCTCAACTTGATTTTGGCTAAGACCAATCAAGGGTCTCTAGCCAAAGTCTCTTGTGCAAACTAGTTGAAAAACTAATGGGTTGTTAAGTTGGATATTCTGACTTTGAGCAATTTTTTTCACTAAGTTCCTTTTGTCAAAATAAAAATATTTTTTAACCACATGTAGTAGACCTTTAGAGGAGACTCTGGCAAATTTTCCAGGATTTATAGAATTTTTTTATCAAGGGTGGAAAAATGGTTTTCGGTAAAACAGATTTTAGTCTACTGTTCTGACTTCAATGCAATTTCGGTCAAGTCATTTTTAGTCCAAATTTAAAGCTGATTTTTCCTCATAAATACCATCATGTTTCAAGTCTAAACTGATTTTTTCATATTTTTTTGAATTTTTTATAAGGGGTAGAAAAATAGTTTTCTAAAACTGGTTGTTGGAGTTAAATTGAGTTTTCTCTAAACTAATAATTTTCTGATTTTTATTGGTAAAAAGGAGGGGTTGATTGGAGTCATTAGCTACTATTTTAGGTTGATTTCCATGTCATCACAAGGATAAAAATTGATTTACGAAGATTGGATCATGGATAGTCAACCCGGGTTTTACAAAAATAGGAAAACTAGAGCCTTTTTTAAAGGGGGGTTCGGCCAAGGCTTTTTCCATCCAAAAATTCCAACTTTTTTTTTAAAATCCGAGCCCAAAGTCATTCATTTTTAAAAATCCAATTTAAGTTTCTTTCAAAGGTAGTCGAATACATTCTTTAGGTATACGGATATCCTTACTTCAAGGGAGAAATACATCTTCATGCATTGCATATTTTAAAAAAAAAAATTCATTTAATTTAGTGTAAAAACGTATTTTTCGGTTTCCTAAACATTTGGCGAGAATTAGTTCCTAATCTTTGCCAGGTTTGCCGGGGAGGTTAGGAAATTATTCAACGCACGTGTTTATGAAATCGAAAGGTATGGTTTTCATTTTACTAGGAATCATGTAAATGTCATATGAAAGAATTATTTTCCAAGCTTTGCTGGGTTTGCCGGGGAGTATGGTAATATTTTCCGACATATGCCATTTATGTGATTCCTCACATGAAAAATCAATTTCAAAATGATGATGTGTTTATATTCCATGATCATGCATATTCCATGATATCTACATTTGTCATCTTAATTATGCAAATTCTACGTTTATTAATATTCCATGTTGATGTCATTTTATATTCATGTTGCTAGTGTGATCATGAAGTGATTATAAATATTCTATGATGATGTCATTTTGTGATTGTTGCCTATATGATCTTTTTTTTTTTGCCATGTCATTCATTCTTTTGGCCATGTCGTTTAGATTTTGCCATGTCAAGCATGCCATGTCATTGATTCTTTTGCCATGTAATAATAGGATTTGCCATGTCAAGCATGCTATGTCATTCATTATTTTGGCCATGTCAAGCATGCCATGTCATAATAGGATTTGCAATGTCAAGCATGCCATGTCATTCATTCTTTTGGCCATGGCATTTAGATTTTGTCATGTCAAATATGCCATGTCATTAATTCCTTGCCATGTCATAATAAATGTTTGCAATGCCATGATAATTGTACATGTTGTTTAAATTACATTTATATCTTAGTATTGATTTGCACATTCATGACCATTTTTTTATGATTTAAAATGCATGAAAAATAATTAATGATTTTTTATAAAACAAGGTTATTCCCGAGTTAAAATAATTCATGAGTTCCCTGCTGGGTCTGCAGGGGAGGATATCATCAATTATCATTAACGACGGAATATCTTTTTTTCAAAAACAATGATCATTCGAAGAATTTTCAGAATAAAGGAAAAATTCCATGTTCTATCGAGTTTGTCGGGAAATATTGAAAATTTTATGTTAATAAATTCCGAAACATTCTCAAATAATATAATCGTTTCTAATGGGGATTAATTTTAAATGCTAAACCTAAAACCGACTTTTATCGAGACTTGAGATAGCACATGATTAATAAGGTACCATTTTATACGGTCGTTGTGAGGGTGCTAGTCCTTCCCCACACGTAACCGACTCCCGAACTCGCACTTGTTTTCTTTGGTTCAAAACGCAGACTTCGAGATTGGCTTTAATTTTTTTAATTAATTTTAAAATATTTTTCAAAAATCGATATTAATAGGTGAACGATCACACCTAGCCAAAAAAGATTGGTGGCGACTCCATTTCTTTTCTGAGGTTGTTTCCAAACCCTCAATTTTAATTTAAGAGGAATTAAGTCTTCTTTTTCTCTTTTTCCCCTTTTCAATGTCATCCATGACGGATCCCGCAACGAGATTCGTTGCAACAAAATCAAGAGAGAAGAGGGGTGGGGTTTCTCCAGATGAAGGCCAGTTAACATGGCTACAAGGCCAGAAATGGGGTTGCATAGTAATGGGAATGACAGTGATATTGAAAGAAGGTTAACAGAAATGGAAGAGAGAGATACAGAGATGGTTCATGGAAGAAGGGAAGTTTAGATAGGAATCGGATTCAAAAAGGGGTGTATTTTTCTTTGTTATGAAGATCATCTCTTTTAATGTTAGGGGGTTGGGTAAGAAAGAAAAGGTGAGAATGGTACGGCGATTGTCTTCTAAAAACAAGCCTTGGTTACTTCTTTTGCAAGAGACCAAGTTGGAGAGCGTTGAGCAAAGTCTTTTGAGGCAGATTTGATATGATGGTAATGGGTCGATGGAGATAGTGGCTTTAGAGGATAATTCTAGTGGTTTGATAACTTTGTGGGATGACAGGGTATTTGTGGTGTCTGAGATAATAAAAAAGTTCAGATTCTTGATAGTAGTGAGGGATTTCACTCAGTCGAACACAAACGTGGCCATAGTCAATATCTATGCACCAAACCATGATAAGGGGAAAAGGAAACTATAAGAGGAAATTCGGAGTTCGATGGCAAATTTTTAGGACCATGGCTGTTTTGGGGTGATTTCAATGCAATTCTACACAACGATGAACACACAGGTATACATTACAATGTGAGAGCGATGTCTAATTTTTAATCCTTTGTTGCATAAGCCGGGTTGGTTGAGGTTCATATGAGGGGAGGCAATTTTACTTACTGTTCAGTCAGGGAAAACACGTCATGGAGCAAATTGGATCGGTTTTTATTTACTCCTGACTTGTTGCATCATTTTCCTGACATTTCTATGCAGAGATTGCCAAATTACCTATCAGACCATAATGTCATATGTTTGATGTCAGAAAATATGAATTGGGGTCCTTTACCTTTTCGTTTCTATGATCATTGGTTCCTGGAAAATGGTTTTGACAAGGTAATAACGGAAGCTTGGGAGAAGGAAAAAACGGGCAATGCATCATGGGCAAAATTTCTAAATCTAAAGATGGTTATCAAGGATTGACAAAGGAGTAAAAGAAACACTCTTGAGGATCACATTAGAATTGTAGAGAAAGAATTAGTGGAGATTGACGCTAAGTGGGTTCCGGGAGTGGTGACAGAAGTTGACAAAGACAGCAAAATTCTTTTAACATCTAAGTTGTGGAGGTTGTTCAGGATGGAGGAGATGCAATGGAAACATAAATCGAGGCTGAATTGGTTTCAATGTGGGGATAAAAATACCAAATTCTTTCATGCAACTGCACGAATAAGGAAGAGGCACAACAATGCGGAAAAGCTATGCACAATGATCGATTGGTATCTAAAAAACATGACATTTGGCAGGTAGTGTTTGATCATTTCTCTTGCCATTTCAGTTATAATCCTACAGATATGCAAATAACGATGCCAGGCTGTGAGTTCAAAAAATGTTATCTCCTGAAAGTCGATGGTTTTTAGAGAACGATGTGACAGATGAAGAAGTGTGGTCGGTAGTGCAGGATTACAGCAACTCGAAGGCGCCAAGGCCAGATGGTTTCAATATGGGTTTCATCAAACAAAAATGGGAAATCTTGAAGGGAGACATCCCCAATTTTGTTTTTGAGTTTTTGAGGACTGGTGTCATGTCTAGATGTGTAAAGGCGTATTTTATTGCCTTAATCCCAAAAGTACAGTCTCCTTCAGTAGTGTCAGACTTTTGGCCTATATGCTTGGTGTGTAGTTTGTACAAAATAGTTGCAAAAATTCTGGCAAACAGATTGCGGCAAGTAATGGCAGAAATTATTGGGCAATCACAGTCTGTTTTTATAGGTGGATGTCAGATTTTTGACAGCGTATTAATAGCAAACGAAACAGTAGACTGGGTAAGGAAAGGGAAATAGAGAACATGTGTATTGCAACTAAACTTTGCCAAACCTTATGATAGTGTGCAGTGGAATTTTCTCGACTATATTATGGGCAAGATGGGTTTTGGAGACAAATGAAGGAGATGGATGAAAGGATGCATTCAATTGGTGTCGCTGTTTGTTTTGGTCAATGGCTCACCTACAGCTCAGTTTGATATGAAAAGAGGCCTAAGACAAGGTTGTCCATTATCTCCTTTTCTTTTTAATATGGTGGCAGAAAGTCTCAGTGTGCTATTGCATAAAGCAAAAGAGTTGAGTTTATTCAAAGGGCCAGTGATTGGTTGTCAAGGTATTAAAATCACACATTTACAGTTTGCTGATGACACGATATTTTTTGTGAGGCAGTTGGTACTTCGTTGAGAAATGTAAAGCGCACCCTTTGGTGTTTTGAGCTCATGTTGGGCCTAACAATAAATTTCACAAAAAGTTGCATAGCGGGTATCAATATTGATTTGGAGGATCTAAAGGAGTGGGGTGATATGTTGGCTTGTCGATCAGTGGATTGGGCCTTAAAGTATCTAGGATTGCCGCTAAGGGTTGACACCAGAAACACCACAATGTGGGAGCCAGTGATAAAAAAAATAGAGACCAGATTGGGACATTGGAAGAAGAGATATTTATCCACTGGCGGTAGATTAACTTTGATAAAGTCGGTAATGGCTAGCATGCCGTTGTATTTTCTATCGCTGTTTAAAGCCCCGATAGCTGTTGTTAAGAGGATTGAGAAGATACAAAGAGACTTTTTCTGGGATGGGAACAATGACAGGCACAAGTTGCATTTAGTATGTTGGCCCATAGTCTGCCAGAGTGTTAATAGTGGAGGGTTGGGTATAATACCGATCGAAGTCTAAAACCGAGCCTTACTTAACAAATGGATATTTAGATTCTCAGAGGAACATGACAGCAGCTAGAAAAGGGTGATATATGCTAAATGCAGAATGGATGTAAGTGAACTCATTCCCAGATACCAGCCACGGATTAATACATCTACCTTATGGAAAGGCATCATGGACCCATTTCGAGAGGGGGGTAAATTTTGAAATTGTTTCTTTGAAAATATCAGCCTGCTTCAGGTGAACGACGGCTCCATTCGATTCTGGGAGGATAAGTGGTTAAATGGGGAGTCGTTAAAAGAGAAGTTTCCGAGAATATACGCTTTATCTATGGTAAAGAACGTAGTGATCAGCAAGTTCGGATGGTGGGATGGAGATATATGGAGATGGAAAATTACACTACGAAATGACATTTTTGATGGGAAATTACACAATGGCAACTCCTACTAGGATTACTCAACAGTGTTCAGTTGGATGCTAATATGAAAGACAGGCTAATCTGGAAACCTACTTTCGATGGTCGCTACAAAACGAAATTGTTCAGACGAGCAGTCGAAGGAAGTGTTTCGATAGAAGGAACCATTGACATTTTAAAATGGCGCAACCTAATTCCACCAAAAGTGGAGATTTTCTTATAGGCCATTTTCTGAAATAGGTTGCCTGTTTTCACGTATTTGTATAGATGCAATATTTTAACAGAAGATAATATTAAATGCCCATTGTGTAAGGATGCTGTGGAAACAGTAGGCCATCTATTTTTGTGGTGCAGATGTGTTTGGATAATATGGTCGCTTGTCTGTGCATGGTGGAGGATAAGCATGGTGCAACCGAAATCAATCAATAATTGGTTCTTCAGTGGATGGGGTTACTGCCTAGTTCAGTAAATGAGGAGGTATGGTTTATGTTATTTGCATATGTATTATAGACTATATGGTTGTGGAGAAATGGTGTGGTGTTCAAAGATAAGGTAATCGAAGTCAATTCTTTGATATTCATGATCAAAAGTAGGTTAGCATGGTGGTGTTGGGTAAAATGGCCCTGTGATTTTCAATCCATGGAGGAGTTTTTTCATAATCCTAGATCCTTTGTATTAGCAAGAAAGAAAGACAAAGTCAAATGCTCTATACAGTGGACAGCGCCAGCAACAAATTGGTGGAAGTTTAATGTTGACGCATCTGTTATCGGGAAACCAGGGCCAGCTGGTATTGGAGGAGTATTAAAAAATGACAGAGGTATAGTCTTGGCCATGTTCTCGAAGTTTGTGGGGGTGATGGATTCAAATGAGGCGAAAATGAGAGTTATAAAGGAAGATTTTGAGATTATACAATCGAAACATCTTCCAGCCATCAACTTGTAAGTAGAAAGCGATTCAACGATTGCAGTTGCTTGGTGCAAGTCTAGCAAGATAAGACCATGGCGTCTTAACTCGTTATTTATGGTGATTTATCGGATAATGAGAAACTTAAATGGATGTAGGGTTGTACACTAGGGGTGCTCTGCTAATTCTTTTACGGACGCAATGGCACGACAAGGTGTTAGTAGAGAGATGGATTTTATGGCACGGGTTAATGAGTAACAGAATTGAGGGGCTGGTTGGTGGTAGGCTAGAATCGAAGATAGAGATAAGTGCTTTACTGACGTTTTGTTTATTTTTGCAGGTACCAGTGAGTCATCTGAGTTTCAAGGGAAATTTCAATAATGCAAAATGACCAAGTGTATCTTCTGGGGGAAAGGGATCTTGTATGTTTCTTTACAAGAAGGGCAGCTATACTCTAGGTATCTTTCAGAATAAAAGCACTTTGGGGATAGTATGTTGGGAGCCTAGCATATTTTATGCTAGATTGGTAGAAATTTATTAAGCTTTTTTAATTTGTATACTTGGTCATTTTACAGTTTCAAAGGGGTTTTTTTTTTTCGGGGAAGCAAGTCCATTTTCGACTTGAGGGGTAGAATATATACTAGGTTTGGTGAGTCTTTTGTAATAAATCCAGGTTCGGCTAAGGCTAAAATAGAAACAGTCCAAGCATCATCACAGCAAGTTTGATATATGGTTGTAAACAGAATTGTTTAATACTGAACAGTCTAATAGTTTCGAAGAGGTGCAGCATTCAGATATATTGCAGAAAGTTTGCGATTCGGACAGCTTATAGAATGCATCATTCGGACAGCAAATAATAGCATTCAATATGGGGGTCTTTTGGTGAACAGTTCAGGCTTTCGACTTGCGGTTTCATACAGAACTTTGCTAACATTCATTAGTTTGCAGCAATGCTAAGATGCCACAATATTTAATCTCCTTCTAGCTGTGTTTGGATATAGTTTAGTCTTTCTTTGAATTGTGAGTTCAAGGCCACATTGGCAGATTCATCTTGTAACACAGGGTATCAAGCTTCTTAATGCTTGAAGGATAGCTATTTAGGACAATTTATTTCATTTCTATTGCTTTGTATGCGGCAAATAAGGCCACATGTGCAGTCATCTTGTAACACAGGGGATCATCAGGGGATCAAGCTTCTTAACGCTTGAAGGGTTGTTATTCAGGATGACTTATTTCATTTCTTTTGCTTTGTATGGGCTTAATAGGGACCGGGCTTTTTGCTTGAAGGGTAGTTTTAATCTTAGGTGTCTCAGATCTCGTTGGTAGATCCAAATCTTGTAACTTTTTAATTCATTATAAAAATTACATTGCTGTTAAAAAAAAATGGTTGTATGTTGAGAAATCATCATTTTCCCTATGGTAGACGAGATTCATCGAGATCAATTGTTTTTTTTTTCTAAGTCCACCAATTTCTAAGTCCATCATTTTCCCACACGTTAACTCATAAAAAAGTAGAAAACCATCCAACTTTAGAAAACTACAAACATAAAAATCCACCTTGAAGAACAAAATCCCTATAATCACCATACCATAAACAACTTAGGACACCCTTCACTAGCTTTAGCCAAACGTCCACCACTCCTTTTGCTTCGCAAAATATATTAGTTATGCACACATCCCAAAACCCATTCATCAAGGAATCAATTTAAGAAAAAATGCCAACATTTCCATAGTCAAGCCTCTCTAATGCCACTTTAATTGCCAAAAGCTCAACCTTTTTTCTTCAATCAGTACCTCCAAATCCACTTTGATTACCAAAAGCTCATTGACATTAAAATCTTGGAATCATAACGAACTAAGAAATATAGTCAGAACATAACAACCCACATTTATTATCACCCAACCATCTCCTACTTGCCCTGTCTTTCCATAGCACATTGAACTTAAAAAGAATCCGATGCAGGAGATAGGTACCTAGGAAATAAATGGTCATTAAACAAAGAAGACACTTAGAAAGACAATCCCCTGAATTAATCCATGACATAGAGTCCAATATAAACACAATCTACTTGAAAGCTTTAAGCCAATAAAAGGACCTTAATTTGACCAAAAATAGAACCATATCACACTGTCAACATTTCTACTCAACTACCGCTTCATTCCTTGCAAACCATAAGGCCTAAACGGTAGCTAAATTATTATGCTCCCACACAATTTTGTCATTTTTTTTTTGCAGAATTCAATACAGTCCCAACTCCTAAAATAACAAAAAGATCATCAATCCATTCCTCTCTAATACAACCAAACCCCATTAAAGCATTTATGTCACTTTTTTCAAAATTCAAAATAATCCCATCGAGCTTAGAACACAACTCCTAAAATAACAGAACGATTATCAATATCATCCTCTATAATACAACCAAACCCTGTTAAAGCATGAAAAGATCCAAAAAATCCAATTCACTCGAAAAAAGACTTTAAAAAATCCAGGTTCATGTTAGTTCTTTTGACACCCTGTCCGGATAATCTACCTAAAATCCGACAGAGTTTCCTTTCTATCTTAACTATAACCATCCTGCAAATGACACTCAGTTTATATCCTCAGCAAGCAATATTTCTCAATACAATTTATCACATTTATACATGCATATTCAAATATTATCCATGATCAATCTATGTTCAAGTCAATACATATTGGTTCATTGTCTCATAACTTCAAATATATATATAATTTGTCTAAAAGTAAACCCATCTCAAAAGGTTTACTAGATAAAAGACATAAAAAAAAAACAAGACTTCTATAGAGGTTTAAGTACGATGCCCACCACGTCAAAACACTATTAGAAGCGGAGAGTAGATGAAGGCAACAATTCTGACACCTAACTGTAACCTGAAAATGAGAAACATGAAAAGGTGAGATATATGAATATCTCAGTGAGTAGACAACTTTTAAAACATTTGAAAACTATGATGATAACCTTTAAAACATAATAGACGTTTCCAAAATAAATAATAGTAAAACAATAATGAATAATTTGAAGATATAGCGAAATTTTCAAATATATAACAGTATTATAATAACAAATCAATGAATAAAATATGTAGAGAAAATCAAGTTTCGTATAATTGGGCTCCAACTTACTGTCATGCATAAGATTTATCCATACATTTGTTGGGAAAAATAAACCGTGGTTGCCCAAAAGCAAACATTCACCCACAACAAGCATTCGAATAAGAAGAGAAAAAGACACAATATTTTTTACGTGGTTCGACCCTCTTGGTCTACATCCACGATCCCATAAGGATAACATCACTACAACAAGTAGAACCCTCTTACAAGTAGCTTTTGCACGGATAAAACTACAAACCCTCATACAAGTAGCTTTTGCACGGATAAAACTACAAACCCTCATACAAGTAGCTTTTGCACGGATAAAACTACAAACCCTCATACAAGTAGCTTTTGCACGGATAAAACTACAAACCCTCATACAAGTAGCTTTTGCACGGATAAAACTACAAACCCTCATACAAGTAGCTTTTGCATGGATAAAACTACAAACCCTCTTACAAGTAGCTTTTGCACGGATAAAACTACAAACCCTCATACAAGTAGCTTTTACACGGATAAAACTACAAACCCTCATACAAGTAGCTTTTGCACGGATAAAACTACAAACCCTCTTACAAGTAGCTTTTGAATGGATTAAGCTACAAACCCTCAAATTAAAATACTATGACTCACCACCGGATAATCCTAATACAAGAGTATAGACTATCTCTCACAAGGGTGGTGGGTGAGTTCAACCAAAGCCTAAGCTCTCTACTTATAAGGTGAAAGCCCCCTTGGCTTAACATAAGCAAGCTATGTGGGATTGAGACTTGACTCAAAAAATACTCAACATATCCTCCCTTGAGTCAAAGTCCCAATAACCACTTGGCAGGAACTCGACAACTCTTCTTCCTCGAACAAAGCTTCTCTCCTTACTCGAACCAAAAAACTCTTGGCAGCTGGCAGCATCTCTCTTTGCTCGAACCAAAAGCTTTTAGGCAACTCCTCCCTCGAACCATAAGCTCTGATACCAGTTGTTGGGAAAAATAAAACCGTGGTTGCCCAAAAGCAAACATTCACCCACAACAAGCATTCGAATAAGAAGAGAAAAAGACACAATATTTTTTACGTGGTTCGACCCTCTTGGTCTACATCCACGATCCCATAAGGATAACATCACTACAACAAGTAGAACCCTCTTACAAGTAGCTTTTGCACGGATAAAACTACAAACCCTCATACAAGTAGCTTTTGCACGGATAAAACTACAAACCCTCATACAAGTAGCTTTTGCACGGATAAAACTACAAACCCTCATACAAGTAGCTTTTGCACGGATAAAACTACAAACCCTCATACAAGTAGCTTTTGCACGGATAAAACTACAAACCCTCATACAAGTAGCTTTTGCATGGATAAAACTACAAACCCTCTTACAAGTAGCTTTTGCACGGATAAAACTACAAACCCTCATACAAGTAGCTTTTACACGGATAAAACTACAAACCCTCATACAAGTAGCTTTTGCACGGATAAAACTACAAACCCTCTTACAAGTAGCTTTTGAATGGATTAAGCTACAAACCCTCAAATTAAAATACTATGACTCACCACCGGATAATCCTAATACAAGAGTATAGACTATCTCTCACAAGGGTGGTGGGTGAGTTCAACCAAAGCCTAAGCTCTCTACTTATAAGGTGAAAGCCCCCTTGGCTTAACATAAGCAAGCTATGTGGGATTGAGACTTGACTCAAAAATACTCAACAACATTCATGTAATAACCAGGTAATATCTATGTAGGCATACTATTAGCCGGCCCTAAAGGCCAATATCACCATAGGACGCCCCAAAGGCATATGTGTCGCTATGATGTGCCCCTAAAAGGCTAATATAACGGGATAGGGACTTTGGAGGCGTAGCACGCAGCTCCCATACCCCAGTCTAATATCACAAAATTGGGACTCTGGAGGTGGCTCCCACCACAAAGGCGTAGCACGCAGCTCCCGTATTCCGATCAAGGGTATAATCTCATACATTAATTTAGGTGGAGCCAAAACCCTGTATGTCAAAATCTATGTATAATCATATTTTATAAATCATCCAACTGGCTCGATATAACATTTCTTAAAATACATGCACATTAATAACCAAATCAATTCATATGTTTATATATCGCATATGTCTTTAATACGTAAAATAAATATCATACTAAATAAATTATAATTATAATTAAAGAAACTCCAGATAACTATAATTATAGTCTACTCACAGTCCTTGAGATGATTTCCCTATACACCTTGGTCTGAAACCTCGGGATCCTCAAGTGACGTTGGATCTACATGGCCTAGAGATTAACGATAATTAGTATTTATACACACTCAAGGCATTATGCAATTATGAATGCAACTTAAGTCCCATTAATCTACCACAAAGTCAATACTAATTTCTCATACTCAAAACAACATATCCTTAATTTTTAATATTATTTCCATAATCATTTTCTCCATAATTCAACTCCATATTCAAGTCCTTATTAAATTCCTTTCTAGTACTCCATGCCTTAGAGATTTCCATACTCCATAA
Organism: Fremontodendron californicum; assembly: GCA_030761205.1. Classification (NCBI taxonomy): domain Eukaryota; kingdom Viridiplantae; phylum Streptophyta; class Magnoliopsida; order Malvales; family Malvaceae; genus Fremontodendron; species Fremontodendron californicum. Next base: position 23,419,791 of record JAULJL010000008.1, read on the forward strand.
TCATCATTTAGTACCATATTTCTCTTAAGCAATTAATTCCTTACTATCAAACTAGATTAGAAAAATTATCACTTGAATTTGGTAAGGAATTTTGAAGTGATTCCAGTTGGTTTATCTCAGCTAATAAGTCTACTTTATGAAGAAAATAACTAACTTAGACAATTAGAACAAAATATTGATCAATTTGATAAATCTCGAAACTATGCCAAAAAAGGGGTCAAAACAGGATAGCCAACTTCATCGAATTTTATCTTTTTAACCGTTTACCGGTTTTGGGTGTTTCAAAAACCAAAATTCTCATATTGAAGTCTAGTTTATAGGAAAAATATCAAAAAAAATACAAATCCAGCTTTTCCAAACCCAGAAAATCTGAAAACAAGGCATGGTCAATACCCCTGTTTTGCTTTTTCTTCCCATTTTCTTGTTCATACTTTCAAATCCTTTTAATTCTTACTAAAGGAAAGTAAAACTCATACTTAATAGATGAAATTCCAGACTTTAACATGTTCATGAAGTTAAAATCTTAGCATATTCATGTAGAAAATCTAGAGAAAAGGAAAAATTAATCAAGAAACTAACCTTGGATGTTATTATTGAAGAAATTTTGGTGTAAGATGCTTGAAGAAAATTTTGAGAGAATGAGAAGAAGAAAGGCCAGCTGCTACTTGAGGAATAAAATGAAAAAATCTAGAGTTTTCAAGAGATAAAATGAAGTAAAAGATATTTTTAAATTTTTGGTATAATTGCATATTGGTCCCTCAACTTTTCATAACTAACCATTAAGCCCTTAAACTTTTAATTTGTTCAATTTGACCTTCCTTCTTTTATTTCCTTCACTTATAACTTCTTACGAGGTTTGGCTTTGCACGATCATACGTAATCTCGGTTGTGACAGTTCTCTACTAGCCTGCTACCGGTTTAGGATTATATATTGTTAGGTCTATCTTTGTTTTTGTTAATTATTATTGTTTTGATGTATTATTATGGGATTGTAATAAATTTATATCATGATTACACTCAACTCAAATCATATCTAATTAAATCCTGCAACTTGCTTTGTTAATGAATGTTCATTGTAACATTCTCATGTTAACAATCCAAATATTTGGGATATGTTAAAAATGTTTTTTTTTTTTTTTTTTTTTTTTTTTTTTTTTTTTTATAAAAAAAAATAGCTTTAGAGTTTAGCATTAAGCTAGAGTCCTTCTGCATACTTGAATTATTTAATAATTATCAAAATTCACTTAGAAATCTATTTAATTAGTTGGTTATTTTTCTCTTTTGTTAAAATGTTAAAATTTTAATGTTTTTTCATTTTTGTAAGTGATCATTTGTTTGAAATTTTCAAGTTTATTAAATAATTATAATATTATTTTTAGAAAGAGCAAGGCAATCATATTTTGCATCATCAATTTTTTAATCAATTTGTAGCTCAAGCTGGCACCATACCTCTATTCTCAATCTTTTGCTAAGGAACTATGGTTTTAATTTATTTTCTCTTTAGTAGGGTTATAAATGAATAGGGCGTTCGACGGATAGTTCGTGAACAATTTGATTTTTGTTTGTTTATATTCGTTTATGAAGTTAAATAAACGATTATAAACAAGATTTTAAGATTCATTTATTAAACAAACTAAACTCAAACAAGATATGTTCAGTTCATTTATGTTCACGAATAAGCTCGTTTATAAATCATTAAAACTCATTTAATAAATAGTTTAAAACTAGTTTATTATTCAATTATAATATAATATAATTAATATTAATATTAATATTAATATTAATATTCATATTCATATTATTTTATTTTATTTATTTATAATATAATTAATAATATTTGTGTTTTATTATTTTATATTTAATAATAACTCAAAATTTAATAATATTTGTGTTTTATTGTTTTATATAATAACTTAAATTTAACAATATTTGTATTTTATTATTTTTATATTTAATAATAACTTAAATTTGACTTTTTTTTTGTTTGTTTATTATTCATAAACTGATTTTTAATTGTTATCAAATATGTTCGATTATATGTTCACATGAACATATTCGTTTAAGATTCGTGAACAAGTTTATTTAATTTAAACGAGCCGAGCTCGAACAAATCTAATTTTAAACGAGCAGAGCTCGAACACAATTTTAAAAATCCTTAACAAATACGAACCGAACACAAAAAGACTCAAAATAAACGAGCTAACACAAACAAATGTATGTTCGTTCAAGTTGGCTCATTTACATCTTATTCCTAAGAAATCTTAGAAAGAGGAAAATACTGAATCCTTTAACTTAATTTGTAGTATTTTTTTAATTATAATGATAGTTTTTGTTTATTTTTTTTTCAACCATGAAGTGTTACACTATTGTCACTTAGAGCATGGTTTTAAATTTTTTTTTACCATTCTTTTAAAGATTTATGAGATTCTTATGGGTAATTTACATTCTGGGTTACTGAACTTAGCATCATCTTTCATGTAGGTCACAAACCTTTAATTTCATCAAATTACATCACTGAACTTCTATTATTAATAAATTAGGTCACTTATGCTAACTCCGTTGAGTAATTCTAACAAAAAAACTGACTCAGCATGCATATATTTTTTACATCTCATCAAGATAATGCGTGATTGATATTTTAGGTAAAAAAATTTCCACGTCGAGTCTGCTTTTTCGTTAGAATTACTTAACGAAATTATCATAAGTGATCTAATTTATTAATAATAAAAGTTCAATGATGTAGTTTGATGAAATTAAATGTTTGTGACTTATATGAAAATTGATGCTAAGTTCAGTGACCCATAATGTAAAATACCCAATTCTTATTATATTGAACTTTGAGAAGATTGGAATTGATAATATTTAAAGTATTATTTTTTAAATTAATAATATTTTCTTTTTATTTAAAAATAATTGTATGAATTTTTTTAATTTTTATCATATTTAAATAAATTAAAAATAATATAGACTATCATAAATAATAAAATATTAAATTTATTTGCAACAATTATAGTCGTTGTCAAAAATAAACTATTGTAACAACAAAAATTGGGTAATAGGACCAATCTGAATATAAGACCAAATAAAATCCAAGACTTAGCAGATGTGAGATAACAACATTTTAATAGGCCCCCATCACATGTAGGCAGAGACAAAGGAGCCTACCACGTGACAAACTCAGAAGGGGTAACAGGCAGGAGTAACATGCAAGAACAACAAAACAGAACCTGGGCTTTGATACCATGTTAAGCATCCAACTTAAAACCAATTAGCAATAGATGAAGAGGCCCAATGATATATGTTCATAAGTTACACATTTTATGCCATTTCTATTCTTAGTTTTCGTTATATTTTCTATCTTTATTTTGGTTATTATGTTATTTTTTTCAATTTTAGATCTATTTAAGAGAATGAAGCAAAAACATGCAAATTAGGATGTTAAAAAGCTTATAAATCACAATCACAAGATGAAAGAAGATATTGGAGTCAAAAAGATTAAATTCTTGGGTACAAAACTTGATTCTTGCAGTTCAAGAAATAGATGATTTGACCTCTGGAGCTTGTTGTTAGGAAAACTTGATTTTAGAGTTATTATTCAAGGAAACTTCTTGACTTTTGAAGTTGGTTTTTGTACCTTTTCAACCGTATATTACTTGTCCAAAAAGAATAAGATTTGGTCATCCAAATCTGCTGAGAAAGTGGATTGCCAAAAATCCTACTTTGACTAGGATTCTTCTTTAGTCTTTCCTAATTCTATTTGGAGTTGTTATCTTTAAGAAAACCTAAGATTCTTCTTCAGCTAGTATAAATAGAGCCTAAACCTTGGCATTCAAGGGTAACAAGGAGGAGAATAAGAGGAATAGACTAAGAGAAAAAGAAACTAAGAGGAGGAATACTCAAATAGAAGGAGAAGAAAATTGCGATCAACCACCATAATAAAGTTTCTTCTTTCTTTTCTTTTCTTTTATTTTTGTTTTTTCTTAATTTTTTTTTGTTTATCTGTTATTGAACACTGTTGTCGGATTTACCACGCAAGTGCACGTATCGTTAATCAAGTAATAAAGTAGAAGTGTCGAACCCACGAGGAATTGTTATTAAATTTTGCTAAGTACTAAAATTAACACACTCAATCTTATCTAAACAATTAAATAAAGATGGTAATTAAAAACTAAAATTAAAAGAAACTAATATTGAAAGCAAGTAAATTAAAAAGGATGAATTTAATTAATTATAAAAGCCTAGGATTACAACTTCCCTCAACACTTCGCTTGAATCTCTCTCAACCTCTTTACTTGATTAATGACCTTTAATTGTTAACCTAGAGTTCTAATCTATTTATAAGGATCTTCCGATGGTCTCATAAAAATATCCCTCTTAACCAATTAACTATATTCCTATGATAATTGAATTAAAAAAGAACTCATTAAGCTTAAGCTCTAACAATGGTTACACATGACAAGTAAGTATATTTCTACCCTACCTGCAAATCAACTCATCCTAATAAATGAATATGAAACATGTGTTATTCAATCCATGTCTAACACTAAACTCCCTTTTCCAAGTTGTATTTAGGTTACCACATGAATCTAATTGGTGATCAAGCAATTAAAATCATTAAGTGCAAAATTGAACAAACAACTCAACAAACCATTAAATCAAGCTAGAGAGAGAAAGTAAATTCAAACTATGAGTTGAGTTCCATTGAAGTCCTAGTAAAAGAAAATTAGTTCATGATAATTAATGAAAACAAATATTCAAATAGTTTCACCATCATCAACAACACAAGAAAAATAAAGAAGAGAAAAGAGAAATCTAAGAGATGTCAATTCTTGAATCTTGAATCTTCCATCTTCCAATCTTCTTGAGAGAATTTGATGGCAACTATCTTCTTAAGAGAATTTTAGGTTTCTAGGTATCTAATCCTCTTTATTCTGACCTAAAAGAGTCCTATTTAAAGTGTCCAAGGTCTCCTAGAGTCTGAAACTTTACTCCCAATCAAATAGGTAAGTTTTTGCGTTTTTTACTTTTTTTTTGCGAGTTGCAAACAGTAGCTGGGCGCCGCGGCGCCGACATTCTACCTGGTTTTCGGATTTTGTCATCTTTGCTAACTTCATCAGCTGTTTTGACTAGGCAAATCTTGTTCAATTTTGACACACCTTATACCGTTGGAAAGTTATGGAAGTCAGCTTCAAAAGTAAAGAAGGGAGTTTTCTCAAATGGAGTCTTTAAGATCAAATTTTTCTTGAAAGAAGTTTCGGAGGTCGAATCTGCCTACTCATTGCTTTGCACCGATTTTTGTCGTTTTGCACCTCGAAGCTCTATATCACCTTGGACATATAAAAACACATAAATAAAAACTAAATAAATATTTTAAATATAAAATGGATAATTAAAATAAATATAACAACATTTAAAATAAATCAAATCCTAATAAAATCCTCAAGGACTTAGCCGATTCAAAAGCATAAAAAGTGGCAAAATAACTATATTTCCTAGAATTATCAAACACTTCAAGAATGTGTAACTAATTTTTTTGTGTGGTTAAGGGTGATTTCGAAGCCCTAGACATGATTATTAGTTAACAAATTTCAGAATATCTTCCAACTCTCTTTTGAATTTGTTATATTCTACTGATTGCATGTCAAGAATTGCTATCTTGCTTATTTAGGTGTGCAACTAGATGCGTATTATAGTGATTTAATTGCTACTTGATAACTCTATGAAATAGAGTTATTTTACCATATTTTGTATTCAAATTAGCTTAAGTCCTTGAGGTTTAAACTCGGAATTAATTATTTTTAGTAGCCTTTTAATTTAGTTTTATTTATTTATTTTATGTTTAATTTAGTTATTAATTTAATGTATTTTGTAATTTTGTAGAGTCCTAAAGCAAGAAGAAGAGAATCAATTCATATATTGAAAGTCCAAGCTGGAAGCTGTTACTTGGCCACAAAGTTTTCCTTCTTCAAGCTTTTAGACCTCTATAAATAGGAACCTTAGGACTTTATTATGTACACTTTTTAGCTTTCAATAACCTAGTTTTCTTAAGAGGAGACCAGCCACTAAAGATTTGCAAGGAGCAAGAGAGGTTTTAGAGATTTAAAGACTGAAGTCCTGCAAAACTTAATTTTCTCTTTTCCCTTAATCTTCTTTATCTTTCTTGTAATGTTATGATGGTGAAACTCGTTTGTTTTATGGTTTCATTAGTAAGCATGAACTAAATTTCTTTTACTAGGATTGCAATGGAACTCAACATATAGTTTGGATTATTTCACTTTCTTTCTTGATTTAATGATATTTGACGTTGTTTATTCAATCTTGTGCTTAATGCTTTTAACTATTTGATCACCAATTAAATTGATTTTTTAACATAATTACAACTTGGAAAAGGGAGCTTAGTGTTAGACATAGATTGAATAACACATGTTTTAGATTCATTTATTAGGATGAATTGAGTTGCATGTTGAATACAAATATACTTACATGTCATGTGTAATCAATTTTAGAGTCTAAGCTTAATGATATCTCTTTAATTCAATTTTCATAGGAATATAGTTAATTGGTTAAGAGAGATATTTTTATAAGACCATCGGAAGATACTAATAAATAGATTAGAACTCTAGGTTAACAACTCATTATCATTAATCAAGTAAAGAGGATAAGAGAGGTTCATACGAAATGTTGAGGAAAATTGTAATCTTAGGCTTTTCTCTATTGATTTAAATCCCAATCTTAATTTTCTTTCTTTTATTAGTTCTTAATTTACACTCTTTAGTTAATTGTTTGGATAAGATTAAGCTGTTTTAATTTTAGTATTTAACTAATCTAGTAACAATTCCTCGTGGGATCGATACTCTACTTTCATATGTTACTTGTTTGCGATAACGTGCACTTGCGTGGTTGAATCCGACAAAAAGTTTTTGACGTTGCTACCGAGGAATTGTTTTACTATTTTAGTTAATATTAATACCAAGAAATTTTAATCTTAATTCAAACTTTCTTTTTATTTATTTTCAGGGCTTTTTGGTCGTTGTATGTGAAGAGGAAGAAACGTGGAACTTGTCCCTTTTGATCCAGAACCAGAAAGAACTTTTCATCGACTTAGAAGGGAGAATTTACAAGTTTTGACTCATAATCATACAACGGCTGAAGACAATGATACAAAAACCTTGCGAGAGTTTGTTGTTCCTCTCATGCAAGGACTGCATACGAGCATCCAAAGACCTGCTATTCAAGCCAATAATTTTGAGATCAAACTGGCCATCATACAGATGATTCAACATTCAGTGTAGTTTGGGGGTACCTGATAATGATCTTAATGCTCATATTGTGAATTTCCTGGAGATTTGTGATACCTTTAAGCATAATAGGGTTTCAAACGACGCCATCAGACCGAGACTCTTCCTTTTCTCACTTCGAGATAAGGCTAAGAGTTGGTTAAATTCACTCCCAGCTGGCTCTATTACTACATAGGATGACTTGGCTCAAAAGTTTCTAGCTAAATACTTTCCTCCGACCAAGACTGCAAAGATGCGTAATGATATCACCTCCTTTATGCAATTTGACTCTGAATCACTATAAGAGGCTTGGGAAAGATACACAGATTTGCTCCGAAGTTGTCTTCATCATGTGTTACCTAAATGGCTTCAAGTGCAAACATTCTACAGTGGGTTGTTAGGTCCAATCAGAACCATTATCGATGCCACTGCAGGTGGAGCATTAATGGGAAAAATCTAGTGATGAGGCCTATTATTTGCTTGAAGAGATGGCATCCAATAATTATCAATGGCCATCAGAGAGATTTATGCCAAAGAAAATTGCAGGGGTTCATGACTTGGATGCAATTACCACCTTAACAGCACAAGTAGTAGTATTATCCAAGAAAGTTGACACTTTGAGTGAACAAGGAGTCCAAAGCCCGTTTGTAACTTGTGAATTATGTGGGGAGGGACATACTAGTGATAGATGCACAACTAATGTCGAATCAGTTCAATATGTTGAAAACTATAATAGACAGCAAAACAATCCTTATTCCAACAACTACAATCCAGGTTGGAGAAATCACCCAAACTTTTCTTGGAATAATAATCAAGGGCCTATATCTTTTACTAAGCAAGCATTCCCTCCTGGGTTTCCATCATCACAAGCCCAAGTTCCTGTCCTAGAAAAAAAGCAATCAATGGAAGAGATGTTTATGCAATTTATGGCAGAAATCGATACTATTATTCAGACTCATTCAGCATCACTTCAGAATCAACCAACATCACTTTAGAATCAATCAGCATCACTTCAAAGTCAATTGGAATTAATTCAAAGTCATGCAGCGTCACTTAGAAATCTTTAGACACAAATAGGACTAGCTTGCTAATGCAATTAACAATCGCCCTAGGGGATCTTTTCCAAGTGATACTGAAACCAATCCTAGGAGAGATGGAAAAGAACATTGCAAAGCCATCACACTTAGAAATGGAAGGGAGATAGAAGAGGAAAGCAATAAGCCAGAATTGCCACCCAAGCCTCTTGAAGAAAAAGTTATGGGGGAAAAAGAAATTGAAAAGGCTCAAGAAGAAAAAAAGCAATGTTATCCACCAACACCCTTTCCTCAACGTTTTCAAAAGAACAAGCTTGACAAGCAATTCTAGAAATTTCTTGAGGTATTTAAAAAGCTTCATAATAATATCCCTTTTGCTAAAGCTTTGGAACAAATGTCGAGCTATGTGAAGTTTATGAAAGACATATTGTCCAAAAAGAAGAAATTGGGTGAATTTGAGATAGTTGCACTTACTAAGGAGTGCAATGTTATCCTCCAAAAGAAACTTCCACCAAAACTCAAGGATCCAAGAAGCCTCACCATTCCATGCACAATTGGTAATCAGTTCATTGGTAGAGCTTTATGTGATTTGGGGCAAGTATCAATCTTATGCCTCTATTAATATATCGAAGATTGGGTTTGGGGGAAGTTAAGCCTACAACAGTTACTCTACAATTGGCAGATAGATCTTACACATATCCAAGAGGCATTGTTGAAGATGTATTAGTGAAGGTAGAGAAATTTATCTTCCCAGCATATTTCATTGTATTGGACATGGAGGAGGATCGTGAAATACCAATTATTCTTGGGAGACCTTTATTAGCTACCGGTAGAACTCTCATCGATGTGCAAAAAGGTGAACTTACCATGAAAGTTCAAGACCAAGAGGTAACTTTTAATTTTTTAAAGCTATGAAATTTCCTAATGAATCGGATGAGGTTTTACAGTTAATATGGTAGATAGTGCTACAAGCAATATTTTCAAAAATAGTTATCCTGTTTATCCACCTGAAGCATCTTTGATGATAATTCAAAAAGGGAAGACGAATTTATGGAGTACTTGAACTTGTTGAACGCTCCATCACGTATAGTAAAACCCTTTCATCAGTTTGAACCTTTGGACCTTTCAGCAAGTACAACATCATCCACAAAACCTTCCATTGAAGAGCCACCCACCCAAGAGCTTGGTGCAAAATCTACATTACCTGCTATTATCTCATCTTCTCTTAATGTTGAGCAGGAAAACAAACTCCTTAGGGTGCTTAGAGAGCATAAAAAAAGCATTGGGATGGTCAATAGCCGATATAAAAAGGATTAGTCCTTCAATTTACATGCACAAAATCCTTGTTGGAGACAATCACAAGGCTACCATAGAGCATCAACGTCGACTTAATCCCATCATGAAAGAAGTGGTTAAAAAGGAAACCATCAAGTGGTTGGACGCAGGAATTGTCTATCCTATTTCAGACAGTTCATGGGTAAGTCTGGTCCAATGTGTGCCAAAGAAAAAAGGAATGACGATGGTTGCCAATGCTAATAACGAGCTCATTCCTAAGAGAACAATGATCGGTTGGCGGGTATGCATGGACTATCGAAAGCTTAACAAAGCCACTAGGAAGGACCACTTTCCTTTTCCATTCATTGATCAGATGCTAGACAGATTAGCTGGTAAGGAGTTTTATTGTTTCTTGGATGGGTATTTGGGATACAATCATATTGCTATAGCCCCTAAAGATCAAGAAAAGACTACCTTCACATGTCCCTATGGGACTTTTGCTTTTCGGAGAATGCCATTGGACATTGTAACGCTCCTACGACTTTTCAGAGATGTATGATGGCCATATTCTCCGACATGGTGGAGCAATGTTTAGAGGTATTTATGAATGATTTTTTGATCTTTGGTGATTCTTTTGATGATTGTCTATATCACCTAGCTAGAGTGCTTAAAAGATGTGAACAAACAGACTTGGTGTTAAATTGGGAAAAATGCTATTTCATGGTTCAAGAAGGCATTGTTTTAGGACATCAAGTTTAGTAGGGGAATTGAAGTAGACAAAGCAAAAATTTAAACTATTAAACAGCTTCCACCTACAATCTCCGTCAAGGGCATTCAAAGTTTTCTTGGTCATGCCGGGTTCTATAGGAGATTCATTAAAGATTTTTCCAAGATCTCTAAACCATTTTGCAATCTCCTAGAAAAAGATGTAGCTTTCTAGTTTGATGATGCATGTCTATCAGCTTTTGTGGAATTGAAAAAGAGATTGCTTTCTGCACCCATCATTATTGTCCCAGAATGGAATCTTCCATTCGAGCTCATATGTGATGCAAGTGAATTTTCAATTGGTGCAGTCCTAGGCCAACGAAAAGAGAAGACATTCCATTCTATCTACTATGCAAGCAAGACGTTGATTGATGCTCAGTTGAATTACACTACCACTGAAAAGGAGTTGCTTGCTGTGGTGTTTTCTTTTGATAAATTTTGATCCTATCTTGTGGGCACTAAGGTCATTGTTTACATCGATCATTTAGCCATCAAGTACTTGATTGAAAAGAAGGATGCAAAATCACGATTGATTCATTGGATACTTCTTTTGCAAGAATTTGATTTAGAGATCCGAGATAGAAAGGGGACAAAAAATCAAGTGGCGGATCATCTCTCACTATTGGATAATAAGGCAATAGTTGGCGAGACAATTCAAATAAATAAGACTTTTCCTGATGAGCAACTCTTTTAAATTAACCAACTAGAATCACCATAGTATGTCGACTATGTGAACTATATTGTAAGTAGAATCTTTCCCCTGGATTTAAATTCTCAACAAAAAAGAAGTTCTTGCATGATGTCAAATACTATTATTGGGATAAACCTTTCTTGTTTAAGTAATGCACGGATCAGATTCTTAGAAAGTGTGTGCCCACAGAAGAATTTGAAAATATTTTGTAACATTGTCACTCATCTGATTATGGAGGGCACTTTGGGGGAGAGCGAACTACGAAAAAAGTACTACAATCAGGTTTTTATTGGCCAACTCTATTTAAAGATGCTCACCAGTTTGTTACAAGATGTGATAGATGTCAATGAGTGGGCAACATCTCATGGAGAAACGAGATGCCTCTCAACAACATTCTAGAAGTAGAGATTTTTGATGTATTGGGCATTGATTTCATGGGTCCATTTATTTCCTCCTACAACAATCTTTACATTCTAGTTGTTGTTGATTATGTATCCAAATTGGTTAAAACAACAACATTGCCAACCAACGATTCCAAGGTGGATATCAACTTCCTGAAAAAGAACATCTTTACCCGTTTTGGCACTCCAAGAGCAATTATTAGTGATGAGGGTTCTCACTTTTGTAACAAACACTTTGAAGCTCTCCTTGCTAAATACGGGGTCAAAACACAAGATTTCCATCGCCTACCATCCACAAACAAGCGGAAATATCAAATAGAGAAATCAAGAGGATCTTGGATAAGACTATAAGCCCTATTAGAAAAGATTGGTCCAAGAGATTGGATGATGCATTATGGGCATATCGAAGTGCTTACAAAACTCCGATTGGGATGTCTCTATTAGGTTTCAGTTCATGCTCGATCAGAGATCACATAATTTCAATCGTATCAAAATTGTAAAATGCAACAGAAAAATCAAAATATTCAAAGTTGAAACCAACCATGGATCTACTTGTGTGTTTAAAATCGATAATACAAATTAAGAACAAACAATAAGTCGAATATTCGTACCTCAGATTTCAGGATTGCCGAAAATCCCAAATCAATATTTTGACCCTCTTGTTCTTGTACACCAAGCCCGGTTGTTGCAAACCAAAGCCCTCTAATTGTCCGACTTCCAATGGTGATCCACACAGGTGACTCGAGAAACCTTCTCAAGGTAGAGATTGTGTTTAGCGGATGACTATGCTAGTAGTCAAGGTTTCGATATACCTTTCTTTCACTTTTCCTCAAGCCATTGAACCAAATAAGCAAAAATCAGAAGAAACGAATTCTTCTTCTTTTTCAAGGTCGGCGGTCGCTCCAAGCAAGGAACAAAGAAAAAGACGCTAACCCCTAAAGACAAGCTCAAGGCCGGCTAAACATAAGGTATTTATAGCTAGGTTTATTTGTATGCCAACTTTTTGGTTTAATTGCATATAAGCCCTTATACATAATTGAATAAATCAATTAAGTCATGACAACTTAATATTTATTCAATTAAACCCAATCTCATTTTAATTCAAACAACCACCTTTTGTGTGTGACTCATTAGCCCCCCAACATGTTGGCAATAAATATAAATTAATTCATTTAAGAATTTACGATTTATATTTATAGATCATGAGCGGCATCTAGAAATGCATCATGACCACCCAAATGCCGAGAGAGTCAATAAGGTTTGACAAGCCTTTCAGTGTACAGTATGTTAGTGTAATTCGATTCCTTCCATCAAATATCCCAGAATAGGAAAGAGCATGGTGCAGTGTCTACTCTTTACCCTTTCCATATTAGTCCTACAACTTCTTTATTAACTCCTTAAGTATTGCCTTGGCCAAGGACTTCCATGAGTTAATATAAGCTAGGAACAAGTGAGATATGTCCTTTCATATCACTAGGGGTGATAAATCCTCACTAGACCACTCATCCATCTTCGTATACCATAGGCATCCCTTCTTCGGATCCGTTCGTGATGAAATCAAAGTATGACAATTCACATACAAGATGACCTGGTGTCACAAGTCAAAGGATTACTTACACTACTGACACATGAGATTATTTCTATAGACACTTAAGTGAAATACCAAATGGAACTCTCATAGCGGGTCATGTTTAGTGAACTTGTTCAACTAACAAGCATCCATATGTTATCCCCAAGTATCTCCAAACTTCAACCTATGAGATCGGTTGCATGCATCATATGCATGGAGGCTTAACATATGCCAGTCTTTGAGCATTGTCAATGCCCTATCTTGACAATACAATGACTAGGAACGTTTTTAGAAACATGACTTTGATGCATAAGGATCCTCATAATTGTAACTCCTTATAATTCCTTTGCAAGGCCATTATATTTCATGGGCTTTATTTTTATAAGTTATTTATAACACATTATAACCAATCTCATGGATAAAGAAATACCTCAATAACAACTATATAAATAATAACGTCTAATACATGAAATGACAAATATAGTTTGTTACAAGCAAATCACGGTTGGCTTGTAGGGCTTAAACTAACAATCTCCCACCAGCACTAAAGCCAATCGCCCATGTGTCTAAGCCCAAAGCTTTCCATGTGCCGATTATGTTTCTGCTGGGACAGAACTTTAGTGAAAGGATCAACAATATTATCTTCAGTGGGTACCCTTTCCATACTAATATCACGTCTTTGAACTATATCTCTTATCAAGTGATATTACCGCAATACATATTTGGATTTATGATGAGACCTTGGTTCCTTAGCGTGCGCTATGGCCCCATTATTATCACAGTAAAGAGGTACTAGATCAACAATGCTAAGAACCACATCAAGTTCAGTGACAAACTTCTTAATCCAAACAGCCTCTTTCGCTGCCTCACACGCGGAGATGTATTCAGCTTCAGTTGTTGGATATGCAATTATAGTCTGTTTGGAACTTTTCCAACTGACTGCAGCTCCATTTAAAGTAAATACATAATCGCCCTACGATTTACTATCATCCTTATCAGTTTGGAATTCAGCATCAATATAACCCCTAACTTGGAGTTCAGCCCCTCCATAAACTAACAAAATATCCTTAGTCCTTCTCAAGTACTTAAAGATATTTTTCACAGTAGTCGAGTGACTTTCACCAGGATTGCTTTGGTATCTGCTCATGACACTCAGAGCGTATGATACATCTGGTCTAGTGCATAACATATCATACATGATAGATCCAATAGCCAAAGCATATGGAATCTTATCCATTCGTGCCTTATCATCAAATGTTTTAGGACACATCTCTTTCGGGAGATGTATGCCATGCAACATAGGCACCTCTTTTGGAAATATCCATGCTAAACCTTTTCAGCACCTTGTCTATGTATACGGATTAGGATAATCCAAGCAGCTTTTCTGATCTATCTCTATAGATCTTAATTTCCAGAATATATGCTGCTTCTCCTAAATACTTCATGGAGAATTATTTGGGAAGCCAAACCTTAGTGGTCTGTAGCATCGATACATCATTTCCTATGAGCAATATGTCATCTACATATAGCACTAGGAAAGTAACTGCTAAACCATTTACCTTCTTAAAAACACACGGTTTATCAGGGTTCTTAATGAAACCAAATTCTTTAATCGTTTCATCAAACCTAGTGTTCCAACACCGTGATGATTGCCTCAGTCCATAAATGGACTTCTGTAGCTTGCATACCTTATCAGAAGTGGCCTTGGATGTAAATCCTTCGGGTTGTGTCATATACACTTCCTCTTGCAAGTTCACATTAAGGAATGCAGTCTTTACATCCATCTGCCATATCTCATAATCATGATATGCAGCGATGGCAAGCATAATCTTGATGGATTTAACCATGGCAACTAGAGAAAAGGTTTCTTCAAAATCAATGCCTTCAACTTGATTATAATCTTTTGCTACTAGTCTGGCCTTATACGTTTGTATATTGCCTTCCATGTCAGTCTTTATCTTAAAGACCCATCTACACCCTATGGGTTTTATCCCTTCAGGTGGATCAACCAGAGTCCATACTTGGTTGACTTCCATGGCATCCATTTCAGATTTCATGGCATCAAGCCATTTATTGGAATTGATGTCGCACATCACCTCCTGATATGTAGCAGGTTCATTGTCAATAGGTAAACCATCTCTGTCCATTAGAAATCTATATTTCACTAGTATTTTCCTAACCCTACTAGATCTTCAGAGTATTTGTGTTTCTTAAGCATCGGTTTGAGCATCCAATGCCTCAACCAAAGGCTCAGGTTCTATAGAAATGTTAGCTTGTGGCTCTCAAACTTCTTCGAGATCTATTACACTCCCACTGGACTCTTCAAGTAGAAACTCTTTCTCAAGAAAATGTCGATGTTTTGAAACAAACACCTTTTGCTCATTGGGATTATAAAAATAGTATCCAATAGTTTCTTTAGGATACCCCACGAACTTACATTTGTCTAATCTAGCTCCAAGCTTATTAGACGATGCACGCTTCACATAACCAGTGCATCCCCCAATCCTAATGTAAGACAAGATTGGTTTCTTACCAGTCCATATCTCATATGGTGTCTTATCAATTGATTTAGTTGAAACCTTGTTCAGAAGGTGTCCTGCAGTTTCTAAGACATATCCCCAAAAAGATATCGAAAGGTCAGCCTTAGACATCATGGATCGAACCATGTCCAACAAGGTTTGATTTCTCCTCTTGGATACTCCGTTATGTTGTGGAGTGCCGAGTAGAGTCCACTGTGATAGAATTCCATTTTCTGTCAAATGATCCAAGAAACCCTGACTTAAATATTCTCCTCCTCAATCAGATCTAAGAGCCAAAATATTTTTTCCAGTTTGTTTCTCTACTTCAGCCTTAAACTCTTTGAACTTTTCAAAAGCTTCAGACTTGTACCTCATTAGGTACACATAACCATATCGTGAATGATCATCAATAAAGGTTATAAAGTAAGAATAACCTCCTCTAGCTACTGTGCTTAGCGGCCCACATACATCTGAATGTATTAAGCCTAGCAAAACACTAGCTGTTTCACCCTTTCCTGTAAAAGGAGTCTTGGTCATCTTACTAAGGAGACAACATTCGCATGTTCTATATGATTCATAATCAAATGGGTCCAAGTAGCCTTGTCTATACAACTTAGCTATACAGGTCTCATTGATTTGATTCTTGCTTTCTTGACATTTATATTGAGCAATGGCATCTCTGGATCTAGGACATAAAATCCACTATATAAGGTAGCGGATCCATAGTGTATGTCATTTAGAAGGAAAGAACAACTATTGCCCTTCATCTTAAACTCAAAACCATCATTAAAGGTGAGGTATGAAACTGAAATGATGTTTCTAGACAATACTGGAACAAAGTAACAATCTTTCAGTTCCAATCGTAGGCCAGAAGACAAAGGTAGAAAACAAGTTCCTGCGGCCAATGCTGTAACTTTTGCACCATTACCTACTCTTAGGACTATTTCACCATTGTTTAATTTTCTACTGTTCTTTAACAAATTTATGTCATTACATAAATGTGATCCACATCCTGAATCAATTATCCAATAATTGGAGTTAACAGTAGAAAGATTCAACTCAATCATAAATGCAGTCAAGTTAGAAACTTCTATGAGTTCTTCTTGACTTGCCAAGATAGCAACCTTCATTTTGTTGAGAACACTTCTCAAATTCTTGTACCAGTCCAGACATTTTGGGCTTATGGCATCTAGTATGCCGCGCAGTGCAGTTAATATATAAACCATTTTTCAACAACCTAATATGGGAAAAGTTTGTATTAGTATTCAATGTATTTAAACCAATTCAAGATGAGGAATTAAATCTTTATTGGTTCTCCCACTAATTTTTCCAGATAATAGTCCTCACTATTATTCGAAAATATCTTGAAGGTATCTCTAGTGGGTCAGAACCCCTTTCAACTCATTGTAATCTTTGATCGTCTCATAAGTCACAACAAGCATAGTTGAGTAGATAACATAGCTTATCAATTGCATCTCTATACAACTCCCAGATCAGTTAGGTGACAACTCTTTGTCTAAGCACATCTAATGTACTTCGCCTAACTATGCCTCTAATATTATGTGGTCAAGTTTCGTGCATCTAGACAACATAATATTAGTTGAGTAATACCCATCCTCATACCTCAAATATATTCTTGTAAAAGTTTGATTGTGAACATCTCATCAAACCTCCAATTAAAAGAACTCTAGTTATCTTGCTACGACGATGGAAGACAGCTTTATCATGCGAAGCATTTGACTCAATATTGGATTGAGGGTTTTTCTTTATAAATTTAGGTCTCATCATTTTGGCATGCAAATCATTTATAATATCACATAAAATAAATCTATAACATGCTTTCTACTTGGATGATTATGGACTATCTAATCTAATTTCCTTGAGCCATAAAAGGAAATTAGTTGGTCAAATTCCTAGGTGATTACATACAAAGTCTTCAAAAGCTTGCTTGTAATCTCCTTGATCTTTATGGCGCCTTAGATCTCCATCTTTGTGTTACAAAATTATTCCTATCTAATCCAATTTTTACATTTTGATATAACTAATTACATTTGTAATAAAGAAACCTCAAGTTACATTTGAAGGAAATTAGGTGAGGAAAGAATTTTACAACCTCAGAAAATAAGAGATAAAGCAGTGTACGCAGATCCTATTTAAAAATAAATACCATGAAAAATTTAAACCATCCACAATCAAATTGGGTCTAAGTCTATAATCATCCGATACATCCACAATCAAATTATAAACATATGAACAATGCTTTAATCTATAGTTACCATACCTAGATTAATCTTGATCTTTAATTTAATTTAATTAAGAAAACTATTTTTCTTATGATTAACATTTATCATAAACATATTAGAATAAATCCTAATCCAATTAGGATTATTCAATTAAATTAAATCATTATCCAATTAAACAATTTAATTGGATACTTGACATGCTAACTCCCTTTTGGTGATTGTGTAGCCGACAATAGCACTTGGATATGCCATGCGCTTAATGGCCTCATAAGCCATCAAAATTCACTTTGCATCAAATGGTGGTAGTCATGAGATTCATGACTTTAAGCAGCTACTGGCTGCTGTTGTCGGATTTACCACGCAAGTGCACGTATAATTAACAAGTAATAAAGTGAAAAGTAGAGTGTCTATCCCACGAGGAATTGTTACCAAATTTGCTAAGTACTAACATTAACACAACTTAATCTTATTCAAACAAACGATTAAAGATTGTTAATTAAAAACTAAATAAAATAATAAACAAAGAAGGAAATTTAAAAGATAGATTAATTAATTGAGAGAAGCCTAGGATTACAATTTTCCTCAACACTTCGCTTAAACTTCTCCTACCCTCTTAACTTAATGATATTGATTTGTTAACCTAAGTTCTAACTTATTTATAAGTATCTTCTGATAGTCATATAAAAATATCTCTCTTAACCAATTAACTATATTCCTATGATAATTGAATTAAAGAGAAACTCATTAAGCTTAGACTCTAAAATTGGTTACACATGACACGTAAGTGTATTCCTACCCTACATGCAAATCAATTCATCATAATAAATGAATATGAAACATATGTTATTCAATCCATGTCTAACACTAAACTCCCTTTTCCAAGTTGAATCTAGGTTACCAAATAAATCTAATTGGTAGCTAAGCAATTAGAAGCATTAAGCACAAGATGAATAAACAATATCAAATATCATTAAATCAAGTAATAGAGTAAAATAATTCAAACTACATGTTGAGTTCCATTGAAATCCTAGAAAAATAAATTAGTTCATGCTAAATAATGAAAATATAAAATAAAGGAGTTTCACCATCATAAATAATACAAGAAAGATAAAGAAGATTAAGGGATAAGAGAAAACTAAGGGTTGTCAGGTCTTCAATCTTCAATCTCCCAAAATCTCCTTAGCCCCTTACAAACTTGTGATGGCTGCTCTCCCCTTAAGAAAATTAGGTTATTTACAAGATAAGAAGTGTAGAAACTAAAGTCCTAAGGGTTCCTATTTATAGAGCTCTTAAAAGCCTGAAGAAGGAAAACTTTGTGGCCAAGTAACTGCTTCCAGCTTGGACTTTCCATATATGAGCTGATTCTCTCCTTCTTGTTTTAGGACTCTACAAAGCTACAAAAAATATTAAATTAATAACTATATTAATCATAAAATAAATAAATAAAACTAAATTAAAAAGCTACTAAAAACAATTAATTAATAGTTTAAACTACAAGGACTTAGCTAATTTAAAAGCATAAAATATGGTAAAATAACTCAATTTTATAGAGTTATCACACCCCCAAGCTTAAGATTTTGCTAGTCCTCGAGCAAAACAAAACAAGAAAAACGAAATTAAATAAAACGAAACAAAACAAAGCTAGAGATGAATGCACTCAAATAATGATTTCCCTAAATATTCTCAAAAGTTATCTCAAAATCCGGACTCAAAGTAGAACACAAACATAATCCAACTTTATGATTCAATTCAATTGTATGCCTTATACTCGAATGGATTTCCAGTGTGTGTGTGAATAATCTCTTTGCAAATCATTACATGCAATCTAAATAAGTTTATGCCAATGCAAAATACGAATTAGTACTATATTCTCATATGTTTGCTTTTCACCTCTCTCTCTACTAATGTAGACTAACACTTCATCAAGGATCAAGTAGGTCTTTATTAATCTTGTAATGAAAGGCTAGGGTCAAGGTATGATAAAGCATATATTTTGGTTTAAGTCACCATAGACACATTTCATTTTTTTTTTCAGGATTTTTTGGGAGCCATAGTCTTTTCCTCAAGTTACATTCTCCATTCTTTGAAAGCATTTTTATTTTAACTCACCACTTTATTCCTTTGTTTTTTATTTATTTATTTTTTCTTTCGGTTCTTCGTTTTCGAAGAACCATAATCTTTTCTTTCTTTTTTTTCTTTTTAATTTTTTTCATTGCATATCACCATTCCACCCAAATTAGACATGACTCATAATTATTTCCTGTAATATCATGCACATGCCTATATAGTGAGGGTTTGTCATGGTTTTTCTTATTTGGCTAGGCTAAAATAAGTGGCAATCAAAGAAAATAGATATATCAATTAGGCACAAAGAGGGAGACTAAGGATATTAATATATATATATATAGGTAGGCTAGAAAGGCTCAAACGATCCAAAGATGGTCTAAATCATCTCCTCAACTTAGTATTATCTAGGATTTCGCCTATAGAGAGAATCAAACAAATTCTAGGCTTCTAGACATAATCACAATTCAAATCAACATAAACAGTCTTTAAATAAGCAATGCAAATCTAAGCAAGAGATCAAGTGCTCAATTATTGAAAATCACATTCTAACATGAGACTAACAAAAGAATTTAACATAAAATCAAATCATGTCTATGTTTTCCCCAAGAGTCAAGATAAATTAATAACTAAAATTTCATCATTGGATAAGGACCTCATCATGATTAAGTGCAATATATCTCAAGTTTTTTTTTTTTTTTTTTTTTTAATTAAGACTCTTATAATATAGAAAAGAAACTAAAATGAAACACACAAAACAAACTAAAAAAAAAAAAATCACACACAACAAAAGAAACCGATAAACTAAAAACTAACACCCCCAAACTTAAAACAAACATTGTCTTAAATGTTTAGAAATAAAAAAAGTAAGAACAAGAAAACTCCCTTATCGATGAAAGCAACGCGGGATAAGCTCTAGTTTTCTTCTTAGACCTCATCATGTTTGTCCAAGTTAGGTGAGTGGCCACTATAAGAGAAAACAAAATAAAAAAATAAATTAATAATAATATCCTAAAAAAATTAGAATTCAAAATAAATAAAAAATTAAACTCTTATAAAATAAATAAATTAAAAAAATAGAAAATAGAAAAAAAAATAATTTTTTTTTTCGGGTTGGCACCGCGGCGTTGAATGGTGGCGCTGCGGCGCCACCCTTTCTACATGTTTATTGTTATTTTTTCTTTGGTTCGGCGTTGCAGCTTTGCAATCTGGCACCGCAGTGCCGACCCCTCAACCTATCGTAGCGTCGCGGCGCTAGGCCCACTTCTTTTTTTTTTTACCTGCAAAAATTAAAATAAAATAAAAATCAAAGAAAAATAAGTAGAAAGAAAAAAAAATTAAAAAAATAAATAAAAAACTTGGGTTGCCTCCCAAGAAGCGCTTGATTTATAGTTATCGGCTTGACTATCTCATGTTTATCATCCTGTATCCAACCACTTGATGATTTTTGGTTCATGCCATTTGGTTGTCCTTTCTTTGAACAACTTTGCTTTATTGTAGGCTTGAAAGAGAAATTCATCCCTTTCAGTGGTAGAATTTAATAATGTCTTAAGCGAATCAATGGGATCAATTTCTATGAACTCTTCTTTAATAGAATCTTTCTACCACATCGACTAGCTTAGGCTGTTGGATGTATTGAAGAAAACGTGGTGGTGGGTCAACTGAATCTCCTTTATTTGCATTTTTTCAACTTCTTTTTCACCCAGTAATTCTTCTTCAATAGGCTTGTTTGGTGGTGGGTCACACTGAATCTCTTCTTCTTGAGCTTTCACAAATTCTTCTTCAATGGGCTCGGTTGGCAATTCAATGTTCTTGCTATCCTCTTCTATCTCTTTTCCAATCCCAAATGTGTTGGCGTTACAATGCTCTTGTTCTTCTCTTCTGGGATTAGTTTCAGTATCACTTGGAAGAGTTTCTTGAAGTTGGTTGTTAATGGCACTGGCAATCTGGCCCATTTGTGTTTCAAGACTCCTAAGTGTTGCCGCTTGACTCTGAATTAATGCTTCTTGACTTTGAAGTGATGTTGAGTGCTCCTGAATGATAGTGTCAGTTCTTGCCATGAATTGCATAAACATCTCTTCCAATGAAGGATTCGTTTCTGGAACCGGTGCTTGAGCTTGTGATAAAAACTCAGGAGGAAAGGCTTGGTTGGCTGAAAAGAAAGGCTCTTGAGTGTTGTCCCAAGAAAATTTTTTGTGATCTCCCCAACTTGGATTGTAGTTGTTGGAATAAGGATTATTCTGCTGCATATTGTAGTTTCCAAAATATTACATTGATTTAGCATTGGTTGGGCACCAATCACTAGTATTTCCTTCCCCACATATTTCACAAGTTACAAACGAGCTTTGGACAGAAGATACAGACAAAGTTTCAAGCTTCTTGTTAAGTGCAGTCACCTATGCAGAAAAAGCAATGATTGCATCCCGTTTATATTCTCACATAGTGCACCTCAATCAACATAACCTAAAAATAAAGAAAAATAAAGTTTGAATTAAGATTAAAGTTGCTTGGTATTAATATTAACAAAAATAGTAAAACAATTCCCCGGCAACGGCGCCAAAAACTTGTTGTCGGATTTACCACGCAAGTGCACGTATCGTTAACAAGTAATAAAGTGAAAAGTAGAGTGTCGATCCCTTGAGGAATTGTTACCAAATTTGCTAAGTACTAAAATTAACACAACTTAATCTTATTCAAACAAACAATTAAAGATTGTTAATTAAAAACTAAATAAAATAATAAACAAAGAAGGCAATTTAAAAGATAGATTAATTAACTGAGAAAAGCCTAGGATTACAATTTCCCTCAACACTTTGCTTAAACTTCTCCTACCCTCTTAACTTAATGATATTGATTTGTTAACCTAGAGTTTTAATCTATTTATAAGTATCTTTCGATGGTCTCATAAAAATATCTCTCTTAACCAATTAACTATATTCCTATGATAATTGAATTAAAGAGAAACTCATTGAGCTTAGACTCTAAAATTGGTTACACATGACACGTAAGTGTATCTCTACCCTACATGCAGATCAATTCATCATAATAAATGAATATGAAACATATGTTATTCAATCCATATCTAACACTAAACTCCATTTTCCAAGTTGTATCTAGTTTACCAAATAAATCTAATTGGTAGTGAGCAATTAAAAGCATTAAGCACAAGATTGAATAAACAACATCAAATATCATTAAATCAAGTAATAGAGTAAAATAATCCAAACTATATGTTGGGTTCCATTGAAATCCTAGAAAAATAAATTAGTTCACGCTAAATAATGAAAATATAAAATAAAGGAGTTTCACCACCATAAATAATACAAGAAAGATAAAAAAGATTAAGGAATAAGAGAAAACTAAGGGTTGTCAAGTCTTCAATCTTCAATCTCCCAATATCTCCTTAGCCCTTTGCAAACTTGTGGTGGCAGCTCTCCCCTTAAGAAAACTAGGTTATTTACAAGCTAAGAAGTGTATAAACTAAAGTCCTAAGGGTTCCTATTTATAGAGCTCTTAAAAGCCTAAAGAAGGAAAACTTTGTGGCCAAGTAACTGCTTCCAGCTTGGACTTTCTATGTGTGAGCTGATTCTCTCCTTCTTGCTTTAGGACTCTACAAAGCTACAAAAAATATTAAATTAATAACTATATTAATCATAAAATAAATAAATTAAACTAAATTAAAAAGCTACTAAAAACAATTAATTAATAGTTTAAACTACAAGGACTTAAGCTAATCTAAAAGCACAAAATATGGTAAAATAACTCTATTTTATAGAGTTATAGCTACCACTTTAATCCACCATAATTAGTGCAAACAAGTGCAGCAACTGCTCAATGCTGCTACATGTATCGTGCACCTTTTATGCATACTAAGTAGCTCGAATTGAAATATTTCAATGACTATTTATAAACTGATTTTTCCAGCAATATATAGAACAATTCCACATATTTTCAAGGCTACAAAACCATTAAATACAGAAACTCCAGCAAGCTAAAAATCTAGAATTTTTTGCTTTCATTCTACCACCAAAATCGATCCAACAAGGCTTAAACAATTCCAAATTGAAGCCTTTCTATTGGACAACTACTTGTACAATTTAAATCAGTATTTAAATTGTTTAATACAAGTTTTAAACTTGAATTAACGTTCTACCATTAACCGAAACTGCATCAACAATAAATTTCAAAATTTCGGTTAGTGCAAAACGGATCAAAACAAATCTAAGAAGAAAACTGTTTTGTTAAACGGTAACAATTAAAACACAAATCGATTAAAAACATCACAACTTGGCTCTGATACCACTGTTAGGTTTCGATTCATGTTCAATCAGAGATCACATAATTTCAACCGTATCAAAATTGTAAAACGCAACGGAAAAATCAAAACATTCAAAGCTGAAGCCAACCAGGAATCTACTTGTGTGTTTAAAAATGATCATACAAATTAAGAACAAACAATAAGTTGAATATTCGTACCTCAGATTTCAGGATTGCCGAAAATCCCAAATCAATATTTTGACGCTCTTGTTCTTGTACACCGAGCCCGGTTGTCGCAAAACAAAGCCGTCCAATTGTCCGGCCTCCAATGGTGATCCACACTGGTAACTCGAGAAACCTTCTCAAGGTAGAGATTGTGTTTAGCGGATGACTATGCTAGTAGTCAAGGTTTCGATAAACCTTCCTTTCGCTTTTCCTCAAGCCATCGAACCAGATAAGCAAAAATCAAAAGAATCGAATTCTTCTTCTTTTCCAAGGTAGGCGGCCGCTCCAAGCAAGGAACAACGAAAAAGGCGCTAACCCCTAAAGACAAGCTCAAGGCCTGCTAAGAATAAGGTATTTATAGCTAGGTTTATTTGCATGCCAACGTTTTGGTTTAATTGCATATAAGCCTCTATACATAATTGAATAAATTAATAAAGTCATGATAACTTAATATTTATTCAATTGAACCCAATCTCATTTTAATTCAAACAATCACCTTTTGTGTGTGACCCATTAGGCCCCCAACATGTTGGCAATAAATATAAATTAATTATTTTAAGAATTTACGATTTATATTTATAGATCATGAGCGACATCTAGCAATGCATCATACCACCCAAATGTCGAGAGAGTCAATAAGGTTTGACAAGCCTTTTAGTGTACAATATGTCAGTGTAATTCGATTGCTTCCATCAAATATCCCGAAATAGAAAAGAGCATGGTGCAGTGTCTACTCTTTACCCTTTCCATATTAGTCCTGCAGCTTCTTTATTAACTTCTTAAGTATTGCCTTGGCCAAGGATTTCCATGAGTTAATATAAGTTAGGAACAAGTGAGATATGTCCCTTCATATCACTAAGGGTGATGAATCCTCTCTAGACCACTCATCCAGCTTCGTATGCTTTATGCCATACCCAATATCACCCTACCATAGGCATCCCTTCTTGGGACCCGTTCCTGATGAAATCAAAGTATGACAATTCACATACAAGATGACCTAGTGTCACAAGTCAAAGGGTTACTTACACTACTGACACATGAGATTATTTTCGTATACACTTGAGTGAAATACCAAATTGAACTCTCATAGCAGGTCACGTTCAGTGAACTTGTTCAACTAATAAGAACCCATATGTTATCCCCAAGTATCTCCATACTTCAACATATGAGATAGATTGCATGTATCATATTCATGGAGGCTTAACATATGCCAGTCTTTGAGCATTGTCAATGCACTGTCTTGACAATACAATGACCAGATACATTTTGGAAACATGGCTTTGATGCATAAGGATCCTCATAATTGTAACTCCTTACAATTCCTTTGTAGGACCATTATGTTTCATGGGCTTTATCTTCATAAGTTTTTTATAACACATTATAACAAATCTCATGGATAAAGAAATACCTCAATAACAACTATATAAATAATAACGACTAATACATAAAATGAAAAATATAGTTTGTTACAAGCAAATCACGATTGGCCTGTTGGGCTTAAACTATCAGTCTCCATAGCATGTCATCTTCTGGTGGAGTTGGAACACAATGCATATTGGGCTATCAAGAAACTGAATTTCAATCTTCATGCAACAGAAGAGAGGCGTATATTGCAACTTAATGAGATGGATGAATTTCGTCTTCAATCATATGAAAATTCCAAGCTTTACAAAGAAAAGACGCAGAAATGGCATGATAAGAAGATCATTGAATGACAATTTGAGCCAAGCCACTATGTTTTACTCTACAACTCTCGACTAAAGCTATTCCCGGGAAAATTGAAATCTCGATGGTCCGGACCTTTCAAAGTCACTAAAGTATTCTTTTATGGAGCAGTTGAGGTGGTTGAAGAGAATTCCAATCAAATATTCAAAGTGAGTGGCCAATGGCTCAAGCATTACTGGCGAGACGATTTTGACCGCCAAAAGTCCTCCATCACCTTAGCCGACCCAGAATGAGCTCGAGATAGTCAAGCCGATGACTATAAAACAAACGCTTTTTGGGAAGCAACCTAAGTTTTCAAATCTTTTTAGTTTACATTTAATTTTGCATTTTAATATTTAGTTAAAAAAATTATTTACTAAAATTATTTATTTTTCTTTTATTCTGCAGGTAAAATAAAAATTAAAAAAAAAGTCCAACATTGTAGCGCTGGTGGTGCATCAGTTAAAATATCGAGAGCTCAGCGCTGGCTCCCACTCAAACCTGTCGAGGCTCAGTGCTGCGGTGCCAAGAGACCAGCACCGCAGCACTAGGCGTTAATGTTTGTTTTTTAGTTTTTATTGGGTATCAACCCCCAACCCCTAAACATAACATCCAACAGCCCCCAAACCCTAAAACACTCTTTCCCTTTTCAAATTTCATCACTACCCATACATCTTTTCTCTCCAAATACACTTCCAACTCTACTCCAACACTTTCAAATCCCTAATCCCCTTTCTCATACCCACATACACTACACCATCTCTCTTCATTGACATCTCTACCCACAAACAACCTAATCATATTTCAACACTCCATCTTCAACAAGGATGAACTTTTATGAGATTTTTGGGTTGTCTCTCTTCAAAGTGCTCAATAGCCAAGTAAGTGTTAATTTTGTTGAAGATTCTACATGTTATTGAAAAGCTTTTGATTGTGATCATGATTTTCTTGAGATATTTAGCAATTTATGGATTTGGGTGATCTTAATATTGAAAATTTATGGATTTGGGTGATCTTAATATTGAAAATTTAGGGATTTGGGTGATCTTAATATTGAAAATTTAGGGATTTGGTGCCATTGTTAGTAAAGTTTGTGGAGTTGTGAGATTTTGATTGTGCAAGTTTGTGCCTATGGTAGATTTTGCTAGTAGAAATTGTGGAGTGGATGAATTGATTTGTGATAAAAAGAATTATGGGTTTGGGTTGTATTGTGTTGAAAATCCATAGTAAATAGTGGGTAATTGCTTATTAGTGTGAATTCTTCAAGTGGGTATTGTCAATTTCATTCATAGTGACATTAGAAGACATTGTCAATTGAGCTCGATTGTTGAGGAGTGGCTACTTGATTGTCAAAAAAAAATTGGTTATGATTATTGCATATTCAAGTGATAATTATTCAAATGGCACCAAAAAGAGCAAAAAAAAAAAAAAAAAAAAAACAAGGGCTACAGATCCAGGGTTTGATACCAGCAAATTTGTGTCAATAGTGGCAAGTGGTAGACACGCACAATCTCTCCTCCAGAAAAATCCAATTCCCTAATGGGGTTTTGATATAATCCCGTGCTTAATCGAGAAGCTCAAAATGTGATTGATTCAAGGCAATGGCATCAGTTTTGTGCCCAACCACAATCCGCAGTGATACTTATTGTTAGGAAATTTAATGCCAATGCATATGAGTAAACTGGGGGGGACAGTGTTTGTGCGAGGCTGTCAGGTACCATTCGACAGATGAACTATCAATAGATTTTATCAAACCCCTGATATTGATGATGATGAGTATGGGCAGTATTTATCTGGGAAAGTTAACTTGGATGAGGTGACTGCACTTCTCTGTAAGAACGACAACGCTTGGAAATGCTCAAAAGAGGAACCAATTTTGTTTGTAGACATCTAATTTTGTCTGAACCCCTAACTTAGGTAATTTTTCTTCCTAATGATGTTTTAGAATGCAAAAAAGCTAATCTCATCCTGCGGGTGGTATTCCGAGACTTTGTTTAAGGGGCCAAGCATGAAAAGTCAATCTGAAAAAAAAGTCAAACTCGAAAAAGTCAACCCCAAAAAGTCAACCCTTATTCAAAATCAAGATTCAAGTTTAATTGAACAATGGTGAGAATAATTTTGATAATCTGAGGTCTACAACGAGAGATATGGAGGTCGAAAGATGGGTTATGGAGATTTAGTGGAAAGGAAACCCTAATTCGATAAATTTGGGAAAAAATGCTTAAACGATCAAATTGGTCAAAATTGGAGTTATCGAAGGGAATATAATGAATGACTACAGCGATTGGAAAGGCCATTTGGAAGCAAAACCAAAGGAAGGGTCAATTTGGAAGAAAATCGAAAATTAGGGTTTTTGGTGGATTTTGGCAAAATTGGGGATAATTGAAAAAATGGCCCGATTTAGTAAAATTAAAGCCCCAAATTGATGAAAAGTGGGTAAACAAAGATAGCCCAAGGCACACTTTGAAGTAATTCCGAGAAAAGAGCCGGTTGGAGGAAAAATAGAGAAATAAGGAAATTCTCGAAATTGGAAAAAGAAAAAATCAAGTCGGAGGGGAATTTGATCGTAAAAATTGGGCATTTTTGGACCAACTCCAATTCAATATATAAAAAAGGCACATAAAAAGAAAATCTGGAAATTGTACTTGTTTTGAGTAAAATCGAGGCTTCAGAGGTTAGAGGCCAAACTTGGAAAATCCGAGAAAAAATAGCAAATGAGCTCAAAAAATTACCAAATTTCCAGATCTTAATCTTATGTTATTTGGAATATATCAGTGAAGAAAAATCAGGAATAGGAGCTCGTTTGCCAAATAGCAAATTTCGGGCCCATTAAGCTGAAATTCCAAAAAAAAAATCCCGAAAAAATAGAAAATGAGCTCAAAAAAGTTATGCAAACTTCAAGATCTCAATTTTAAATTATTTGGAAGAGATCGACGAAGAAAAATCCAGAATCGGAGCTCGTTTGCAAAATGGCAAATTTCGGGCCAACTAAGCTGAAATTCCAGAAGATAAATCCGGGGAAAATAGCAAATGGGCTAGGAAAATTATGAAAACTTTCAAAACTTAATTTTACATTATTTAAGAAGTATTGGAAAAATAAAATACGGATTTGGAGTCCGTTTTCTATTTAATCAAGTTTGGGGGGCTAAAGTGCAATTTTATGAAAATCGAAGAGGGCCCTTTTTGCAATTGAAAAAATAGGGAGAGGGCTGGAATTTGAAGGGTCATTTGGCCAAGCCTAAGTAAAGGAGTGGTTTTGCTGAGTTCTTTCATCCAAAGGCCAAAATTGGATAGTAAGGTGATTATTTTTTGATCAAGCCTTTGTGATTTTGTCACATGGTCCAATGAATGACAAGGAAGGATGTCAACATTATGGTTACATATTTTTGAACAGCTGTATTTGTTAGGGGCTGATCACTTAGTCTAAAGGTGGTAATTTCATATTTTTAGCATCTTTGATTAGTGGCCTTTAGATCAAATTAGCTAGGGAAAAAATGACAGCATCCTTACACATTTTTAGACCATTCAGCAGCCTTAGGGGGGAGAAGTCAGATTTTGTGTAATAGAGTAGCTATTCTTGAGAAAAAAGAGAGGAAAAAGAAAAGACAAAGAAAAAAAAAGGGTTTTCTTACTACTCTTTGATTTGGAAAGCTAAAGCAAGGTAGCTATTTTCTTTCATGCTCTCCTCCATACTTTGTTCATATGATTTTGTTATTTTCATTTTCATTGTTATTTTATTTTCTTTCATGAAATAAAATTGTTTTTCAAAACAAGTTCCAAAAGGTTCCTATCTTACGTTTTCATGAAAAAATCAAAGAAAAACAAATTTTTACTCATTTTTTTTTTGTTGGTCGAATGGTCTCCTTGGGTTGCTTGTGTTGTGTTTGATTTATTTCCTATGTTGGTTGTCATATGTTAGCATGTTTTGATGTTCTAACATTTTAAAATAATCAAGATATGGAGCTTGTTTTTAACATTCTTTACTTGTTCTTATTTTGCTGATTTTATCGTTTATTTTCATGTCTACTTACTTTGTTTGCTATGTATAATTTTTTGTCTTCACTATATTAAGTTGTTCATGTGTTTGTGTTAATGCCATACCATGTGTTTGTTTTTTTGTCTAGCTATGTTCATGCATTTGCATCATGTTTATTTGCTCTAACATGTTTCCTTTTAAGTCTTACATATCTACCATGCCATATGTTTGTGTTATTTCCATGCTAGGATTTCACCATCTTGATTAGTGACCATTCGGCTACCCCTATGTTGTTTTGTCTTTGTGTGCATTTTCATCTTGTTTAGTTGACATGCTTGCATTTCTATGTCATGATATTGTGTATTTGATTTACTATGCCATGTGTTTGTGTTATTTCCATGCACTTCCATGCTCATTAGGTCTAGGTCACATTTGCATTGCCATGCATTTCATGCATATTAGGTCTAGGTTGCATTTATTGCCATGCAATTTCATCTAGGCATTAGGTCATCTTTTATGCCATGCATTTTCTATGTCATTTAGGCCTTAGATCATGCATTTAACGTGCTGTTTGTTCATGCATTTCATATCATCCCACTTGATTTTTGACTTAAGCCAATCAATGGCTCTAAGCCAAGCTCACATGAGCATGCTTGTGGAAAATTGAGATTGTCAAGTTGGAATTTCTACCTTTGTGATTTTTTTCATTATGAAATCCTTGTCCAAATTTTTAGCAATTTTTACTACTATTTGTAGGAACTTAGAGGAGTCTCAAATATTTTTATTCTAATTTTTGAGTGATTTTATCAAAGGTTTAAAAATGTTTTTTTGGCTAAACAGTTTTTCACCTAGTGTTCTAACTTTCGTGATTTTTTTCTGGTAGGTCATCCTTAGTCTAAAACTTAAGCCAATTTTTTTCCATAGAGTTTGACATGTTCTGAGTCTCCCATAATTTTTTCAGATGTTTTTAAAATTTTAAAAATAGGTAAAAAAATCATGTTTTAAAACTGGTCAGTAAAGTCATATTTGATTTCAAGGGAAAAATAATTTTCTGTTTTGGCTAACGCATTAAGTGATAGCTGTTTTAAAACCTTAGCTACTGTCCTAGGTTGATTTCTAGGTCATTTTAATCCTAAAAAATGATTTTACAAAGCTCGAGTCAAGGGTGGTCAAGTCCAGGTTTCCAAAGCTAGGAAAATAGCCTTTTTCAAAGGGAATTTCAGCCTAGTGCCATTTTAATCCAAAATTTTTAAAATTGTTTTCAAACCAATCACAAAGTATTTTTGATTTAGAAAATTTAATTTGATGTCCTTTCCTAAGATAGTCAGATATCCTTTTAGATATACGAATTTACTAAAAAATAGAAAAAATACACTTTCATGCATTGCATTTTCCATGTTCATGCATATTGTATAATATATGATTTTTGCTATGAATATTTCTACGGCTATGTTATTGTTTTGATTTATATTTCATGGTGTTATATTGTTTGTTATATGATTGGGAATATTCTATGTTATCCTATGCTTTTTACTTAGTCATTTATTTTTGTCACATCATTTAGGTCTATTATGTTCATGCATTATTTTTATTATTCACATGCATATTTCATGATAATATTATTCTATGTTTCATATCATTTCATGTCATTTAAATTTCACCATGTCATTTAAATTATATCATGTCATTTAGGATATACTATGTTACTTAGACTATATTATGTCATGTAGAATATACTATGTTACTTAGATTATATTATGTCATTTAGAATATACTATGTCACTTAGATTATATCATGTCATTTACATTATATTATGTCATACATGTTCATATTCATATTTTTTTTAAATGTTTTGAAAAGATAATGGTTTTAAATAAAATAAAGTTATTCCCAAGTTAAAATAATTCATGTGTTCTCTTCTGGGTTGCCGGGGAGGATATCTTCAATTATCATTAATAAAGGAATATCTTTCTTTCAAAAAACGAGAATGATTCGAAAAGTTTTCCAAATAAATAAAAATTTCTATATTTTACAGCGTTTGTCTGGAATATAGGAAAATTTTGAATTAATAAATTACGGATCATTTTCAATTAAAAATGGAATTATTTTTCTTTAAATTGAGAAATATTTTGAAATGCCAAATCTAAAACCGACTTTTTAGCAAGCCTTGAGATAACACACGATTAATAAGGTATCGTTTTATACGGGCGTTGTGGGGGTGTTAATCCTTCCCCGCACGTAACCGAGTCCCGAACCCGTTTTCTTTGATTTTCTCTGGTTTAAAAACGCAGACTTGAAATTGGTTTTTAAAATGTTTTAATTAATTTAAAATGTTTTTACAAAATTGATTTTAATAGGTGGCCAATCACACCTAACCAAAAAAAGATTGGTGGCGACTCCATGTCTTTTTTTTCGAGATTGTTTTCAAACCCTTATTTAATTTCGAAAGGAATTAAGTCGTCTTTTCCTCTGTTTTCCCCAATGTCACACTTAACGAATAAAGTCTCGCGATTAGACTTGTTATTTTTTAGGTTGCGACAGCTTGGCGACTCCACTGGGGACATTTAGAGAGTCAGGCCTAGAACTAGTTGTGTGTTATTAAAATCTCGGTTTTGTTGGTTTTTAGTTGGTATTTAATTTTAATTCCCACATTTTTTTTAACAAAAAAAAAATAAAAAGGAGAATTTTGAAAATAATAAAATGTTTTTAAATATGTTTATATTCATTTACGTGCATTTTATTATTGTTTTCCAGTTATTTAATATTGTATATTACTATTGCATTTTTGTTGGTTAATGCGCTACACTATTCTTGATCTTTGTTCAATAAATTGTCAGGGTATCTAGGATAGAGGTTGTAGAATATATGGTGAAAGGTTTGTTCGTTCCACCTCACACACTACACGTGCATTTGCATAACATGAGCTCTATATCCAAGTTCCGTCCCTTCAAGTGGAAGTAAAATACCTACGCTTCGTATGGCAATAGCCTCCGCATAAGCTAGCGAAACATTTTCGGAGTATCAGATTACCTACGCTTCTTGTGGTAATAGCCTCCGCATAAGCCGGGGAAATGAACTCTAACGAATTGAATCCGCTTTTATCGGGGTGCCTTACTAGCCTTCACCGGCGACAGTGAGGAACAATTTAGGGCCTTTATAACCGATTCACCCTTATATAGTGAACCTAGGCGAAGCCATGCTGAATTTCCGTTAGATGCACCGAAGCTAAGGGGACATGGAGGAACACTTCTGACCTTTTGCTATTTATTTTACAGTTCGCATAAACTGGGCAAGGATGAACGTACATTGCCCATAGTAAATTTTAATTTCTGCCCTAAAGGCATCGTGATGCCGAAATAAATAGATACTGCTGGGGCAAGTGTTCACTAAATTTTTGAAATTGAAAATATAAAAAATTCTTTTTCAACATTTTGCATTTTGCACATTTCATACATATGTGAATAGAGCATGTACATTTATGGTTGTATTGTTGATTCATTCTTTGCAATAAACGGATGGTGATAATAATCACATTTGATGATTTCATAAACATTCATTGGTTGAATAAGAATTGTAGACCGGTAGTGTTGAATAAACATTTGGATATTGTACCATAGTAGGATCCACTACCCCGAAATTCTTTTGAAAAATAATATGTTGGTTTTTCATGGAGAAAACATGTTTCAAAAAAAATCATAGATTAAATTTGGAAGCAAATCTTGCATAATGATATTTTTGAATAATCAAGATTTGACCCCACCAATTTCGTGTAATTACTGATTAATTTCTTTGTATATACCTTTGTGTTAATTCATTTATTCTTTACATGTATCATTTGGACATCTTGTTATAGTCCTAAACATGCATAGTCATTCATTGTAGAATACATTTCTGATATACATGGTCATTCTTTGTATACACCCTTGTGTTAATTTATGAATTCTTTACATCATGTTACAGTCCTAACATGTATGGTCATTCATTTTAGAATACATTTGTGATATACATGGTCATTCTTTGTATACACCCTTGTGTTAATTTATGAATTCTTTACATCATGTTACAGTCATAGCATGCATGCTCATTCGTTGTAGAATACATTTATGACATGCATGGTCATTATATGTATATACCCATGTATCAGTTTATTCATTCTTTACATGCATCATGTTAGCATCATGTTGCATTTATGACAAAAATAGTCAGCATAGCTTCTTTTAATATTCATGCATTAATTTATTGGCATTGTGTTGCATTTATAACATATATGGTCAGCATATTTTCTTTATGAATACCCATGCATTAATTTGTTTATTCTTTACATGTATCATATGGGTATCATATTGCATTCATGGCTTATTCATCATGAAACACATTTGGAGGGGTAAAATGCAAGTTGGCTTAGCTTTAAAAGTCTTTGAAAGAATTTCCATTTCAAATCAGAGGTATAAGAAGTACTGAGTACTTTTTTAATACAGGCTAGAGCTATGGAGACTGAACAAGCTGCCCGAATGGAAAGAATAGAAAGAGTACAGGAAGAATTGCGAGAACAGCTGGCAAAGTCTCAAGCAAAATCTAGAGATCAGATGACTAAATTGATGGAGCTAATGTCCGCCGTAATCAAGGGAAAGGGATACACTAAAAAATTTGCCGCCAAAGAAAGGTTAAAGGCACAAAATGGTCAGATTTAGGTCATGATGTTGGATGGCCAAAATACAGTTAATCCCAGCAACATTCAGAATTTAGATGATCCAGCTAAACAAGCAAAACTTAAAATGGTTGAGTCGAATGAGGTTGAGTTGGCTGATTCCCAAGGTTCATCTAAATTCTAAACGTTGTTTGGTCCCTGATTTGGGACCGGGCAGTAGAAAGTATAGATGTATTTGGGAGTGTAGACGCAAAAGAACGTTGTTTGGTCCCTGATTTAGTCATTCCTCCTAAATTCAAGGTCCCCAACTTTGAGAAATATGATGAGACAATCGATCCGTCAGCCCACATCATTATATTCTGTCGAAAGATGACGGGTCATATAGATAATGATAAGCTTTTGATCCATTGTTTTCAGGATAGCCTCAGTGGGTCCGCAATTAGGGGGTATATTCAGTTGAGCAAGGATCAGATTCTCTCTTGGAATGATCTAGCTAAGGCTTTTCTAAACCAGTACAAGCATATGACCGATATGGCGCCTGACCGTCTCACTTTGCAAAATATGGAGAAAAGAGCCACAGGAGAGCTTCAAGGAATATGCTCAGGTGTGGATTGATATGGCCGCCCAAGTACAACTACCCTTGACACAGAAAGAAATCACTGTCCTTTTTGTGAATACACTACGGGCCCCATACTATGATAGACTCGTCGGCAATGCCACAAAGAATTTTGCGGATATGGTAATTTCAGGGGAGATGATTGAGAATGCTATCAATGATGGGAAACTTGAAGGAGAAAGAACATCCAATACCGAGATAAATGGGGCATCTAAAAAGAAAGAGGAAGATACCCAAGTCGTGGAAGGCTTTGCCCCACCTTTTCAATTCTCCTCATATCAACCATTTTACCCTACCCTGAACGTCTCTCAAGGTGCTTATCCTTACCAACCAATGCCTGCAACCACGCCAGCATTTACATCTGTCTATCAATCTAATACCCGTGGGAATAATCGAAGAGGGCATACAAAGCGAGGAAGAAATCAGGTTGACCCGATTCCTGTGTCATACAGTAAGCTACTACCTCAACTCATACAGAATCACCTTGTGACACCCATGCAATTAAAACCTCTGAAGCCCCCTTATCTGAGCTGGTATGATGCTAATGAGTGTTGCGGTTATCATTCTGGCATTTAGGGCCACTCAACGGAGAACTGCCCCACTTTGAAGTACAAGGTCAAGGATCTCATCAAGACTGGTTCGATAAGTTTCGAAGATGGGAAAGCCAAGTGTCATAAGAGACATGGTGCATAATCATACTAGGATTTCCAATGCATGTAGTTCTATAAACTTCGATGATGAAAGCACTTGTCTCATGTTGATATCTACATGAAATAAATAAATTTTGAATTTAAATGTTTTGTGTTCGTTATGTTTTAATAATGAATTTGCAGAAAAATGAAAATTTGAGAAATTTTTTTGTAAACAATAATAAGGGGTTTACATATGAAGTAAGGAAAAGTCTCGAGAATATTGATGAACATTGTTAAAAATGACCCAATACCCTCCCCCCTCTCTTTTGGGCTTTTTCTATGCCTAAATCCTTTGAACAAAGATCACTTGGAAGACCTAATACTTCAAGGAATATGAATGATTCAACTTTATAAACCATTGTCATTGCAGAATAAGCAAAGATGTAGATCCTAGTCTAGGCTATGAGCAAAGGAACGAAAATTTTTGAAAATTTTTCAAGCTCCTCGAAAAATCGAACAAACGAGACATTCTTTCAAGAATCTGAATTGTGGTAATTCGGTATGTGTCAAGGTTGTGTCAAAACCATTCACATCCTTTCCCAATAACCACAAAACACCAATTGCCCAAACATCACTTCATGATTAACCCCCGAGGCACAATGACCGAACCATCCCATGTCCTAGAGAGAACCTAATTTTTGGTAATATTTTCCTTGGTATTTCAAACAAACCTAAGATTGAAACTCAGCCTTTTCAAAATAGATCTAGACTTGCTATGTTCCTCGTAATGATACAAATTCCCAAGGTTGATCAAATTGGGGCATCATATCTGGAAATGATGATACGTGGTGAATAAGGATCGATTAACGCATGAATCATTGGGGGCATGCGAAAAAAAAGAGAAGAAAAACGAAAAATTTGTGATATCATGCATATAAGAATTAGGATGATTCCGAAGTGCAAAATGAAATTCTAATTATCTATTTCCCCTGAGGATTGCTTTTCAATAAGAATATTTGTGCTTGATATGAGAAATGGCAATTTTTCATATTCTTTTCACAAAAAGAAATTATCCATAGTCACCCCTTTTAAGTCGAAAGAATTCTTTCTTCAATGAACCCTGATCAAGGATCACCCTCTACGCTGGGGGGCAAATGCGAGGAAAGATCTTCTCAAAGATCATTGATAAATGAATCCTAGCTCGAAGACAGATACAAAGCAAATTGAGCTCCTAAATAAATACGGGCTCACTTTGTCGAAATGAAAAAATAGCAAAATGGAAGCCAAGAACAAAACAAAAGAAATGGAAAAAGAAAAAACACAAAACACAAAACAAAACAAAACAAAAATATGAAAAAGTATGGCAAATGAAAGCCAAAAACAAAGAAGAAAATGAGCAAAGTAAAAAGTCCAAAAAGTCCAAAAATGGACAAATGCTTCAAAGGGAATCCTTCTCAAGAAATGATCATTGATCTGATCACCTTCAAACATATATTTTTGGACCTATTTATCCTTTCTTTCTGAACCCCGAACCATGGCCTACATTACGTGCTTTAAAAGTCCATTTTGATCAAGCATTAATATTTAACTTGAAGGGTTTTTCCTTAGATTTTATCCCATCTCATCGAGTTATCATTTCACTGTGGAAGAATTTAGAATTCTCAAGTGCGTGGTAGAACAACAAAAAAAAAAAGAGAAAGAAAAATGGGACTCTAGGGAGAAAACCTAAAAACCGGCGATATAGAGTAAAATGGAAATTGTCGATGCCATCTATGTTATTACCAATGCCACAACAAAAGAAGTGGTCATCGAGAAACATAAAGGTATTCCTGAACCTCCCAAAATGCCAGCTCTCATTCGGAGGATTGACGTCAAAAACTGAGATTTTTTCCCTCCAAAATCAACTTTCCAGTTTAAACATCCCGGCCAATCTTGATGCTTGTCAAAATGCTTTGATATGGAAATTAAAAGAATGTTGAATTTGTTTGGTTCTCAATGCATTCATGATTTATAAAACCTTTTCCATCTATGAGCCTAGAAAGGACATATATTTTTGTTATGAGGTTTTTCTTCGATCAACCAAAATCTTATTATACCAAGCCTTGCCAATTCAAATTGAAAAATTCAGATTGACACTTAGGGAAATTTCTAACACTGATCATCAGTCTTCAAAAGATTCGCACATCACATATTGTGGGGTTAATATTTTTGGCTTAGAAGTTTTCAGTAAATGAGCAAAATTGTCTTTCAAGAATGGGAAAACAAATAAAAATATTTTTGAAATAATCATTTTTGATGTTGACATGAGACAAGGGTTTTTCTAACCCAAAGGTATGGAACTACTAGGGTAGATCTTGACTTCCAGATATGAGAAGAAGAAATAGAACCCGGTTCAGACTTCTATTGATAAGAGTTTGAAAACTGTTAGGGAAAAGAGATAGCCAAAGACCGAAAAGGGAATGATCTTTTATGGGGCACGAGTGTTCAAAATATACTCTGATTTGAAAAGGAAAAATGAATTGGAAAGGCTAAGCCAAAGTTTAGAAAAAAACGATTGGAGGCATTTGCATTGCCACTATTTCATAAGCATCTGCATTTACACCCTTCATGGATATTTGCATTTGCGTCATCTCAAGAAGTTACATCATTTCTAGAATTATTGCATTTTCATTATTGTGTGGTAACTGCAGTTACACCATACATAGACCACTTACATGAATACGATTGGAGACATTTGCATCTGCATCAAGAAGCATTTGCATCCATCTGAGACATTTGCATGTGAACCATGAAGCATGTGCACCATTTCCAACATCTGCATTTGCACCAAGAAGAATTTGTATCAATCCAAGACATTGACATTTGCACCAAGAAGCATTTGCATTAATCCAAGACATTTGCATTTGCACCAAGAAGCATTTGCATCAATCCAAGACATTTGCATTTGCACCAAGAAGCATTTGCATCAATCCAATACATTTGCATTTGCACCAAGAAGCATTTGCATCAATCCAAGCCATTTACATTTGCACCATGAAGCATGTGCATCTTGTTAAGGACATTTGCATTTGCATCCTCTCTCAAAGCTTTCAAGTTAATTTTCAACACGTTTTTAAAAGTGAGCAAGTCTTCGGTAGTGATACCTGAAGCCTCTGGTGGAGATATCCAGAGTTTTACAATTTTAAACAGTGAACAAGTTTTCGGTAGTGATAGCTGAAGCTTCTGGAGGAGATATCTAGAATCTTACAAATTTAAACAGTGAACAAGTCTTATGTAGAATTTTCTGGAGGAGATATCCAGAATTTTACAATTTTAAAAGTGAACAAGTCTTCGGTAGTGATAGCTGAAGCTTCTGAAGGAGATATCCAGAATTTTACAGTTTTAAAAGTGAACAAGTCTTCGGTAGTGATAGCTGAAGCT
The DNA here is from genome assembly GCA_030761205.1 of Fremontodendron californicum. Lineage (NCBI taxonomy): Eukaryota > Viridiplantae > Streptophyta > Magnoliopsida > Malvales > Malvaceae > Fremontodendron > Fremontodendron californicum. Next base: position 23,459,109 of record JAULJL010000008.1, read on the forward strand.
TCTGGAGGAGATATCCAGAATCTTACAATTTTAAAAAGTGAACAAGTCTTCGGTAGTGATAGCTGAAGCTTCTGGAGGAGATATCCAAAATTTTACAGTTTTAAAAGTGAACAAGTCTTCGGTACTGATAGATGAAGCTTCTGGAGGAGATATCCAGAATTTTATAGTTTTAAAAGTGAACAAGTCTTCGGTAGTGATAGCTGAAGCTTTTGGAGGAGATATCCAGAATTTTACAAATTTTAAACAGTGAGCAAGACTTCAGAGGGGAATGATCACTTGGTTTATAGGCTTAAGAAATCTATATATGGCCTAAAATAAGCCTCCCGTCTTTGGTATTTAAAATTCCATAATGTTATTTCTTCATTTGGTTTTACGGAGAATATCATGGATCAATGTATATAGCATAAGGTTAGTGGGAGCAAAATAATTTTCTTAGTCTTTTATGTAGATGATATTCTACTTGTTTCAAGTGATTTGGGTTTACTTCATGTGGTTAAACGATTTCTCTCGATGTAATTTGATATGAAAGATATGAGTGAAGCTTCTTATGTCATAGGCATAAAGATTGAGAGAGACAGATCCTGAAGGATATTAGGATTGTCTCAAGAAGCCTATTTCAATAAAATTTTAGAGAGATTTCGCATGAAGGATTGTTCATCTACTGTTGCACCTATTGCCAAAGGTGACAAGTTCAGTTTAGAACAAAGCCCAAGAAATGATTTAGAGAGGGAACAAATGAAAAACATTCTTTATGCTTCCGTGATTGGGAGTTTAATGTATGCTCAGGTTTGCACAAGACCTGACATTGCATATGCAGTTGGAATGTTGGGAATTTATCAAAGTAATCCAAGTTTGGAGCATTGGAGAGCTGCAAAGAAATTCATGTGATACCTCCGAGGGACTAAGGACAACAAGCTTACATATAGGCGGTCTGATCATCTAGAAGTGATTGGATATTCAGATTTTGACTTTGCTGGCTACCTTGACTCGAGAAAGTCAACATCAGGATATGTCTTCTTATTAGCTGGAGGGGCCATTTCTTGGAGAAGTGCAAAACAATCTTTGCTTGCTACTTCTACCACTGAAGCAGAGTTTGTATCATGCTTTGAAGCAGCATCACAGGCTATATGGTTAAGGAGTTTTATTTCGAGGCTTGAAGTTGTTGACACAATTTCCAAGCCATTGAGGATTTACTGTGATAATTCCGCTGTAGAGTTTTTGGCCAAGAACAATAAGAGCGGAAGTCGTAGTAAGCACATTGACATTAAGTATCTAGCTATTCGAGAACATGACAAAGCAAACAAAGTGGTTGTTGAACACATTAGCACTAGATTGATGATTGTTGATCCATTGACAAAAGGTTTACCACCTATTGCTTATAAAGGACATGTTGAGCATATGGGACTCAATTCTATTATGTAGTTTTATGTGATTGAGATACCCTTGTGTTTGAATTTCGTCGATTTGAAAGACTCCAGTAATTTCATATTTGCCTTCTCTTATTTAGTTGTATACATGAAGTTTAGAGAACGGCAATGCATGTTTGGATTTCGTTTGGTGACCCTGAATGAGCATTTGGAAGTTCGTTCATAAAGATATGTACCACATATGGTTCTCATTCAAAAGAGAAAGTTGCATTGTAATACATGGAAGGTAATACTTGTTCTAAAGGACTTACCGCCATGATTCATGCAATTTAAACTCTTCTGTTTGAGTATAAAGATACTATATCTATGGGAAACTTTTTAAGAAGGTATCAATATTAAAATGGTACATATTAAATGTTGAATGGGCCAAGTGGGAGAATGTTAGTCACATTGTTGACTATGTGGCCCATTATCATTGACAATTACTTTCTCTTAGATGTGGATATAGTGAGACATGTAACAAAGGGAGTAACTTCCCATGAGTTATAGCCTCTATTCTTTTGATGGAAAAGAAGACAAGTAAAAAAAAAAAATAGTGAATCAGAGAATAAAAGGATCCTGGTCTAACAAGAAAGTCTATGATTTCTCCATCAATTGCATGGATTAAGGTCTTTGATTGACTAGACAAAGATTTCTCAATTCATTTTCTACAATTGGTATTTGTGGTTTTCTCACAATTGGAATCTGATTTCTATGGTTGGAGGTATGTGTTCTTAAGCTTCTGCTTAAGTTTATCAATATTCTTGATGATATATATTGCTAACAAAAGATTCATGCCCGATTTAATTTGAAAACCGCTCTCTGCATCTAGCAAATCTAACAAACCCAAACTTTCTACCCCTCCCGCTTCATTTTCTCGGAATGAAGACGTCAACAACTTTCCCATGATTTAGGAAAATTTTCTACAACCACTTTCAATTTACCGTTTCTGCTTTGACGACAAACAGTTGAGAGATGAAAAAAATCTTGTATTTCGCTACCCCTACTAAATCCACACTAAACCCTAGACTTCTGGAACCAGTATAATTCCTCCTGGGTAAGGATATTATTATACTCCCGAACCAGCTCTAGTTCAACTCCTCAAGATGTTGTGATCGCCTATTAGATAATATACGTTGAATACCATCAATCTTGCCAGGCATGCAAACATTTCTTGCTCCCAAATAAATTGCCAAAAGTCTCATAATTCCATTTTTTTTTAACTCTCGGCTCTCGGCCAACAAATTTTTTTTTTTTTTTTTGCTAAGTCAAAATGGATTTTGTTAAAGGAGTAACCAACATGTTACACCCCCAAGTTAGACAAACCAGAGAATCAAAGATTTTGAAAAGCCAGAACAACACCAAATTAACATCTAACAAAAACATCGCAAAACATAAAGAAGACAAAAACTAAAATCACAACATCCAAATACATATAGTCCGATTAGCAAAAACAAACATGGAAAAACTTCAAAGGAATTGAAAGCTTGAACATACCAAAATATAACAGAAGTCGCAGAGTTCTCTCCCATGAATCAGATGTAAATGAAGGAATCTCGCTGATTGTACTTTGTTCTTGATTTTTGTAATGACCGCCAGTAATAGCAAGAAGATTTTAAATCGAATTGAAAATTTTATTTGTAAATTAGATAATCGTATTTCTAAGTTTTATTTGTAAATCGAATAAATCTTATTAATAATTATTTAATATAAAATATTCAAAATGAAAATTTTAAAATATAATGAATAAAAATACTCGTTTTCATCTCAATTCAAAAGTTTATTAATCAAATAAATTCATTCAATGAGATTTTTTTAATGGAATTAAAATTTTTATTTATAAATTAGATAAATCTTATTAATATTTATGATAGAATATTTAAAATATTACAATTTAAAAATATATTTAACAAAAATATATACTTTCATCAATTAAAAAGTTTTTTAAAATCAGTTCATTTATGTATATTTAAGATTATAAATATAGATTTAATAATATATATATATATATGAAAAGCAAAAGTTTTTGATTAAATGTATTTTAATCTAGTCAAGTTCTAGTAATTCTTTGTATGGACATTGCAACTTGATTATATTAGACTTGCTCAAGGGGCGGGTTATCCGTCCAAACTCAAAGGTTCGTCCATATTTTGGAGGTTTGGACAAAAATATTAGGCCCGAATATGGGCTTGGGAAAAAAAATGAGACCCATTTAAAAAATAGACCGGGCCTTGGCTCCAACATTCAAGGCCTGAGCCCGACCTGTTTTTTATTTATATAATATATTATTTTTATATTTTATTTATTATGTAATTTATATTATATAAAAATTAAATATATATAATATTATAGTGTGAATATTTAAAAATATGCTAAATTATCCATGTTTATGAACTTAATAAAAGAAAAAAAGAGATAAATTACTAAAAAATAAATAATAAAAAAAAATATTTGTTTAACCTTTTTTAGGAAAAAAAATAATATGGACGGGCCTAAACGGGTTTGGGCTACCCATTTACAAATATGGGCGGGCTTGGGAAGAATTTGAGGCCCAATATTTTGGGTAAGGTCGGATTTGGACAAATATATATGATGTTGATACCATGCCTAAACCCGATCCAAATATGGCCTGACCCATGAACACCTCTATATTACACTACCGCAAGAGATCAGGCTCCATATTTAATTAAGCTTAACAAAAATTACATTCTCTCCAAACATTATTATTTTGCATAATTGTGTTTTCATGCTTAATTAATAACACGAGTGCCAAGGTTCCATGTTCTTTGGAATACCTTACGTAAATGAAAAACTACCTCAAAACACTTTTCAAATTAATATGAAGTCAGTAGAAGTTTACGTACGAATGATTTGTCTAATTAATTTAAAATTACAATCATCAAGACCAGCTGACTCCGTTCACCTGCAGCCCTCCTTGTCGCTAAGCGGCATTAGAGTCCCTACCCTAATCTTTTGATATTGTAAACATTCGTGGGCAATACAGCAAATAGGAGCTTTAAGGGCGTTTTTTTTTTAAGCTTAGGGGGTTTTTTAAACTTCAGTAAAATGTTCGCCGCCTTTCTTAAAAACGCTGCAACAAAAGCCGATGAAAACATCACCAACACATTTAGTGGCGTTTAAATGTACATCTGCGGCATTTCTAAACGCCAAAATTGAACGTTGGAAAGCAGAATTGGAAGGCCCTTTGGTGGCAGTCGTAAAATTTATTGGCGTTTGTTTTAATAAACGTTGTATTAACCTAATTTTGTCTGGGTTAAGTCCGATAATAAATCAAGTTGAAGCCTTTGATGGTTATTCGATAGTCCGATTTTGTTTGTTTTATCTTATGAGATTAAATATCATTAATTAAGTCCATTATATCAAATGAACTTTAAATCGGATGTTATTTTGATTGAACTCAAGTTCATTTGAATTTGATTATTTAATCGGGCTTAAATCGAACTTAATCTTTTAATTAGGTTAGATCTTGAATTAGGCCATATGGGTTTTGATATTATTATTATTATTATTATAATGTTCTTTTATTTTTATTGTTTAATTAAAATTTGAAAATTAAAAAAATATATATTTGACAAGCGACTGACAGCTGAAATTAGGCTGCCAGCAGCCTACAAATAAAAGAACCCTGCTAGCCCCTCACGCCACTAACCCAACACTCAACAATCCCTACACTCAACCAAGGGCTACAAAAAAAAAAGGAGAGGTTAAAGGGGTTTGAAAAACAAAAGAAAGACATCTTGGAGAGGGGGCATAAAAGAAGCTACAAAGGGGGCACGATGGAAAGGAAAAAAAAAGGGGGAGAGCTTTGGGAAGAAAAAGGCTGGCAGCTAAAGGAAAATTGGGAGAAGGCAGATATGGCCAGAGATGGGTTTCGGCCAACTAGACCACTAGAAAGAGAGGTTTTTTTTTTCTTTTAAAAAAAAAATAAAACAAAAAGAAAGGGGGGAAGAGAGTTTGGTGGAAGCTACAGAGGGAGCACGAAAAAGGAGCAGTTCAGAGTCTCGGGAGGTTTATATATATATATATATATCTATATCTAATGTTGTTTGTCTTAGATGTAGTATATTGTGATGCATATTTAGTATTTGATTATATATATATATATATGTCTAATTTATTTGATTTGGATATAGCATATTATGTAGTATATTTGGTGTTTGATTATTTTTCTCTCATATGCCTAATGTTGCTTGTCTTGGCTAGGGTCTATTGTGGTGCATGCTTGATGTCTATGCTATTTCATTTCATTTCTATTTTTTATTTACGTTTCATGTTAGTTCATAATTTTAATTTTTTTTTTTATCTATTTACCTTACTTGTTATAATAGTTATTATTATTTTTATTATGATCTTACCTTATTTTATTTTATTTTATTAAATGCATTATTAATCTTTTAAAAAAATACAAAATGACATTTTGGTGCATACATAATAAAAGCGAATGAGAATTACCGACGATGAAATTCGAAGGACGCCACGGTAGTGATTACTAAGATATCTTGAGGTGAGAGAATATTGTTAAATATCACCACAAGTGGTGGGAGTATTTAGTGATATGCTAAATACAAAAATTCGTTTTCATTTCAAAAATGGAAATAATCAAAATAAAAATGAATAAAGAATGAATGTTTATGTGCTTGATACTTTGCCATGCTCGTGTTTTTAAATATTATGCTTCGTATGTTTAATCGTGTATTATGTATTTAATCACATGTCTTATATGCGTAACTGTGTGCATTCCAGGTTTAAAATTTCTCATCATACGCATTCAAAAAAATGGATGTAAATTGCCGACGACGGAATTCGAAGGATATCACAGTTGTGATTCCTAAGATATCTTGAGGTGAGAGGATCTCGTTAAATACCACCAAGAGTGTTGGGAATATTTAATGAGTATTCTCGATAATAAGTTTACGTTCACTTTCGTTTTCAAAAAAATAATAATAACAATTCTTGTAAAAATTCAAAAAAATAAACATGTTTCAAAAAAATAAAATGAAATAAAAGAGAATTACTTTTAAATGCCAATGTTAAGTCCATTAAATCGAGATTTAAGATAACACGTGATTAAAAGGTACCGTTTTCTAAACGGGCGTCGCGGGGGTGCTAATCCTTCCCCGCACTTAACCAACTCCCGAACCCGATTTTGTTTTCTCTCTAGTTTAAAGCGCAGACTTCAAAATTGGTTTTAAAAAATGTTTTAATTAATTTTAAATATTTGACTAAAACTGGTTTTAATAGGTGGCCAATCACACCTAGCAAAAAAGATTGGTGGCGACTCCATTTGTGTTTTCAAAATCGTCTGGTGGCCAAAAAATCGTTATGACAGCTTGGCGACTCCGCTGGGGACCCACAAGAGAGTCAGGCCTAAAATTGATCACGTGTTATCAAAGTCTCAATTTTGTTGGTTTAATTGGTATTTAACTTTAATTCTCACATTTTTTTTATTAATAAGGAAAATTTTGAAAATAATAAAATGTTTTTAAATATGTCCATATTCATGTGCATACATTACTATTGTTCTCTGGTTACTTAATTTTATATATCATTATTGCTCTTTGATTAAATTATTACCTTACATTGTTTATTCTTTGCCTTGGTATATTATCGGGGTATTCGGAATATGGGTTATAAAGTAGGTGATAAAAGGTTTGTTTGTACCTCCTCACACACTACACTTGCATTCGCATAACATAAACTCTATACCCGAGTTTCGTCCTTTTTAAGTAGGAAGTAAAGTAAACTATGCCTTCGTGACTAATAATCCGCATGGGCTAGCGAAATACTTCCGGAGTATGATATTCCTATGCCTTCATGATTAACAATCTGCATGGGCTAAGGAATAAATACTCTAACAAATTGAACCCGTTCCTCGGATCGGGGTGCATTACTAGCTTTCACGGGCGACAGTGAGGAACAATTTGGGACCTTTAGAATTCAATCGAACCGCATATAGTGAACCCTACAAAGTCGAACCCAGGTAGAGCCATGCCGAATTTTCGTTAAATATACCAAAGTTAGGAACACATGGAAGAACAACCTTTTTTCTATTTGCTTTACATTCTAAATAAGCATGGTACACCGGGTTGGGATGAACGTACATTGCCCGTAATAAGTTTATATTCTGCCCCCAAAGGTGCCGTGATGCCTAAATAAGTTGATACTGTTGGGGCAAATATCTATTAATTTTTTAAAAAAATATATATATTTCTCCTTAAAAAAAATGAGAAAAAAAATATGAAAAAAGTAAAAAAAAAATGAATGAAATGAAATGAAAAAATGAGAATCATAAAAAAACTTTGTGATAAAATATTGTTGTGAACAGTAATAAAATTTTCTTTTAGTTTTGTCTTTTTGTAGAAAAATGAAAAAAAAATGTTGAAAAGAATAGTTGTCGGAAAAGAAAAACAAAAAAAATCACTCTTTAATTCTTTGTACAGTATGTTCATACTTTTTCTTTTTTACATGCATACATACATTCATTCATAAGCATACATGCAATAAATTGGGGATAAATAGGATTCTGTTTGGCTTTAAGAATATTCTAAGGAAAGGTCAATTTCAGAAAGAAAAAAAAAAAAAAAAAAAAGAGGTAAAGCCATGGAAAGTGAACAAGCAGCGCAAACAGAACAAATGGAAAGAATGCACAGAGAACTACAAGAACAATTAGCCATATCTCAGCAAGAAGCACGGGAACAGATAACAAAATCTCAAGAGGAGTCACGTGAGCAAATAAACAAGATGATTGAAATGATGACGAGATTGACCCGAGGAAAATGGGTTGCTAAATGGTCGATCATAAGGGGAGAACCTCGACCTCAAGCAAACAACAACGAAGATCCGATTTACCTACCAAGTCAACAAGGCCAAGGACAATTTCAATTGAACTCGGGATTTCACCCCTCAGACCCAGTTATTTTTCCAAACCAAGATGGTTCACTAGAACAAGAAAAGCTAAAAAAACGTGTGGCAAAGCAAGTGGAAGACACAGAAGTGCAACAGAAGTATGATATGTTTGAAGAGAGGCTCAAAGCCGTAGAAGGAATAGACGCTTTCGGGAATATGGATTCGAATGAGCTCAGCTTGGTCCCATATTTGGTGATTCTGCCAAAATTCAAGGTCCCTGAATTTGAAAAGTATGACGGATCGAAATGTCCATCAACCCATATCACGATGTTTTGTCGGAAAATGGCTGGCTACACCAACAATGACAAGCTGCTAATCCACTGCTTCCAAGACAGTCTAACAGGGTCAGCTGCGAGATGGTACAATCAGTTGGATCGGGGCTGTATCCGTTCATGGAAAGATCTGGCAAAAGCTTTCAAGACTCAGTATAAGCACATGATCGACATGGCACCAGATAGGTTAACGTTGCAAAGTATGGAAAAGAAGCATACTGAAGGTTTTAAGGAATATGCCCAACGATGGAGGGATTTGGCAACACAGGTGCAACCACCACTCATTGAGAAAGAAAATACCGTATTGTTCATTGGTACATTAACGACACCTTATTATGACAAGATGGTTGGCAATGCCTCAAGAACTTTTGCTGATATGGTTATTTCTGGTGAGATGATTGAAAATTCAATCAAAAGTAGGAAAATTGATACGGGAGATACTGCTACTCCCAAGAAAGAAGGGTTAGCTAAGGAAGAAAATAGAGAAGCACAAGCTATCAGTCTTGAAGATCGAGTACCGAAGAATTTTGCTCCGCACCAACCTTATCCTGGATATCCCCTTTACTATCCGGCTATGAACAATATTTCCCATAACTCGTATCCTCATCAACCATTTCCTCAGCCAATCTACCCCACAAATTTTCAACCACAAATGAATGCCGTTGTCTCCGCACCCACTTTTGTGCCTACTCGTCGACCATTGAACCGAACTAGAAACTTCGAAAACAATCAAAGAAAACCTAGAGCAGTCCGAGAAATAGATCAGTTTGATCCACTTTCCTCTTCCTACACTGAATTGTTGTCGCAACTTGTTGAAAAATAGCTCCTTACCAAAATTCCAGTGGTACCTCTTCAGCCACCGTATCCGGATTGGTATGATGATAACGCACATTGTGATTATCATTGTGGAATTCAGGGTCATTCCACGGAAAAATGTCAGTCGTTAAAACGCAAAGTGCAAGCACTCATTATGGCTGGAAAGTTGGAGTTTTTAAACAGGGATTAAATGTCAAAGGGGACCTGCTGCCTATCCATCTTAAGGCAAGCGTGAATGTTGACAGAGGAAAAAGAGTCATGCAGGGTTAAGTGAAGCATCAAGGGATTTTTGGACTAAGGAAAATATGTCGGCCAAGGGGAAGTTTTGATGATTGGTAGTTCTATCTTGATAGCATTCATGAAAATGAGAACTCTTGTTACATCTAAAACATTTTTATGAAACGAATCAACTTTAATTTCAAGCATTTTTGTGCCATATCCCATTTATTTGAAAGCATGAAAGTTTTTAAGAATAGGACAACACATGAAGATTGCAAGAAAAGAAAAATGGTTTTCAAAATAAGAGGTGATAAAGGACTTCGAAAGATTGATAACAAATCTGAGTTTCACATGAAAAAATTCTTTTGGAGATCAAACAAACACGATACTCTTTCAAAGAATCTACATTTTGGAAATTTAACCAGTGTCAAGATTGAGCCCAATATACCAAAACCTTCGATCTCTTTGAAATGGCCAAGAAAAATGCAGACGCCTTGATGCTCTCCAAGATTACTCTTTGACTTACCTTTTGAGTGCAAAGAATGAACTAGGATACCCAAAGCAAAATTCATTCCCTTTTTCTTTCACTCGGACAAAAAAATCAGCTCTTCCGACATTAACCTTAAGAGTTCGAGTTTGAGATATTTCCAAGAATTTCACTATCACATAAACTCCTTTTTGGGTGGCAGATTAAAATGAGGGTATTATTCGTAAATGCGAAAAAAAGAATGGATTGTCATAGAGGTCATGGAAAAATGCAAAAAAAAAAGAGAAAAAAAAGAAAAAAATTTGAGTGTAACATTGTGCATTTGAGATGTTCAGAATGATTCTAAAAAAGGAAAAAAAAAAAAAAGAGAACTTTTTTTTCAACAAAATTTTCAAGGGATAACTCTTCAAGTTGGGTGACCATGGTTGAGATGATAAGTGGCCATCTTTCATTTTCCTTTCACGAATGTTGAAAATTATCCGCTTGCTACCCCTTTGAGCCTAATGAATTTTTTCCAAATATACCTTGATCAGGGATCACACCCCACATTGTAGGGGTGAGCGTTCGATCGAGTCGAGTCGAGTGAAAAAAATTCGGATTAGTCGTGTTGACGAGTCCTATTTTGTCAACCAAACTCAATTTGAAATTTTAGCGAATCGAGTCGAGTTAAAACAAATTCGAGTCGAATCGAATAATTTATTCGAGTTAAAATGTTATCTTGTAAATGTTGATTGACTAGATCATGTTACTGTTATCTTGTAAATGCATGTATATCTATAATTTTGAAATTTAGTTCTATGAAATTACAAATATTTTTTTTGTGTGATCTATCTTTTCTTATAATATAACTATCAAAGACTTGTCATACTAAATAAATAGCCTACTATTGACCTTTAAAAAAAGAGAATTCATTATCTTTTGAATTTCATCGTTTGGTTAGCTTGGTAATGTGCATGATATCAACCAAAAGCTTCAATATTTAACTGAATGAAGCATTGAGTGATAGCCTTCTCCTTTTGAAACTCAAAAAATTCGATGTAAACTTTCAATCTAGACTTGTCAATTTCAAAGGGAAAAAAAATGAATGATAAATTATTAAGACAATAAGTATGCAGTCAACAGCTCATGTGGATTTATTTTTCTACTTAATGGTGACAAACAACAAAAATAAATGACCCAACAAAAATGGGCTAAAGAGTAAAAAGGGAAGACGAAATAAGGAAAATGCAAAACTCAAGCTTAGTATCAAACTCAAATGAGTAAAACGACGTCGTATAGAAATATCTTATTCGGATTTTCGAGTTATTCGAGTTGTATAAATCAAATCCTAGCTAAACTATATAACTCAAATTACTTAGTCGAGTTGATTCGAAAATCCGAATAACTCTAACAAAACCGAACTATTTAATTTGAAATTTGAAATTTTTTTCGGTTTTTTCGAGTCGAGTCAGATTTTGCTCACCCCTACCACATTGGGGGCAAATAAAATGAGAAATCTTTTCAAAAGTTATGAATTGTTGAGTTCTATTATAAGGATAAGAAAAGAATGCTTTATTCCGAAGTGCAAATTTTTGGTGAACGGGGTATCAAAAAGTCGTAAAAAAAAAAAAAGAAAAAAGAAGAGCAAGGCAAAAGCCAAAAGAGAAACAATGAATGAAAGAAAGAAAAATGAATAGTGATGAAATGTCAAAATGAAAAAGAAAATTCTTCTCACAATGAAGTGATCCCTGGTTTAATCACCCTTAAACACATACTTTGGGCCTACATTCCCTTTCTTTCATAGCCTTGAACCCTGGACTACGTTACATACCTCAAAAGTCCACTTTGATCAAACACGGTTATTTGAACTGGAGAGTCTGTACCTTGAGAAATGTTCATATTCATGAGGCCTCAATCATCGTCTCCTCGCCAAGATATACTTTTGAGGTATCAAGTTCACGTTGGATGAAATTTTGAATTCTCAAATGCACGATGGAACAATCAACAAAAAGAAAGCATAGAAAATAAAGGTGAGGCTCTAAATTGAAAACTCTAAAAAAGGGCTGTTTAGAGCAGAAAAAAGGACTTTTAAAGCCACTCATGGTGCCACTAGTGAGCATACAAGACTGTCAACTATTTTTGAAACTCGAGACTTGTAAGGGAATTGACGTTGAAATTTTCAAAGAACCATTCTCATCTTTCAGAATGACCCTTCAAAATCTTGAGCTTGTCACGACTAGTCTTGACACTTGTCCAAATTGCCATTATTTGGAGACTAGTGACTGTCAAATTTGCTTACATTTCAAAATGAATCATTTCATAAAGTCTGAATCTTAAGGAACTCATTATTTCTAAAAAATTCATGTTTCATTAGTGAGCCTAGATGATAGGGGCACGCTTCCTATTGCAAACCTTTCTTGGATGAACCAAAGCCTTGTGATGCCATGTCCAAACTGCCATTACGTCAAAAGTTTCCTAACCGTGGTCGTCAAAGTTTCAAAAGTTTGAATGTCACATCTTTTTCTGAAAATGATTGTTTCAAAAGGATTGTTTTAAGATAACATACTTTGATAATAGGAAATGATTTTTTTAGGGCAACATTTTGTTCAAAAAAAAAAATTCTAGATAGAAGTTTTTGGGGAAAGACAAACGAAATTGGTGAATTGCAAAAGGTGAAAAGACTTTTCAAGATTATCATGAGAAGTTTTTGACAAGAAGTCTTGATCAAAAGGTACATAAATATTGGAACAAATCCTCTTTATATAGAGATGTCTTCGAATTTGGATGAGAAAAAGTTTTGGGAAAAAGTGAATGCTACAAGAGCAAGCTCATTGAGAGATCTTGCACAGGTCAACAAGATAATATGGGGATCAACAGAATGATGGTAGATTTAGAAACTGTTGGGGCAAAAAGATGGCAAGAGATTTGGCTGAAGACTCGAAAAAATATCATCAATTCTTACATGAAAAGAACAATTTTGATCAACCTGTCATCGGTAAGATGCATGAGATGAAGGGAATATGATTTATTTTGGCACTTGCTAGTTCAGGGTGTGTTGTAATGAAAAAAAAAGCGAAATAGAAAGATCGAAAAAACCAGGAGAAAGCCAATGTGGGATAATGTGAGGGATACTTGCATCATTCAATGAGCATATGCATCATGGCATCAATCATAACATTTAGTGAGTACTTTCATTGCATTGCACCATGTAGTGAAAATCTTCATTATTTGCGATAGTAAGGGGCATGCGCATCACTCATAAGTCATTTCATTGGTAAAACAAACATGGCATTCATTCCATGAGGGAAGACATGTTTGAAGAAAGTGGATGATTAAAAAGGTAGGGAAGCTTTCGAGTAAGAAAATTCCCATTTTTTTTAAAGTATATGGAAAAGATTTTTGAATTGATAGATGTTAGGTGGAATTATCAAAGTTGAAAACTGTTTGGAAATTTTTATAGATGGAAGAACAATCAAGTTTTGGTAAGTCTTCGGTTGTGATAACCGAGGACTCTGTTGAAAAGATTAGCTTTGTCGAGTCTTCGATGGCGATAGCCGAAGCGTCTGTTGAAAATGATGACTTTGTCAAGTCTTCGGTGGTGATAGCCGAAGCAACCAGTAAAAAGGTCCGTTACAAGTCTTCGATGGCAATAGCCAAAGCATCTGTTGAAAATGTAAGTGTTGATAAGTATTCGGTGATGATATCCGAAGCGTTTGATGGGTAATTTTATTTTGGCAAATCTTCGGTGGTGATATCCGAAGTATCTGATAAGGAACATGGTTATAGTAAGTTTTCGGTGGCGATATCCGAAGCATTTGATAGGAAATTTGGTTATGTTAAGTCTTCGGTGGTGATATCCGAAGCTTCCGGCGGTGATATCTGAAAATTCAGTTATGGTAAGTCTTCAGTGGTGACATCTGAAGCTCTCGGTGGTGATATCCAAAAATTTGATTATGATAAGTCTTCGGTGGTGATATCCAAAAATTTAGTTATGATAAGTCTTCGGTGGCGATATCCGAAGCTTTCAGTGGTGATATCCAAAATTTGGTTATGTTAAGTCTTCGGTGGCGATATTCGAAGCTTCCGGTGGTGATATCTGGAAATTCAGTTATGGTAAGTCTTCAGTGGTGACATCCGAAGCTTTCGGTGGTGATTCCAAAAATTTGGTTATGATAAGTCCTCGGTGGCGATATCTGAAGCTTTCGATGGTGATATATGAAAATTTAGTTATGATAAGTCTTCGGTGGCGATATCGGAAGCTTTCGGTGGTGATATCCAAAATTTGGTTATAATAAGTCTTCGGTGGCGATATCCGAAGCTTTCGATGGTGATATCCGAAAATTTAGTTATGATAAGTCTTTGGTGGCGATACCGAAAGCTTTCGATGGTGATATCCAAAATTTGGTTATGTTAAGTCTTCAGTGGCGATATCCGAAACTTCCGGTGGTGATATCTATAAATTCAGTTATGGTAAGTCTTCAGTGGTGACATCTAAAACTTTCGGTGGTGATATCCAAAATTCAGTTATGATAAGTCTTCGGTGGCGATATCCGAAGCTTTCGGTGGTGATATCCGAAATTCAGTTATGATAAGTCTTCAGTGGCGATATCCGAAGCTTTCGGTGGTGATATTCGAAATTTAGTTATGATAAGTCTTCGATGGCGATATCCGAAGCTTTCGATGGTGATATCTGAAATTCAGTTACGATAGGTCTTCGGTGGCGATATTCGAAACTTTCGATGGTGATATCCAAATTTAAGTTATGTTTAAGTCTTCGGTGGCGATATCCGAAGCTTCCGGTGATATCCAGAATTTAGTTATGTTTAAGTCTTCGGTAGTGATATCCGAAACTTTCGGTGGTGATATCCAAAATTTGGTTTTAACAAGTCTTTGGTGGCGATATCCGAAGCTTCCGGTGGTATCTGGAATTTAGCTATGTTTAAGTCTTCGGTGGCGATATCCGAAGCTCCCGGTGGTATATGAAATTTAGTTATGTTTAAGTCTTCGATAGTGATATTAGAAACTTCCGGTGGTGATATCCAAAATTTGGTTTTAACAAGTCTTCGGTGGTGATATCCGAAGCTTCCGATGATGGTACCCGGAATTTAGTTATGTTCGAGTCTTCAGCAGCGATATCCGAAACTTTTGGTGGTGATATCCAAACTTTAGTTATGTTTAAGTCTTCGGTGGCGATATCCGAAGCTTCCGGTGGTATCCGAAATTTAGTTATGTTTAAGTCTTCGGTAGTGATATCCGAAACTTTCGGTGGTGATATCCAAAATTTGGTTTAACAAGTCTTCGGTGGCGGTATCCGAAGCTTCCGGTGGTATCTGGAATTTAGTTATGTTTAAGTCTTCGGTGGCGATATCCGAAGCTTCCGGTGGTATCCGTAATTTAGTTATGTTTAAGTCTTCGGTAGTGATATTTGAAACTTCCAGTGGTGATATCCGAAATTTAGTTTTAACAAGTCTTCGGTGGTGATATTCGAAGCTTCCGATGATGGTATCCGGAATTTAGTTATGTTCAAGTCTTCAGCTGCGATATCCGAAACTTTCGGTGGTGATATCCAAATTTTAGTTATGTTTAAGTCTTTAGTGGCCATATCCGAAGCTTCCGGTGGTATCCGAAATTTAGTTATGTTTAAGTCTTCGGTAATGATATTAGAAACTTCCGGTGGTGATATCCGAAATTTGGTTTTAACAAGTCTTCGGTGGTGATATCCGAAGGTTCCGGTGATGGTATCCGGAATTTAGTTATGTTCGAGTCTTCAGTAGCGGTATCCGAAGTTTCTGGTGGTGATGTTCAAATTTTATTTGTCTCAAGTCTTCGGTGGTGATACCTGAAGCATCTGACAAAAAATTGATTTGGTAAAATCTTTGGTGGCGATATCCGAAGCGTTTCGGTAAGGAATTGATTTTGGTAAAGTCTTCTGTGACGACATCTGAAACATCTGACATGGAATTTCAAAATTTTAAGTCTTCCAATGGTAATATCTGAGAATGAATATTCGCTTTCATAAGACTAAAGGCAGTAAGTGAAATAGTGATCTGAGTTGTGTTCAAACTAATTTTCAAGTTCATTTTTAATTTTAAACTGGTGGAGCCTCTGATTAGAGGAGCGTTTATTTCCAAAGTTGTGAAACCTTAGCGGAAGAGTTCTTTTTTTCAAAGTTTAAGTTCAATGTTGTCCAAAAAAAAGGAAGAGTTTTGCGTGGATCAATGATCCCGAACAAAATTGTTACTTGTCTTTGCCCTATTCCTAATTCTCAACAATGTGTAAAGGGGGCAGCTGTATTAACCTAATTTTTTCCGGGTTAAGTCCGATAATAAATCAAGTTGAAGCCTTTGATGGTTATTCGCTAGTCCGATTTGTTTGTTTTATCTTATGAGATTAAATATCATTAATTAAGTCCATTATATCAAGTGAACTTTAAATCGGATGTTATTTTGATTGAACTCAAGTCCATTTGAATTTGATTATTTAATCGGGCTTAAATCGAACTTAATCTTTTAATTAGGTTAGATCTTGAATTAGGCCATATGGGTTTTGATATTATTATTATTATGTTCTTTTATTTTTATTGTTTAATTAAAATTTGAAAATTAAAAAAAAAAAAATTGGCAGGCGGCTGGCAACTGAAATTAGGCTGCCAGCAGCCTGCAAATAAAAGAACCCTGCTAGCCCCTCACGCCACTAACTCAACACTCCACAATCCCTACACTCAACCGGCGGCTGCAAAAAAAAGAGAGAATGAGAGGTTAAAGGGGTTTGAAAAACAAAAGAAAGACATCTTGGAGAGGGGGGTATAAAAGAAGCTACAAAGGGGGCACGCTGGAAAGGAAAAAAAAAAGGGAGAGCTTTGGGAAGAAAAAGGTTGGCAGCTAAAGGAAAATGGGGAGAAGGCAGATATGGCCAGAGATGGGATTCGGCCAACTAGGCCACTAGAAAGAGAGGTTTTTTTTCTTTTAAAAAAAAACTTAAAAAAAGAAAGGGGGAAAGAGAGTTTGGTGGAAGCTACAGAGGGAGCACGAAAACAAAAGGCATTGTTCTAAAAAGGAACAGTTCAGAGTCTCGGGAGGTATTATATATATATATATATATATATATATCTAATGTTGTTTGTCTTAGATGTAGTATATTGTGATGCATATTTAGTGTTTGATGTTTTTTTTTATTTTTTTTTTTATATATGTCTAATGTTATTTGCTTTGGATATAGCATATTATGTAGTATATTTGGTGTTTGATTATTTTTCTCCCATATGCCTAATGTTGCTTGTCTTGGCTAGGGTCTATTGTGGTGCATGCTTGATGTCTATGCTATTTCATTTCATTTCTATTTTTTATTTACGTTTCATGTTAGTTCATAATTTTAATTTTTTTTTATCTATTTACCTTACTTGTTATAATAGTTATTATTTTTATTTTTATTATGATCTTACCTTATTTTATTTTATTTTATTAAATGCATTATTAATCTTTTAAAGAAATAAAAAATGACATTTTGGTGCATACATAATAAAAGCGAATGAGAATTACTGACGACGGAATTCGAAGGACGTCAAGGTAGTGATTCCTAAGATATCTTGAGGTGAGAGAATATTGTTAAATATCACCACAAGTGGTGAGAGTATTTAGAGATATGCTCAATACAAAAATTCGTTTTCGTTTCAAAAATGGAAATAATCAAAATAAAGAATGAATGTTTACGTGCTTGATACTTTGCCATGCTCGTGTTTTTAAATATTATTCTTCGTATGTTTAATCGTATAATTATGTATTTAATCACATGTCTTATATGCGTAACTGTGTGCATTCCAGGTTTAAATATTCGCATCATACGCATTCAAAAAATGGATGTAAATTGCCGACGACGAAATTCGAAGGATATCACAGTTGTGATTCCTAAGATATCTTGAGGTGAGAGAATCTCGTTAAATACCACCAAGAGTGTTGGGAATATTTAATGAGTATTCTCGATAATAAGTTTACGTTCACTTTCGTTTTCAAAAAAAAAATAATAATTCTTGAAACAATTCAAAAAAATAAACATGTTTTAAAAAAATAAAATGAAATAAAAGAGAATTAGTTTTAAATGCCGATGCTAAGTCCATTAAATCGAGATTTAAGATAACACGTGATTAAATGGTACCGTTTTCTAAATGGACGTCTCGGGGGTGCTAATCCTTCCCTGTACGTAACCAACTCCTGAACCCGATTTTGTTTTCTCTCTGGTTTAAAGGGCAAACTTCAAAAATGATTTTAAAAAATGTTTTAATTAATTTTAAAATATTTTACTAAAACCGGTTTTAATAGGTGGCCAATCACACCTAGCAAAAAAGATTGGTGGCGACTCAATTTGTGTTTTCAAAATCGTCTGGCGGTCAAAAAATCGTTATAACAAACGTCGCTAAGTAAATGTGATTAGCGACGTTTGTTGGTACCAAAACGCCGCTAATTGTGAAATTTTAGTGGCGTTTGATGGTAACTCAATTAAGAGTTGTAAACCCAAGTGCAGGTTATGTTCAAGTAATAAATTCTCGGGTGTCCGAGGTCGAACCACAGGGAAGCGTACTAGTAAGTATAAGTTTATAAATATATATGAAAAAGAAAATAAACAAGATATTAGGGAATCAATAACAAAGAAAGTAAACAAGATATTAGAGAACAAAATAAACAAAATAACATAAAAGAAATTAAACAAGATATAAAAAACAATAAGAAAAGATGTTGAGGTTAGAGAATCCACTTTTGGTGTTATGCTAAGATTAATCTTGTTTTATTACACAATTGAAATCCACACATAAGGGAGGTTCCAATCGGAAGGTTTAGCAATTCAGTCCAACGTCCATAGCATATGATATTATGTTCATTTGGTGTCCTCAAAACTCATAAAAAGAGTCCAAGCATTCCTTATGCCAAGGTATATGTCTACAACAAATCAAGGTTATGAAACCAAGCATTTACTGTGCCATTTTCATTGTCAATAATGAATCAAGATCTCTACTTTGCAAGTATGATTTTAAACCAAAAGAAAATATTATCTATACTAGTGTTTATAAATGATGATTCATTTTAGCTCATGTTTAAGAGACTAACCTTAGCATTTACCAAGAGCTTCACCTCATCACCTCAACAATATGATTAGCAACACATACTAGATATGAATAAAATGAAAAGAAATGTAAGAAGCATAAGTAAATAAAAAAAGAAAACTAGAGAAAGGAAAGAAGAAGAAAACTTAGAGAATTTTACTACAAAGGCTAATATCCTACCAATGTATCAATGTCTCCCAATACTCATCCAAGGCCCTCTATTTATACACATTTTGGAGGGCTAAATGACAAGAGACAAGCTTTACAAATTTCAAAGGTAGGTATAATAGGTGGGTGCATTTTTCTAACAATTTTCGTCATATTGTATGACAATTCTGATCAGCCAGCTTGATGGTCGATTTTGTCAATGTTGGAGGCTCGATCTGATAAAATGGTCTTCTAGAAAAATATACCCCTATCGGTTACGGATCCATAGCCGTTGGAATCAGATCATTTGCGCACGTGGATCGGGAGATATGGTCAAAATACCAAAACGGTGCAGAACAGACGTCATTGCACATCAGCCAACTTGATGGTCGATTTCGCTAGGGAAAACGACTCCGTTTCAAGAAGTGTAAAACATGAAAAAGATAGATATGCCTCTTAGCTTTGCAGGGATACAAAGTTCAGCCTTATTGCTTCAGTGAAACTCGAGATATAGCTGATATGGCAAAAGGTGTCGGAACTGGAACTGAACTGGATTTGCCCTTAATTCTAGTAATCTGAAATCACTCAAAGAAACTTGTGAAAAACACCAAATTACATAAAAATATAAAAGATCATAAACACAATTAGACTAAACAATAATAACTCGTATTTGACACAAAACAATAATAAAACATAACTAAAAACTATATAATTATACGAGTTATCACACCCCCATACTTAGATTGTTGCTAGTCCCTAGCAACGACTCAATAAAATAAGAAAATCTAATCTAATCCATTTTCGTAGGAAATCACGGTGGCACTTAGCATGTGACACAAGCCTTTAAACCCCTAGGTGTCCCTAGTGGACGAGTTTAGTCTCGTGAGGGTTTACTAGGACGATACCCACAAACATTGAAGACATAAGAAAAACTAAAAATAATAATTATAACTAATCCTTCCAATATAAATTAGAGATAATCATTGGACAAGTCTTAAAAACTAATCAATAGCTTAAAGAAATTCACAAAAAATCTTGCTTGAATGTAAATAGTTTGAGTTAAGCCAATAATAACATAACATATTTCAATCAAAATAGTGTATATTCAAACTTAATCTCAACTTCTCACATGGGATACTCTCTTGATTTTCACTCTTTAAAGTAGTGGTAAAGTGTTTACACTCAATCAATCTCATGAAAACACTTCTACCATATGCTTGCTTGTCCACCTATTCTCCACTATTTAGATCATACAACTTCATAAATCAAGAGGTCTTTATTCAAGGTTGTAATGGGGCCAAAGGGTTATAATGTGGTTAAAGAACAAAAGGATAAAGATATCACAAAGGTTCCAAAGAGTTCATAGATTTTAGAGACATAATAAGATCATACAAATAAAACTTCTCAAAACTCTTATAAAGCACATAATAACATAGGCTAAATATTCATGTTGAGCCTTTGCATCATTCTAACCAACTTTGTAACATCTTTTTCTAGAAGTTCAAGAGAAGATTTTTTTTTTTTTTTTTTTTTAATATGGGAATGTATTTGACAATGATCCCTTTCTTTTTCTCTTGACTTTTTCTTTTCTTTTCTTCCCCCACACTTATCTTTTGTTTCTAACCCAAATTTTCAAATAAAAATATCCCTTATTTTTTTGCAATATGTCTCAAAATATAAAATTCATCTTTAGAACAAGGGTAAGGATATAAGCATATTTAGGCTAGGTGTAAGTTGTGGTTACCAATAAAACATCATATTTAATGTAGGCTCAAATTGGCTCACTAGTGGGGATGTTCTCGTAGAACATTAATAATGGATGGCTGTTTGGCTCTGGTTATAATCCTAATGCCTCTATCATATTCATGTTGTCACATGTATCAATATAGTCTCAAACGGTTTAAAGCAAGTTCTAGAGAATCATGTAATCATAAGAGCACTCAAGAAAGAAATTAGATTGATTTGTATAATGCATCAATCATTATAGGCTCAAAAACTCACAAAGATGATTATACAAGTCAGATTAAGTCTAAACATGCTTCTTTCTCAATCAACATATCATATTAACATTGGCTCATAAAAAGGTTGACATCAAGCTCAATTCTCATGAAAATCTTCTCACTAATAAATCTGTTTTAGACTTATGCAATTCATATCTCATCATTGTATTGAAAGTAACTAAAAAAAAACACACTAAGTCTAAACATGCTTTTTTTTTTTTGTTTTTTTTTTTGTTTTTTTTTTTGTTTTTTTTTTTTTTTGTTTTTTTTTTTTTTTTTTGTTTTTTTGAAGAAGAAGATTAAATCAAACTGACAAGGTATGTCTCAAGTCTCCCTTACTCAGACCTTGTTCAGAATGAATACTTCTAAATGTCTTAAGACACAACAATTTTTTTTTTTTTTTTTTAAGCAAAATATGTCCCTTACCCCCTACTAAAATATGACATTGTCCCCAATGTCAAATTTTAAAGGTAGAATTTAGGAGATATTACCTGCAGAGGTTGCTAACCACTTATTATAACTGAGACACAACAAACAAAATGTTAGATAATGTCGCCGAAAGTGTATTTGACCTGTCAGAAGAAAATGTTAACCTAACAAAAGATTTTTGCGTGATTTCAGGAAGAAAATCAAAAAGAGAAGAAAAATCAACCGTAAAAGACCAATGCAAAAAATACGAGAATAATTACACAAATCGAACAACACGTAAATTAAACCGAAATGAAATTATTGCAAATCAAACCAAAAGCTGAGAAGTCATTTATTGTAGTTGTGATTGTGGCTCACATCTTCCTCTGGTTTTACGTCCAGAAACGGCTTAAACGCCTTCTATGAGTCGAGGATATGCTTCCCATCCAGTTTTCTTACAAGCTGGCAAACAGGGTCTTTTAACATCAGATTCCCAAGATGTTGCCATTCCCTTTGGAATTGCGGCCATAAATCAAGAATTTCTCTTTGTACGTCTCCACTAGGATGCGTCTCAAGAGAAAGTTGGATATTACCCAAATTCTCCTTACTCAGTCCATCCTTAATGAATTCAATTTTATCATCTCGATTAGAGGACAGAATCCCAATAGAACGACATTTACCGTTACACGTCCATCGTGCACACTTGTGGCAATTTGAACTCATGCGCTTTGCTCGTCGCTTCTTTGCATAAGTGCTTCTACCTGTACCTGGTAAATGCAAAACAGGAAGATATTCATCTTCACGTACCTTGGCTTCAATTATCCAACGTATGTCTTCAGGAATCCCTTTGTTCATAAGCATTCTTAATCTTTCTAATCGAACTTGGTAAAGCTTCAGTAAAATATTCCGAGGAAAAGGAGGAAATCGTTTCTGCAATCTTTTGAGAATATCATCCATCCTGAAAAAAAAATGAAATAAAATAAAATGAAAGAGAAATTTATATACAATATCAGTTTTGTGGGTAGCTGATGGAACCGACTTAAATAATCACGGAGTACCGTTATCCGCCATTTAACCGGGAAAAAAAATGAATTTTTTTTTTTTTTTTTTTTTTTTTTTTGAAGATTAGTAAAAATTATATTTACATCTAGTTATTTTCAAAACAAGGATCAGAAAGAAAAACAACCTCTTCTTGAGTAACATGATTTTCCAAAAAGAGTTTGAGTCTTTGTCCATTTACCTTGAATACGTTACCATTTTGAGGATTCTCAATGTCAACTGCTCCATAATGATACACATGCTTAACCACAAATGGGCCAGTCCATCTTGATCTCAACTTACCACGAAATATGTGAAGTCTAGAATTATAAAGTAGAACTTTTTGCCCAACATCAAATATTTTTCTTGAAATTAACTTGTCATGAAAGGCTTTAGTTCTTTCTTTATGAATTTTAGAATTCTCATATGCATCATTTCTGAGTTCCTCAAGTTCATTTATTTGTAATTTTCGTAAATTAGAAGCGTCATCAAGGTTTGAGTTGAACATTTTAATGGCCCAATATGCTTTATGCTCAAGTTCCACAGGTAAATGACAAGGTTTTCCATAAACTAGCCTATAAGGAGACATGCCCAATGCTGTTTTAAAAGCTGTTCGATAGGCCCATAATGCATCGTTAAGTCTAAGAGACCAATCTTTGCGATTTGGATTAACTGTCTTTTCCAAAATTTGTTTAATCTCCCTATTTGCTAATTCTACCTGTCCATTTGTCTGCGGGTGATAAGGGGTTGCAACTTTGTGTGTAATGGCATATTTCTTCATTAATGTTTCAAAAACCTTGTTGCAAAAATGTGTTCCCCCATCGCTTATGATAGATCGAGGAATTCCAAATCGACTCAAAATATTTTCTTTTAAAAATTTAATCACTGTTTTGTGATCATTATTTCGACATGGAATTGCCTCTATCCACTTTGAAACATAATCTATTGCAACTAAAATGTATAAGAAACCAAAAGATGGTGGAAATGGTCCCATGAAATCAATACCCCAACAGTCAAAAATTTCAATTACAAGAATTGGGTTCAAAGGCATCATGTTTCTTTTCGAAATGGAACCTAATTTTTGACAACTTTCACATGACTTGCAAAAATTATGTGCATCTTTGAACAAAGTTGGCCAGTAAAATCCACACTGTAAAATTTTTGCAGCAGTTTTCTTTGATGAAAAATGACCACCACATGCCTCGGAATGACAAAACTTAATTACACTACTTACCTCATTGTCGGGAATGCATCTTCGAAAAATCTGATCAGGACAATATTTGAACAAGTAAGGGTCATCCCAATAGAACTTCTTTACCTCATTCAGAAACTTCCTTTTATCTTGTGTGCTCCATTGAGAAGGAATTTTTCCTGTAGCAAGAAAATTAGCAATGTCAGCAAACCAAGGTGTCGTGGAGACAATTAGAAGTTGTTCATCAGGAAAAGTATCATTTATTGGTGAGGTTCCAAAAGATTCATCACAAACAAGTCTTGATAAATGATCAACCACCACATTTTCTACTCCTTTTTTATCTCGAATGGTGATGTCAAATTCTTGCAGCAAAAGGATCCACCTCAGCAACCTAGGTTTTGCATCCTTCTTAGAGAGAAGATATTTTAAAGCTGCATGATCACTAAAGACAACAATTGATGATCCAACAAGGTAAGATCTGAATTTATCCAATGCAAAAACAACTGCAAGTAATTCCTTTTCTGTAGTGGAATAATTCATTTGGGCTCTATTTAAAGTTTTACTTGCATAGTAAATTACATGTGGTTTATTATCTTTCCTTTGTCCTAACACAGCACCAACAGCATAGTCACTAGCATCACACATTATTTCAAATGGTAAAGACCAATCAGGAGATCTCATAATAGGAGCAGTAGTGAGCATATTTTTGAGTTTTTCAAAAGCATCTTCACAATCTTTAGTCCATTCAAATGCAGTGTCTTTCATTAAAAGATTACATAGAGGTTTAGATATCGTGCTAAAATCTTTTATGAATCTTCTATAAAAACCTGCATGTCCCAAGAATGACCTAATGTCCTTTACTGTCTTTGGTGTGGGTAGATTAGCAATCAATTCAAGTTTTGACTTGTCTACCTCAATCCCTTTTGCAGAAACAATGTGACCTAGTACAATACCTTTAGTGACCATGAAATGACATTTTTCCCAATTAAGAACAAGATTTTTTTCTTCACACCTAATCAATACATTTTTCAAATTGGCTAAGCAATCATCAAATGAATCACCAGAAACAGAAAAATCATCCATGAAAATCTCAAGATTACGTTCAATCATGTCACTAAAAATGCTAAGCATGCATCTTTGAAATGTGGCAGGGGCGTTACATAATCCAAATGGCATTCTACGATATGCAAAAGTACCAAAAGGACATGTAAAAGTGGTTTTCTCTTGGTCCTCAAGTGCAATGGCAATTTGATTATACCCAGAATATCCATCTAGAAAACAATAAAACTCATGCCCTGCAACTCTTTCTAAGATTTGATCCATGAAAGGCAAAGGGAAATGATCTTTCCTCGTCACTGAGTTAAGTTTCCTATAGTCAATGCACATGCGCCAACCAGTAACAGTCCTAGCTGGAATTAATTCATTGTTTTCATTTTTAACTACAGTAACTCCAGATTTCTTAGGTACGACTTGAGTAGGACTTACCCATTTGCTATCAGAGATAGGATAAATGATTCCATTATCTAGAAGTTTAATGACTTCATTTCTCACTACTTCTTTCATATTAGGATTAAGCCTTCGTTGCATTTGTCTAGAGGGTTTAGCATTTTCCTCTAAATAAATATTATGTGTGCAGATTAATGGGCTTATTCCCTTTATGTCAGCTAAGGTCCATCCTAATGCATTTTTGTGCATCTTCAAAAGTTGTAACAACTTACCTTCTTGTAGTTCATCAAGATGTGAAGAAATTATGACTGGAAAAGTTTCACTCTCACCCAAAAAGGAATATTTTAGCTCGGATGGCAATGGTTTTAACTCCAGCTTGGGTGGTTCAATAGTTGATGGTACAGTGACATTTGTAAGTGATGGTAGTTCCTCAAACTTTTGTTTCCAACAATGCTTATCCTGAAAAGATTTTAACAAAGAATCAGTGTGTGAAATTTCTGAAGCATTATCAAACTCATATTCAATTAAATAAGCTTCTAAATGATCATGGAATGTGGTAGTGGTGAGATGTTCATGAACAAGTTCTTCAATGAAGTCCACTTCATGTACTTCTGAATCATCACCAGGTTGCTTGCAAGTGTTGAACACATTTAATTCTAAAGTCATATTTCCAAAAGAAATGTTCAACATACCATTCCTGCAATTTATCAGAGCATTAGAAGTTGCAAGAAATGGACGGCCTAATATAACAGGAATTTGAACATTTGGATTTGAAACAGGATGTGTGTCCAAAACAATAAAATCAACAGGGAAGTAAAAATTATCAATTTGAACCAAAACATCTTCAACTATCCCTCGAGGAATTTTTACAGAACGATCAGCTAGTTGAAGTGTAACAGGTGTTTCCTTGAGTTCACCTAAACCTAACTGTTGATAAACAGAAAAAGGCAAAAGATTAACACTAGCACCAAGATCAAGCAATGCACGTTCTATTCTAGTGTTTCCAATGATGCATGAGATTGTTGGACATCCAGGATCTTTGAATTTTGGTGGAGTAAGGTGCTGAATGATTGAGCTCACACTTTCCGTCAAAAATGCTTTCTTTTGTACATTATGTTTCCTTTTAACTGTGCACATGTCCTTCAAAAATTTAGCATAAGATGGAACTTGTTTGATTGCATCCAATAAAGGAATGTTAATCTTAACTTGTTTGAAAAGTTCATAAATTTCTGCATTTTGATTCAAATTCTTTATTGTTTGCAACCTTTGAGGAAAAAGAGCAGGATGCGTACCTTTTTCTTTGTCCAAATTTTCAAGAAGTTCAGACTTACCATCATCCTTACCATTACTTTTCGGAGGGGAAAGAGGATCTTGGTCTTTTGATGGAATCTTTTTGTCAATTGCCTTTCCACTTCGAAGAGTTGTGATAGAACTGGCATTTTCCTGTTGAGTTTCATTGGAGCAAGAAACAAGACATTGAGTAGAAGGGTTAGGCTGAGGTTGAGCAGGAAACTTACCTTTTTCTTGAGTGCGTAATGAAGCTGTCAATGTGGACAAGGTGTTTTTGATCTCATTGATGTCCTGTGAAGTCCGGCTATTCACATTTGCTTGTGTTTGCATGAATGCTTGCAATGTCTCTTCCAAGGTTTGTACACGTGAAGGTTGATAGGAAAAAGTGTTGCCCAGCTTTTGAGATTGTGGTACCTGAACATGATTATTATTCCGCCAACTGAAGTTGGGATGATTTCTCCATTCAGGGTTATACGTTTCAGAGTAAGGAGAAGGAAAAGGCTTTTTAAATGTGTTTATGGAATTTACTTGATCATGCAACGCTTCTTTAAGAATGGGAATGTTTGGACATTCAGAAGTGGGGTGTCCCATGATTTCACAAATTCCACAACTTTCTTCATTTTTAACCGTTTTGACTTCTTTTACTTCTCTAAGTTCCATGGCTTCAATCTTTCTAGCCAAATTAGCTACTTTAGCTTTTATCTCATCTTCTTGACTAAAATGATATTTTCCTCTGTTAGAAACAACATTAGATCTATTGGAACTTTCAGAGGAATTATCTGTGTGCCAGGCTTGAGAGTTATCTGCCAAATGGTCTAAGTAGTCAAAGGCTTCTTCAGGTTCTTTTTCTAGAAACTCACCGTTACACATTGTTTCAACAAATTGTTTAGTTTCGGGAGTTAAACTTTCATAAAAGAAACTAATAAGACGCCATTTTTCAAAACCATGATGTGGACAAGAACTTAACAAATCTTTAAAACGATCCCAGCACTGAAAAAATGCTTCATTTTGATTTTGATTGAAATTTTGAATCTGTCTTTTCAAAGCAGTAGTTTTATGTGCTGGGAAAAATTTCTTTAGAAACTCAGTTTGTAATTCTTGCCATGTGCCAATTGACCTTGGTTTTAAATTATGAAGCCAAATTTTTGCTTTATCTTTTAAAGAAAAAGGAAATAATTTTAGCTTGACAATTTCATTTGTACATTGTTGGTCATTAAAGGTGACACATACATCTTCGAAGTCTTTTAGAAACGAGTAAGCACTTTCCGATTCCAACCCATAGAAATTTGGAAGCAAAGCTATCATACCTGGTTTAAAACGAAAGTTGTTTGCATTGAAAGGAAAAATAAAACAAGAGGGTGATGAGCTTCGAGTTGGTTGCAAGTAGTCACGCATGATGCGTACTTGTCTGTTCTCATCTTCAGCATGAACACTTTCATTGTCAGCCATGGTAGGAGTTGTATTAGAAAGATTACCTGAAAAAGTTTCACAATAAAATCTAACTAAACGACGAGATCTAAAATCACGTCGCCAAACAAGCATAAAACAAAGTTAATATACAAAATTAGGCGGTATAACCAGCCAATAAAAATAAAACAAAGTTAATATACAATATAAATATAAATATATAGAAAATTAGGCGGTATAACCAGCCAATAAAAATAAATATAGGCGGTATAACCAGCCAATAAAAATAAATATACTTATAAACTTATATACTTAGTATTGCCTCCCCGGCAACGGCGCCAAAAACTTGATGGTAACTCAATTAAGAGTTGTAAACCCAAGTGCAGGTTATGTTCAAGTAATAAATTCTCGGGTGTCCGAGGTCGAACCACAGGGAAGCGTACTAGTAAGTATAAGTTTATAAATATATATGAAAAAGAAAATAAACAAGATATTAGGGAATCAATAACAAAGAAAGTAAACAAGATATTAGAGAACAAAATAAACAAAATAACATAAAAGAAATTAAACAAGATATAAAAAACAATAAGAAAAGATGTTGAGGTTAGAGAATCCACTTTTGGTGTTATGCTAAGATTAATCTTGTTTTATTACACAATTGAAATCCACACATAAGGGAGGTTCCAATCGGAAGGTTTAGCAATTCAGTCCAACGTCCATAGCATATGATATTATGTTCATTTGGTGTCCTCAAAACTCATAAAAAGAGTCCAAGCATTCCCTATGCCAAGGTATATGTCTACAACAAATCAAGGTTATGAAACCAAGCATTTACTGTGCCATTTTCATTGTCAATAATGAATCAAGATCTCTACTTTGCAAGTATGATTTTAAACCAAAAGAAAATATTATCTATACTAGTGTTTATAAATGATGATTCATTTTAGCTCATGTTTAAGAGACTAACCTTAGCATTTACCAAGAGCTTCACCTCATCACCTCAACAATATGATTAGCAACACATACTAGATATGAATAAAATGAAAAGAAATGTAAGAAGCATAAGTAAATAAAAAAAGAAAACTAGAGAAAGGAAAGAAGAAGAAAACTTAGAGAATTTTACTACAAAGGCTAATATCCTACCAATGTATCAATGTCTCCCAATACTCATCCAAGGCCCTCTATTTATACACATTTTGGAGGGCTAAATGACAAGAGACAAGCTTTACAAATTTCAAAGGTAGGTATAATAGGTGGGTGCATTTTTCTAACAATTTTCGTCATATTGTATGACAATTCTGATCAGCCAGCTTGATGGTCGATTTTGTCAATGTTGGAAGCTCGATCTGATAAAATGGTCTTCTAGAAAAATATACCCCTATCGGTTACGGATCCATAGCCGTTGGAATCAGATCATTTGCGCACGTGGATCGGGAGATATGGTCAAAATACCAAAACGGTGCAGAACAGACGTCATTGCACATCAGCCAACTTGATGGTCGATTTCGCTAGGGAAAACGACTCCGTTTCAAGAAGTGTAAAACATGAAAAAGATAGATATGCCTCTTAGCTTTGCAGGGATACAAAGTTCAGCCTTATTGCTTCAGTGAAACTCGAGATATAGCTGATATGGCAAAAGGTGTCGGAACTGGAACTGAACTGGATTTGCCCTTAATTCTAGTAATCTGAAATCACTCAAAGAAACTTGTGAAAAACACCAAATTACATAAAAATATAAAAGATCATAAACACAATTAGACTAAACAATAATAACTCGTATTTGACACAAAACAATAATAAAACATAACTAAAAACTATATAATTATACGAGTTATCAGCGTTTGTTCATGAAACGCAGCAAAATTGTGTATGTTTTACACCTTGCAATTTAGATATTTAGCGGTGTTTTGTTCTTGAAACGTCGTTAAATAACCAGAATAATTTTTTTATATATATATTTTTTTGGTATAAAAAATTATATTTTGCAATAATACCTATAACATTATTTACAGAACTATCCAATAAAAAATTATATTTTGCAATAATACCTATAATATTATTTACAAAGAACTATCCAACAATACACAAACAATACAAATTATTAAAAAAACCATAATATAAAGATATATTTAATATAAAATATCATTATACAATAAATGTATTATTTAACACATAAATTCAGTTACAACTTAAAAAAAATACAAGTTACAAACAATAAAAAATGGAAGACAGCCGTAAGAAGAACGTTCCGCAGCAAGTTCGTTCTAATATTATGAGCCCTACTATAAAAGGTTAAAATACGTAATTAATATATAAGATATTAAGTTATACAAGTAAGATAGTTAACAACGAAGATATTATATTACTTGAGATGGAGGATTTTGTGAAATCGTTGAGCCTGCTGAAAAATTTTGCTGCACTAAGTTTATCAATGATTGAAACTATGTCTACAGCTCTTGATATCTTCCTTGCTCTTCTTTTTTCTCTGCTTATCTCT
Organism: Fremontodendron californicum; assembly: GCA_030761205.1. Taxonomy (NCBI): domain Eukaryota; kingdom Viridiplantae; phylum Streptophyta; class Magnoliopsida; order Malvales; family Malvaceae; genus Fremontodendron; species Fremontodendron californicum. Next base: position 23,489,734 of record JAULJL010000008.1, read on the forward strand.
GTGCTTGACTCTCTGCTAAAATCTTTGCTATCTCTGCTTGTCTCTCTACTTTTTTCCTTGCTCTTCTCTCTATGCTTCCTTTTCCTCAAAACGTTGATGCATATTGTTCATTTCTTCTCTCAGCATTTGAACTTCATATGCACTGGAGTTTTGTGAAGAAGAAGCAGTAAACCGCTGAGAAGCAATTCCATAGTAGCTCGATGGTGTTGGACCTAATCCGAGACCTCGAACCCGTCCATGTCTTTCTTTCCCAGCTACTTCAGTGAAAATTTGATCCTCGACATCTTTTATATTCACTGAGGCATCTGATGATGCAGCTTGAAACTCAGCAATTTTATCTTTTGCTTTCTCCTATAAAACAATCAAATTAATAATATATAGTGTAATATATTTGTAACTGAAAATAAGTATGAACAAAACATACCACAATTTCCTGAGTCTCGACGTTCAAAAGCAATCCATCTTTCTTAGTATGAGTTAACTGAAACAGTTCAAATCGTCCAATTTTTTTCCCTTGGTCAATTTCCTACAAAATAATAATAATTAATAATTTGTCAATTTTTTCCTATTACGAGATTAAATATACTTAACACTAACATAATAATAGTTAATTATGAATGAAAACTTACTTTCTCATTAACTTTTCTAGCAAAGCTTTTTGGTCCACTTGTGTGACTATATTTATGTTGCTTTCTACTGAAAACTCCTATCGTTTTTGCACATTGAACACAAACATTATTAATGTATACATATTTCATACAATTGTATAATAAAAATACTAAAAGTAAATGACAAAAATAAATTCTAAATGATACCTCTCCTTTTTCTGAAAACCAAAATATAACCAATCTCTCATACTGTCACGGTACCACACCACGTGGTTGGGTTCGTAATATGACAGCAGGATCAGTATTTCGATCGAAATACTTTTTCTTCAAGTCTTTCCATTTTTTCCCCAATGACTTGAGAACAAATGATGTTGGAATTTGGAAAGAAAATGTAGATTGAAATGGAAAAGTTGTAAAAAGTTAGTTTCGATAATAAACAAAATTTCAAATTTAATACAATACTAATTTAATACGCTTATACTAGTACCTCAATAAATTTTAAGATCTCGACCTTCACAGCATTCGGCACATCACGTTATGTTTCATAATGAATTGGCAACTTCATCCCATTTCGAGCAATCATGCCAAGAAAGCTAGCCAATAGTTGTGCTTTTAAGACCAACTGGCTGCTGGTCATGATTTGTTGAAACAACAATACGCTCTTCAGGAGGCATGGCCCATAAATCTTTTAATGTGGTCCGACCTCGAGTTCTGCATAGCCCATTATTATCAACCACAGAAAATCAAATATATTAGCAACTGTCCAACATTAAGAATTGTGAAAATATATTGTGTAACTTTACAATGTAACACGATACTTGTATTCAAGTCTGTATGAACTACTCCTTTTGCAGCCGTATTTCCAGTAGCCAACTTTGTGTTAGCATCTAGAGTAGAGGCATTTGGCATCTCCGAATACATCCCTCTACGGTCGCCCTGAACATTGGCGTCTACCGGTTCTGAACGTGTGGTAGTGATATTCAGACCCTGTACTCTTCTCCTCGACATGGTATCTGCAACAATGTTAAGTAAATAATATTACTCTTAGAACTTAATACTTTAATGTAATGAACATTAATAATAAATTATTCAAACTATAAAATCATATTATATACACAGTATTTGTGTCAAAATAATCTTACTAAATTCAATTTTTTCATCAAGCTTCATAAATATCTTCATCGACATCTTCGCGAACCCAACGAGTTTCTGTACTGGTACTAGGGATATTTTCATCCAAGTTTGATCAGAAAAAGGCAAGCATTCAGTTCTTTGTTCAATATCATCTCTACATTGATCACAAACAAGTCTCTAGGTGTGTTACGGAGTACAACAAACCAACCCGCATTATTCGGATCTTCGGAATAAAAGACTTGTTTGACTTGAGATGAAAAAACATAAGGCTCGTCAATTAGTTGTTGTCCGTTGTGAATTAATCAGGAGAAATTCACCATTGTAAAACCGAACTGATTCTTTTTAACACCTCTACCAGCATTCACATCAGCCCAATCACATCGAAATAACACGACCTTCCACTTGCCATAATAATCCAGCTCAATAATATCAGTAAGAATCCCATAATAATCAATATTTCCCTCCACAAGATTACTATCCCTTGCATTATCATAGCTTGTTGTTGAAGAACAAAGAGCAACTCCACAGTTTTTTGTTCTCCTAAATTTTTCACGAGATTTAGTATGAAATCTAAATCCATTAATGATGAAAGCATTGTATCTTTTCACTATTTTATTCGGTCCTTGTGAAAAACACTTAACTTCTTCACTAACATCCCTTCCACTCCAAACCTATTACAAGAAACGCAAAAAGGCAAAATATAACTTCATTTATATATTAAACAATAAATTGATCGTAATAAAATCACAAACAGTTGCGTTACCTACAACTTCTCCTAACAATTCGTGAAAATTTTTCCTAGATAACTTATCAAGCTCGCAAATTTGTGATCTTCGAGAACGTAGACAGCCTCTCAAGTAACTTCTATACTCACTATAAAAATAAATAAATAAATTCTTTTTAAATAAAGATTGCAAAAATTTTATAAACTCTTTGTTAAAATAAATATTATACTTAAACTTACGTGCGTAATAATTCCAGTGAATCATTATGGAAAAACACATATCGATGCGCTTGTGCCGAAGATTTATCATCTAGCTCAACCACTTCAACTTTGCCGATTGGTTCTCCAAAACTTTCAAATAAGTATGTCTCGGGTAAGTTATTATATGGGAGCTCATCATTTCTTCTCGGTCTGTTAAATCTTGTTTCAACATCTTCCAAATATCTTGCACAAAATGTCATACACTCCTCCGTTAGATATCCTTCAGCAATTGAACCTTTTGGATAACGTTTGTTTCGACAATAAGATTTTAACACTCCTAAAAACCTAAAACAGAATACATAACAATATTAATGTGTGTAATTAAATGTTGTGTTTAAGATAAAACTATAATAAACTAATTAGCAAATAATACCTCTCTAATGGGTACATCCATCGATAGAAAATCGGTCCACCGCCTTTTGCTTCATAAGGAAGATGGATAACTAAATGCACCATTATAGTGAAGAATGAGGGAGGAAAAATCTTCTCTAAGTGGCATAAAGTTAGAGTTGCTTGATCTTGAAGTTGTTCAAGCTCTTCAACCTTGAGAACTTTGCCACAAATAGCTTTCATTATATTACTGAGTTCAATTATGGAAGAAGTCACTTGCTTCGATATAGAACAACGTAAAGCAAGCGGAAGTAAGTCTTGCATTAAGATGTGGTAATCATGTGACTTTAAGGAAGTAAGTTTTCAATCCTTGACATTCACACATCTTGATATATTTGAGGCATATGCATCCGGGACCTTCACATCTTTGAACACCTTACAGAATACGTCATTCTCTTTTTTAGACATCCCAAAGCAAGCAGGAGGTAATCGTGATTTTCCATTAGGAAGTAATTTCGAATGAAGATCACGGCGAATTCCCATGTCAACTAGGTCAAGCCGACCCTTTAAGTTGTCTTTTGATTTCTATCCACATTAAAAATTGTCCCGATGATATTTTCACAAACATTCTTCTCTGTATGCATCACATCAAGGTTATGACGCAATAAATTATGCTCCTAATAAGGTAACTCAAAAAATATACTTTTTTTTCCCATAAATACGCCTCATTTGGATCATCTTCTTCATCTTCCTCCTCATCACTTTGAATATCAACATCATCACCTTCAACCGTCTCCCTCGATCTTTTCCTTGATTGTTTGCAACTTGATTGATTCATCTTTCCATAAGTGAAATTGATATCTTTCAACATCAAGAAGATATCAGACCCAATAGTGCTCTCAGGTGCTTCTCTAAACTCTTCAGTGCCATCAAAGACAAGTTTTTGGGATCTAAATCTATGATTTTCATCTAACCACCGATGATGTCCCATATAACTAAATTTATTTCCATTATATAACCATTTCGAACATGTTTTTGTAGCACAACAAGGACGACCTTTGGTGCTCTAGGTAGATAGATTTGCATAAGCAGGAAAATCGTTTATAATCCATAGCAAAGCTGCATGCAAAAGAAAGTTTTCCTTTTTGATGCATCATATGTTTCAACCCCTTCCCATAACTGCTTCAACTCTTGAATAAGAGGTTGCATATAAATGTCAATATCATTCCCTGGACCTTTCTCACCAGGAATTATCATGGACAAGATAAAGGACGATTGTTTCATGCAAATCCATAGAGGCAAATTATAAGGAATCAAGACAACCAGCGAAGTATTATAAGAAGTACTCATTATTTTGAACGGATTAAAACCGTCAGAACCAAGTCCAAGCCTCATATTCCGAGGATCATTAGCAAAACATGGGAACTTTTTGTCGAATGATTTCCAAGCCAAATAATCCGCAGGATGTCTTAATAAGCCATCATCAGTCCTTTCATCATGATGCCACCTCATAGAATCAGATGCTTTTGATGACATGAAAATTCATTGAAATCTTGGGATTAATGGAAAATACCACAAAATCTTTGCAGGCTTCTTTTTTAAATGTGCGTCACCATCATCATCATCATCCTCATTCACATTTTCTTCTCTATTCTCGTTCAACCATCGAGATTTACCGTAGACATGACAAAATTCTTCATTTCTTCTATCACCCAGTACAACATACAGTCATTCGGGCAACTATGAATTTTCTCATATCCAAGACCTAGATCTTTTATCATCTTCTTCAAATCCTTACAAGACTGAGGGATTTTTGCAAAAGGAAACATTTCTTTCAGAAACTCTAATAATAGTGTCAAAGAGTTTCCTATCCACCCACATAAACATTTCAAGTCAAAAAGACTGACACAGAAAGACAATCTTGAATGCTTAGATCCCTCGTAAAGTTCTTCATTCATATCATCAAGCAACTTATAAAACTTTGCCACTTCTCCATTGGGTTCTTGATCACCCACACCTCTTCCCGTTTCAGCAAAGTCATTCATGCCAACATTGAACCCATCATTTCCTCTAGGAACTTCTGGTGAAAATGTTTGGAAACTGTTGTTACGCATGTTAAATGCATCCAGCAACATGCCTTCCATGTCATCTTGTCTAATAGACTGATGTTGGTTGTTAGAATAACTTGGAGGAATTCTAGAAGATGACCTAGAAGTTGCGGACTCTCCATGAATCCACCATTGTTTGTAACCTGGGAGAAATCCTTCACAAATCAAATGTTTGAAAACAATTTCACGCATATGCCAATCAATATTGGCACACCTCGAACAAGGACATAATATCATATTATCTTTGCTTGCGTTTTGAAAAGCGAAATTGAGAAAACTATCTACTCCATCTTGATACTCTTGACTTAGTCTCGACTTTTGCATCCAACTTTTATCCATTTCGTATGTAAATCTAAATTATGAAATAATATGTCATAAGTTCTACTAAAATCTAGTCAATGATCAATAAACATGGAGCTACGTTCTACTCAGTCATGATTGTCTGCACTTCATACTCTATAACATTCTCTATATTCGTGTTTAAGGCTTTAAGTTCCTTTTAAGGCTTGGGGGTTGTGGCAATTTGTATGCATAACATTCTCTATATTCGTGTTTAATAATTTAATGATTGAGTTATAAAATATCATAAGTTGTTATATAGATCAATTATTAAATTATATATATTTTTAATTTTCTTTCTTTTTATTAATCATAGCATAAATGTGGCTTGATCCTACTAGTTAGCACATAGAATCTACGACTTTGAATTGTAGATTCCAAATCAAGATAGTCAATATCATACAAGTAGACGTATTGTTTTTGTTTTGATATTAGCATGTATTAGTTTATATGCAAATGTAAATGTAAATGTAAATTTTTAATATTATTTATTTTTAAATATCAAATAAATCAACTAAATATAAAATATTCAAAATTTTATAGTTTGCATAAATTAAGTCTTGCAATAATAAAAAAATACCCTAAAATCATTTATTAATTAAACTACCGATTTGATTAAAAGTTTCAATTGTTAAATATTGAAGCATCTCATTATTGCAATCAAAGACTATAGTTAATATTGGAGTTAATTACCCTTGAACTTTGTACAAATTGTTTAAGTAAATTAACTAAGATATAGTTAATAAAAGCATTCTAACTAGCTACTTTCATATGATGTTCACATATAAGAAGAATGTTGGTCATTTATAAATAGACAAGCAAACACAAAGAAACCAAAATGATGGTTTAAGACAGATTTTCAGAATTATTGGCGTACATATGATATAAGAGGTCACAATCTCTACCATGTGCAAAAGAATCTAAATATTTTGAAGTAGTTGGAAGTACTTAGTCTCAATTATTTGAAAAAGAAAAACAAAATTGTTAAACTTTTCATCAATTCATGACCTCTCTCTACTTTATCATTAAGTTTTGCATGCTAAAAACCCTAACCTAAACCCCATATTATTAACCATAAACCTTAACAATTACAAAGCTAAATAAATTAGATAATATATCTAGGATTGTTATTAGTCAATTTTAGTAAAAGTAGTAAACACAAGCATAATCAAATTCTTGCAGAACATTTAAAAAAGCAACTTATCCGTATACACACTTCTATTCTTTAAGCTTAAAGCTTTTTTTAAGATTAAAGCATCATCAAATTATTTAAGCTTAAAGCATCATCAAATTCTTGCAGAAAATACATAATTGAAATTTTACCTCAAAAGATTTATCTTGAGCTTCAAGCTGTTCAGTAAATGCTCTTCCAGCCTGCATTCAGCAACAAAATGCACACTATTAGTGTCTAAGACAACAACAACAGAAGCAATAAAGAAAATATATACAGTTGGGTGCTGGCAGGGTGTCCAGCACCCTTGCAGCACCCAGCAGCTGCTGTTGGGTGCCCAGCACCTAAGGATGTTGGCAGTAGCACCCAACAACTGGTGCACCAGCAGCAGCAGTGCTGCTGCCCGCACCAACAACTGGTGCAGCTCCAACCCGTCCCCCAAAAACCCTTAAATCAAAATCTTCAAACCCTTACCCTAAATCAAAACCAACCCCAAAACCCTAAATCAAATTTCAATAAACCTAATAACAAACAAGCAATTAAATTAACAACATAATAGCTCAAAATCAATTATTATTCAAGAAAAATCGCAACAATTGAAATTCAAAAATAACGTAATTCATACCTTCAATTGATAATGAGAGGGAGAGAGAGAGCGAGTGAGAGAGAGAGAGGAACCGAGAGAGATAGCGTTTCAATCTAGTGGGAAAGTGGGGAAAGGGAGGAACCCGATTTTAATTTTACATTTAGCGGCGTTTTTTGAGACAAACGGCATTAAATATCCTTGCAAAACTCTGCGTTTTGCGTTATTTTATTATGAATACCTTTTAAGGGCGTTTGGTGCAACAAAATGCCACTAAGTGAAATACAATAGCGGCGTTTACTCTTTCAAACGCCACTATAAGAATATAATTTGCGGCTTTTTATGCTTAAACCGCCGCTTTATATAATAACTCAAATGCATTGTTTAACATAGAATTGATGGTGGCGTTTGTATAGATACTGTATGTGGCGTTTATAAACACCGCTATGTACAAATAGTAAAACGTTGCCGTTTCTCTTTATAGAAATGGAGGGCAACTTTTTTTGACGGTAAAAAAGAAATCACATAATTTGACAAACATTGAACAGCGTTTTATAATATAAACGCCGGTACTATGTCTTGTTTAACGGCCTTTAATTCTTATAAAACGCCGCTAAAGGTAATTTCTGCAACGTTTTATTACGAAACGCCGCTAAGCTTATAAAATCACGCTACCTAGCGGCGTTTTTAAATGAAACGTCGCTATTAAAATGCCACTGAAACTTGAATTTGCTGTAGTGGGGTAAAGCTTTTCATGATCCGGATCGAATTAAGATTGGATAGTAATAATATTGTTTGTACTTTGTTCAAGATTTGGTTAGATTTTTCGAGTTTGAAAAAATTCATTTTATTATTTAAAATATATTGAAATATTAAATAATTATTTTTTATTACTATTTATATATTTTTATAATTAATTTAAATAAAAAATAATTTTTTATTGATTAAATAGTAATCAAGTCGGATCTTGCCGACCAGGATCGAAAATATTCTATCTCAAGCCCGGTCCTTAAACAAGTCTACTCATATGGTTTATTCTAGTTTATTGATAAAGTATTGGACTTTTAATTTTAATAATCTGATTCAATTTCTAACCACCTTAAATAAAAAATAAAAAAATTACATTTTAAGTTAAATTAATTCATCATTTTAAACACTACCCCAAAGTTAAGGGGCTTGTCGTGTTATTTACTCTCCTGATCATGCGTGACTGCCCCTATTTTATTGTCTATTATAGTTGTCTCGAATTTGAACGGATACCTCAAAGTAAAGTTTAAGATTTTTACTTAGAAGTTTTAATTTTTGAATCTTGAGTAAAAGTTGACGATCTTATTTGATCAAGCTCAATGGATTTTTATATGCATAAATAGAAATTTGTTTATTTTATTGTTAGTTTTGTTGTTTGCCAACTTTTAATATTGTCCCTCTAACAAGTTCAACAAGTTCTATATTTTATGGGAAAGTGAAATTTTTTTCGCTTTATGATTTGATCACTAATTTTTATAAGATTATTTTCTTAATTACTCACATCTTTTATAAAATTATTTTCTTAACTCATATCATTTGACATGTCACATAACATTATCAATATAACATTACAAATTTAAAAATAAATAAGTTTTGAAAATTAAAAAAATAAATTACACTAACTTAACTTTTTGAGAGTTTATATTTTTGTCATCCAACATTGAAAATTTCACAATTTAATCATCAACTTTTGTAAAATTATTAATATTTTTTTGGTCTAAACCCAAGGTGTCCCCCATCCTCATTTTATGGTTGATGAAAGACTAATCCCTGTTCGTACTGGGAAGCGTGATGTTAACCCTCCCAACATTGGTGACTCTCAAGACTCGAACCTTTGTTCTCATCTTCTGGGCTGGAGTAGCTTACCACTCCAACTAACCAAATATTTTGGTCACCATTGTTAATGTCTAGGTTAAAGTACTTAAATAGTCTTTGTGCTATAGTCAAAAATGCATTTTAGTCCATGTACTATAGAAGTGAGTAATTTAATCCTTGTACATATGAAATTGGTGCAAAGAAGTAAAATTGACAGTGTTAATGAGAAATTGTCTAAATGCTGACATGGACATAAGAAACTGACCGAAAAGATGATTTGGAAAAAATATGATGTGTAAAATTTTTTTACTCAAGTGAAATTTAAAAAAACATAATTTTTTTTTGCCCAAATCCCTCCCTTACCCTTTAAAAATATGTTATCATTTTTTTTTCGAAATCATCTATTCTGTCAGTTTCTAAATTCCACCTGAGCAAAAAAATTCGACACGTCATCATTTTTTTTCAAGTCATCTATTCTGTCAGTTTCACATGTCCACGTCAGTATTTAGACGGTTTTCCATTAACACTGTTACCAATTTTACTTCTTTGCACCAATTTTAAACATGCAAGGATTAAATTACTCACTTCTATAATACATGGATTAAAATACACTTTTGACTATAGTACAAGGACTACTTAGATACTTTAACCTTAATGTCTCATGTCGAGGTAACTTTATGACGATTTAATCACCAACCATTGTGAAATTTAATATGATAAATTATTTATTATTTCTATTTTCAATATTTTATTACATTGAATTAAGTATATGAACATTCATTGTAATTAGAATCTGGACGTTTATAAAATATTTCATATTTCATTTAAATTTTCCCTTTTTGGCTAATTTAATTTATAAAAAATACTTAAATTTATTTGAACAAGGTGGATGACAAATACTTGAAGTAATGCTATTTTAATAGTTTTGACAATTTGATTTATTCATCCACTTTTCAAATTTAAAAGTTATAATTATAATAAATAAAAGTTCATAATTTAAATTTCATGCAACAAAAATATCGAACGCTTATTTCTTTTTTTTTATAAAATTTGAAATTTTATTTGAGCATTATTCCAAAATATTTCAATTTAGACAACATAAATATTAAAATAATTTATTATATTTAATTTTACAAACGTTAGTGATCAATTCGTTATAAAGCCACGTCAACAATGACATGACGAAAATGAAAATCAAAATGTTAATAAATTTTACAAAAGTTGATGACAAATTTGTGAAATTTTCAAAGTTGAGTGATCAAAATAAAAACTCTCGAAACGTTAAATACCAAAAGTGTAATTTATTTATTTTCAAAATTTATAATGCCATGTGGTATGTCAGATGACGTGGCATTGTCACGTCAACATTCTGCTAGTCTCTAGCTTGGGTGATAGGAAAATAAATTCATAAAAGTTAATGATCAAATTATAATTTTATAGTTAAGTGACCAAATAAAAAATCTAATAAAATTATGTGGTTAAACTTGTAACTTACCATTTAAAAAAAATACTTATTCTAAATGTTATTCTAAAAGACATTTTGTCCAGATGGAGGGGAAGGAAAAGAAAGCAAGGGATAAACGGAATCCTTTCCCTTGCTTTTTCTTGTTTGAATTTTTAAAAAAATTAATAAATAAAAAAAAGTAAAGGGAGTTGAGCATCTCTCACTTTCCTCCAATATTCAATTTTTCAATTATCCCAAATTGGAAGAATTGTTAGGGAAAAAAAAGGAAAGGATTAAAAAAGATTTAATTATAAAATGACTTTTATACCCTTAGTAATTTTTTTTTTCAATTTTCAAAAGTAATTATAAGCCATTGCATCTGTAATTCATTCAGTAACTTTTTTTTTGTGCTTGATCTTAATTTTCTCTCATTTTATTTTATTATTTTTTATTTTAAGAAAAAAAATCAACAAAAACACATGTAACAATGAAGAATTAATACCTATAATAATGAAGCTTTTTAAAACTATAATAAAATATTAATAATACATATACAAATTTATAATAAATTTTATCTTAAAAAGAAATATTTAGGTTTTTGAATTTTCTCATTGGAATTAAATTTTAAAAAATTATATTGTTTATCTAAAAATAATTTCAATCATATATTTTTTATGAATTCATAAATAATACATCTTTTTAATTGAAAATTCTTTTTCTTTTTCTAACATTTCAAATGTAATTATAACAATTAATTTTATTATTCATATAATAAATTAATTAAACATTTAATTTTAAAAGGGTATAATTGGAATAATATATTATAATATATCAATTCCTTTCCTTTCCATTCCTTAAACAAACAAAGAATTTTCAAAATCCATTCCTTTCCTTTACTCATTTTAGCTATCTAAACTAGAGGTGGCAATTGGGCGGGTTCGAGCGGGTTCAGGTCGGGTTCATTCTGGTTCGGGTTTAGTCGGGTTCGGGCTCATTCGGGTTCAGGCCCATCCGAATTCAGGCTCATTCGGGTTCGGGCTCATTCGGGTTCGGGCCCATTCGGGTTCGGGCTCATTCGGGTTCGGGCCCATTCGGGTTCGGGCCCATTTGGGTTCGGGTTCGGTCTGGGTTCGGGTATGTTTTACATCATTTTATTTTATATTAGATGTAATCATTTTTACGTAATTTAAATATTTATATCTAAAAACAAATTATTAATTTATTATTATTTTTATACTTTTGCTATTATATGATATTTTTAATTATATTTATTTTTTAAAATTAATATTTGTTAGCACCAAAAGAATAAGAAATTAATTTGTTATATAAAATCAAATTTTGAAATAATTTATTATAAAAAATATGATATATTATAAATTAATCATATTGATATTTAAAATAATTGATTTGATGAACTCGAATTTCAAAATATAAATACATTATAATTTATATTCACTATAAAATAAAAAAACTTTTAAAAATAAATCCTAGCCTTCATCTATTCGTTTATATACTTATAAAATGCAAAATTTTATGCTTATAGTCAAGATATATATATATATATATCTATCGAGTACTTATATTTCTTTCATCAGTATAAAGTATAAATTATAAAGTAATACTAAAAAAATATAACTTATATTTAAATTATACGTAATAAATATATAATTAATATGATTATTTATTAATATATAATAAATATCCCCAAAACCAAAAGGCCATAAAACCCAAAACCCCATTAAACCCACCCGCTAAAATAAAATCCCATGAAAGCCATAATCCAATTAAACCCACCCTAACCTAACCGTATAAGTATATCCCAAAAGGCCAAAATAATTGAATTATTGTCAAATTGTTTTACCCTTAAAGAATAATTGAATTATTGTCAAATTTTTTTTCACATCTCTAAAATTTTCAAGAATTTAAAATATTTAGATTGTAAATTCATCATGATATGAGACGTTAAAGTTATAACTTATAAGTACAAAATATAATTTACTTTTTGATAAAATTATTATTTCATCATCATATATATATATATAATATATATATAATATATTAAATTTTAAATTTTAAATTTTAATTAAATTATTAAAAAAAAATTAGAATAAAATTAATAATTAAAGTTATTGCTTTGTAAAAAAAAAAATTAATTGCAATTTGATTATTTTTATTTTTAGTATTAAATTCGGGTTCGAGTTCGGGCCGGTCTCGGGTTCGAGTCCATTCGGGTTCGGGCTCATTCGGGTTCGGACTCATTCGGGTTCGGGCCCATTCGGGTTCGGGTCCATTCGGGTTCGGGTCCATTCGGGTTCGGGCCCATTCGGGTTCGGACCCATTCGGGTTCGGGCCCATTCAGGTTCGGGTTTTTGACTTTTTGATCAAATCGGGTTTGGGCGGGTTCGGTTCGGGTTTTCCTGAGCGGGTTTTCGGGTTCGGGTTCATTTTGCCACCTCTAATCTAAACAAGTGAATAGAATATCTTTTCCTTTCTTTTAAAAACCACTGCTTTCCTTTCCTTTATTTTACTTTCCTTTACTAACTCCAATCCAAACATATGCTTAATTACTCTAGTACCTTTGGCAATAACTCTCAAAGCATTGCTACAAAAAAATATCACTATTATTGCATTGCGAGTAGATCTGTCTCGGTACGATTTGGATAGGACCTTAGACAAAGTTTTTTCAAGCCTAAGCTTGAGATATTATTTATTTAATAAAATTTAATTTAATTTTAATTCTAAAATATATTTAAAATATTAATTTTTAATATATTTAAAAAAAAATTGGGTCTCTTGAATTCAACAAAACAAATCAAACCTTGAACAAGATTTTTTTAAAATCAATCGAACTTGATTTGTCTTGACTCGATTTATGAAATAGATTTAATTGTAAGGTCAATTTTGTTTGTGTTTTTTTTTTAATAATTTGTAAGGTCAATTTTGATTAAAGTAAATGGAGAACACTTTTTTTGGGGTACGGAATCGAGAAATTTTCATTAGAAAACAAGAAAGGGGAAAAGACACTTGTCCCTAAGGTTTAGTATAAAATCCACTTACCTCCTAGTCTTTAAAAAATATCTCTTTACCCCCTATTCAAGTAACACCGTTTAACAAAATGTAATAAAAAAATAAAAGGATAATTTTAACCTTTAAGGGTTTTGGAAATAACCCACAAGGCCACGACTAGACCTGCTTAAGGGTAGGGTAGCCCGTCCGGCCCACAAGTCGGGCTTGGATAAGAGTATTTGTAATTCGGCCCGGACCGGCCCAAATTACTATTCAACAATTAAAAAATATTTTTTTACTTAAATTTAATTATAAAGTATATATTAATATTAATATAAAAATAAAAATAAAAATAATTTTTTAATAATTTAATAATTTATGAATAGTGAAATGGGCTTATGGGCCGAAACGGGCCCGGCCCGAAACAGGCCTGAGCAAGGAAAAATACCTTTTTCCCGGCCTAGGCCCAGCCCATGAGCACCTCCAGCCACGACAAATCACTTCTGTTTTTAATCAATTTAACTTCTCTGTTGATAGAAACCTAATTGAAGTGTTTGCAAAAGGAGTAAAAAAAGAGCAATTGTAGGAATGCTTGCAAATCCAAATGAGGTATTATTTTCTTCCAAGTCTTTCTTCTGTTATATTTAGGATTGGATCCAAGAATTATTTAGTCATTTTGGTTTTTGGATACTAATTGGTCGCACGAGTGGAAAAGGACAAAGATTTGTAAGAGTGGAAAACGATACTAATTGCATCAGAGAGGTAATATGTTATATAGTTTATGCATGCTTCACTTATAAACTAGAAATTTTAATTTTTTTTTTTTTAATTATCGTGATTTGTAGGTAAAAAAGAAATGAACAAAGAAAGCCGATACTTCTACTAGAAATGAAAAGAAGAAGCAAGCCATTGATGCTAGTAAAGGAAAGGAGAAGCAATCAAAACAGCCCCCACTGATATTTATATATATATATATATATATATATATGCAAAAATGTATTTTTTTCATATCTGTTATATTAACTTAAATATGCATTATTATAAAAATACGCTAACCAGTTAACTACATATGAATTGTACAAGACTAAAATTATAGTTAATTATAATACTTTTACCAAGGTTAAAAATATATATATTTATGAGATGCATGCTCTCTGTTAGATCTGCTCATGGCCCAAAAAAATTTCAACTTCCTTGCCCAGGCTCGGCCATGGACTGGCCTAAATTCACTGTTCACCCTTAATAAAAAATATATTTTTTATTTATTTTTATAATTAAATTTAAATAAAAAATATTTTTTTTATTCTATGAACAGTGATCCGGGCCGGGTCGGATCAAAAAATACCTGCCCAGGCTCGGCCCTGTACGGGCCAGGCCTACCGGACTGGGCAGGCTACCCGGCCCTTGAGTAGATCTACTCTCTATCTCTGTATTGGAATATTTGGATTTTCATTCAGTATGATTTTTTTATTTGTATATTCTTTGAATTAGAGAAATGGATTTTTTATATTTGACATGTTCTATGCCATAGCATAGAAGGGCATTTTTGGTAATATGTTAATTTTTCAAACAGAAACTTAACACCATTACTTTTTCAAAAGAAAAGAAGATATTATCCAAATTATAAAGGTATATGAAATTTATATCAAACCTCATAGGGTGATAATACTTTTCCCAACAAGAAATACAAGTGAGTGATCAGTACAATGAAAAGAAAAAATAATAGAGACATAAACATCAAACACGTACGATAAAAGAAATGAAATTATCTAAGGAAAGACGACAATATGGGCAGAACTTCATCCAAAATTGCACCACAAATTTAAATTCACTACCCACCAAAATAGCCCTGACTGTATAATTTGGCCAACAGAAGTTCTTTTAGCTCTCTTTTTTTTAAGTGCTGTTGAAATTTCCTCAATCTTGTTTATTTCTTTTCTTTTTAATTTTATTTTATTTCCTTGAAATATATCAACATATGCATATAATGCTATAAGCAGTTAGTTTACTCATCGATCTAAGAAGACTGCGTGCATGGACAAATTATGCATGCGACTGCTGGACTGTTAGGAGGTGTTTTAGGTGAAAATATTTGAGAGGTTTCTTTATTATATTATTTATTGTAAATTAATTTTTTTATTATAAAATTGTATAATTTAGTCTTTATATTTTTAAAATTGAAATAAAAAGATAAAATCATTAACTAGTGTAACGTGAACCATTAAAGAAACTGATGTGGCATTTAATCTATGTTTAATTGATGACATGGATGTCAAATATTAATATGACATCAATAAATTATATTATTTTAAGATGACATGGACAAAATAAGTAACCAAGTTATTGAAAATGCCACAACAAATGTTGAAAATATATTATTTATTTTGTCCATGTCATCTTAAAATGATATATTTTATTGGTACCAAGTCAGCATTTGATATCCACGTCATCAACTAAACAGAGGTTAAATGATACGTCAGCTTTTTAAACGATTCACGTTACACCAGTTAGTGATTTTACCTTTTTGTTTCAATTTTAAAGAACAAGGAATAAATTATCCAATTTTATAGTAGAGAGACTAATTTACATTAGATGATTTAGTATAGGGACCTCCCAATTTCTTTAACCGGTGTTTGATGCCTTATCTTTTCATCATTTTAATAGAATTTGATTGTTGGGAAAGTGATTGTTGTATATTATATTATTGAAAAAATAATATTATAACGTTTGATATACATTAAAAAAATACTGATTAAAATTTTGAAAAAATTGCATTACAGCGTTGATTAACTAATTATTAAGAATGTGATGATTTTAAAATTACCCAAGTTTGATACACTTGCATATTTTTAATGCAATTTATCCTTATAAACAAAATGCTGATTAAGAATTACGTTAGACAAATATCAATATAATATACTCATATACAAAATTACCAATTTATAAAGTATAAGACCTAAATTGAAAACAATAAAAAGGTTTGGTAAAAGATGGGGTGAGCTGAGAATGTTAGAAAAAGAGTTTAGCATCACAGTTGCGATGCGAGAGGGGGGAGCTGCTGCTTTTCGATAGTGATGGTGATGTTGTCATGTTGCAAAAAAAAAAAATAAAGAAATGGGCCTATTTGAAACGATAAGAGAAACAAAACACTAAGAAGAGGTGAAACATGGGTGTCGTTAAATACGATTCAAGAATTTTTAAAATAATAATAAAAAAAAATTATTAACGAGTGTTTTAATTTTTTTTTAAATTATTACATATACTAATATATTTATTTAACATATTAAAAATAATAAATAAAATTATCAATTATTATATTTAATATAATATTATTATTATAAATAATATATTAATTAATTTTTTTAAATACTCTAAAAACATTCATTAACATAATGCACAAGAAAATGAGAGAGAGAGAGTTGTCAACTTGAAAGACTGGAAGCGAGAAAGGCAGAAATAGTATTCCTACGAGTTAGTGCTGTATAGACCTGCTCACGGCCCGGGCAGCCCGCCCTGCCCGGCAGGCCTGGCCCGTATCGGGTCGGGCCTGGGCAGGATATTTTATGTTCCGGACCGGCCCAGTCCGGAACAGTGCTTTTTATTATAATAATATTATTTTAATTATAAAAAAATTAAAAAAATAAAATAAAAATTATTTTTTTATTCCAATGAACAGTGTTTCGGGCCTAAACGGGCGGGCTTGGGCTACCCAGGGCCGGGTCTGGGCAGAGGGAAAAAAACGGGCTGCGGCCCGGCCCGGCCCATGACCACCTCTAGTGTTGTACCTATGAGGTTTAGGTTCCATGTCGATTTATCGCAATATAAAGTAATTGTTGTATTTTTGGGGTAAAAACTAAAAACCTCCTGCACTTGAATTGCACTGCCTTTTCGGTAGAGGTGACAAAATGAACCTGAATTCAAAAATTTGCTTAAAAAATTTTGAATCTAAATCCGTTCAAATTCGATTTGATCAAAAAATCAAAAACACGAACTCGAAAGGACCCGAACCCAAAATGACCCGGACCTGAAAAAACCCGAACCCGAGACCGACTCGAACCTGAATTCGAATTTAATATTAAAAATAAAAATTATCAAATTGTAATTAAATAATTTTTTTTATAAAGCAAAAACTTTATTTATCAATTTTATTCTAATCTCTTTTTTAATAATTTAATTAAAATTTATATTTATATTTATATTTTATATATATGATAAAATAATAATTTTATCAAAAAAAAAATTATATTTTGTACTTATAATTTTAACGTCTCATATCTTGATGAATCCACTATTTAAAGATTCTAAACTCATGAAGATTTTAAAGATGTGAAATTTTTTTGACATAAAATATTACTTGTCCTTTGTTTATATTATTTTAATAGCACCCTTATAATTAAAGGTGCTCATGGGCCGGGTCGGGTCGGGTTCGAGCCGAGCTTAGGTATGGTATCAACACAAAATATACTTGCCCAAGCCCAACCCTGCCCGAAATATAGGTCTCAAATTCTGCCCAAGCCCGCCCATATTTGTAAATGGAAAGTCCAAACCAGTTTAGACCCGCCCATTTTATTTTATTTTTTTCTAAAAAAATTTAAACAAATATTTTTTTTTTATTATTTAATTTTTAGTAATTTTATCTCTTTTTTTCTTTTATTAAGTTCGAAAACATGGATAACTTAGCATATTTTTAAATGTTTACACTACACTATTATATTTTTTTTTGTATGATATAAATTACATAATATATAAAATATAAATGAAAAACAGGTCGGGCTGGGCTCAGGTCTTGATTGTTGGAGCTAAGGCCCGGCTCATTTTCTAAATTGGCCTTGTTTTTTTGCCCAAATCCATATTTCGGGACTAATATTTTTGTCCAAACCCTCTCAAATATGGGCGGACATTCGGGCTTGGATGGGTAGCTCGAACCTTGAGCAAGTCTACTTATAATAGTGTTTCCTATATATTAAAATTAATTAACAACAATTCATTCATTTTAATTTATCTCTAGTATAATAGTATTTCTTACATTAAAAAATAGATAAAAACTACTTTTAAAAAAAATGTGTTGCTCTTGACAACATATATATAGTTTTCTTAGGCACATTATTAAATTAAGACATCAAATATTGATTTATAAATATATTATGTCTTTTTAGAATTTAAAGGTATTTAACATAATTAGCTAATTTAATTTTGTAATTAATTTATTATTTATTTTATTTTGGATAAGTATTTTTTAAATTATTATTATTTTATTACACTTTGATATAATTTAAGATATAATTTACTTTTAGTAATATATCATATCAAAATTCAAGATTGGCTCACTTGGTAATATCTTTATTATTAAGAGTTGAATGTTAGGTTCGATTCATTACATAAGCATAAAATTTTTACATTCTACAAATATATAAACGGATAATTGAATGCCAGGGTTTATCCTTAAAAGTCTCTTATTTTGTAATGAATATAAATTATAATATATTTACATGTTGAAATTCAAGTTCATCAAATCAATTATTTTAAATATTAATATGATTAATTTATAATATATCATATATTTTATAATAAATTATTTAAAATTTTATTTTATATAAAAAATTAATTTTATATTCTTTTGGTGCTAACAAATATTGATTTTAATAAATAAATATAATTAAAAAATTTATATTATAATAAAAGGTTACTTTTAAAAATAATAATAATTTATTTAATTTATTTTTAAAAGTAAATATTTAAATTACGTAAAAATGATTACATTTAACATAAAATAAAAATGATCTAAAACATACCAGAACCCGAATGGGCCCGAATCCGAATGGACCCGAACCCGAATGAGCCCAAACCCGAATAGGTCCGAACCCGAATGAGCCCGAACCCGAATGAACCCATATCCGAATGAACCCGAATCCGAATGGACCCGATCCGAACCCGCCCAATTGCCACCTTTACTTTTCAGTCCCCCACTAGAGGGACAAGACTTCAATTGAAAATTGAATTTTTCGTAGAAGAAAATTTCACCTTTACTCTCTTTTTTTCAACAATTTTTTTTGTTAAGTTTTTTATTTAAAATTTTTTATTTTTTTTAACTCTTTATTTTTTTAATTTTTTATTTAAAGTTTTTTTAAATTATTATTTATTTAATATAATAAATAATTTTAAATACTTATATAATTAATTAATCACTACAAGAGAACGTCGAATTACCGACGGAATTTTTTCGTCGGTAAAATTTTTTTTTACCGACGGACTTTCAAGCATTAGCAACGGAATTCCGTCGATAATAATTTTACGCATTATGGACGAAATTTTTTAACATTAACGACGGATATTGCATATTACCGACAGAGAATTAGCCACCGAACTATTCCGTCCGTAATTTCCGTAGGTAATACTTTGGCGGGAACAACTTAGATTCCCGCCAAAGTCTTACCGATGGATTTACGTGTATTACCGACGGAAGATCCGTCAGTAAAAAAAGGCATAGTTTCTGATATGCAATAAATACAAATTTAAAACAAATTAAAAAACTGAACGGATCATTCTTTCTTCTCTTTAATTTCTATCTCTAATTTGGTATGTGTATTATCCCCTCCCCGAGACCCAACCAGGTCCCCCTGTCATCCGTCGTCCGAGCGAGCCACCGCCGTCGTCGCCCGACCACGCCACCATCGTCAACGACTGTCACGCCTGGTATCTCTTCTCTCTTATCTCTCTACAGATTTCTCTTTCCGTTGGAAATTATTTCTAAAATTATGTTAAAATTTATTTTTTATTTTTTATTTAATTTTGTAATTGATGATTGATGATAGCTTACAAGAGTAGTTCCTATATTCAATTCAAACTTTAGGGTCTTTTACTCCAAATCTTGAGAGTGGGACAAAAAGGCATTTTCTTACTTTGTTAATGAATGATATACGATGATAAAAAACATAAAATTTAATCCTTGTGAATGGCTTTAGCAAGAAAAACTTGTGGCATGGTAGGCTGAAATTGAAGATTGTGATGCCAGCATAGAAATGCTAGCTTTGTAGTGTAGAGACCTTTTTACAAATGCAAATGCTAGGTTGAAAGAGAAACATTTTTCTTTGTTTATTATCTAACTTGATTTGTTGAAATCTATTATGTTTGATCATATAATTCTCTTTTTAATTATACATTGAGTAACAAACAAAAAGCTTTGATTTGATTAAATTGAAATTAACAAAGATTATGCAATTAGTCCTTGTATTTCGATAAATTTTGAGATTTAGTCCCTATAATATAATTCATGTAAATTGAATGGAGCACGATAAATGGAGCAAGATTATGCATCTCTTTCATTTCTCTCTCTATGTTTTGTTGTCATATTTCACTAAGTAAGTGCACGCTATCGCAAACAACTAATAAAGTGGAAGTAAAGTGTCGAACCCACGAGGAATTGCTATTAAATTCGTTAAGTACTAAAATTAACACAGCTTAATCTTATCTAAACAACTAATTAAAGATGATAATTAAAAACTAAATTAAAAGAAACTAATATTAAAAGCAAGTAAATTAAAAAGATGAATTCAATTAATTAATAAAAGCCTAAGATTACAACTTCCCTCAACACTTCACTTGAATCTCTCTCAACCTCTTCACTTGATTAATGACCTTGAGTTGTTAACTTAGAGTTCTATCTTATTTATAAGTATCTGTCGATGGTCTCATAAAAATATCCTTCTTAACCAATTAACTAACCAACTATGAAAATTGATTTAAAGAATAACTCATTAAGCTTAGGCTCTAACAATGGTTACACATAACAAGTAAGTATATTTCTATCCTACCTGTAGATCAATTCATCCTAATAAATGAATATGAAATATGTGTCATTCAATCCATGTCTAACACTAAACTCCCTATGTCTAGTTGTATTTAGGTTAACAAATCAGTTTAATTGGTGATCACGCAATTAAAAGCATTAAGAACAAGATTGAACAAACAACTCAACAAACTATTAACTCATGCTAGAGAGAGAAAGTAAATTCAAACTATGTGTTGAGTTCCATTGAAATCCTAGTAAAAGAAATTTAGTTCATGATAATTAATAAAAACAAATATTCAAATAGCTTCACCATCATCAACAACATAAGAAAAATAAAGAAGAGAAATGAGAAACCTAAGAGCTGTCAATTCTTGAATCTTCAATCTTCACCAATCTTCCAATCTTCTTGAGAGCTTTTGATGGAAACTATCTCTTGAGAGAATTAGGTTTTTTTAGACATCCAAACCCTTGGTTTCTGACCTAAAAGAGTCCTATTTAAAGTGTCCAAGGCCTCTTGGAATCCGAAACTTCGTGCACAAGCAAACAGATAAGTATCAACATTTTTGCATTTTTTCCTGTAATTACTGTTCATGTGTGGCACTGCGGCGCCACTGCTACTACTTCCTTGGCGCCGCGGCGCCTACTCTTCTGTCTGCTCCGAGTTGGTTCTGCCATTTTCTCACACTTCTCAGCTGTTTTAGATGGGAAAAACTCATCCGATTTTGATGATTCTTATACCGTTGGGAAGGTATGGAAGTCATCTTCAAAAGTCAAGAGAAATTTTTCACAAATGTAGTCTTTAAGATCATGTTTTTCTCGAAAGAATCTCCGGAGGTCGAATCTGCCTGTTCATTGCTTTGCACCATTTTTCATCGTTTTGCACCTCAAAGCTCCAGATCACATTGGACCTATCAAAACACATAAATAATAAATAAATAACTATTTTAAACATAAAATGGATAAAATAAAATAAATAAATATAAAAACATCTAAAACTAATCAAATCCTAATAAAAGCCTCAAAGACTTAGCCGATTTAAATGGATAAAAGGTGGCAAAATAACTATATTTCCTAGAGTTATCATGTTTCTTATGTTATTGTGTTATTCTGTTGTGGTCATTGTGTTTATTGTGTTGTTGTATTATCGATAGCTTATTTAGGCTTAGACAATGGAGCACGATAAATCTTGGGTGTATAGGAGGTTGGACGAGTCTCAATATATTAATAATGAGTGTTTGAATGGAGTTGAAGGATTCTTAGGTTTTCCATATGCTCACAGCGAGTACGTAAATGACAATAGAATTAGATGCCCTTGTGTGAAGTGTTAGAATAATCGGTTTGCAGATATTGATGATGTGCGTAAACACTTGTATTATAAAGGGTTTAAGGAGAATTACTATATTTGGGATGCACATGGTGAAAGTCATCAAGGTCAGTCATCAAGGATGCATAATGATGAAGTCGAGATGAGAAGTGATGTTGAAAGAGATAATCCTTATTCTATATATGTATGCAATATATATATATTTACTAATAAATTTAATATTTTTTATTTTACAGATAAAATGCGAGGAGGAGGGCGTAAAACTAGTGTAAAGAAGAAACGGAGTACTATGTGGGATGCTTTTCGACCATCTAGAGGATCGTCCTCAGGGCATGCTACACCAGAGTTGCCACTTGCGTCTTCTCCCTCCTTATGGCCTCCATGAAGACAGTTGCCGCCTTATTCGGGTCCATCGCCACATACTCCATCTGCAGTACCTCCATCACCCTTGCATCCTTCTGCACTCCCTCCGTCTACAGTGGATCCGTCCAAAATTGCCTCCCTCTACAGTGGCACCGTCCACAGTTGCTCCGTTCAAATCGACACGTGCTCCACTGCCATGGTCGACACTTACTCTGGTGACTCAGGCAGATCCCGCGTTACACTCGTCTACCTCACCGCTGGATGAAATTTCACAGTATTTACTTAATGAGCCAGCACCGACGTATTTCGCGAATGATGGTACGGGGCAGCAAACAGAGGTACCTGCATCATATCCTACGCCATCTACCAGTACTGCCACTGAGCATAGGAAATGAGGTAGAGGTCGAACGAAAGGATTACCAACACCGAGTAATCCGGCTGACAGGTTTTGACTGTCAATTCTTCAAAACACGTAAGTTAATAATATTTCGATAATTTCATTATCTGAGTAGAATAATTTATTGTCCACTAACACGTATCCTTTATTTTAGGACTTTCATGGAGAGTTGTGTAAAATCGACCATTGCCTCGATCATCAAACAACACTATAACAGACCGTGGCCTACTTGATCGAAGATACCTGTTGACGTGAAACTGTCTATGTAGACTATATTTGAGGTATGATTTGGTTAAAAGTCAAATTGTAATTTAATTATGTTTAATAGTAAATATTAATTCATAATGTCTCATTGTAGGGAAAATGCCAGTGGTCTCCCGAGCAAACACCATTGGTTAGGAAATTATGGAAGGCCACATGCAATGATCGATTCAAGGACATGATGAATTTTGAGAGGGACAATGTCATGACCTTCTTTCAAACGAATCGAATAGAAGACTGCAAGGGTTACAAGTGTGATTGGATAGCAGTCGATATTTGGGATCAACTTATTGATAGCGTCGGAGTACTGACGCTTGGAAAAATAGGTCCCAAAAGGCCAAAGGTTATAGGAACACGAAAAAAGATAGCAGCATTACGAAGCAAACTAGTGGATCAGTTCCTTTTCTAGTTACCGGTGAAATGATGGTAAGATTTATTTTTGTTTTGCAATTTATTGTTTAAAAGTTTTATCGTTGTGAATTTTTTTTTATTAACATAATTTTCAAAAATTCTTTTAATCTGTAGTCACAAGAGTTGCAGCGCAACGTGACATTCCTAGAGCTGTTTAACAAAACCCATAAACGTGCAAAGGGTCACGGTGATTACGTAGACAACAAGTCTAAAGTTGTAACTATAAGTATTTAACTTTATCAATACTTTATATATTACATTAATTGATTATACCAGATAATTGTGTTTATGTACATATTCATTACAATGTCACATATTAATTGTTTATATATTTAAATATTTGTGATTGTAGGAAAATTATACTGCCTCGTTGCAACAAAAATATGGAGATGATACGTCTTCATTTCCCAATTTTGACCTTCACTCCTGGTCTAATGCTATTGGGGGCATTGAGACTACGCGGACGCATGTTTATGGGTTTGGAACGAGAGACCGAAGAGAGGGCAAATTTTTGATCCACCTGGCAGTCACCAAAGTTCAGATGCAGCCAGTTACGCTCCATGTGGTCGTAGTACTACATAGCAGCTGACAGCAGCACCGTCTGAGGAGAACTATAATGCATTGAGGTCCGATGTCTCGCAAATCAAGACATCAATCGTGAGATTTGAGAATATCGTGATGAGCTAGAATACGATAATCGCACCTTTACTGCAGTCACAGATAGCAGCTGCATTAGGCGGGATCGGAACAAGTGCTGCCTTAGGCATGGGTGTTGGATCAGGTGCTGTCGGAGTCGGTGTTGGACTGACTGCTGCCGGAGTCGGTGCTGTTGGAGGCATGGCTGCTGGACTAGGATGGAGTGCTGCCGATGCTGGACTGAGTGTTGCAGCAGTCGGTGCTGTCGGAGGATTGATGCTACCGGAGGTGATGCCGGAGGCAATGCAAAGGTAGACAGTGAAGCCGATGACAGCAGTACCTCATGATGACAGCATGTTTTTTTATACTCGAGAGATATATTTGAATATTATTTTATTTATAATCTTACGGATTTCATTTTATTTTTTATGGTAAAATTATATAAAATTTTGATTTTATTTTTTAATTTTTTTAATAATTTTTTTTAAATATTTATTTTAAATAATATTTTTTATTTCAAAAAAATAATTATCGACGAAATTATCCGTCGGTAATAATTTATTGCCGACCAAATCCATCCGTTGGTAACTATATTACCGACGGAATCTATCCATCGGTAAATCTATTACCGACGGAATATTCCGTCATAATATTCTGTCGGTAAAGAAATTTACGACGAAAATATTCCGTCGGAGATAAAACAATACCGACGAAATATGCCGTCGGTAAAACTTTATTACTGACGGATTTTTTTTTT
Source organism: Fremontodendron californicum (assembly GCA_030761205.1). Classification (NCBI taxonomy): domain Eukaryota; kingdom Viridiplantae; phylum Streptophyta; class Magnoliopsida; order Malvales; family Malvaceae; genus Fremontodendron; species Fremontodendron californicum. Next base: position 23,515,222 of record JAULJL010000008.1, read on the forward strand.
ACCATCCGAATTAGTATCATCGACTTAAGTATCACCGATGAAATTTTCTGTTGTCCTCTTGTAGTGAATTAATTAAAAATTTTAAATTAATAAATAAAATAATATATGTTAAATTTTTAAATGTTAAATATCATTGAAATATACATAACAACCATTTATCAATACACTATTATATTAATGTCATTAATGGTCATTTTTTATTCTCATCTCACTAACATCGTTGTTTTGTTATCCAAACATATATTTCATCACTTATTTTGATCTTATCGCTAGAGTACCCACTCTCACCGCTATAATAACTAATCTCATCGCTATCGCTATTTTTAATCTCATCGAAACCAATTTCACCGTCTATCCTAATGGACTCTTCAATTTTTATTTTTTCCTTTGTTTTCTTAATTTTCTTTATAAGTAAATTTTTTTTTTTTAATTTGATGAGAAAACTAAACAAGTAGTACTAGAAAAGAAAAGGAAAGAAGAAGGGGCAGCACTAAAGTAAACAAGAGAGAGAGAAGAGGAGTAGTAGAAGGTAGATTGGAAATTTGTGTAAGTGTGCGGTGTCTTGTGTTTTTGTTTTTGTTTTGTGTAATTGTATGGTGTCTCATGTTTTTTTTTTTTTGTAATATAAACACAACACAAATTTTTAAATGTGTCAAAATCTTAAACACGAATATGATATATGTATTAAACGTGTCGTCTTAATCATGTTTAAACGTATCGTGTCGTGTATTTATTTTAATGTTTATTAAACGTGCCGTATTTATGTCGTATTTTTGTATTGTATACAAAATTACCAGATCTAACATAAAGGCATAATCATCATCTGCATAATGCAAAATTTGAACCAAAAAAAAAAAAAAAAAAAGAGAAAGTAAAAGACAGAAAGAGAAAGAGAGAATAAATGGAACGAGGATGAGGATTAGACTTGTCCACGAATCGGGTTATCCGTTCAGTCCAATAAGTCCAGCCCGAAGTGGATCAGGCTTGGGATAGATTTTTAGTAATCCAAAATTATCCGGATTACTATTTAAATAATAAAAATATTTTTATTTAAATTTAATTATGAAAAAATGTAAAAGATAATATAAAAATTATTTTTTAATATTTTAAATTGTAAAACAAGCTTTTGGATTGGACTCAAGCAAGCAAAATGTTTTTGGTCTGCGTCCGATTTGGCCCATAAACACTTCAAATGAGAATAATAAGAGAGAGAAATGAAATGATAAAACAAAGGTGATATTGTGTTTTTGAAACAAAAAAAAAAAAAAAAAAAAGATGTTGTGTTGTCCGTAGATTTGTCCATGGATTGGATTAGGTCGCGGCACGAAATTTTTTTATTTTCCTTACTCGAAAACTCATATCATTGTTCAAAAATATTAAAAATTATTTTTATTTTTATATTAATAATAATATTTTTATATTTTTATAATTAAATTTAAATAAATTTTTTTTATTAATTAACAGTAATTCAAACTAAATCGAATCAACTCAAATTAAAAAAATCTCTAACTAAATTCGACCCAACGCGATACAAGCTAAATCGGACAAATAATCCGATCCTTCAACAAATTGTCGGCGGCTCTAACTTTGCAGCTAATAATTGTTAAAACCACTTTTGCCTACCAACATCTGTTCTTATTAAATTATTATTCAATATATATCTTTTTATAAAAATATATATTTTTTATTATTATTATTATGATGATGCACATCTCTTATCTACTAATACTATTATTGTTTTATTCAAAATGGAAATCTCAAATTCTCAACTCAAGAAATGGGTAAAAACAGCTATCTCCATATTCTCTAGTCTAGTCTAACCATTTCCCCCTCTCGCTCCATAAATTGACCCAACTCTAACTCACTCTCTCTCTCTTTTCTTCCTACTTGGCCTGCCATGCCGATTAGGGGGCAGACAGGGTCTTGACCCCTCTAAATTCATGTAAATCCAAAGAGGGAGAGCTTTTGTTAAACAAAAAAAAGGAAAATTCTAATTTGGCAACCCCTAAATTCATGTAAATCCGGAGAGTGGGATTTTTTGTTAACTAAAAAAAGGGAAAATTCTAATTTGGCCCCCCAATATTTTTAATTTTGGCAACCTTTTTGTAAAATTAATACTACATTGATATGATTAATTTGTTAAACTTGTAAGTTTTAAACTTTATCATTATTATTTTGATTCTCTTTAATTGTTTACTTAATTAAACATTATTATACATACTATTTACTTCCTTAAATTAAGAATTTTTCTTCTCAATCAATTAAAAAATATATTGATATCAATTATGGTATGTCAACTAATATTTTCTTTTTATAATAGTAATAGAAAATTAATTAAAAAAAGATTGAACTATTATAATCTTTGTACAAAAATAATTATGTAATAAAATTTTCTTATATTTTCTTTAATTTTTTTTAATTCTTTCATATTAATAAGTCAAATTTAATATCTCATATGTTATTTTTATTTTTACATTAATTATATTTATATTAGACGTCTCCCCAAAAAAAAATTCTGGCTTTGCTCTGCCCATTAATATTGGCCTCCTTCCAAGTTTCAACGGAAGAACCCTGCCTGCGATTTGCTTTGTTTTTTTTTTTTAGATTTCTTTTAACTAAGGTTTGAGGTGGAACAAAAACAGTGTCAAAATTAGAATTAGAATTAGGATTAGAATATCTATGCTTGAACTAAAGCAGAGTTAGATGCATTGTTCATAATTAACTCAACCAAAGACAAAGCCAAACTAGCAATAGCAATAGAAAGCAATAGAGATCTACATGCACGTACGCTACTAAATTCTAAAATCCAACGGCAAAGAATTTTAATCCCATACTCCTCTTTGAAAGATCCTCCTATCCCTTCATCACCCTTTCTCTTAACTAAATTAGATTTAATAATTTTGAATACGATACGATTATACGATACAAAAAAATAATTAAAATATTATATGACATAAAAAAATAATACGAACACGATATGAATATAAAAATGTATCAAAATTTATATAATACGAATTATTAACATATTAAAATTTATACAAATATATAATACTATAAATGCAATTATAACACAAATACACAAAAACACGAATTATCAAATTTAAACCAAATTAATCACCGACCAAACCAATTAATAGGCATGGCCGTCAGTGCTAGACCTGCTCATGGGTCGGGCCGGACCGTAGTTCGAAATTTTTTTTTATTTCTCTACTCAAGCCCAGCCTTGGGCAGGCCTAGATGAACAGTAATTTTTAAATAAAAAATAAAAACATTTATTTTTTATATATTTTTATAATTAAAATTTTAAAAATATTATTATTTTATTATGTAAATAGTGATCCGAACCGATTCGAACCGACCCAAATCTTAAATATTTCTACTCAAATTCAATTCAATACGAATCAAATAAATTATCCGATCCGTGAATAAATTTAATCAGTACCTCTTTCAGTCGGATAGGACTGACTTTAGTTCACATAAACTTGTCGGCCTCATCTCCCCCTTCTTACTAACTTCAATGTGATTGGGGGCTTTTCTTTTGTTGTTATTATTATTATTAATCACCAATTTCGCATGCCCCTCCCCTCTCCACCTCCCTCCTCTTTTCTTTCTTTTCTTTTTCCTAATTTTATATAACACGGGCTAGTTAATTAATAAGAATAATTTCTAAATTAAAATATATTCACTTAAATTAAAATAAATTTTTTAAATTACTACGTGACAACTACTAACTCTCACGTTTGGGTATCCTTAATTATAATGATTTTAGTAGTACATGTTAAAACTAAATATTGAATTAACAAAATCACAATACTTAATTAATAATTATTGTTTTTTAAAGAATCAAATACTTGAATTACAAAGGTTTCGTTTAACATTGTTTCTAGTACAGTTTTTAAGGTCAAAAGCTACTTTTCACCGCAAACGAAATGCTAAACAGATAAAAAAATTTGACTTCTGTTGTTGAAATCATGGTTTGAAAAGCCAAATTAAAAAGCCAAAAAATATAATTTTTGGGATTTAAAAATTGATTTTTGGATAAAATGACTTTAGTATCCTCACATCTCTATACTTTTATTAATTTAAACATATCTTTTTTTGATATTCTAATTTTTTACAATACTTTTTTACAATAATGCTAAACACTTAAAAAAATTTAAATCACATTTTTTTATCAAATTTTTTAATATACTTCTTTCAATCAAAACTTTTTTCAACTCAATTTTTTTTTATTTAAACTAATCAATCTAAAATCAAAGGCGATAAGGACGGTAAGAACGTGCGTGATGTTTCTCCTGAATTTGTGAAAACCCCATTTTGCCTAAAATAAATGCACATGCCTCTCTCTCTCTCTCTCTGTCTCTCTCTCTCTCTCTCTCTCTCTCTCTCTCTCTCTCTCTCTCTCTCTCTCTCTCTCTCTCTCTCTCTCTCTCTCTCTCTCTCTCTCTCTCTCTCATTTTCATCCACTTTTAGCATTCTTCACTTCCACATGTTGTTGCGTCTCTCACCTAACCCTTCTTTTATTTTTAATCTTTCTACCTTCACTTTCCCATTTCTAGGGATGACAGTGGGATGAGGCGAAATGGAGATTGTTTTATTTATTTTCGTTTTATTTTTGTATAGATATTAAAAATTTTTATTTTTACAGTTGTCGGTTACATTCATAATTTTTTCACGATAGTTCATTCCGTTACACCTCAATTTTATTAATTATATTTAATTTAATATTATAAAAAATTATATTATAATTTATTCATAAACATAATTTTAGTATATAATTTTTTTTTAAAATATATATAATATACATATATTTACTAAAAGTATATATATATATATAAAATATTAGTATATATATGATTTTAGTATATATGTTTAATATATATATATATATACTAAAAATATAAGAGAAAATATAAAATATTTTAAAGGGTAAGATAGTAATTTCAAAAGGCGGGGCGAGGCGTAGCGGAGCAAGCATTTATCAAAACCACTCCGCTTCATCCCACCCCCCTTTTTTTATAAAAAAAACCTCTCAATTCGGAACGGATCAATGCGAAATTCATCGATCAGATCGGGTTTTGATATCCCTACCATTTCCATCCAGTTTTATTCGGAGTTGGATAAATGTTAGATAGTACGGATATGTGTCCGACACAGGTATATTTATTTTTTAAAGTTTTTTCATATATTTGGATAATCATACTTGTATATCCTGTTTGAATATATTTCAGATACAAGTGTCATATACCAATACTTTAAAAAAATTAAAGAGTCAAGATAACATAAATTCCACGTACACTCCTAACAAAAAAAAAATTCCTAACAACACTTAGATTTTTTCATTCATGATAATAACAATAATTCTTCTTTGATTTGTTGGTATATGTCTAATTCAAGTCAAGTGAAAATCAAACTTGGTTTTTAAAAGCAAAAATCCCAATTTGTTTTTCAAAACTTTGACTAAAACATTTTTTTTAGAAAGAGAATTTACTTTAAAAAAAACAATATAATTTGATTAAAACACTTTAAAACCGACTTTATTTTCTAAAAAGGATGAGGAGTAGAAAAATATAGCCCAACTATCTCATTATCCAAACAATTAAACTTTGAAATACCTGGTATTTCAAGAAAACCAATCTTGACTATTTGATTAATGAATTTAATCCTAACCAATGATCAACCGGGAGAATTTTGAAAATCTTTTTTTTTTTTTTTTTTTTTTGGAGCAACAGATTAGCTTAGAGTTGGTCACATTAAACTTAATCGGGTTTAACTATCATCAAGAATCAAAATAATTATAGATCATCAAGCTCATAACTCTCTTTACTTTTGAAGATATTTTTTAAAAAAAACAAAAAACAAATTTTTAAAGAATTAACACAATTAAGGCAAGTACAATAAACATAAGAAAAACGGAAAATTATAAGGGAAGATCCATGAGCTTCCCATAAGCTCCTTGACGTGGCATGACCATGTCAAGGAGTATTTCATTTCTCCCAGTCGGTTACCGATTGGGAGAAAAATTAATTTTTATTTTATTTTTAAAAGAATTGTAACTTTTATTTTTTTTAAAAAAATATTTTTTAAATGAAATATATTTTTTTTTATCAAAATATTTTAAAAAATTAGTATTATTGATTATTATTATATAATTTTGTTATTATGTAGTCTAATAATTTCAGTAATCTGTAACAAAATCAAGTAATTTCATAAAAAAAATTGTAATCTTGCGACAAGTGTAACTAAATTACAACACATTATCTTTATGTATAATGTATCTTGTAATTTCTTAATTAATAATATTCGAATATGCACATTAGACCTGTCCATCAGTCAAGTCGGGTCAAATCGCCACTCAAATTTTTTCAGTTTGCTTAACCAAGCCCGACCCGAGCCCGAAAGCCCGTATTACTATTCAAAAAATATTAAAATATTAAAATATTAAAAAATATTTTATATTAATATTTATATATTATATAACTAAATTTAAATAAATAATAATCCAAGCTGACCTAAATTACAAAAACTCATATCCAAGCCCGGTCCTTGGACAGGTATAATGCATATTTGGCCCCTCCTATTAGAGGGGATATTTGAATAAAAGATAGACATACTCGAATATCCCCGCATTTTTTTAGTTTTCATAATAAATTCAGATTATATATTTTTTTTATCATGCACTGTAATAGTTTTAGTATTTTGTAACGAAATCAAATAATTTCATAAAAAAAAGTTCTAAAATTTTGGAGTTATCATTTTTTTTATATTGTTTAATAGATTATGTTATTGAAGAATTACAAAATATATTATGTTCAAAGTTAATATTTTTTGTAACTTTCTTTTGCTTCTAGGAGAATTATAACTTTTGTTATAAAATTACTTGAACTTATTACATATTATAGAAATTATTACCATTTCAGATAACAAAATTATGTAATCTGACTTAAGACATTTTATCATAATTACAATTATTTATTATAAATTACAAAAAAATATTATGTGTAAAGAAAATATTTGTTGTAATTTATTGAAGTTCTTTGTTAAGAAGAATTACAACTTATATTATACTTGTTACATAAATTATTACAGTAGCATATAGCATATAATGAAAACTTCAATCATTATTCCTTGATATTACAATATATATTAGTTTGTTAGGAGAATTACAACTTTTGTTTCGAATTACTTGAAATTATTACAGTATTGAATAAGAAAATTAGTAATTTAATTTATTTTTTTATCATAAATAGAAGTGTTTATTAGAAATTACACAATATATGTGAAGAGATAATAGTTATCGTAATTTACTTGAACTTCCTCATTAAAAAAAATTACAACTTATATTATCTACGTTACAAAATTTTATTATTTTTTACGTAAAATTTTATACTAGCATATAACATATTTATTTGATGAAAACATAAATTATTATTCTTTCATGTTACTTAGTTTGTTAAGGAATTACAACATACATTATGTACAAAGGTAATATTTTTTGTAATTTTCTTACACTTCTGTGAGAATTACAACTTTTGTTATCATATTACTTGAATTTATTACATATTATGAAAATTATTACAATATTAGATAATAAAACTATTTAATTCTACTGTAGACACCGGATTTTATCTGGGTTAAATTTCTTTTTTTAATTAAATAAAATAAAAAAATCAGAAAAAAAAGGATGAGATAATTTCGAAAAAATCAGAAAATCAGAAAAAAAATTTGGATAATTTCGAAAATTAAAAGAAAAATCAAGAACACAAATTTGGGTTGAATTAAATTTTTTTTTTGGATTGAAATGGGACTCTAAAAAATGTGATCAAATTGAAATTCCTAATTCTAGTAGAACTTAAATTCTTCTCTATAAAAAAGAAACCAAGCACCACAAACAACACACATCGGAAATCAAGGAGAATCTGAAGCAAGAAAAAGCCTAGTAGTTTCGAAAAGAAATTATATTTTTGTGTGAGGAAAAAAATTAGAAATTTCAAGAGGAGTGCTAGGATTTATTTCGAGAGGATTCTTGAGAAAGAAAAGTTAAGTTTTAATTAGAGGAAGCATATACTAGGCTCACAAATGGAACAGATTTTATAAATCATGAATTCATTGAGAACCAAACAAATTCAACATTCTTTTAGTTTCTATATCAAGGTATTTTGACAAGCGTCAAGATTGGCTGGGATGTTTAAACTGAAAAGTTGATTTTGGAGAAAAAAAGTTTCAATTTTTGAAATCAATCATCCAAATGAGAGTTGACAATTTGGGAGGTTCAGGAATTCCTAGATGTTCCTCGATGACCATTTCTTTAAGATGATCTTCTGTTTTGTGGTATCGGCACTATCATAGATGGCATTGAAAATTCCCGTTTTACTTTAAATCGCCCGTTTTTTGGGTTTTTGCCCTAGAGTTCCATTCTCTCCAATTTTTTCTTTTTTTTTCTTTCTATTTTCATTGTTTTACCATGCATTTGAGAATTTATAAATTATTCCTTAGTAAAATGATAAATCGATGAGATGGGATAAAATCTGAAAAAAAAAAACCCTTCAAGTTAAATATTCATGCTTGATCAAAATGGACTTTTAAAGCACGTAATGTAGGCCATGGCTCAAGGTTCAGAAAGAAAGGATAAATAGGCCCAAAATATGTGTTTGAGGGTTATCAGATCAAGGATCATTTCTTGAGGAGGATTCTCTTTGAAAAATTTATCCCTTTTTGCATTTTTCATTCCTTTTTGCTCTTTTTCTTCCTTGCTTTTAGCTTTCATTTGCCATACTTTTTCACATTTTTTCTTGGCTTTTGTTTTGTTCTTGGCTTCCATTTCGCCATCTTTTCCTTTTTCTTTGACAGAGTGAGCCCGTATTTATTCGGGGCTCCATTTGCTTTGTATCTGTCTTTGAGCTAGGACTCATTTTTTCGTGATCTTTGAGAAGATCTTTCCTTGTATTTGCCCCCCAGTGTAGAGAGTGATCCTTGATCAGGGTTCAAAGAAGAAAGAATTCTTTTGGCTCAAAAGGGGTGACTATTGATAATTTTTTTTTGCGAAAGGGAGATGAAAGATGGCCATTTCTCATATCAAGCATGAATATTCACATTGAAAAGCAATCCTCATGGGAAATAGATAATCAGAATTTCATTTTGCACTTTGGAATCATCTGAATTCTCATATGCATGATATCACAAATTTTCTTTTTTCTTTTTCTGTTTTTTTTTATCGCATGCCCCAATGATTCATGCGTTAGTTCCATCCTTTTTCACCATGTATCCATCATTTCCACATATGATGCCCCAATTTGATTAACCATGAGAATTGTATCATTACGAGGAACATTGCAAGTCTAGGTCTGTACTGAAAACAATAAGTTTCAATCTTGGGTTTGTTTGAAGTGAATAAGGAAAATATGACCCAAAAACAGGTTTTCTCTGGGACATGGGATAATCTAGTTTAATCATTGTACCCCAAGGTGTCAATCATGAAGTGATGTTTGGGTAGTTAGTGTTTTGTGGTTATTGGTAAAGGTCATGAATGGTTTTAGCACAATCTTGACATACATCAATTTACCAAAATCTAGATTCTTGAAAGAATGTCTCATTTGTTTGAATTTCAAGGAATTCAAAAAAAAATTCAAAAAGTTCGTTACTTTTTTCATGGCCTAGACTAGGATTTACATCTTTGCTTATTCTGCCATGACAATGGTTTATGAAGTTTAATCAATCATATTCCCTGAAGCATTAGGTCTTTCAAGTGATCTTAGTTTCAGGGATTTAGACATATGGAATCATCAAAAGAGGAAAGGTATTGGTCATTTCTAACAATGATCATCAATATTAGAACCTCCTTAATGCTTGTTTTTGCATATTCAAATTATTGTTAAAACACAACAAACATAAAAACATTCAAAATTCATTTATTTCATAGGGATGTTAACATGAGACAAGTGTTTTCATCATGAGGTATGAAACTAAATGCATAAAAACTTCCCCTTGACATGTTCTCCCTAATTCAAACTAGCTATTCCTCGGTACTCTTTTCGACCTTTCCATCTTCTTCCCCTATTATGTCATCCACAATGGTCTCATCATTCCCATTCAGTAGATTCTCCACACTGTCTGACCTTTGTTTTTTCCCCACATCTAACTGTCTTTTATTGATGAGTGCTTAAACCTTCCGTTTCAAACATAAGCAATTTTCTGTAGAATGTCCCCGAATCCCAGAATGATAATCACAATATGCATTCTCGTCATACCAACACGGATATGGGGGTTGGATAGGCTCCACTGGAACTTTAGTGAGGAGTTGCTCTTCAACCAGCTGGGGTAATAGTTCAGAGTAAGACATGGGGAGTGGCTCAAACTGATCTCTTTTTCGGATATTCTTCGGTTTCCTCTGGCTGACAAAAGGTTGAAAATTTACTGGATTCTGAGAGGCCATCGGGTATAAGTATGAACCCTGGGATACATAGTTCGTAAAAGGACAAGGTGGCTGGTATGAAGTAACTGGAATATACGGGGCAAAGTCTCCCACAGCTTGGACATCTTCCTCTTTCTTTTTGGGCATTCTGTTTCTCTCTGCATTAAATGTTTTACCTCCTTCGAGTTTCCCAGCCTTGATAGCATTTTCAATCATTTCCCCAGAGATTTCCATATCCGAAAAATTCTTCGTGGTGTTGCCAACAAGTCTATCGTAGTATGGGGCCTGTATTGTATTCACAAAAAGGACAACGGTTTCCTTCTGAGTTAAGGGCTGTTGTACTTGGGTGGCCATGTTCCTCCACCTCTGAGCATACTCTTTGAAGCTCTCAGTAACCTTTTTCTCCATATTTTGCAAGGTGAGATGGTCATGTGTCATATCGATCACATGCTTGTATTGGTTTAGAAAAGCCCTGGCCAAATCATTCCAAGAGCGAATCTGATCCTTGCCCAACTGACTATACCACCTAATTGCGGACCCGCTGAGGCTATCCTGGAAGCAGTGAATCAAAAACTTATCAATATCTATGTGACTTGCCATCTTTCGGCAGAACATGGTGATGTGGGTTGATTGATCGACCGTCTCGTCATATTTCACAAAGTCAGGGACCTTGAATTTAGGAGGAATGACTAAATTGAGGACCAAGCATCGTTCCTTTGCATCCACACTCCCGAATACATCTATATTTTCTACTGCCCGGAGCCTTTCATCTAACAACTGATATTTCCCTCAGGAATCTGTCAACTCAGTCATATTTGACTCAACCATTTTCAATTTTTCCCGTTCAACTAGGTCGTTTAAGTTCTGGGTGTTGTTGGGGTTAACTGTGTTTTGGCCATCCATCATTACGACCTCATTCTGACCCTTTTGTGCCTCTATCCCTTCTCTAGCGGCCAAGTTTTCAGTGTATTCTTTTCCCTTGATTACGGCGACATCAGCTCCATCAATTAGTCATCTGATCCTTAGATTCTTATATTTTCTTAATTCTTTCAAATTTTATGTAGTAAATTTTTCTTATATTTTATTAAATTTCATGTAGTAAAATCTTTATACAAAAATAATTACGTAGTAAAATTTTCTTATATTTTCTTTAATTTTTTTAATTCTTTCAAATTTTATGAGAATTACATTAATAAGTCAAAATTATTGTCTCATATATTTTTTTTATTTTTTATTTTTTATTTAAATAATAAAAATATATATATATATATATATTAATTTTTTTAATATTAAATGAACAGTAAAACGGGCCGACCCGGACTTGAGTAAGGTTGAAAAAAGATCCGAGCAGTGGCTCGGCCCAGCCCATTAGCAGGTTTAATTCCGACTCCCCTCGTCAATATTTCTAGTTTCGCCCCTATATATATATATATATATATATATATATATATATATATAAAGAAAAAGTTTATGATTAAATGTATTTTAATTTAGTCAAGTTCAAGTAATTCATTGTATGGACAACGCAGCTTTATTGCATTCATTTATAAAGTAATTTTGATTACTGTACTGCAAGAGACCAGGCTCCATATTTTAAGCTTAACAAAAAAATTACATTCTCTCGAACGTTATTATTTTGCATAAATGTAATTTCATGCTTAATTAATAACACGAGTGCCAAGGTTTCATGTTTTTTGGAATGCCTTACGTAAATGAAAAGTTACCTCAAAACACTTTTGCAATTAATATGAAGAATTGAAGATAGCAGAATTTCATGTATGAATGTTTTTGTCATTAATTAATTTAAAATTACAATCATCAATACCAGCTGACTACGTCCACTTGTAGCCCTTCTTGTCGCTATGTGGCATTAGAGTATTGAACTTTTAATTATTTTTAAAATAAGAAATAATTTTTTACTAATTAAATAGTAATCTGGATCGGGTTGTATCGGCTCATATCAAAAATATCTTATTTCAAGCTTGGTCTTTGACTCTATGGACATATCTACTTATATGATTTATTTTGATTTATTTATAAAATATTAAACTTTTAATTTTAATAATCAAAATTTAATTCCTAATAACCTTAAATACCAAAAAAATAATTTAACATTTTAAGTTAAACTAGTTCACCATTTAAACACTACCCCCAAAGTAAAGGTGCTTATCATGTCATTCACTCTCTTAATCATGCATGATTGTCTCTATTTTATTGTCTATTATAATTGTCTCGAATTTAAACGGACACCTCAAAGATAAAATTTAAGATTTTTACTTAAAAGTTTTCATTTCGAATCTTATTAGATCAAGCTCAATGGATTTTTATATGCATAAATAGAAATTTGTTTACTTTATTGTTAGTTTTTCTGTTTGCCAACTTTTAATATTATCCCTAAATATTTTCAATAAGTTCTATATTTTATGGGAAAGTGAACATTTTTCATTAAAGCATAGGAGTGTGATTGAGCATAATGAAACCAATAAATGAACAGGTTCAGTTTGAATTTTTGAATATAAGATTATAAAAATATTCAAACAAAACTTAAAGAAAAATGTGGGATATAATATTTATCAACTTTCAGAAAAAGAATAAAAAAAAACGTAATATAAATTTTGGTGGTTGCATGCAAATGACAGCGATCCCAAAACATGTGAAGCCAGATTAGGCAACAATATTGTATTGGTAAAGGAAAGGAAATTGATTTTTTAATTAAGAAATTCAATTAATAATTAGTGTTTGAGTAGCTAGAAACCCTGGCTAGCTAAGCTCTTGCTGAGTTGACTTGGAGAAACCAAAATCCCAAAAAGGGCTTGCTGTTATCTACCAGTCAAGTCAAGAACGTGGCTATCAAACCACATTTAGTCACACAAATTACTTATTCTTCTTTCTTTTGGCTAAATACACATTTAGTCACATAAACATAAACGATTTATTTTATTTTGATTATCTAATTAAAAAATTTTACGATTTGATCATTAATATTTATAAAATTATATCTTTTTAGTCAACTACCGTTAAAACTAATGACATGTTGAAATGACATTACCATGTCATCTATCAATCATCATTGAGTTTTATCACATAATATTATTTACGTGATATTATAAATTTTAAATTATTTTAAAATTAAATTATACTTTTGATTATTTAATTTTTAGAGTTTTTATTTGTCACCAAACTTTAAAAATTTTACAATTTAATCTTCAAATTTTGTGAAATTATTAATAGTTTGGTCTCCATTGATAATGTCTTAATGTTGATGTGGTATATAACGCTTTAATCACCAATTTTTATGAAATTTAATATGATAAATTATTTTATTATTTCTGTTTTTAATATTTTATTACATTGACTTAAGATTATAAACATTCATTATAATTAGAACTTTGATTTTGTGAAATATTTCATATTTCATTTAAATTTTTTTGGTTGGCTAATTTAATCTATAAAAAATACTTGAATATATTTGGATGAGGTAGATGACAAATATATACTTGAAGTAAAACTATTTTAATAATTTTGATAATTTGATTTATTCATCCACTTTCTTAATTTAAAGGGTATAATTACAATAAATTAAAAGTTCATAATTTTAATTCCATGCATTAAAAATGTCGATGCTTATTTCTATTTTTAATAAAGCTCGAGGATTTATCTGAGTATTATTTCAAGATATTTCAATATAGATACCAGAACTATCAAAATAATTTACTATATTAAATTTCACAAACGTTGATGACAAAATTGTAAAATTTTTAAAATTGGGTGATCAAAATAGAAACTCTCGTAAAATTAAGTGAATAAAGTGTAATTTATTTTTTTCAATATTTATAATACCTTATCGATAAATGTCACGTGGCGTGTCAGATGATATGGTAATGTCATGTCAATATTCTGCTAGTCTTTAGTGGTTGGGTGATAAAAAAAAAAAATTATAAATGTTAGTGACCAAATTATAACTTTTTATAATTGAATGACCAAATCAAAAAATTATCTAAAATTGTGTGATTAAACATGTAACTCACCTTTTTTTTGAAAAAAAAAAAAAATTATTCTAAAAGAAACTTTGTCCAGATCTTAATTATCCTATCTACCTTTGGGCTTTGGCAATAACTCTCGGAGTATTGCTTCAAAACGATATCATTATTATTGCGTTGCGAGTGGACCTATATTAGTACGATTAAGATTCGACTTTGGATAAAGTTTTTCATGCTCGGGTTTGAGATATTATTTAATTGAGAAAAATTAATTTTATTTAATTTTAATTTAAAATATTATTTTATTTTTTAAATTTTAATATATCTTTTTTAAAAAAATTGAACCTTTTAAGTCTAAGGAAGATCTTGACCAGGGTTTTAAAAAGATCAATCAAACTTAATTTGATTTTACTCGATCCATAAACATATTAATTGTGACTAGAATTGTTCAAAGATTGGGTAGTTCGTTCGGTCCAGCAAATCCGGCCCATATTGAGTTAGGCTTGAATAGAGGTTTTAATGATTCGTGCAGGTCTGGCTCCGCCCGAATCACTGTTCACATAATAAACAATATTTTTTATTTAAATTTAATTATAAAAATATATTAAAATTAATATAATTTTTTTCAATAGTAAACCGGGCGTGCTCGGGCCGAACCTAGATAAGAACATTTGAAAATTTTCAAATCCCAATCCGATCCGATCCATTAACAAGTCTAATTGTGACGTGGATTTTGACTAAAGTAAATAGAGTATATTTTTTGTGGATACGGAATTGAGAAATTTCCATTAGAAAATAAAAAATACAAGAGAGTGATCAGTACAATGAAAAGAAGAAGAAAAAAAAAATAGAGACATAACATCAAACACCATAAAAGAAGTGATAGATGATTTCCCCAACAAACATTAGTGGACCTTTGTCTAGCTCACAGATGGATTTCTTGGGTGAACTTCGTCGTGCAATTCGCAATGCCAGTGCCAATTCTGAGAACTAACAACTGACAAAATCTGACATTTGTGGATGTGGACTTATGAAGTACTTTATGAACAAATCAAGCATGTGAGTGCTGGACTCTTAGGTGGTGTTTGATGCCTTATTTTTTCATCATTTTAATGAAATGTGATTGTTGATAAGGCGATGGTTAGATATTAAATTGTTGGAAAGATAACATTACAATGTATGAGAAAGTGTTGATAAAAATTTTAGAAAAGTTACGTTACAATTTTTGGTTAACTAAACACTTTTTTAAAAATATATTTGTTCAAGAGTCGAATTATTCGTTTAGTTCGAGTCTGGGATAAGATATTTAAATTCGGGCTGATCTGACCCAATCCAAATTACAATTTAATAAATAATCATATTTTTATTTTAATTTAATTATAAAATATATAAATATTACTATAAAATATTGTCTTATTTTTTTTTAACAGTAATTCGGGTTTTTCGAATCGACGGGTTGGGCCGGACTTTAGACAAGCAAACTTTTTTCTTATCTAGATCAAGCCCAACTCGTACTGACCCATAAACAAATCTAACTGAGAATATGATGATAATTTTCAAAATTACTCTCAAATTTGACACACTTACATATTTTTTAATAATTTTATCTTTATAAACAAAATACTAATTAAGAATTAAGTTAGACCAACATCAATATAATTTACTCATATATGAAATCATCAATTTATAAAGTATAAGACCTAAATTATATGAAAATCAATATAGTGCAAAAACCATTACAGCTTAAAAATATGAAGACATCCATGAAAAAACTAAAAATATAATAAATTAGTACCATTTAACATATTTATCTCTTTCAAAAGATTTTAATAGCATCCTACAAATAACAATCAAAATCGGTAATCAACTAATTCATAAGCATCCTACAAATAACATTGGGATTTATTTGAAATGTTTTTGACATTTGAACAAAAACAGTTACTTGCAAATTTACTAAATACTAACAATACACTAATGCTATGTTTGAAAATATGAATTTAAAAATTTGGTTTTGGATTTCATTTGTTATATAAATTATGAGAATAAAATGAATACATTATATATAAATTAGTTAAGATTCAATATATATATTTGAAAGATATAAAATCATGAATTTCAAATTCATCACTAAATAGGCATCCAACAAATCCATGAATTTGAAAAATAATCATTAGTGTTATATTTACATGTGTTTTATTACACAATTAATATTATTATTGAAATCCAACTCCATCTTTTGAAATTCAAGTTCACAAACGCAATCTAACAGGGTTTCAACCAAGCTTGATGTATCTAACAATAATCCTCACCAATTCACCTAATTTCTTCATCAATATTTGGTTTATTAAGAATAATCCTAATTTAAGAAATAGAAAGAAGAAAAAAGAAACTAGACCTATAAACGACCAAGTAAAGCTATCATGATCATGGAAACGTTCAATTTTTTTTTTCTAAGCCAAAGAATTTTATTAATTAACCAAAAGTTACAAAACTAGTCAAAAGTTAAAAAAGCAAAAAATAATATTTAATGCTTAACAAAACATAAGGTGAAAAAAAAATTGGAATCATTTAGAAAGACACAACATCAAAAAAAATAAAGTCCACTCCCTAAATAAGCATCACATAGTCAAACAACATAAGCAAAAGCTCCACAGTTCTGCAAACCAGTCATTCCAACCATTCATTTCAACAGAACATAACACAGGTAGCAACAATCACATGCGCCACAAAGGAGTCAACTTCATAGTCTGGTGACCAGAAAACCCATTTCCAAAGCCATCAATAATGCCATTAAGAACAAGCCTAACACTAGATCATTTCAACCTCAGTCACAGTAAAACAACAGAGAATCCATCCTTATAATCAAGGGAAAGACCAATAGATCGTTTCACAAAAAAAAAAAAAAAAAAAAAAAAACCCAGTATTCATAGTCAGACCAAGAAAATCCAAATATTAATCCATGATGCACTCAAAAAAGTATATCTTAATTAAAATCTTGTACCAAAAAGATCAATTGTAAAGTATAGTAGAAGCAAGGGTCGAATCCACAAGGATTAGTGTCTAGTTTATAAAATATTAGTTTAAAACTTAAATTCAAGGAAAACAAAATAAAATGGGGTTTTTGAAATCAATTTAAACTAAAGCAAACAATAAAAGTAAGAAAGCAAGTAAATAATAAGTAATCAAATATGAGAAATGTATAGTTAAGGTTTCATTCTCCACCACTAGACATCTTGAGAATCAATTTCAGATCTATCAACATCAATTAACTATCAAAATTAACAACCGTAAATAACAACAAACTCTGCTACCCAATCTTTCCTTAGTTTGTCGTTAAATAGAATTAGCTCTCTATTTAATCTCTAATTATCAAACAACCTAGAATAAGCTCTCTAAATATAATTTGATAACAACTTTATGATGAGAAAGATAGGTTGATCTAAGCAACAAACACGTAAGCTCGGATTGTTCAACTTAGGTTATGTTCCACATTGCAATTCCCGAAAACCCAACATAATCATGAATTACAGATTGCCACTTATGAATAGAAAATCAAGACAATTATACGGATCAAGACTCCAAAACTAGCAATAGATAATTATCAAGATATATCTAGTTGATCACCCTAAATAAATCAAGACAACATCATGAACAATTCTTATGGAAGAACATAAGCAACTTTGATAAAAAAAACCAATGATAGATAAAATCTAAAAATCAATTACAAAACATGTCTAGGGCTTTGAAATCACCCATAACCAATAAGAATTTAGCCTAGCATAAGCATAGATAATATATACATAAAACTGAAAAGAAAATAAAAAAAAAAAGAATGGAGAAGAAGAAGAATAATTATGATCTTTTAGTCTCCTCAAAAGATGATAGTTTGTGGCTCAAAAGATGGTATTTATAGAGTTTTAAAACTTTGGGAACAAGTCCTTGCAGCACAAGTAAGCCTGGAGGCAAAAAATATCACGTTTTTGGGCTTTTTTATGCGGTTTTTCCCGAATTCTTGGAGCCTAGGCGCCGGAATTTGGCACCGAGCATACTGTTTCCATTTTTCTACTGCACCTTCCCTTATTTCGTCGGCTGATTTGGATGCCCATTTCCTGTCCAATTTGGGCGTGTAAACTATCGTTGGAAAGGTATTCAAGTCAGATTCAAAAATCAAGAAGTAAGTTTATTCAAATAAAGAGTTTAACATAATAATTTCTTAGCAATAAGTTTCAGAGGTCAAATCTGCCTGGTCATTTAGCATTAAGAATTTGATCTTTTTGACTCCCAAGTCTTCTTCCTTCCTATGATCGTGACTTTATAAGCTCTTTAACATCATATTTGACATCTTTTGACTTCATTCTCCTTATTGTACCTAAAATTCAAAAACATAATATAAGTAAACAAGATAAAGATCGAAAACATAAGAAAAACTAAAGGTAGAAAGGCATAAAATGTATATTTTATGATTTTATCAAATACCCCACACTTAGCTTTTTGCTAGTCCTCGAGCAAAACAAAATAAAACAAAATTTAAGAAAATCTAATCTAATCCACTTTCGTAGGAAATCACAATGGCACTTAGCTGTGACACAAGCCTTAAAACCCCTAGGTGTCCCCTGTGGATGAGTTTAGTCTCGTGAGGGTTTACTAAGACAATACCCACAAACATTGAAAACATAAAAAAAAATAATAATAATAATTACAACTAATCCTTTGAATATAAATTAGAGAAAATCATTGGACAAGTCTTATAAACTAATCAATAGCTTAAAGAAATTCACAAAAAATCATGCTTGAATGTAAAAAGTTTGAGTTAAGCCAATATTAACATAACATATTTCAATCAAAATAGTGCATATTCAAACTTAATCTCAACTTATCATTAGGATACTCTCATGATTTTCACTCTTTAAAGTAGCGGTAAAGTGTTTACACTCAATCAATCTCATGAAAACAGTTATACCATATGCTTGCTTGTCCACCTATTCTCCACTATTTAGATCATACAACTTCATGAATGAAAAGGTCTTTAATCAAGGTTGCAATGGGGCCAAGGGGTAATAATGTGGTTACAGAATAAAAAGGAAAAGATATCACAAAGGTTCCAAAGACTTCATAGAATTTAGAGACAAAATAAGATTTTGCAAATAAAACTTTCTCAATATTCCCTAGAAGTACATAATCACATAGGCTAAATATTTCATGTCGAGCCTTTGCTTCATTCTAATCAACCTTGTGACATTCTTTTTCTTTTCTTTAACTAGAAGTTCAAGAGATGATTAAATTTTTTTTTTCATTTTTTTTATATGAGAATGTATTTTTACAATGTTCCCTTTTCTTTTTCTCTTGACTTATGCCTTTCTCCTCTCCCACACTTATCTTTTGCTCTAACCCAAATTTTTCAAAAAGTATCCCTTGTTTTTGCAATATGACTCAAGCATTCTAGTCCATCTTTAGAATAAGGGTAAAGATATAAATGTATTTAGGTTAGGTGTAAGATATGGTTACCAAAGAAATAGCTTATTCAATGTAGGCTCAAATTGGTTCACTAGGGGGATGTTCTCTTGGAGCATCAATAATGGATGGCTTTTTGGCCCTGGTTATAATCCTAATGCCTCTATCATAACCATGTAGTTACATGCATCAATATAGTCTTAAATGGTTTAAAGCAAGTTCTAGAGAAACATGTTATCATGAGAGCACACAAGAAAGAAATTGGATTGATATGTATAATGCATCAATCATATAGGCTTAAAAACTCACAAGGATGATTATACAAGTCAATATCAAGTCTAAGCATGATTCTTTCTCAATCAACATATCATATCAATATTGGCTCATAAAAATAGTATCAAGCTCAATTCTCATGAAAATCTTCTCACTAATAATCAGTTTTAGACCTATACAATTCATATCTCATCATTGTATTAAAAAGGAACTAAAACACACTAAAAATAATAATAGTAATAATATTAAAGACTCATAAAAATAAAAATAAAAAGCCAAAAATAAAAGAAATCCTAAATCCTTCCCCCCACACTTAATTCTTACATTGTCCTCAATGTAATACTATCACCCCACATGCAAGAATTATATGCAAGAGAAAAGAACTAATAAACAAAAGAATAAAAGTAACTAAAACTCAAAACAAACTAATAAAACCTAAACAACCTAAAACTCTACATAAAAATATAAACAATAAAAATAATAAAAGAAAAAGAAAAAGAAAAAGAAAAAGGAAAGGAAAAAGGAAAGGAAAAGAAAATAAAATAAAAGAAAATAAAAGAAAGCAAATCTGAGTATGGCAAGTTGGTAATTTCTTCATTAATTGTGCTGCCTTCCTGTCGACACATGGTGCCGAATCGCGGGGACCCGTTCGAGTGAGGGGGAAACAGAAGTAGAGGAAAAGACGACTTAACTCCTCTAGATTCAAATAAACGGTCGAGGGTATGAAAACGGCCTCGTAAAAAGACATGGAGTCGCCACCAATCTTTTTTAGTTAGGTGTGATCGCCCACCTATTAAAACCGGTTTTATAAAATATTTTAAAATTAATTAAAATATTTTTAAAACCAATTTCAAGTCTGCGTTATAAACCAGAGAAAATCGAAGAATCGGGTTCGGGACTCGGTTACGTGCGGGGAAGGATTAGCACCCCGACAACGCCCGTATTAAACGATACCTTATTAATCATGTGTTATCTCAAGTCTCGGTAAAAAGTTGGTTTTTAATTTAGTATTTCAAGTTAATTCCCAAATTTAAGAAAAATAATTTCATTTTTAATTGAAAATGACCTGGAATTTATTAATTCAGAATTTTCTTATATTCCCCGACAAAATCGGCAAAATATAGAAATTTTTATTCATTTGGAAAACTTTCCGAATCATTCTCGTTTTTTGAAAGAAATATATTCCTTTATTAATGATAATTGATGATATTCCCTCCAGCAAACCCGGTAGAGAACTCATGAATTATTTTAACTCGGGAATATCTTTATTTTTATTGAAAATCATTATCTTTTTCAAAACATTTAAAAATATGAACATGTATGACATAAATAAAATGACATGACAAAGTCTAGATAATATAATGCAACCTAAATGATATGACATAATTTGAATGGCATAGTATATTCTAGATTAAATGAAAAATCCTAAGTATCATGGTATATTCTAAATGAGATAAGGTGATTTAAATGACCTGGCAATTTTAAATGACATGGCATATTATAAATAATATAACCTAAATGACATGGAATATGATCTAAGTGACAAGAAACATAAAATAATGCTATCATAAAATATGCATGAAAATAAAATAAAAATGCATGAACATAGTATATGCTAAATAATGTGACAAAAATAAATGATTAATACAAATATGAAATAGCATGAAATATTCAAAATCATATGGCAAACAATATAACATCATAAGATGTGAATCAAAGTAATAATAATACCATGGGAAATATCAAAGCAAAAATCACTTATTAAATAAAATTCATGAACATGGAAAATGCAATGCATGAAAATGTATTTTTTTCCCTCTAAATAAAGAAATCCGTATATCTAAAAAGATATCCGGCTACCTTAGGAAAATATGTCAAATTAGATTTTCTAATAATAAAAAAAAAAACTTTGTGATCGTTTGAAAACAATTTTGAGGAAAATTTTGAATAAAGATTAAAACCCTTACCAAACCCTTTTAAAATTGCTCTAATTTCCTAAGTTTAAAATCCCGGACTTGACAACCCTTAATCCGAGATTTATAAAATCATTTTTAAAGTTTAAAAAGGCTTAGAAAATACCCTAAGACACTAGCTAAAGCTTCTAACCAACCCCCTTCTAAATGCCTTAGCCAAATTCAACCATTATTTCTCTTTTGATTTCAAATCTGCCTCTATTGTCCGGTTTTGACACACGATTTTTTTTCCTATTTTTAAAATTCAAAAAACTCTAAAAAAATACTGTAGACTCAGAACATGTAAAAATACACGAGCAAAAATTGACTTAATTTTTGGATTAAAGATGATTGCCCAGAAAAATCAGAGAAGTCCGAGTACTGGGTGAAAAAACTGTTTTGTCAAAACACTTTTTTTGCCTTTGATAAAGTCATTCAAAAATCAAAGTAAAAATGTTGGAGATCATCCTAAAGACCTAAGGATAGTATTTAAAACATTTAAAAACCTTGGACAAAAATTGGCTAAGTAAAAGAAATCACAAAGGTAGATTAATCAATTTGACAACCCTTTAATTTTTCACAAGTATGCTATAGAGAGCATGACTTTGAACCATTGATTGGCCTAAGTCATGAATCATGTGGCAATGACATGGAATGCATGAACATAAAGCAAGTGAAATGCATGGTCTAAAGCCTAAATGGTAAAGGAAAGGCATCACAATTCAAGATAACCTAAATGCCTAGCAAAAGTTTGCATGGCAATAAATGCTATCCTAACTTAATATGCATGCAATGCTTGATAATGCAAATATGACTTGGACCTAATATGTTATGAATATGCATGAAAATGCTAATGTAACCTAAGACCTAAGTAGCATAGCAATGCATGGCAATACCAATATAATTTAAGACCCAATATGCATGGCAATACCAATATGGCCTAGACCTAACATGTAGTGAAAATGCATAGCAATACTATGAACATACAATGACCAATGAAACTAATGCTAATGCTGGAACAAACAGCAACTAATACACAATTTCAAGATATGATAATGCAAAGCATATTACCTAAACAAAATGCAAATGCATGACAAGGCAAGGGATGCATGAAGAGGCCGAATTTTGGTTACATGATATTCTAATGCAATCCTATCTAGTAAATGACACAAATATACGACAAATCATATCAAGATGCATAATGTCATGACATTTTCACAAGCATATGACATACTAAAATCAAAATGCACAAGCTCATGGCATGGAGATGCAAACAACTCAAGAAGCAAGATGAAAATGCACATGCAAGGCATACTAAATATCAAGATATGCTAACTCATGGCATGGAGATGCAAACAAGCCAAGAAGCAAGATGAAAATGCACATGCAAGGCATACTAACATGAAGTAGCCAAATGGCCATATGACAAAATATAAAAAATGCAAACATGTTTATAATATAAGACATGATACATGAAAAAAAAAATGCACAATATGAGCATATGACACAATGGCCGAATCTTCAAGGAAACAATATCAAGCATGGAAATGAAATATAGAAACAAATATATCATAGAAAATAATGTAAAGAACATATATAAAATTAAACATAGACATGCAAAGAAAATAACAAGCAAAACTAGTAAATAAAACAAAGAAAGTTATGCTCCATGGTTGGTATAAAATGGGCATAGCCTCTCACCTAACCATAATCACTTGGTCTTGCCAAGATCATGAAGCCTTTCCATTTTTTTGCTTCATCTTTTTGTAAAAAATCAGAATATAAAATACTTAAACAAACCTTCTAAAATCCATTTTTTTCACAACAACATGCAAGGAAGAAAAAAAGAAAACCAAGGCAAACAAAAATGCCATATTCGGCCAAGCATAAACTATCTAAAAGAAATTTGTTTTCAACCATTTTGATAAAAAAGAATAGATGAAAACTTAAGTAAACATTTGAAAAACTTTATTTCTATGAAAAATGTAATAGGAAAACATGATGGAAAATCAAGAAATCACCATGGAAAACAAGAAGAAAGCTATGCTAGAGCTTGGTAGAGATGACTACCTTCAAGCTCTCTATTGAAAACCTTTTTTTTCTTTCAAAACCTTTTTCTTTTCTTCCTTAGCTACTGTTTTCAGCCTCCAAACTTGTGAAAAAATGAAATCAACCCCCCTCCCTTAGCCTTGGCCGAATGGCCTCTCCATCATTGGATGGAATTTGAACTTTTTCTCCTCCAATCTTGGCCCTTAGATTAAGATATTTTGATGACAACATAAAAATGTCATCTTGCCAATGATAGCAGCCCTTAAGATGTGTACTCAGCCCTTGTAGTAACCTCAGCCCTTAGATGCAAAAAAGGACCAATCCCATGCACTCCCTTGCTTGCCCCCTTGAGTGCCTACCCTTGGATGAGTTGTGCTCTTCCATTCTTGGTCATTGGATGAGGCCAACATAAAAATGACATCTTGTAGATTAAATCCAGCCCTCAACATGTGTACTCAACCGTTGTAGATGGCCTAAGCCATTGGATGAAAAGAGACAATCCCATGCACTCCCTTGCTTGACCGAATGGATGCTCACCCTTGGATGAATTGTGCTCATCTTTTTTCTTCCATTCTTGGCCATTAGATGAGGGTTCTTTCATGAAAAATAAAAATTTCATCTTGGCATTTAAACTTGGCCATTGGATGGTGTATTCAACTTTCCTACAAGGCACTTAAGCCATTGGATGAAGGGGGGACCATTTGCAAGGTGTTAATGGTAGCATGTGGCTTGATAGTGACTAGGGAATTAAATTGTTCAAGCTTCTTTCTTCTCCTCTATGCTGCTGACCAAGGGAAAAAAAATCCCTGCAATTCCTTCTTCTTTCATATTTTCTCAATTACAAATTTGCCATTTTTTGGTTTCTTCGGTGAAATGACCTTTTTGTCCCCTGACCTAAATAAATAGCAAATGGACTCCAAATTCAAATTTTATTTTTTCAATACTTCCAAAATAATAAAAAATTTAATTCTGCAAGTTTTCAAAATTTTCAGTGTTCATTTGCTATTTATTTCGGATTTATTTCCAAAATTGCCCCTTTTATGCACCCGAACTTTACTATTTTTTAAACGAGCTCTGAATCTAGATTTTTCTACACCAATCTCTTCCAAATAATTTTAAAATGTGATCTGGAAGTTTTCATAATTTTTAGAGCTCATTTGCTATTTTTTGGGGATTTATCTGCTTGAATTACTACATATGGGACCCAGGATTTGGCCATTTCATAAACGAACTCCGAATCAAGATTTTATTTCACCAATCTCTTGAAAATAATTTGAAAATGAGATATGCAAATTTTCAGAATTTTTGGAACTCGTTTGCTATTTTTCCGAGATTTATCCTGTTGAATTTCTACATAGTGGACCCAGGATTTGGCCATTTTGCAAACGAACTCCGAATCAAGATTTTCTTTCGCCAATCTCTTTGAAATGATTTAATAATTAGATTTACAAATTTTCAAAATTTTTGGAGTTCATTTGCTATTTTTTCCATATTTTCCAATTTTGCCCTTTTGCCTCCGAAACTCGGTTTTGCTCAAAACAAATCCGATTTTCAGATTTTCTTCAAAATGAGCCTTGGGCTATCCTTGATTAATCACTCCTCCTCAATTAGGGGCTTTAGTCTCACCGAATCGGGTCATTTCTGCAATTCTTCCAAATTTCACCAAAATCCACCAAAAACCCTAATTCTCGGTTTTCTTTCGAATTGACTTCTTTTTTTTCAGTTTTTCTTTCAAGTAGCTTCTCTATTACCCGTATTCAGTGCTTATCTTTCATTTGGAACCTTCAATTTTGAACAATTTGATCGTTCAAGCACTTTTTCCCAAATTTCCCGAACTAGGGTTTCCTTTTTACTGAATCTCCATAACCCAACTTCCAAACTCCATATCTTTCAATGTAGACCTCGGATTATCAAAATTCTTTCACCGTTTTTCAATTGAACCTCAAATCTTGATTTTGAAAATGGGTTGACTTTTTCGAGTTTGACTTTTTCTGTCTTCTTTCTAAGACTAAGTCTTGGAGTACCACCTGCAGGATGAGAAAAGCCTTTTAGCATTCTAAAACATCAATTTAGGAAGAAAACGTACCTGATTTAGGGGTCCAGACAAAATTAGGTGTCTACACTTGCCAATTAGCACTTGAGTTAATTTGTCCAACCTAACCAACACCCTTCTTGGCTTTTTAGGATTACCAGGCTCATACATGAAACTTCCCAAATTTGTGTGTTTGATAGGAATATTTCTTTGCACAACAGTGGATGCATTCTCCATTACAAGTATTATTCCATTATCTTTTGTGGTGCATTGCTCATCGAGGAATGGAGACATATTTTGGTACTTGTTGAATGACATCCACAGACAAGCTGTTTAAGGTTTCCAGCATGTGTTGTTCATGTTCCTCCTCCTTGAACTTTGCGATCTACTCGAAAAATGTGGAGAAGAAACATTAGTAAAAATTGAAACCTTAAACGTTACCTTAAGTGCCGAAGTACTCTCTTTTGGAATTGAAGCTTCATTATCTTCAAGAAGTAAATCCATCTCAAGTTCTTTCTCATCCTCGGGTTCCCTTGGATTTTCTGATTCATCATCAAGTTGTGTGGCACTAATATTCTCCTTTGGATCAATCATAGTTTGGGAAGCAAGTTGTTCATGTAGTTCCTCGAATCCTTCTTCTACCCATCGCGCCACACCACTAGCCATTTGGCTCATTTGAGTCTCTAATTGACTCATCCTTGTTGCCATTTGCCTGTTTGTTTCCCTTATGTCTTGTTGCATTTGCAATTGGTTAGTAGTAAGGGAATTGACAAGATCTTCTAACGAAGTACCTGAGTTGCGAGTCACATGTGATGGGTCAAGAAGATCTTGTTGTTTTTCCCATGATTGATTGAAGCTCGATGGATGATTGTAGTTGGCATAAGGATCTATTTCTTGATAATTTCCCGAGTAGCCATAATTAGAATGATTCCACCATCCCTCATTGTAAGTGTTTGGGAAAGCATCATACTGTTGTCCTTGGAACCCTTGATGGCTTTGCTATCCTCCCATATCATAGGCTGGTTCAAAATTATCTTTTCGGTAGTATGGGCACCAATTGGTTAGATGCTCCATCATGAAGCACACTCCACACTACCTTGATTGTTGAATCTTACTTATGTCCACTTGTTGAACTATGGAGATGAGATTGTCTAGTTTATTCTGAAGGTTCTAAAGTTTTGATGTAGCACCTGCCATTTCTTCTTGCTTGAAATTTGAAAACGTAAAACCTGGATGTACAAGAAAAATAAAATTAATTACAACTGAAAATAAAAATAAACCAAGTAACGAATAAACTAAATAAAGCAATCCCCGGCAACAGCGCCAAAAACTTGATGCACTCAAATGAGTATATCTTAATTAAAACCTTCCACTAAAAAGATCAATTGTAAAGTATAGTAGAAGCAAGGGTCGAATCCACAGGGATTGGTGTCTAGTTTATAAACTATTAGTTTAAAGCTTAAATTCAAGAAAAACAAAATAAAAAGGGTTTTTGAAATCAGTTTAAACTAAAGCAAACAATAAAAGTAAGAAAGCAAGTAAATAAGAAGTAATCAAATATGAGAAATGTATGGTTAAGGTTTCATTCTCCACCACTAAACATCATTGAGAATCAATTTCAGATCTATCAACATCAATTAACTATCAAAATTAACAACCGTAGATAACAACAAGCTCTGCTACCCAATCTTTCCTTAGTTTGTCGTTAAATAGAATAAGCTCTCTATTTAATCTCTAATCATCAAACAGCTAAAATAAGCTCTCTAAATTGATAACAGCTTTATGATGAGAAAGATAGGTTGATCTAAGCAACAAACACGTAATCTCGGATTGTTCAACTTAGGTTATGTTCCACATTGCAATTCCCGAAAACCCAACATAATCATGAATTACAAATTGCCATTTATGAATAATAAATGAAGACAAATACACGGATCAAGACTCCTAAACTAGCAATAGATAATTATCAAGATATATCTAGTTGACCACCTTAAATAAATCAAGACAACATCATGAACAATTCTTATGGAAGAACATAAGCAACTTTGATAGAAAACCAATTATAGATAAAATCTAAAAATCAATTAAAAAACATGTTTAGGGCTTTGAAATCACCCTAAACCAATAAGAATTTAGCCTAGCATAAGCATAGATAATATATACATAAAACTAAAAAGAAAATAAAAGAATGGAAAAGAAGAATAATAATGATGATCTTTGAGTCTCCTCAAAAGATGATAGTTTGTGGCTCAAAAGATGGTATTTATCGAGTTTTAAAACTCTGAAAACAAGTCCTTGCAACACAAGTAAGTCTGGAGGCAAAAAATCACCTTTTTGGGCCTTTTTTTGCGGTTTTTCCCAAATTGTTGGAGCCTAGGCGCCAAGCATACTGTTTTCATTTTTCTGCTGCACCTTCCTTCACTTCGTCGGCTGATTTGGATGCCCATTTCTTGTCCGATTTGGGCATGTAAATTATCTTTGGAAAGGTATTCAAGTCAGATTCAAAAGTCAAGTAGGAAGTTTCTTCAAATAAAGATTTAACATAATGATTTCTTAGCAACAATCTTCGAATGTCAAATCTACCTGATCACTTAGCACTAAGAATTTGATCTTTTTGACTCCAAAATCTTCTTCCATCTTATGTTTGTGAGTTTATAAGCTCTTTAATATCATATTTGACATCTTTTGACTTCATTCTCCTTATTGTACCTAAATTTTAAAAACATAATATAAGTAAACAAGATAAAAATCCAAAACATAACAAAAACTAAAGATAAAAAAACTTAAAATGTATATTTTATGAGCTTATCAATCCATCACCATTTAGAGCAATTGACGAATTGTTGATATTAAGCATCATCATCATGTTAATGTCAAAAATTCCTTTCCTCCCAAATCAATAAGTGCAATCCCCATTTCCATAAAAATTGTAGAAATATTCGAACACTTTTCCTCTGCAGCAACATCAAAATTTTTCCATCATAACTTTATCGAAAAGGCTTCCATTGCTAACCGCTAGCCACATCCCTAAGCAACAATCCAAAAGCCAAAATATCCATAACATTAAAGGAAAATCCAAAAAAAACCATATACTTCTATCTTAATTTTGGCTGAAACAGCGTAATAAACCTGCTCATAGGTTGGATAGTTTGTCTAACCCGTATTGGGTCGGGCCTAGAATCACTATTCAACTATTAAAAAATTATTTTTTATTTAAGTTTGATTATAAAAATATAAAAATATTCATATAAAAATAATTTTTAAATTTTTATTATTATTTTGAACTGTGAACCAGGCCGGCCAAGGCCGGGCCTGGGTAAGGATTTTGTATTTCTGAGCCGTGGCCCATGAGCAGGTCTAAGCATAACCATCAAAGTAGTTAGTACCGTATCGGTGGGCGTACTATTTTTGTTTTGGTATTGGTACGTACTGATACCGATGTGTTTCAATTTTACTGGAATTTTTCAAATATTTTTTCATATATATATATATAGCCTATTTTCAAGTTTTTTAATAAAATATTTATTATATACACATGCAAATATATCTCCATTACATACATATATATATATATATATGCAAATATAAATTTTAAAATTATAAATATTTAATATCCAAAAATTTTAAACATCAAATAAATATAATAAATTATTATTAGTTCGGTTTAATAGTCTAATTTAATGAACATATTCTATTTTTAATTGTAATTATGAAAAAAAAATGATCAAGACAAAAAAGCATTAAAAATTTATTTAAAAAATCAAATAAGTGAAAACATTTTAAAAAATAAAAATCTTGTATCAACTGTTACAGATCGATACGTACCGGTACTGGTTGATATTGGCAGGTACGACCGATACGGACCAACACAAAAATCGAAATGGTACGATATTGATACTGTTTTGTTTTACCTTAAAATCGAAATATACCAACCGATACTGATACGATATCTACTACACTGATAACCGTGCAATGAATGAATGATTATTAATTCTCTAAATAAGCCTTAAAAGTTAAAACCATATAAATCCTTAAAATTAATAAATTCAATAAACATAATCCCATATATAAGAAGCCCATAAACCTATAAACAGATCTATAAATATTGTGTGTATATTTCTTGTTATCATGAACAATAAATTAAACAACATAGATTTTATGACGAAAATATTCACAAATAACCAGAATCCACAATCAAAACTTTTTAGGGTCCATAAAGAACAAAAAAATCACAAAGAAGCAAAAGACTTATTGAACCACTTACTTGTCAAACGAAGAAAGATTTATAGGAGTTTTCATCAGAAAAATCAGCCGTAGCTGGGGGCGCCAACGACAACAGGTGCAAAATTTGGATTTGAACCAACCTTAAAATAGTGAAATAATGCTAGGATTCCAAAATTTGGTCAGAAATGAGGTCTTTTCTTGTAGTAGTTGTATATATTATACAAAAAATAATATAATTTACATATTAATAAGATTTATTTTATATAAAATTTACATTGAATTAGAATTCTTATTTATAAATTAGATAAATCTTATTAATTAACAAAATTCATTTAATAAAAGTCTTTTAATGGAATTAAAAATTTTATTTGTAAATCAAATAAATCTTTTTATAATATTTATTTAATATAAAATATTCAAAATGAAAATTTAAAAATATAATGAATAAAATTTATCATTTTCGTCAACTCAAAAATTTATTAATCAAATAAATTCATTCAATGAAAGCTTCTTAATAAAATTAAAATTCTTATTTATAAATTAAATAAATCTAATTAACATTTACTATAAAATGTTTTACAAATATAATTAACAATATGTTTCCGTCAGTTTTTTTTTTTTTCAATATCCGTTTATTTATGTATATTAGATATTATAAAAATAGGTTTTAAAATATATATATATATATATATATGAAAAGCAAAAGTTTTTGATTAAATGTTTTTTAATCTAGTTAAATTCAAGTAATTAATTTGTATGGATACATCGCAACTTGATTGCATTGATTTATAAAGTAATTTTGATTACAGTGCTACTCAAGGTTGTCAGTACCGTATCGGTAGACGTACCATTTTTATTTTGGTATTGATGCGTACCGATACGGTGTATTTCGGTGTACCATTTCGGGTTTATCGGTATTTTTCAAATATTTTTTCATATATCTATATGTATAACCTATTTCAAGTTTTTTAATAAAATACATATTATATACACATGCAAATATACATCCATTACATGCATATATATGTTTTTATGCAAATATAAATTTTAAATATTTAAAATTTAAAATTTTTAAACATCAAATAGGCAAAATAAATATTAAAAAAGATAGTAAATTATTATTAATTATGTTCAATAGCCTAATTTAATCAACATATTTTATTTTTAAATGTAATTATGAACAAAATAAAAATGATCTGATACAAAAAATATTTAAAAAATCAAATAAGTGAATTTTTTTAAAAAAAAAATTAAAATCTTCTATCAACCGGTACGGATCGATACTGACCGGTATTGACCGATACCGACCGGTACAGGCCCGTACGACCGGTACGGACCGATACCAAAGTCGAAACGAAATATAAAATTGCCTATACCAATTTAATTAAAAATTATGAAGTATCGATCGATACCACCGATATCAGAAAGATATCGACCGCCATGATACTACTGCAAGAGAGCAGGTCCAGGCTCCATATTTTAAGCTTAGAAATTACATTCTCTCCAAACATTATTATTTTGCAGATATTGTTTTTAATTTCATGCTTAACTCATAACACGAGTGCCAAGGTTCCATGTTCTTTGGAATACCTTTACGTAAATGAAAAGTTACCTCCAAACTTCAAATTAATATGGAGTCAACAGAAGTCTAAATGTTTTGCCATTAATTAATTTAAAATTACAATCATCAATCCCAGTCAGTTGACTATGATCACCTGCAGCCCTCCTTGTCGCTATGCGGCATTAATGACTCTACCCTAAATATTTTGATATTGTTAACACCCATGAATAAAAAATCAAATCCGATATCAAATTGGTATGATCTTGTAGTTAAATCGAATTATTTAATTAAAAAATAAATTAAATATATAATTTTAATATTAAATAAGTATTAAATATAATAATTAGTTAATGAAAATATGTATTTGTTTTAATGATATGATCATTAATATATGATTAAAAGGTTCAAAGGTTCAAATCTTATCACTTACAAAAATAAATTTAATAAAAATAACAAAAAATTGCTTTTTTACCGGTTCATTTTATATCATGTTCTTTGGTATGTGCCGGACCGAACAGGCCATCAAGTCCCAATTGAATCAGTCTGATCGGCCGATCCGATCCGATTTTTTCAATACTGATTAACACTCGGGTGCAGACTTGTCTATGGTTGGATTAGATTTTGGATAGTAAAAAAATTATTTGTTAAAGGATCAATTTAATTCACTGGATTTGAAAAACTCATTTTATTGTTTAAAATATATTAAAATATAAAAAATATTTTTTATATTAAATTTAAATAATTTTTTTATCATTAATTAAATAGTAATTTGTGTTGGGTTGTGCCAGCTCGAAACGAAAATATCCTATCCCACGCTCAATCTTTGGATATGTCTACTAGTGTGGTTTATTTTGGTTTATTTATAGAATTTTAGACTTTTAATTTTAAATAGTAATTATGTCACATGCGTTGCATGTGATTTTAGTGATTTTACACGTTAATTATCTTATATTTGTTAAATAATTTATATTTAATAATAAAATATTATGAAAATAATTATCACGTTGCATATCCTAATTTCTTTTTTAAGAGATGCAAGCAATTTTAACTCCTTATAAGCCAAACATCTAACAATTACATAAACAAATCTTTAGTAAAAGATAACATGATAAAAAAAAATTGTAACAAGTTATTTGACATGCTTTTTGGATGACAAAATGTTCATTTATCCAAATTATTTTTTTTTTTTTAAAGTAATTAATAATGACGATAATTTTTATAAATGGATTAAATTATGTGAAAATGAAAGATTTTTCAAGTTATTATAAGATCATGTAACTTCACCTCTATATAGCCTAATACACATTTAATTTTATATATTCGTTTCATTACTCTAGGCCCATTGATAAATAGTATTATTAATATGTTACGACTAAATACATTTCAAAATAAAATCACTATACTGACAATATTAATCAATCAACCAACAAAAAATGATGCAAACCAAATCAATCTTTAATACAAAAAAAAAAAAAGTAAAGAAAATAAAGAAAGAAAAAATATAATTACTAAAATAAATAGAGAAATTGAAAAACACTTTATCTTTAAACATATTGTAATATTTTCCTGAATGATAACACTACTATTTTGAAAATTTTAACTTATCTTAAGGAATAAAGTTTTTAATCTAAACCTAACACCACTTTTGTAAGAGAAAAGTAAAAACTATATTAAGTCGTACTAAGTTTGATAATTTCAATTTTCAAAAAATTATTGAAGTTTTTTGTAGAAGTAGATTTAAACTATAGTAAGGTTATCAGCCGATCATGAAAGATAATAAATGCTTCAAAACTAATCCATCATTCATTCATTGACACTAATTTAAGAAAATTATAAAATTGGTAAAATAAAATCATAAAATAAATAATAATTAGTAGTAAAATGATAAAAATTCATAAAATTTAAATAAATAAAATTATATTATATTATATTTAACTGTTAAAAGTATTATCTAAAATGTTTTAATAATAAATTTTTTTTAAAATTATATCATGATATTGAAATTTTCAATGATAAATTTATTAATATTTATAATACAAAATCATAAATAAGAAAGAAATAAATCTTATTACTATTTATAATATAATATAAAATATTTATATTATAAAAACTTATTTATTTATAAAAAAATTTAAATATTGTGCATAAAATTACGTATTATATAAATAATCAAAATTTGTATTCTGATTTAAAATAGATTAATGTAACTTTTTTTTTAATACTTTTTAAGGTTAATAATAAAAAATTATAACTTTGAATAAAGTAATTCAATGTAAATTTTAACTCTTTTTTTATTATTTTTTATCAAATAAATTCATTTAACTAAAATCTTTCAATAGAATTAGAATTCTTATTTATAGATAGGATAAATTATATAAATAAAATATTTAAAATGAAAAATTAGTAATATAATGAATAACAATGGGTATTTTCGTCAATTCAAAAGATTTTTCATATTCGTGCTTTTATATATATTATAAATTATAGATATAGATTATAGATAATTAGAGTTGAATTCTCTTTTTATATATAAATAACCAGAGTTCAATTTTTGATAACCTTAAATATCAAAAAACTAATTTGACATTTTATATTAAATTAATTTTTATTGTCACGTCCGTTGTATTTGAATACTTATTTTTTTAATAATAATTATATATTGAATATATATTCTATATAAAGTTTACATTGAATTAAAATTCTTCTTTATAAATTGAATAAATTTTATTAATTAAATCAATTTATTTAATGGATGTATTTTAATGGAAATAAATCTTATTAATATTTATAACATAAAATATTTAAAATGACAATTTAGAATATAATGAAAAAAAGTATCTATTTTATGAGTTCAACTTTTCTAAAATGATTATATATAAAAATACAAATAAATATTAGATATTTTTTTCCCTTTTTTTTATTTGAGTTTCATACAAAAACTGTAATGTTCAAATCAAACTAGATCAACTTATTTCATTTGGTTTAGTTCTAATAATTATAAACATCCCTCAAGAATACTTCCAAAATGAGAAAGAAAAATGGAGAGAATATAAAAAATAATTTTTTATTAATAATTATTTCAATAGAGTTTTACATCTTTTAATATTATGAAAAAAAATATTCGTATAAAATTGAGAAATCTCATATTAAAATAAAATCTTAATTGTAAAGTGAAAAGTGAAAGTTTTATCAAAATAAATTAAAATATAAAAAGAGAATAGTTAATCTTGAGCATATCAATATAAAAAAAACATATTATTGAATGAAGGACATGCAAACAAATTAGAGAGATTAATTTACCATATTTTAAACTCGAATATTCTACCAACTTCAAAATCAATAATTATGACTATAAAAAACTAAAAATATATATGCAATATTAACTGAAATAACCAATTAATTGATTTACCATATTTTGAGCTTGAATACTCCTTCAATTTCAAAATCAATAAATTATGGCTGTAAAAGATAAGAAATTAAAACATATATGTATATTACATATTCATTAAAATAGATGAAAGTAAAAAGGTTTCTTTAAAAAAAAATATATGATCGTCTGTTAATTGCTTAGAGAACTCTTAATTGGTACATAAAAAAAAAAAAAAAAAATAGAGAGAGGTTATATCTCTTTAATTTCTAAGCCCAAACCGATTATTAAAAAAAATTCTTACTTGCCAAGCCATTTTGCATTGAAATGATATTGAAACCAAAGTTCGCCATATAAATAATGAGAAATTTAATTTCTCATTGATTGTAATTTCACATTTTTTGATGAAATTTAATTAAAATTTGTTATGTTCTTTGTGCTTATTATCGTTTCAGACTTAAAATCAGTTGACAATAAAAGAAGAAATTCAATTTGAATATAACATCATAAAAAAATCCAAAACAAAACCTAAGAAAAATTGTGGGACATAATATTATGTATCAACTATCAGAAAATGAACAAAAAAAAAGTAATATAAGTTGTGGTGGATGCATGCACATGACAGCGATCCCAAAACATGCGAAGCCAGATCTGGCAACATAACGTATTAATTCCTCTGATTAATTGTATGCATAGCCACCAATTACAAGGTTACAATACCATAAAAAACTAAACAAAACTAAATTACAGCTGGAAAATCTTAATTAAATACCACCACAACAATATTGGTAAGGGAAGGAAATTAACTTTAATTCAGAAAAAATTTAATAGATTCTAATTCAATTAATAATTAGTATTTGAGTAGCTAGAAACCCAAGCTAGCTAAGGTCTTTGCTGAGTTGACTAGGAGAAACCAAAATCCGAAAAAGGGCTTGCTGTTATCTACCAGTCGAGTCAAGGACGTGACTATCAAACCACATCTTAACCAAAAACCTACCAATCCTTCTTCCTCCGACTCCCCCCCCCCCCCCCCCCAAAACCTTTAATTTTACAAACGTCTATTTATATATCATTTTGTAATTTTAATTATTATAGTGTAAAAAATAAAAATAATGAGATTAAGTAATTTTTGAATCTAAATAATACTATGGCCACTAACTATTTCTATACTCTAATTTAGCTATGGAAAACCAAGAAAAATAGTACTATAATGAGTACATAATAAGTAGTATAAATTCTTGCTCAAAAAATTTGCAGGGTATAATTGCTTTTGATTTACATTTCCCAAAAAAAAAAAAATCTAAAGTTTTTTAAAAACTATTTTAGAAGTACTTAAAATGAGTTAAATAAATACTTCAAAGGTTGTAATTGATTTTAAATATTTGTCAGTCTGTTTTTTTTTTTTTTAAATTTAATGATGATAAAGTTAGACAATAAAAGTAATTTTTTTTCTTTAATTTGAGAAGGGTCGAATATTCGGATTCTAAACTTCAATAGTCTTTATGTTACCTCAAAAGGCAATGCTATTTGAACTATATATTAATTAAACCAAATATCCTATTGATTTTAATTACCTTTTCTAAAAAGTATAATTTAAAAAAAGAAAAGAAGAAAAAAAAGCTACCCAAACCGGCCAAACGCTACCTAATAATAAAAAAATGGCCCTCCTTTTTGCTAATTTGCGCCATTGCCTTTGCTACCTCTATTTAAACACAATCGATATTGCATTTTAATCACCTCTTTCCTCACTCTCCTTTTCCTTTATGCGCTAAAAATAGTAAGCTTAAGACAAAAGCAAACATTATGATGAAATCAACAAACGCGAATGGTTCCTCTCCAAATGTGTTGGAGGAGACCGGTCGGACCATAGTTATCGGTTCGACTGGGTTTATAGGTCGGTTCATTACCGAAGCCTGCCTTGACTCAGGCCGTCCTACATATATTTTGGTCCGGTCTAGTTTGAACTCTCCCTCCAAAGCCTCCACCATCAAGTTTCTTCAAGACAAAGGAGCCACTATTATTTATGTATGTTTCCATTCTCCATTCTCCATTCTCCCCCTCAACATCTCTTCATGCATATATTTATCTTTACATTTTCATGCATTTATATGCATACATATGTATATGTGTGTATGTGTCTTCATGCTGTACAATACATACCATCATATTAATTTATATGTATGTATGTATATACGTTTATGCGAGCATTGACAGGGTTGTATCGCCGAAAAAGAAATCATGGAGAAGGTTCTGAGAGAACATAAGATAGAAGTTGTAATATCTACAGTGGGTGGGGAAAGCATCTTGGAGCAGTTCAATCTGATAGAGGCTATTAAGAATGTTGACACTGTCAAGGTACTGCTTAAAACATTAACCATTTTGAGCACACAAAAAAAAAAAAAAAATTTATGTGTTTACAAGTAGGAGGAAAAAAAAAAAAACTAAGTACAATAAAACAAACAAGCATTGTTGCACTTGTCCAACATGGTTTAATGAAGCAAAGGGTGAAATAATTGCAGAGGTTTGTTCCGTCAGAATTCGGGCACGACCTAGACAGGGCTGACCCAGTGGAGCCAGGGCTAACCATGTATGAGGAAAAGAGGAAGATTAGGAGGCAGATAGAGAAGTGTGGGATTCCTTACACTTACATATGTTGCAATTCCATTGCTGCTTGGCCCTACCATGACAACACTCACCCAGCAGATGTTCTTCCACCCCTTGATAGATTCCAAATCTATGGTGATGGCACTGTCAAAGGTATCCCCCATCTTTCCTTTCTCACTTTTATTTATTTATTTATTTGTTTTTTTTTTTATCTTAATTTTAATGTGGCCTGCATGGGGCAGACAGGGACCTTGACCTCCCTTGGCTCCTCCAATCTTTTTAAGTTCATGATAAAAACTATTTTGACCTTCCAAAAATTTATTATTTGATCATTTTTTTTTATCTCACTCTCAAACAAAAAATTCTTAGCTTCACCTTGGTGGTCTGGTTGGTAGTTGAAAACTATATAGTATAGAGTATAGACAGATGGCAAGAGAAGGATCGATGCTTTTACCCTAAGACTTTAGTTTTTCTAAGAAAATCAATGTCCCAGAATCTTTCATTAAGTAATCACCCTCCCCACATGGGTGTCTTTAAATTTGAATCTAATGTCTCTGATATATACTTATATAATTAATACTTTATTATCTTATCCTATCAAATTATATATAGATTATTTGTGTTTATTTACTTGAGTTTAATTTAGGAAATTAATTAGAGTTCACAACGTGAGAAATGTACTTGAATGGTTGAGTTTGGTAAAACAAAAAATTTAAGTTAATTAATGGGTTTGTCTTCTTGTTGAAAAAAATAAATAGGTACTAGTGGAAATTGTCTTTTAGTTGGCTGTCAGATCTCCTCAGCGATCTTAATATTAAGAGTAAATGCAGCCTGTGCCATTTTCTGACAAAGGAAGAGACTGTCAGAGTTTAGATTTATGTTATTTAAATTTGGATATATATATATATATTTAAATTTTTTATATATTTAAAAAATTATATCTTCATATTTATATTTAAATATGTATCAAATACAAATATCAAATATAAATACTTTGAAATAATATAGATAATATAGGATTAGGTCACAGGAAAGGAAACAGAGAAACAAGTTTTTCAAATGCAAACCAGAACACAATAAGTAAAAATGAAAGGATAAAGAAATTAGATATTAGAACAAGGCAATCTAGTCAAAGTGTTGATGAGGTGTCCTCAATCATTGGAAAAAAAAAATATTAGATGGTAATAATTAGCCAATAGCCATCCAACAATATTAATTTGCCCTTTGCTGCTGGTTTGACACTTGACACCGTTCACAATTTTCAGCGACATTCTTACTTTAGTTTTAAGTCAAGCACCACAATTCTAGAAGAAATCTAAAAAAAACTACACACCTTTTCAAAAAAAAAAATTCGAGTTAACAAAAAAAAAATATATTTTTTAAAAATGTTTAATGTTTTTGAAAAGCACAAAACATTTTTTAAAAAGTAAAACAAAAATCCTCTAAATATAGAAAATTAGAAATCAATTTCTAATTATGAAAGATGAAGCAAGGTAACAAAAATGATCAACCTCCTAAGTATAGAGATTAATTTTTTCTTATGAAAGTTGAAGCAAAGTAAAAAAATTGATCCCTTAAATGTAGGAGTCAATCATTTTTTTTATATAAATGTGGTTTTTTTTATAAAAAAAAATAGCCAAATAACATAAAATATTTTCTACAAGATAATCCGAACAATAAAAAATATCGATATTTTTAAAAAATAAATGTATTTTTTTAAAATTAATTTCCATGAAACAAATGAATCATTATAAATTATCAGCTTTTGTTAATTCATTTAGCATAATGAGTAATTCTAATGAACAACTAACACTACACAAGTATATCTACTTAAATCTTGAGCAGCTTCTCCTCTCAAAATAGCTTTCAGACAAACCTAAATGGCCATTTCTTGAACTCGAAATTTAACTCAGTTGATTAATGCAGATACTCTTAAGAGATGACATCCAGTAGGTTTGGAATTCCAATCGCAACGTTTACAACCATTTTTCTTATCCCTAGACTACGGCCTCCTTTGTTTTTTTTTTAAAAAAAAAAAAAATTGACCATTTTCCATTTTTTTTTTTTTTTAAAAAAAAAAACCCAAGTAAACATTTTTCCATCCTTTTGGGAGTCAATATATAGTCTCTACTTTTAATTAGCTTAATGTAATTATCTCTTTCTAAACTAAACATATCTCCTTTAATAATGACTTTCCTCCAAATCTAGCTTTGGAAGCTTCGGATACATAGCCGCAAAAAGAAAATAAAAAATTATTATTATTTTCTACCATGCTATAAGCAGTATGAATTCATGACAAATCAATGATCATATTTTTACTAAATAAATCTTTATAATTCATATAACTTTTTACAGCTCTAAGCCCTATACTCTTTCAACTCAGCAAATATTGTCAAATTGAGAAGCCAAGATTGGTATGTATTAAAGCTTATCCTTTGAGATAGGACAAGGCATGCAGAAATATAATAGTTTTAGTCAAAGTGCATATATATTCACCCTGCTTCACTTTTTTTTCTTTAATGGAGTAAAGATTTGTAGTATTTTTACCCACTTCTTCAAGGCTTTGAACCTTTGTCTACTTCAAACAAAAAATTGAGTCTTTGAGAGTTCTGAATCTAATTCTAATGGCCCAATAAACAGGAAAAATTGTTCGAATCGAATAGATTTTTTTTTGCCCTGTTTGATTTTTTTTTTTGGGTGTCCTTTCAATATTTTTTTGTTGTTGTTATGTATCCAAATAAAAATGTTAATGTTTAATTATTTATAAATAAGAAATAATTTTAAACACATATTAAAAAATATTCAAAGAACAAAAAAAAAAAAAAATACTAAACAGGGGCAGAGAAAATATGGACCTCCCTCAGATTCCCAGCTGATAGAATGATATTTGCTTGATTGTTGTTGAGAGAGACGTGAGTGATCTGTTGGGTTAGGTAGCAATTTATCACGTGATCATCCTTTCCTAACACTTCCCTAATTCTTAGCCGCCTTCGTTTCTTTTCAGCCCCCAACAAACCCGCAAAGGGGTTATTATTTATTAACTAACTGGAACATCTATATATATTATTATAAAATAAGTGATTAAAATAGTATTACGAGTCAACTGACACTAACTCAATTGGTGAAAGTATAAAACAATCAAATCAAATTATAAAATCAAAAA
Source organism: Fremontodendron californicum (assembly GCA_030761205.1). Taxonomy (NCBI): domain Eukaryota; kingdom Viridiplantae; phylum Streptophyta; class Magnoliopsida; order Malvales; family Malvaceae; genus Fremontodendron; species Fremontodendron californicum. The sequence continues at coordinate 23,556,289 of JAULJL010000008.1, forward strand.
ATTAAATAAAAATAATTATGTCTTTCAATATTTTTAATAAAAAAAATTATCTATTTATTTTAAAAAATACTCAATCGTCTAAAATAATTACCCACTTAAAAAATATCAAATTTTTACTTACTTTTTTAAAAACTACCCACCTAAAAAGATTATCCTTTTTTTATATTTAATTTTTAAAAAATTATTTATATATTTATTTTAAAATATATTTTCACTCATGGGAATTCTAATTACATTAACGGGATAAATACTCATTTAGTTTCAGTACTATATTATTTTTATTAAATTTGTATTTAAGGAATAAAAGTTTACATTTAGATATTTTAACTTACATCCCGTAAAACATTTTAGTCATTTGAACTGACCTCGTTAGTCTAATAATTAATGTGGTTAAAATATCCAATAAAATAATAATAGATTGTAAAAGTGGCACGTCATTGCCACTTTATTGATGTGGTATGTTGAAAAAATAAAATTTGAAAATAAAAGTTTGGGATTTTCATTTTTTTTTTTTTTTTTTTAAAAAAAAACCTGAAAATTATAACTAAAAAAATAATTAAAATCTAGAAAATTTAAAGGAAAAAAACGAAGAAAGAAATGTTAATATGGTCCAAAATTTGATCATTCGTAGGCTGTCTTGAAACTAATCCAAAAGAAAAAAATCCCAACTAATTAACTGTTTGGGTATACAAGAGTTTAATCTGAAGACAAGACCATCGAATTTCCTGTCAGATTAAAATAGTTTTAGTTTATTATAAGAAAGATTTTGGACTTGTGGATATGTTGCCCTCGATTTTTCTGAAGTTGGCTCCAACAAGAGCAAGCCTGTAATCAATTCTAAATCTGTCTACTTGTCAAAGAAATTTGTCTACCCTTCTAATAATATGAGTAAACCTGCCACTGGGAGCAGCACTACTTCCCCAGTTCCAACCTACTCTTCAACAGTTTGCTATTCACCATCATTTTCAGATCAATTACCTTATTCTACTTGTTTAATTCTTATCTGATTTGGCCTTAATTCAACGATTTTATGCTACGGTGAAAGCACAGCATATTTTGTGGCGGGTACTGATATCGGAAAGTTCACAATGATGTCCATTAACGATGATCGAACACTCAACAAAACTGTCCATTTTCAACCTACAAGCAACCTACTAAACATGAACGAGATGGCTTCACTATGGGAGGAGAAGATCGGCCGAACTCTCCCTAGGGTCACCATCACAGAAGAAGATCTGATCCAGAGGGCCCAAGGTTTGTCTTATTTTCAGTTTTCTTTCAAGTTTTGGTACAAAGTAAAGCAACCTTTCTTCAAACAACTGTGGCCCCATTAAGCATTAATTTTTCTCGCCTAACTCATGGATTATATATGACCCTGCAGAGATGCGGATCCCACAGAGTGTGGTTGCAGCCTTAACTCATGACATTTTCATAAATGGTTGCCAAATAAACTTCAGCTTGGACAAGCCTACCGATGTTGAAGTCTGCTCTCTCTTCCCAGACACTCCTTTTCGAACCATCGCTGAGTGCTTCGAGGACTTTGCCAAGAAGATATTCGATAATGCCAAAGCAGTGAGCAAGACAGCGACGACTGCGAGCAACAATGACATATTTGCGCCCACTGCTAAACCAGAAGCCTTGGCTATCACCGCCATATGCACATGAGAAATGTCTTTCTCCTATCCGTTTTCACATCAATAATTATTTTGCAAGTTCATTTTTATTGTATAATGGAAAACGACTATCTTTTGCCAGTGTTCATGCAACAAATAATCAGATGTATCTCGTCAAAAACTATCTATTTGGTCACTAAGAATCATTTTACTACTGGGAAATAAAAGAACTTCGTGTCTTTTCTCGTGGGAAATTGCCATTTCGTTCGTAGTTTGGCAAACATCAAAAGTAACTCAGAAAAAAAAATAAAATCCATTTATCGGAAAGGAACATGTCAAATGTCACCACTCTTTCAAATGCCTATGCCTCACTCAAGTATGTTTCGGATATTTGATGAGCTAAGCTAACCGGTGCAAAGCAGACTTATTACTACTATAACCAAAATAAAATTATGTCTGATATAAAAAAGTGGAATGACAATTGAAGGTAGTCAAAAGCATCCATCAAACCATCTGCACTTTGAAATTTCTCCAAGGATATCTACTTTGTCCAGTAGGCAGAATTAAATTAAGAAAGAGATCCACAATCTAAAATTTTAAAGGGGTTGGCCCCTGAATATAATTAACACTGCCAGAGTGAATAGTCTACACTCAGCAATTGGAGTGTGGACAGGATAAGATGGGAAACATAAATCCACATTCAAAACGTTTGGTGAATAAAACTATTTCACCTCACCGAACAGCTTAAGCTTTTAAGGTTTCTTTAAGATGGACGGTAAGATTAATCTTGTTGAGATTAGTTAATGTAATGGTGAGATTGAATACTGTAACAATGAGATTAATATCAACAATGGGGTGTATTTGGATGCAAAAGCAACGATGATTGTAAGGTGAAGTATAATGAAAAGAAAAAATCATCATTAAAGATGTTAGATTAAAATTTGTTAATAATGGAATTTATCAGTGTTGAAAAAATCAGACAAGATCGGCCAGTCGGATCGGTTCAATCTAAAACCGATGGCCTGTCCGATCCGACACATACCAAAGAACCGAAGATTCAATGAACCAATAGAAAACCGATTCAACCGGTAAAAAACTGGCAAAAAACCGGATTAAACCAGTAAAAAATCAATTTTTTTTTATTATTTTTTTTTATTAAAATTATTTTTGTAAGTGATGAGATTTGAACTTTTAATCTTTTAATCATATATTAAAGACCATACCATTAAGACAAATACATATTTTTATTAACTAATTACTATATTTAATATCAAAATCACATATTTAATATTTAATTTCTTTTTTAATTGAATAATCAGGTTCAACTGGTTGAACCGGTGACCCGAAGGTCACACCGGTTTGACCTTCGATCCCCTTTTTTATACATTGAAATTTATAACGTATTTGAGAAGTTAATAAATAATTTAAAACTACTAAAATTAAAATAAATAAAATAAAAATATATTTACACATCTTAAAAATAAATAATTATTATTAAATAATTATATAAATGATATATTTAAAATAATAATTATATATATGATTTGTTAAATAATTATAAAGTTATTTAAAAAAACTTTAAATAATAAATAAAATCAAAGGCTACAAGTGACAAGGATATTTTAATCCTTGCACTGTAGTTTTAAGGGGGAAAAAAAAAGATAAGACCTTTAAGGCTCCAGTCATGGAACAGATTGGAGCACGGTGGGAATGACTCCATCATGTGTTCCAAATATATTAACACGGTCCGGTTGGACAAAAAAGTGGCTCAACCAAGTGATCAAAAATTCAAATCTTAAATATTAAATTTCGGGACAAGATATGAGTTCTCAACACAATGGACTAGGGCAAGAGGGGGATATGTTAATGACTAAAGTAAAAGTTATTCTTGAATCCCAACCTAATAACTTAAGGTTTTATGTTGAGTGGCTCTTAGACAAAACCAACTGGTTGAAGACAAATACATGAGAAGGAAATCCTTATGAGAGGTCCTGAGCAGAGTTGGCCTTTACTGAGACTATAGACATGATTTGGGTGGAAAGAATTAGCAGAATTTCAAGTGAACTATTGTTGGTGTTGTGTTGTGTAAGTATATATTTAAGAATTTTGTGTTGAGACTAATATAAATCTTAGAATTGTCAATCAAGGTAATCAACACCAATGGACGTATTGTTTTTGTTGTGATACTAGTACATATCGATATTGGTGTGTTTCGACGTACCTTTTCAAGTTTACCGATATTTTTTAAATATTTTTCATATATAGATAGCATATTTTCAAGTTCCTTAATAAATATATATTATATACACATGCAAATATACTTCCATTACATACATATATATGTTTATATGCAAATATAAAATTATAAATATTTAATATCCAAAATTTTTAAACATCAAATAAGTAAAAATTATAAAAAATTAAAAATATATAATAAATTATTATTTATGTTCAATAGCCTAATTTAATAAACATATTTTATTTTTAAATGTAATTATGAAAAAATAAAAATGACCATGACATAAAAAACATTAGAAATTGATTTTAAAAAATCAAATAAGTGATTTTTTTTTTTTTTAAATCAAAATTTTATATCAACCGGTAGGATCGATATTGATCGGTACAGACCGATACGACCGATACAAAATCGAAACGATACGATACTGATATCATTTCGATTTAACTTAAAACGGATACGTACCAATTAATTCGGCCTGTATCAGTACGCTACCGACAACTGCTATCAATACTAATGGGGTTAAATATTCCGCAACATCAAAAATCCTTGTAGAATGGAGAAGAACCAATTAAGGCAAGCCAAATGTCATCAGATCTAGGGCGAAGCCACTAGACCTGGAGTCAACTAATTGCATTAAGTTTAAAGAGAATAGATAGGAGTTGTATTTGACTCCATTAAATTTTAAATACATATATAATTAAAAGAATGAAGTAAATCCGTTATCACTTCACATTCTTTTAATTACATATTCATTTGCCCCATTGACCGCAATATCAAAACCATGTTACCTACTTGCCTGTTCTTTGCCTTTCCTACCACCACTGAAGGACCTTAAGGTGTGTTTAAACAAGGGATTTGAAAAAATTTAAAGAAAGGATTTCATTTAAATTAAGATTTTCAAAAGTTTAAAAATAAATTTACTTGTTTGGATAAAAGGAAAATTTTCAAAATTTATAAAAAATTTCAAGAGATATTTTGAGCACTTCAAATTCCCTTTTGAAATTTCACCTAAAGAAGTGGTTTTCAAAATTCTCCCAAATTCCTTCTCACTTTAGTCCAACATGGCCTATTATAAAATACAAAATTAAAAAAAAATTTATCATTTTATTTAAAAGTTAATATATAAATTAACCCCTATACTTTAAGTTTTTTCTCAGTTTGATACTTGAAGAAAAAATTGTCACTTTGGTACTCGAACTTTCATGAGTGATTCAGATTGACCGTTTGCCGTAGCAACGTTAGTTAATGGATGATGTGGCAAAAGTTTACCCAATCAGAGCATGACACGTGACAAAAATACCACATCATCATGAAAGAGAAAAATATTCAAAAAAATAAAAATTTTCAATAAATTCAATAAATTATAAAATTAAAATAAAAAACTGTTTTTTTTTTTAAATTATAAAAATCAAAATAAATTATAAATAGCTTAAATATATATATATATATATTTAAAAATCAATAAAAAAATTAAAATTAAAAAACAAGAAAAAAAAATTGAATATTTTTAATAAAAATGAAAAAACTAAAAAAAAAAAGGGAAAAGAAATGAAAAATCGGGAAGGGGAGAAGGGGGAGGCGCCGCCGGCGCCGACCTGCCTGGTCCAAGGCAGATCGACGCCAGCGGGGCCTCCCCCCTCCCCTTTCCCCCTTCTCCTTTCCGATTTCACCTCTTTCTTCTTTTTTTTAAATTTTAGATTTTCTTTTTTTTTCGTTTCGAATTTCCATATATTTTTAAAATTTTCTATATTTTTTTTTTAAAAAATCTTTTTTTTTTAATTTTTAGATTTATCTTTTGATTTTTTATAATTTTTTTGTCATTTTTTATAATCTTTTTAATTTCTAGAATTTTTTTTAAAAATTGAGATTTAAAATTTTTAATTTTGATTTTTTTTAATTAAAAAAAACAGTTTTTTATTTTGATTTTTTAATTATTTTGAATTTTTTATCTTTTTTTTTTTTTTAATTTTTATTTTGATTTTTATATATTTTTGAATTTTTTTTTTCTTTTCATGATGATGTGGCATTTTTGTCACGTGTCATGCTTTGATTGAGTACACTTTTGCCATGTCAGCAATTAATTAACGGTGTAAAGGCAAGGGCCAATGTGAATGACGGAATAAAAGTTCGAGTACCAAAGTGACAATTTTTTCTTCAGGTACCAAACAGAAAAAATACCTAAAGTACAGAGGCTAATTTATATATTAACCCTTTATTTAACTATGATATATATTTTTTATTTTTATATTATTAATAATACTTATATATTTTTACGAATCTAATGATACACATATTGCATATTTTTTATTTTTAATATCATTATTCTTCTTTTATAATTATTTTTTTATTTCATAAAATTCTAATAGCCTAAATTTCCATCTAAGAAAAATGTATCCAAACAAAATAATTATAAATGCTAGCATTTTGAAATACCTTCATTTTAAATTTCTTCAAAAATTTAAAATTCTCTATCTAAACGCACTGTAAAACTCTCTTGGTTCTTCAATTAAATAATACTAAAAGATTTTTAACAGTTGCAGTACTATTCCATATTTGAAGTTTCTATACTTTGAAATACCTTTACAAGATAATTTTAGTTAACTTGATACTAGTCAAAATAATTGTACTTAGATCACTTTTAGTATTTAATATATAATATTCTCTGTGATTGAATTACTTATTGACATGTCTGAATAACTTTCTAAGTTAGCCACCTATGTTACTCGAACTCGGGTTTGAGTGTCGGATACGATTATGTGTCCGACACGAATATGTTCAATTTTTTCTAAGTTTTCTATGTATTTGGAGGGTTCTTGAAGGATCATATCCCCATATCAATATCCGGATATGTCAGACGCGAATGTCGGATACGGATACTTCAAGAAAAATGAAGAGTCGGAGCAACATAATTTTTCACTGTTTATCCTTTGAGTTATTTGCTTGCTTCTAATATTAAAATTTTGATTCTACTAAATGAAACTGCAAATGTAGATAGGGTCTTCCTTATGATGAAACTAATTATTAATACCTGATTAAATTGTTGTCTAACATATGTTGAGAAATATTTGCTTGATTTATATCAATTAGCAATGAGGCTATTCAGTATTGAGTATATATTATTCATATTGTAAGTTAATAATGATGATTGTGAAACAATAATATCCAATCATCACAACAATATTTTGTTATAATAATGAAATGAGATAGCATGCTCAGGTTATTGTTCTTTAACATCTATATTTTAAAATTTTATGTTAAACTTTTTTTAATAATATTTTTGTTTTTATATGGTGCTTACTTACTATATATATATATATATATATATATATATAATAAAATAAATATACTGGGGAGTGGAATTAATTCTACAGTTTTACAATTTAAGAAAAAGGATCAAAGCATGTCACTCTGCGCTATTAATCCAGTTAACAAGCAAGCAAAATCTTACTACCCCATGTCAGAAGATCATTCCTATAAGGAAACTGTATTTACACTTCCTAAGTTTAAAAAACAAAATAAGGGAAAAATCTTCTTGTAAGTAATAGCATGTGCATTCTCTATATCTATATACTGGCTCATTTCAATTTCAAACAAGCAACACTCTCACCAGTGTGAAAACTTTATAAAAACATCTGACCTGTTAAGTTATTTGATGTTTGCTGTGCACTCCCATTTTTACAGAAAAGTTGCCCAAGTTATAAATCAAACATCATATACAGGTAAGCGTTCCTCGATGGAGACACGACAGATTGGGCATTTTCTACACTTCTCGCAGCAGGTACTGCAATGCAAAGGAACTTATGAGCATAACACCAAAGAATAAAAGAAAACATGAAAATTAAGAGCAAAAAGGATTGAAATTCATTTGGATACAGCTGAAAATGCAATAGCATTAAAAGAATGGCCATATTATACCTGCAAAGAATACGATGCCTATAGGGGAGCAAAACCACACTAATCTCTCTCTCAAAGCAAACCCGGCATAACACTTTCTCCTGTACATTACATCAAGATAATGCGCATGTCAGAAATGAAAAAAAGAACATATCTCAATCCAGCTTCATTAGGCTTATAATGCAGAATTTGACAATTAATCATTTAACAATACATAGCCACATTGGTAAAGTTGAAAATTTACATTTTGAAGTCTCTCAAACTCCTGCTGACTATATTTGGTGATTTCTGTTTGCTCACCAAGAGCTGCCTGAAGCCTCCAAACCTGAGATGAAACAAACCATATAAATTATTATGCTGGATCATTAAAATTCTTGGAATTGCCAGCATATCACAACGACACAATGTCAAAAGCAAAACCATAACATCACGTGAAAGAGAAGGGAAACGTGTAAGAAAATGCGGTACAAACTACAATGTACAAGAAAAGGGATGCAGTAACCAAGTCAAAAACAGAAAGGAATGGTATGAGAACTATAATCACCTCCTCAGCTAGATCCCTTTTAGGCATTTTCTTAACTATCTCAGGTGGATAACCAGAGAAGGTGTTATACCTGCATGGAACAGTCAAATGAAAAAGGTTAGGGAAAAAGGTAGTCAGAGAGCGTAAAGAATAACCCAACTGCCTGACTACTATGAGTAAACTAAAAAAAGTAATCAAAATCTGTTATCAGTTAAAAATGTTAAAAAAAAAAAAAAAAAAAAAAAAAGTTGACATCAAAGAACACCAGTAATAGAAATTTTGCCAAGCAGCGAAATTACATCCTCTGCGCCGTTCTCTTACAGTCTTTTCTTGAGTTTTAGTTTCTTTAAACCATAACCATGTTTTGCAACCTCCATGCCCCCCAACACCCCCCCCCCCCCAAAAAAAAAAAAATAAAATAAAATAAAACTCAAATGAACAACCTGTTCATTCCTTGGTTTGCGTAATTTTTGAGTCCTTAATCAAGGTGCAAAACTCACTTAAACTAGAATTGCCCAAAAAGAGAACAAAACAAAAAGGCCAAAGACCATGATGTTCAATGCAGTTCTGTTTTTATTCAATAGGGTTCAACAATGTCAAAAGGAACAAAGGCTTCGACTTGACTTCACGTATTGCTATTGAAGCCCGAATTAGTTCAAACTCAACTGAATTGGAAATATAACCAATTTAAATGCTTATCCTGTTTTGATAAAATTTAAAATTATTTATCAAGTCCAAATAGGTAATGGCGCAAAAAAAAAGCGAAAAACATCAAACACAAATTTAAATATATCATACAAGCCACAAATAAGATTTTAAAATGCTATTTTTAGAACTTGGCCCAGAAAAAAAAAAAAAAATCATCACAAATTTAAATGCCTTTAAAAAACCCAAAACCTAATAAGCAAACTAAGAAAATTCAATTTCATCTAATATGTTATTCTATTCTATATGATTTTCAGTTTCTAAATTAGAACTAAACATTCTGTGTTCAAAAAGGTCAACCTGAACCAAATAATTACACTCCCAAGTCCTACCCACCTATTTCACCTCTTTTAAAATGGTTTGATAAATGGATAACCCTTTTAAGTAGGCATTAAGAGTTTGGATATGAGTTGATAAAAATTTTAACCCAAATAAAGTCCATTTACCAATAGCCGTGTGTTACCTCGCAATGTCTGCTTCCTAAATCACTAGCGTAATGACATTCTAAGTTGTATGGAGTAAAATAGAATATTGATAAGTGATATGGTAACTATTCATCTAAGCAGTTACTCCTATCCTATCAAATTTTGCCCGTCCATGTTTCCTTTAAAAGATGTCTCAAAACTTTTATCTTCTTTCCTTTTTTGAAAACCTAAAAATCTTACATCTTATGTCCTCCATATTTATTTTTTATGATATTGTTATTTTCTTTTTGAAATTAAAAACAGTTCACACAATACAATCAAACTTCTTAAAATAGTAGTAAAAAATTAAAGTCAGTTTTTTTAATCAATTTTCACCTTCTTCAATATTATGAAACATAAGTCACCATATTTTTCAGACACAACCAGGCACGCACCACTCAGACATGTGAGGTGAAAAAAAAAAAAAAGCAAGCAAAAAGAAAACCCACATACAATTTGTGCATCTATAAAAGGTAGAAAGAAGCTAAAACTATACTAACCCAGAAGCCCCATCATGGTAAAGTCGTGCCTGTTCCTCTCTACTTCCTTCATCAATTGACCACCAACCCAATAACCTGATTTTACAGACAGACAGAGAATCAATTTTGTCAATTAATGAATTGCACAATCTAGCCTAATAAAATTATCTGCCTATTTAGAAACTAAATAGTTAGTACCTAGAACCATGGTGCAAGAATCCCAAGCAATCATGGGCTCTTGACGAAAATCTGAAGTATAATCCTGTGCCAGCCCCACTCCGTAGTAAAAGTACAATTTTCTCTATTAACCTTGATGCAGCAAACAGCACACCAGCACCTTGCAGTAGGAAAAGAGGAGAGAACAAAATTGGAAGCGGTATATGTCTAGCACTCGGAGGTGTTCCCTGAAATTTGAAACAATCATAGATTTGTTGATAACATATCGCAACCAGAGCCAAGACCACCAATAATACGCATACCTCTAAATGCATGCAGAGGAGGACTTGAAAACCAATTATTGGAATTTTCATGATGTGACCACCAATATCTTGCAGGCCACACATTGTATCCTGATGCTGGTCTTCCTCTGGAGTAACTACTAAGCCACTGTTCCAGTCAAGATATCTGATAGTTGTGGTAGATGGACCAGCTTCTATTGCAGGGGAGTTTCTATGAATTACAGGATTAGACCACTTTGTACAGACAAGAAAAGCAAAGCTCTCAGCAATACTGCATGAAAAAATGTTAGAATTCATCACCTTTTTCTAGTCACTCAAACTCAAGCAGACTAAAATGGTGATCTTTCCAGGAACAACTGGTAAATAATACTCAAAAAACAAAACAATGAAATTAAAAGCAGCAAAGCTGTACGCAAAATTTATGAACAAGTCCCACCAGCCAAGAGCACCTACATCACCTGCAATATTTAAAGAGGAAAACCACAAACAGTAATCAAGAACAAGGTTATTTTAACCCAAAAAAAAAAAGTTAGATCAATCAATTTATGGCCTCAAAAAGTGCTGCAAACTCCAAACTACGAGTCTAGCAACTAATTTTTCAATAGTCATTAACCAAAAAAAATCTGATAAAAGAAAAAAAAGGAACCAAAGCATCTATGCAGTTAGATTAATCAAATTTTGGTGCTTAATGAACATTCTGAACTACAATTCTGGGACTCAACTATCCAGATTTTCTGTGAGCATGGAAACATGCAAGCACAAATGCATGCATGTGTGCGCGCACATACATTTGAGTGATAAGAGAAATATAATATGTACAAAATAAGATACTACAACATGACTTTAACTATACCAACCACAAACATACTCAAATATGCCTTTGCCCCAAGAAAACAGGATGCACAGCATGAATCCCTTTGTTTGCACCACTTTATTTAAAGCAATACATTCTATTTCTATTTTCCTTAAGGACCTTCCTCCCTCCCCCCCTCTCCCTTCTCTCTCATAAAGGCCAAGACTTCACAAAGTTTTTGAAGATTAAAGAAACAGCAGTGGCAGCTACAGAAACGTCTCATGAAGAAAACAATTGCAAGTCAAGGATCAGTATGCAAGGAAGAACATCATTCTATAAGGGAGGTGGGCTTTATCATTTTGATACAATACAGAGCCAACAACAACCCATGCCAACTCTGCATTAATAGGATATTTAGGAATGGTAATGTGATAAAGAGGTCATTCTAAATGATTGAACTATTACAGTAAATACTGCCAATTGAAGACCTTTATAATACCAAAATCATTAATGCTTAATCTGCTTATGCACCAATAGACAGATAATCTTTTTAAGTGCTATGGAATAGCCAGTCAGGCAGTCACACTAACCCAGAAAAAGAGACATGAAATACTTCAAAAATATAATAATAATGGACTAAATGACTCCTAAGATGACAACACAGCAAACTAGCTCCACATGAAGGTATCAAAATTAACAGCTTCTGGAACTGCAAAACACACTAATGATTCCCTGTATCAAGTTGCCTTACAGTATTGAGAATTTCATTTGGTCCTCAAGCAAGAATACACTATCCAATCAAAGAGTACAAACATTCAAGCTTCAGAAAACTCCAGGACTAAAATGTTTTTGTTGTTGTTTCTCTTTTATCGAAATTTACAAACTACACAGTTCACTCCAGTAGCACTGCAGTCATGAGCCTCATAAACTTCACCAACCCATATACCTTTAAAGTATCAGAAAATGGTACCAAGTTTTTGTCACTTTGCCTATACAAGAGTGATATGTTTTTCTGGAATGATATAGATAACTGGATCAAGAACTAGAATATAAAGCTTACATAGACAAGAATAATATACCTTGTCTGCAACTCCTCATGACTGTATTAAAGTTAGTAAAGAAATTACCGCATAACTTCAGAAGGGTGAAGACTGTAGCAGCAACAAAGAAGACCATAGAAATTGCAATCCAGAAGTGCTACAAATCATAAACAGGAGCTCATTAACAGTCAACCGTATATCTACTTGACAGGCTTACATCCCAGATAACAGTAAAGATATTTTATTACAAGAAAAGAGTTTCTCAAAAATGCTCAAGATGTTTGCCATGAGATGTATACATAACATAGCAGCCACACATCAAAATAATCATACGTTTATTCTTAACTCTTTCTTTTTTCGATAAGTTAAGAACAAAAAACAGTAAAGGAACTAAGGTGTTACAAGTTCCAATCTTACACTAATTCATATACTCAGGAAGAGCCTTTTACAATTTTTCTTGATTGTCTGCATGATATATTAATAAAAACAAGAAGAAAAACAACCCAAAAAAAAAAGGAATAACAGTGCTATCCATTTTCCTCCATGAAAAAGCTTAAATCTGAATGTTATGGATAGGTTGAAAGTGCTTAAGGTTCAAATCAAACCCACAAAATCAAATATTTGAATAGAATCTTCATTTTTTAATCTGAATTCTCTTAGAATAGTTAATATGTAATTCAGTAAAAGAACACCATAAAAACTGGACCGTCAATTGCCAAGTTCAGTAGAACTTACAGGTAGTGTCTCCCATATTGCTTCATCACTAATGCTTTCATCATCTCCTGGCATCAGAGCCCTGCACATTCTGAAGAAGAAAATGACATCAATAACTACGATAATTGCTTAGAACATGCAGAGAAAATTGAATTACCAGGAAACAAGGGGGGAAAAGAAAAACTTAAAATTTCAATCATTTTATGCTGAAGCTAATTTATCCTAATCCAAATTTCTAGTATGCAGTGCTAAAGTAAGAATCATAACAAAGATAAGAAGAAAAGCAAATCTGATATATTTCTAAGGCACATACCTAAGACATCACATGCTCCATTTGCACTTGTTACCAAAAAGGCAAAAAGAAATCCATAAAATATGAATGACCTAGCTATATCCATTCATTCAGAAGTCAAGAAGCCACCAGAAACTTATAGTTGTCTTGCTTTTACATTTTTTCTGAAATATAATGCTCTCAGTCTAGCAGGGATTGCACAAACAAATTCAGTACAGTGAGATTCATCTCCAACGGATCATATCATATTAATTCTTTTTGGTCCTTAGTTAAAAGTAAAACAAGGTAATGATACAGAATGATGAAAGCTGAGAAGCCTAGAATAAACAATCAATGGTTAATCTTCTTCCTTTTATAACTCTCAGGAAAATTATCAACCATTCGTCACTATAACTAGCTAGTTTCTGGCTTGGCTATCATAATCTCCAGAAGACTAAGACGATAAAGTTCATCAGATTTACTTATAAATGAAGCAAATATTTTTGTCTAACATGAATTTATATACTTCAATCTATAGTTCATTTTCTTTACTTTGAAATGTTTACATTAAAAGTCTCCATCTTGCCTAAGGTTTCTCACCCTTAGAAGCTACTGACTATGAGCTAATGCAATAGTTTGTTTTCTTTACTTCGAAAAGTTTACATTAGAAGTCACCATCTTGCCTAAGGCTTTTCGCTAAGCTACTATCAAATTGAGCTAATGCAAATAAGAGGATGCGGCATGACATATCATTCAAACAGCCCGCTTACTCCCATGATTATAATAAACAATAAGGTAAAGGTGAATGTGAATGTGAATGTGAATGTGAATGTGAATGTGAATGTGAATGTGAATGTGGATATTCGCCTATGTCCTACAAGATGATAATGCTACTCTTCTCAGCCTTCTATATTTGTTATTGATCCCTAAACAAAACCAAATAGTACAATAAAAACTTGGATGTCTTCCTTTACTAACGTGCAATGAAGCTTTAAAATAAACAAGTCTAATAACATAGAGAATTGACATTAAACATTGTTTCTCGATGAGTTAGTGAAGCCATATATTGGCTGAATCCTAAATGCCCAAATCAACCCTTGATGAGGACAGACACATTCCAAAATTACAGACTGGTACCTTGGAATGGAACCCAATCTGCTACAAACCCACAGACAGAGAACACTATTTGACTCCCTGCATCAATTTATCAGAGCCTATATAGTTTCACAATAACAATGAGAAAATGCATAAGAAAGAGTTAACAAGCAATAATGTTCAGTTAAGTAAGCAAGGTGCATGTTTTAACAGACTATGAATGAAAAGTTCAATATAAATTTTTTATATTAAAGTACCTGAAATTGTCAATTAAGATAGTTATTTCAAATGCCAACAATGGGAGAAAGACAATCTTCAAGTTTACAGCAGCAAAACCGTGAACTGTGACAAAAGAATTAACAAAGTTCATGAACATGCCCCATAAAAGAAAAACGTAAACACTGTAACAATTTAATGTTTTACTTCACCTATGACTAAGAATTTAAAATTTGAAATATTGATCACAGAAGTAACGTAACCTAACTAAGAGATGAAAAAATTCAAACCCAGTAACATGCAAACAAGGAAAGAAAAGTGTTGCCTTTATACCATTTACACTCTCAAGATATATACAGAGGAGCAGCTCAAATGCAATTAGTAGTGGTGTCGCAACAATGGCATGACATGGTGCCCACTGTCCAAGCAAAAAAAAAAACCTTATGGTCATAAAACTTGATTATGAATTTGAAACATTCACATCCAGAAGACCCCACATAGAGATTTACATTTTAGTTAGTCAAAGCTTAATTCAAGTACAATGAGGGTCATAGTAACAGACACACATACTTGACGATTATGGGGGACTGATGGAGCAGGTAAGGAAAACCTTCCACGCGCAACAACTCCATGAAACATCCAAAGTGGGAAAAATATTATCCTGCAACCGAAAGCCATTAAATAAAGCAAATTAAAACCTAAAATCACTGAAAGGACACGATACTAAAAGACAAAAAAAAAAAAAAAAAAATCATATGCCCAGGGGTCACATGGATGTCAGTTTACTGACATTTAAATCGAAAACTACAGCACATAAATCTACATATTCAAAGAAACTGATGTTCCCCTCCCTTCGAAACAACCACAACTTGAAGGAAATTAATCTATTTCACTCATGAAAATTTTAGAACTTTGCTCTTTAAGAACATTGGGTGAGAAACAACCACAACTTGATGAAAATGAATCTATTTCACTCATGAAAATTTTAGCTCTTTGCTCTTTAAGAGCATTTGGTGATGCAGAATAGAGCAAAACATTAAAACGAGGAAAGAAGAAAGATTAAAAGAAATAGAAGAAACTTAAAACATTCTGCTGAAAAAGCCAGATTTACAATAAAACATGACAACCCCCAGCATTTCAGGTTTCATTTGAGGAGATGGCCATCATGAATAATAATATTACTCTTCAACCGCAATAAAATCCAATACTAATTAAAACCTAAGGCTGTGTACTCAAACAGCAAGACTTCACTTATTCAAGCTCTTCTTTGAATGGAATAGGATCCACCTAGCATCTTGAATGCCTAGAACCTCCAAGTCCTCATCATTGACATGTACTTGACAGTAAAGTCAAACTAGCTCTCGCAACTGATCACTCCTTGGATCTGATATCCACTCCATCACAGCACAAACTCACAAATCCATCTCACCACCACCCACGTAATACCCGTCACCCCACATCCCTATCTTTTCTTTACTGTCCAATCACAACAATAATACCGCCCTCTTCAGCCATGAATTCACAAATATAGTAATAAGTTGCAAAAAAAAACAAATACTACTGAATGTCAAACCATTTCTCAATACTTAAATCAAAAACTTGAATTCACAACTTATAAAGTTTGAATGATTGAATTTGCATTCAATTGATACAATTCTGAAAGTCTTAAAATTGTTTTCTCTGCACAGAAAACATGATAGGAAGAACAATCGCTTCTCTCCTTAGCTCGGATAACTTATTTGGTCTAGGTGTTTGATATTCTCGAATTTCATAAAGTTCGCTCTTCTTTCTGATCTGGATAGCAGTTTGAGGCTTTGAGCAACTGACATTCAGAAGACCATATTAAATGAAAAAGCCATTTCATTTTGAGATTTCAACAAGAACCTAACATGAACTTCAAACTATATTTTAGGAATCTTGGAAAGCTCTCTCGTCCCACCTGAAGAATGAAGATTGGCTTTTAGAATCAAGTCTGAGAATTGTCATAATACTGCTATTTAGAAGCTAATGGCTCCAACAGAAGAGGTAAGCAGGTGCATTTCAGCCATTTTTCTTCATTCATACAATGGTAAAATATCTGGTCATGCTATCCAATAAGTACTGGCAGAACAGACATTGCAAAAATTAACACTCTATTCTAAATAATAAGAATGCACAGCTGAATGTTACCAAGAAAGTTCATAACATGATTCCAACTTTCCAATAATATTCAATTTCACTTCGCGGTCTTGTCTTGTAGTATATTTTTACCACTTTTTTCTTTCTTTCCAAAAGCACCTCTTCACTCATTCGCCATTTTCAAACACAAACAATTTAGAGGGTGGAAAAGAATTCCATACTTCATCCTTGTGGTCCACAGGCTTTTCCTTTCCCAAAGAGTCATAGTACAACCATCAGTACAAGTCCCTTTCTGCTAAAATAATAGACAAAATGAGCTTCAACTTAGAGAGATCACGCAACTGTAAGTTTCCTTTGGCAAATGAACCATAACTGTGCCTGACAACTCCACTGACAAACTACCCTCAAACTGTTTTAAGTGACTTTTCTGGCATTCATCTCCAAGTTTTATTGCTTTGGTTTTCAACATGAACCCTCAATTCCTTTGCACCTTTGGTTTATGTTAAAATTTTGGCATTAACTTCATCTCTAATAACATAACAATATCCATCCAATGCACCCAATTACAGATTGAAAAAGAAAACTTTATATTCTTCGCGTTTTATATTGATTGAAAAAATCATCCATTTATCAAAACTCTAGCACAAATCCATCGAATTTAAGTCATAAAAAAAAAAAAAAAAAAATCATCTTTGGCGACAATTCCTTCCCTTTCTACTAAACTTCTACAAGGAATAAACTTTGCAAGCAAAAACATTTTCTCTCCTAAAAGTATTAACTTAAAACGGAAAAAAAAATGAAGCTTTCTTTTTTTTTTTCAGCTAAAGAAAGCGTTTCTAAATAATCATTAAAACTTCTATTAATCCACACAGAACCAAAAAATTATATATATAATATATAAAATTAAAAAAAAAATAAAAAAACTGAAATCGTCTTTATAAGGACGACCTTAATTTCTTTAAAAAAGAAAAAAAACGTTGAATTTCAGAAGCGAATTCACCCAAAATCAAATTGAAACCAAAACATGTAAGAACAAACAAATTTATAGATGAGAGAGAGAGAGAGAAATGAACTGACCACCAAGAATAAGAAACGACATGATCCAGCTTAAGAAGGAGCAAAAGCGTGAAACCGGAAAGCAGGCTATGCGCTGCCAAAGCCTGCGCCGACTTCAACACTCTTCTCCAGCTCATCTTCTTCTTCTTCAAATTTCCAAAACAATAACTTTAACTCATTCGCAGAAACAAAAGAGAGGATAACCCTAATTCTTTTTCTTTTCTTTTTTTAGATTCTGTTTGGAGTTTTAACGAATTAGAATCTTTAGTTGAAAAGGGAAAAGGAAAGAGTTTTGTTTTGGAGATTTCAGTGGGCGCCAACAACCCCTTTACATTTACTTTCTTTCCCTCTTTCTTTTGCTTTCTCTCTCTATCTCTTCAATTTTGATTTTTTTTTATGAATAAAAAACAAAAGGCATTTACTCTCTAATCTATCGCTATTTCCTTTCTTTTTAACTTCGCTTTCACGCTAAAGCAACGCGCCAATGCCTTGCTTTTTTATTTCTTTTTATTATTATTATTTTAGTTTACTACTTTTTTTTTTTACTACTTCACTGGGCTCTTTAGCTGCATTTTTATTTTATTTTAAATTTAATTTTTTAATCTAACCTAAATATAATTATTCTAGTGTTTAAGGTTTCCCCAAAGATGACACAGAATTACCAAAAAAAATAGGAAGATCTTGAATTATCAAATTATCTCTTAAGATACTTTTTGTCTTTTGCTTCTAGACTTTTCTTTTTTTCTTTTATTCTTTATTTTTCTTTTCAAATATTTCAAAACTAAAATAACAGACGAAAAAAACATTGAAATTGATCACTTTACTTATATAAGTGTTTAAATAATTTTTAATTTACACCCAAATAAGAATAATTTATATTTTGGGTCACTGAATTTAATATCAACTTTACAAACTTTTACACTATGCTTGGATAAATGTTAGTAAATTAAAGAAAATGAAAAGAAAGAAAAGAGAAGGTTTTTAAAGGAAAAAAAATGATTCATCTTTTCCTTGTTCGGATAATTAAAATATGTTAAAAAAATGAAAAGAAATGAATGTTAGCCTCCATCATTTGAATAAAGTGTGGAAAGGAAAGAAAAATATATATTATAATATATATTTTCAATTATGCCATTTCTTTTTAATTAAAATAACAATATAAATATTACAAATCAAATAATAAAAAATAAAATAAACATTACATTTAAAAATATGGATGTAATATAAAAAAACAAAAAAATGATAATAAAAAAATTTTGTTATAATTTTTAATGTCAATTACGTGAAATATATAAGTCTAAAAATGAAAAAGTTATTTTTTATAATATTGTTTGTAATTTGATTAATGTAAAATGAGTAATATGGACATTTTATATTTAATTCTTTATTTTTTTACTTTCCTTTCCCTTACTTTTCCACCAATTTGGGGTTTTGAAAAAATGAGTTTTTTAAGGGAAAGTGAGGGGTACTCAACTCTCCTCACTTTTCTTTATGAAATTTTTTTTTTTATCTAAACAAGAAAAAATGGGAAACCTACCCATTTTTCCTTGTTTTATTTTCTTTTTCCTCCCCCTACCTCAATCCAAACATAGGCTTAATTTCACCAAACAAGAAAAGTCATATATGCATGCTGAGTCAGCTTTTTGTTAAAATTATTTAACAGAATTAGTATAAGTGACCTAGTTTATTAATAATAGAAGTTCAGTGATGTAATTTGATGAAATTAAAGGTTTCTGACCTATAGGAAAGTTAATGCTAAGTTCAGTGACTCATAATATAAATTACTTCTCAAATAAACTCTGAACTTTTAATTTATACCAAATGAGCTTTAACCTTTATTTTATATCTAAATAAACCTTTAACATACATCTGTTCAAAAAAACCCTTAACATACTGTCATAACGGTTTTTTCGACCGCTAAGACGATTTTGAAAACACAAATGGAGTCGCCACCAATCTTTTTTGCTAGGTGTAATTGGCCACCTATTAAAACCGGTTTCAATAAAATATTTTAAAATTAATTAAAACATTTTGTAAAACCAATTTCGAAGTCCGCGCTTTGAACCAGAGAGAAAAACAAAATTAGGTTCGGGAGTCGGTTACGTGCGGGGAAGGATTAGCACCCCCGCAACACCCGTTTAGAAAACGGTACCATTTAATCACGTGTTATCTTAAATCTCGATTTAAGGGACTTGACATCAATATTTTAAAAAATATTCTCTTTTATTTTTATTTTATTTTATTTTTTTAAAAAAACATGTTTATTATTTTTTTGAATTTTTGAACCGTTTTCATTTTTTAAAAATCGAAAGTGAACATAAATTTGTTATTGAAAATACTCGTTAAATATTCCCAATACTCTTGGTGGTATTTAACGAGATCTTCTCACCTCGAGATATCTTAGGAATCACAACCGTGATGTCCTTCGAATTCCGTCGTCGGCAAATTACATCCATTTTTTATTTAAATGCGTATGATGCAAATATTTAAATATCGGATGCACACGACTTAGCATATAAAACATGTGATTAAATACAGAATTATAAGATTAAACATGTAAATCGTAATATTAAAAACACGAGCATAGCGAAATATCGAGCGCATAAACATTCACTATTTATTCATTTTATTATATTCATTTTTTTTTTTTAAAATGAAAACGAATTTTTGTATCGAGCATGTCGCTAAATACTCCCACCACTCGTGGTGATATTTAACGAAATTCTCTCACCTCAAGATATCTTAGGAATCACTACCGTGACGTCCTTCGAATTCCGTCGTCGGTAATTCACATTTTTTTTTAAAACCCTTTTTTTTTAAAAGTAAATTAATATGCTTTTAATAATTAATTTCGAAATAAAAAAAATTTATCTATGTAAGAATAATTCTCGAATCACTCCGATATTTTTGATAATGTTTTGATTATTATTCTTACTCGGACCATTTCAAAGAACGATTGATGTTTCGACCATCCCGAGAAAGAAATCCGTTTTTAGAGAATTTTATTTACCGAAAATAATTTTAAAAGACATGTATTAATTAGAAGAATTATTATTTTATAATTTTAAAACCGAAACCGAATAATAAAAATATGTCGAATGCTGGACAAAAATAAATAAATAAAAATAGTAATATAATAAAAAATAATAAAGGAAATTAAAATCATACCTGAAAAATGTCGAGAATCCGAAAATTAAAATGCAGGACTTGATCTTCGTAAAATTCTTTGTTCTTTCTCGACCACCTGAAAAAATGTCAAAAATCAAAATCAAAACGTCGACATCGATAATCGTGAAATTTTTTTTTATTTTATTATCTTTTTTATTTATTTATTTTTCCTCGTTTTTGTTTTTTCTTTCTTCCTTTTAATATTTTTCTAATTTTTCCTTTTCTTTTGAATCATTATTATTTATTTTTTTTATTTTTTTTTCTTTTTTCCTTTTAATTTTACTTAACCCCTTTTTTTATTTTTTTTATTATTTTTTATTTCTTTTTTTATTTTAAATTTTAAATTTAATTTAATTTTTTCTTCTTTTTTCTTTATTTTTTTTCTTTTTCTTTCTTCTTTTTTTTTCTATCCTCCCTGGCCCAAAAAACGCATGGGCTGTTGGGCCCAAGGCCTGGGCTAGTTCGGCGCGGGCCGGATCTTCTTTTTTTTTTTATGCCACGGGTCGGGCGAGCGGACCCTGGGTCGGATCCGGGTCCACGCGCGGACCCTCCCTTGGGCAAAACGACGTCGTTTCAGCGCCCTTTTTTTTTCTATGCCCCGGGTCGGGCGCGCGGACCCCGGGTCGGATCCGGGTCCACGCGCGGACCCTCCCTTGGCAAAAGGCGCCGTTACGGCGCCCCCTTTTTTTTCTTTTTTTTGGGCGGGTTACCCGCGTGGACCCCGGGTCGACGCGCGGGTCTTGTTGACCCGCTTCTAAGGGGCTATAAATAACCCCCTTTTTTTGTTTTTCATTTTTCATTTTTTCTCTCTCTCTTCTCCCTCCTCTCTCTCTCTTTCCTCCCTCTCTCTCTCTGAAAATTCTCAAAAACCGGCCAGAGGACCGCTGCGCCGGCCGCCGTTTCCACCGCCGGCCGCCATGCTCCGCCATACTTCAGCCAGCTTTCTGGTCCAAAATGAGTCAAAACGACTCGCGGTGGCTCCCTCCATGCGGATCTGCCGCCGATTTTCTTCGAATCGGGCCAGATCCGAGTAGATCTGGCCCCAAAATTTTCAAAATGATATTTTTTTTGTTTGGCTTCTTCTGTTTTTTTTTTTTTTTGATTTCTACCTTTGTTGGGATTTTTCTTTTTTTGAATGGGGTTCGTGGTTTTTTTTTGCAGGGTTTGAATGCCTTTTTTTTGTGGGGGTTTCTGATCGGAATGGGGGTCCCGATCTGGGTTTTTTGGTTCCGGTTTCGGAGAGAAAATGAGGGGGCTTGATCTCGTTTTTTGGGGTCCGAATCTGGGGGTTTCTGATCGGAATGGGGGGTCCCGATCTGGGTTTTTTGGTAGGAGGGGGGTCCGGTTTCGGAGAGAAAATGAGGGGGCTTGATCTCGTTTTTTGGGGTCCGAATCTGGGGGGTCCGATTTCGGAGAGAAAAGGAGGGGGCTTGATCTCGTTTTTTGGGGTCCGAATCTGGGGGGGTCCCTTTTTTCTTTGATCTGATTGGGGTTTTATGGATGGTGGCGTGTGCAGGTGGGTGGCGTGGTTGGTGGTGGTGGCAGAGGGGTGGTTGCCTGGGGGGTTGGCGTGTCTGGGTGGGTTTGGGTGGTTGGTGGTGGTGGCAGAGGGGTGGTTATGGCAGAGGGGTTTGGCTTGGGCTAGGGTTAGGGAAATGGGCTAGGGTTTCAAGTTAGGGTTAGGTTGGGCCAGATTGGGCCTGAGATTGGGCCTGGACAGCAGGCCTGGTAGGCCTATAGATCGGGCCCGCTGAATAGCCGGCCCTGTTTGCAAATGGCCCGGGTCGGATTCGAATCTGAATCGGGCTAAAAACCGTTGTTACAGCTGCCCCTCTTTGCACATTGCTGAGAATCAAGAATACGGAAAAGATGCGAGCAACGTTTTTGTTTGGAATTATGCACGCGCTTGTTCTAGGAGGGCTCTCTCCATCGGAGGTTCTTATCAATCGAAAAAAATAAATCGCTACTCTCATCAGAGGCTCTATCACTTGGAAAATAAATTGCTCCTTTCATCAGAGGCTCTATCACTTGAAAAATAAATTGCTCCTCTCATCAGAGGCTTTATCACTTGAAAAATAAATTGCTCCTCTCATCAGAGGCTCTATCACTTGAAAAATAAATTGTTCCTCTCATCAGAGGCTCTATCACTTAGAAAATAAATTGCTCCTCTCATCAGAAGCTCTATCACTTGAAAAATAAATTGCTCCTCTCATCAGAAGCTCTATCACTTGAAAAATAAATTGCTCCTCTCATCAGAGGCTCTATCACTTGAAAAATAAATTGCTTCTCTCATCAGAGGCTCTATCACTTGAAAAATAAATTGCTCCTCTCATCAGAGGCTCTATCACTTAGGAAATAAATTGCTCCTCTCATCAGAAGCTCTATCACTTGAAAAATAAATTGCTCCTCTCATCAGAGGCTCTATCACTTGAAAAATAAATTGCTCCTCTCATCAGAGGCTCTATCACTTGAAAAATAAATTGCTCCTCTCATCAGAGGCTCTATCACTTGGAAAATAAATTGCTACCTTCTTCCTGATTATGATGATTTTTAACTCCCTGTTGTAGTTGGTTTCCATTTTTCTTGTCTGCCTGACATTCACACCCCATTTTTGTACAATGTTAATTCATGATTGTTAGCAATGTCATGATGATGCAATGCATGCTTATGACAATGGAATGTATGATTTAAGGCTCGAATCATGATTCGATGCCCCTGTGTGTATCTTAACTTGATTAAACTTCTCATGCTATTTTTCTGTAAGGTTTTTTTTTTTTTTTCCACTTTCCTTTCTTTTCCTTCTTCGGCTTGACTAACTGTCCACAACCTACTTCTTCACGATCTTTTCTTAGCCGGAGTCAGAGCTTTGTATACTTCCCTCAAAACCATTTCATATGTCAAACATTACTTTCTTTACATCCAAAGAGCATAAGTAAATCGATGTCTCATACTGCCCCGTCATCTCCTTATCATCATTTTTTCTCTTTCTGGTTTTCCAATTCTCAGATTTTCTTAGAGTAATCGTGAAAGCTCCATTTATGCCGTGTTCATTTACTTATCATCATTCACATTTCATGTCAACATAATGCACTATTTTAAGAAAATTTCAAAGAAATGAAGATAACTTAAAGATAAAACTTCACGAATTGGGGTAAATATTTCCATTTTAGAGAGAAAAGAACATATTGGCATCAATCGAAAGGGAAATAAAGACAAAAGGGGATAGATCCCTCCATAATGAATACTCAAACGAACTCAATCGATCTAATCCGGATTTCTCTTTTGAGAAGAAAATATCCATTGATGTCCTTGACTCTTCTGAGAGCATCCAACCACAAATTACCCTCTCTGTCTTGCATAATTCAACCATGCTACATTTTGCTATTTGCTCAAAGTTTCCATCATGCCTTGATCTTTTGCCCCACATAATTGCTTCAGACGGGTTATTTCCGATTGCCCCAACTCTTGTTTATCCTTCGTCCAGACCGCCCTTTAGGGTTTTCGACCTGGATCATTCCTTTGATTCGAAATACCATTTCAGGTTTTCAGTTCGAACCTCTCCTCCTTTTTCTTTTCTTTTTTTTTTTTTAAAAAATCTTTTTTTTATGCATAATATTTCTTTACTGCATCAGCATTGATCGGGCTCGAAAAATCTGCGCCGTTCATTTCGGCTAAAATCATTGCCCCTCCTGAAAATACTCTTTTCACCACGTACGGACCTTCCCAATTCGGTGCCCATTTTCCCCTTGGATCTTGCTGATTAGGAAGGATCTTTTTCAAAACCAAATCACCTTCTCGAAACTCTCTTGGGCGAACCTTTTTATTGTGTACTCTCATCATCTGTCTTTGGTATAACTGGCCATGACACAGTGCCGTCATCCTTTTTTCCTCAATCAAATTAAGCTGCTCATAGCGGGCTCGAACCCATTCCACTTCTTCCAACTCAAGTTCCATCAAAATTCTCAAAGAGGGGATCTCAACCTCAATCGGTAGAACAGCTTCCATCCCATACACTAAGGACTAAGGAGTAGCCCCCGTAGAAGTACACACCGATGTTCTGTAAGCGTGCAGAGCAAACGGGAGTTTCTCGTGCCAATCTTTGTACTTATCAGTCATTTTAGCCACGATTTTCTTTATATTCTTGTTAGCAGCCTCCACTGCCCCGTTCATCTTGGGACGGTAAGGTGCCGAGTTGTGATGTCTGACTTTAAACTGAGTACAAATCTCTTTCATCATGGCGTTGTTTAGATTGAGAGCATTATCTGTAATGATTTTCTCTGGGAGACCGTATCGGCAGATTACTTCCTTCTTCAAGAATCTACACACCACTGACTTGGTCACGCTAGCATAAGAAGCAGCTTCAACCCACTTCGTGAAATAATCGATCACCACCAAAATGAAGCGATGTCCGTTCGAGGCCTTAGGGGTAATCGGCCCAATCACATCCATTCCCCACATAGAGAAAGGTCATGGTGTTGTCATAACGTGCAGAGCTGTTGGAGGAGCATGTACCTTATCCGCGTATATTTGGCACTTATGGCATTTTCGGACATACCTGATGCAATCCCTCTCTACTGTCATCCAATAATAACCTGCTCTCATAATCTGCTTAGCCATCATGTGACCGTTTGCATGCGTTCCACAAACCCCTTCATGAACCTCCTCGAGTATTCTCTTAGCTTCATTTGCTTCCACGCACCTTAGCAATGTATGATCTCTACTCCTTTTGTACAATATTTCTTTATCTAGATAGAATCCCATCGCCAATCTTCTCAAAGTTCTTTTGTCATTTTTCTGTTGCATGTTCCGGGTATTGCTGATGTTTTACATATTGCAGGATGTCATGGTACCATGGCCTCCCATCCGGCTCTTCTTCAACATGCATACAGTGTGCGGGCACTTCTCGTATGCTCATCTTAATGGGCTGGACGTCAGCGCTTGTATTTATCTTGAACATTGAGGCTAACGTAGCAAGAGCGTCAGCCATTTGATTTTCCTCTCGGGGTAGATAGTTGAATTCGATCTTTTTGAACTGTCGAACCAATTCAACTATGAACCTGTGGTATAGAACCAACTTCGAATCCCTTGTCTCCCATTCCCCTTTTAGCTGGCAAATGACTAGAGCCGAGTCTCCATACACCTCTAACTCACTTATCTTCTTTGCAATAGCCGCTTGAAGTCCCATGACACAGGCCTCATACTCCGCCACATTATTGGTGCATTTGAAAGTCAATCTTGCAGTGATTGGGCAGTAAGTCCATTCTGGCGATATCAAAACCGCTCCAACCCCGTGCCCCAGAGCATTCGATGCGCCGTCGAAATACATCTTCCACACCTCTTTCTTTGATTCCTCGTCTTCATCTTCTTCGAAAACAGCCATTAGGTCTTCATAAGGGAAATCGAACTTCACTGGCTCATAATCTTCGGTGGCTTTATCCGCTAGGAATTCGGCTACTGCACTTCTCTTTATGGTTTTCTGCGAGACATAGGTGATGTCATATTCAGAAAGCAGAACTTGCCATCTTGCCAATCTTCCTCATAACGAGGGTTTCTCAAAGATGTATTTAATGGGGTCCAATTTAGCAACAAGCAACGTGGTATGGTATAACATATACTGTCGGAGCCTATGAGCAGCCCAAGCCAGCGCGCAACATATCTTTTCTACTGTCGAGTATTTGGCCTCGTAATCTGTAAACTTTTTGCTCAGGTAGTAGATGGCATGTTCTTTCTTGCTTGTCTCATCTTGCTGTCCCAAAACACAACCCATGGATTTCTCATATACTACCAAATACAAAATAAGCGGTCTTCCTGGTGTTGGTGGTACCAGTACCGGTGGGTTGGTAAGATATTCTTTCACTTTGTCGAATGCTTCCTGGCAATCCTCATCCCATTCACCCGAATCACGTTTTCTGAGGAGTCTGAAAATTGGATCACACTTAGCGATGAGCTGAGAAATGAAACGGGCGATGTAATTCAATCTTCCCAGGAATCCTCGCACTTCCTTCTGTGTCCTAGGCGGAGATAAATTTTGGATAGCACGTATCTTGTCGGGATCTACTTCAATTCCTTTCTTATTAACAATGAAACCCAGAAGTTTGCCGGACGTCACACCAAAAGTGCACTTGGCCGGATTGAGCTTAAGTTGGAACTTCCTTAACCGCCCGAGTAACTTTCTCAGATTAACCACATGATCTTCATCTTCACGTGACTTTGCAATCATGTCGTCGACATAAAATTCTACCTCTTTGTGCATTATGTCGTGAAAGAGGGTCACCATTGCTCTTTGATAAGTTGCACCGGCGTTTTTTAACCCAAACAACATAACCTTGTAACAAAATGTTCCCCACATTGTCACGAAAGTGGTCCTCTCCATATCTTCTGGTGCCATCTTGATTTGGTTGTAGCCCAAAAAATCGTCCATAAATGAGAACAGTGAGTGTTTGGCAGTATTATCGATCAAGGTATCGATATGGGGTAGCGGGAAGCTATCTTTTGGACTAGCTCTGTTTAGGTCCCGATAGTCAACGCACATTCGTACTTTCCCATCTTTCTTTGGGACTGGGACCACGTTTGATACCCATTCGAGATACTTGGCGACTTCCAAAAATCCGGCATCGAACTGCTTTTTTACTTCTTCCCTGACTTTTAGCAACATTTCATGCTTCATTCGTCTCAACTTCTGTTTCACAGGTTTGCATTCTGGTTTTAAAGGCAAACGATGCACCACAACATCTGTATCGAGTCCCGGCATGTCTTGATAGGACCATGCGAACACATCCGCATACTCGTGGAGTAATTCTACCAACTCTCGCTTCTTTGTCACTGGTAGCGAAGCGCCAATTTTTACCTCTTTCTTATTATCCTCATCTCCTAGATTAACAACTTCTGTTGTCTCCTGGTGAGGCATAATTTGCTTTTCTTCTGATTCTATTAATCTCAATAGATTGAGCGGTAAATCGTAGTTCTCTGCAGTCTCTTCATCGTCAATTTCATCAATATCAATACACTTCTCAAAATTGATTTCCGAATTACTGATGAGATTGTTTTCGCATTCATTATTAGGAGACCTGGAAAGGTGTAAGCAAAATAATATAGATAATTGTATAGGAAGGCAAAATAGAAGGATGGAAAAGAAAAAAATGGAAAATGAATGGAGACATAATGCATCATAATTGTCATTTATTTGAATGATAAGTTCATAAAAGAAGCTCGTGCACAAAAGGAAATCTCATAACACTCTTGGGCAGAAGTGTTCGAGAACTTAATTTGTTAATCAGAAAGAGACCTAAATACAGCAGGTAAATCTACAGCACGCCAATTCTTCAATTCAAAGCCCGGAGGACATGGGTAGATGGTGATTTCTTCAGCCTTGTTTCCCTCTTCCTCTTCTTGTTCCATCATTTGGATGCAGAATCCCGCAAACATTCCCTCCAGAATCACGGCAGGTTTGGTCCCAACTAGTGAATCAGGAAAAATAAAACCAACCGACCGAAATGTCTCGTAGAGATGGGGAATGTACATCCTCGGGGTCTCTATCTCGTATCCCCTGAGCCTTGTGAGCCTCTGCTCTCTCCTTTCTCTTATCATTCTCTCCCTGTCTTCCCTAGTCAGCTTGTATCCCAACCCGAACTTGTCTTCTTTTCCGATCACACTTATGCTCTTCCGAATTCCTTGTAGGTTCCTCCCTAAACCTGTCCCGGCTCGACAACTGTTTCCTACGACCTGAGCAAGACCGCTTTGAGTGGCAGAGGACAGCTGAGGTACAGGTATCTTAGAACCTTCGCTTACAAATGCAGCGTTCACAAACTCTAAGGTTCGAAAAGAGCACTCTCCTGCTTCTTCAGTAGCTTCTATGTAGGGAATATTCGAGGGCTTGGATACAAGGAGATCTTCTTCTCCGGCGACGATTATCAGCTGCTCTTCGACTCTGAACTTTACCTTCTGATGCAAAGTGGACGGAATAGCACCAGCCATGTGGATCCAAGGTCTTCTCAACAAGACATTGTATGAAGGAACGATATCCATGACCTGGAAGACAATGTCGAAGGTGCAAGAACCAATTTGTATTGGCAACTCAATTTGCCCCGCAACTTGTCTACGGGTTCCATCAAATGCTTGCACTACCATATTACTGTTCTTCATGTGGGATCCATCGACTGGCAGTTTGGCCAAAGTAATCATTGGCATAACGTTTAACGCAGAGCTGTTATCGATGAGGACCTTTGCAATGATATGGCCTTTGCAGCGTGCAGTGATGTGAAGGGCTTTGGTGCTACCCGTTCCCTCAGGCATGATCTCATCATCACTGAAGGCTATGAAGTTGTTAATGGCCACATTCCCTACTACCTGGTCAAACTTCTCTACAGACACGTTATGAGGCACATATGCCTCATTCAGCACTTTCAAGAGCGCATTTCGATGGGTCTCTGAGTTCATTAGTAATTCTATGATGGATATTCGAGTCGGTGAGCGTTTTAATTGTTCAACAATGTTGTACTCGCTGTGCTTGATAAATTTGAGGAATTCACAAGCTTCTTCCTCTGTCATAGGCCTATTCGTTTTTCGCTCAACAGCTTTTTCTGAGATGGTTTCCTCTTCATAAGCCTTAGCTTTCCCTTTTCTTACATTTTTCGATGCTTCCGGTGTATAGCATCTCCCACTCCTAGTGAAACCCCCAACACCAATTATGTCCACGGCAGCCGCAGAGGCGTTGGAGATTGGTGTAACATCAACCGACTCCGGCGACGCAAATTTGCATTCGTACCTCCAAGGTACAGCCTTATCGTTCTTGTAGGGGAACGGGTTCGGCACTTCGATAGTCACCATTGGCCTTGTCACCCTTGGCGTTTCCCTTACCGGCGAGCTCTGGTTTTCCCCACAGTAGATAACCAATGACTTTGGCTTAACCCATCTTTCGGGGGTCTTTGAGGTTTCTTCAATCACCACATCCACGAATTCTTCTTCCCATTCAGTTGAGAATTCTGCTATGCCGATATCCATTAGTTCTTGAATTTTGGTTCGAAAGTCGGAGCATTGGTTAACAGTGTGTCCCACCAAACCTCCGTGATATCTACAGAAGCGTTCAGAATTTGGTTCCGACCCCGAGGATATCTGTTCCATGTTGACTGGTTTAAACAGTCCGACCTCAATCATGGCATCCAGTACTTTTCCCATGTGAGTCCGGACATCCTCAATCCTGGATATTACCCGACAACCTTTTTCCTTCGTTATCGTGTTTATTCCTGTTTTCCCATGGTCGGGTAACGGATTTGCAGTAACGTTAGGCTCCCCCTTGGTTGTGAAGCTCAAGACACCGGCCCTGATTAGGTGTTGCACTCTGTGTTTAAGAGCAGTGCAATTCTCCATGGAGTGACCCGGGTTGCCTCCATGGTAATCGTAGTTCACGTCCGGGTTGTACCATCTTGGGTATGGGGGTTTCATGGGTTCGAGGAACATGGGTGCCAACAGATGGTTTTGGACGAGCTTGGGAAATAGATGGGCGTATGTCATGGGAATCGGGTCAAACTGAGGCCTTTGTTGGATTGGCTGCGGTGCTCTTTGGTTAGTATTCACATTGTTTACTGGACTGGTTGAGTTGGGAGCAGGTACAGACGCTGTGTACACAGGTGCTGGCATGGGTGATGGCGTGTACACTGGTGCGGGTGGTCGATAACTCATCGAATATTGAGGTTGTGTAGGAGGGTAGGAGTACGGGTTAGGGGGTAACTGTAGGGTTTGTGTGTCGGGTAATGGGAATAGCTTTGTGGAGGTCGGTTTTCATATGAAGCTGCTTGCACTTCTCCTTTTTTCTTCTTTGTTGCCCCCACCTTCTTACTGTTGGCTACTTCATTTCCCTCGATCTTGCCACTTTTTATGGCGCTTTCTATCATTTCGCCTGAAATGACCATATCGGCAAAGTTCTTGGTAGCATTGCCGACCAACCTGTCGTAATATGGTCCTCGCAGCGTATTGATAAACAGCACGGTGGTTTCTTTTTCTGTCAGAGGTGGTTGCACTTGAGCAGCCAGGTCCCTCCATTTTTGGGCATACTCCTTAAATCCTTCTCCGGCCTTTTTCTCT
Source organism: Fremontodendron californicum (assembly GCA_030761205.1). Lineage (NCBI taxonomy): Eukaryota > Viridiplantae > Streptophyta > Magnoliopsida > Malvales > Malvaceae > Fremontodendron > Fremontodendron californicum. The sequence continues at coordinate 23,587,215 of JAULJL010000008.1, forward strand.
ATGTTTTGGAGGGATAGCCTATCCGACGCCATGTCAGCCATATGCTTGTACTGGGCCAAAAAGGCTCTCGCCAAATCTGTCCAAGTATGGATGCGACTGTGATCTAGTTGGTTATACCATCTTGCGGCTGACCCTTGCAGGCTGTCTTGGAAACAATGAATTAATAATTTGTCATTATGAGTGTGCCCGACCATCTTGCGACAGAACATGGTGATGTGAAATGAAGGGCACTTGGTCCCATCATACTTTTCAAATTCCGGGACTAAGCTCAGTTCACTGGCATCGATTTTTTCCGAAGGTGTCCATCCCTTCTATTGCTTTGAGTCTCTCTTCTAACATGTCATACTTATGCTTTGTCCCGGCATCCTCTATTTGTCCCGTCACGCTCCTTCTCAACCTTTCTTGCTCTAAGGGGTCATCCAAGTTCAGGACGTGGACTGGGCTTGAAAGATGGGGCCCTGGGTTAGGCGCGAACTGTCCTTGGGCTTGTTGGCCTGTGGGACTTGGCGTGCTAATGTACACATAAGGTTGTTCTCCCACTGGAGGTTCTCCTTGTGGATGCCCATCTTGTGTTACTTGGGCGTGAGTCGGGGTAAAACCTGGTGGGTACAGAAGATCCTCGTTATTACTTTCTCGGGGTCGGGGTTCTCCCCTCATCATTGAGCTTTCAGCTGGCCCCTTTCCTCTCGTCATACTCATCATCATTTCCATCATCTTGGCCATTTGTTCTCGTGACTCTTCCTGGGACCTCGCTATCTGTTCCCGTAGTTTCTGTTGAGATCTGCCCAGCTGTTCTTGTAATTCTTTCTGTGCCCTTTCCATTCTCTCCATTCTTGTTGCTTGTTCGTTGTCCATGGTCTCTGCGTGTGCTCTCGTATTATACGAGTGTGGAGCACTTTTGTCCGGATACTTTAGTCGGCGCTCAATTTTTATACCTTTGTTCAAATATCCCGGATTAGAACCTTATGATATATTATTCTTTATTCTTTATTAAGTGCATGAATGAATGGATGGATGAATGAATGAATGAACGACCAAATGAATAAAAAATGGATACGAGGTATATATACTCAAAGATAAATTTTAGGAAGTTGATTTTTCATTGATCCCACATAGTGTTTTCATTACATCAACATAACTTCTTAGAATCGTGTCCATAAAAACAGCTAATTTGCTTATACTGATTTTTGGCTTCATTCAAAAAATTAAGTAACTGCTGTCCGTATTCTCCGGTTGGCGGGATTCTTTGCCTTAGGACTTCCACTTTCTCGATCATCTTGCTGGCTTTTCTCACGGCCTTGTCGATTTCTGCACCCAAGTGTTCTATGTACTGCTGCCTTCCCATACTTTCGGCTTCCCACCTTTTGCTAGCATCCGTAGCCAAATCACATGCATAAATCCAATCACTTTCTCTATCCCTCCATTCCCTCACGATCTCGTCGATGTGATTTTTTTGGCTATATAATTGCCGTTCTAGGTCTCGGATTACTTGGTGTAGGAAACTTCTCTCTTCTTGCATCTGAGAACAACTCTCCTTTTTGCTCTCGAGCTCGGCTTCTAGTTTCTCGTTTGTATGCAACGACTCAGCTAAACTCACGGAAGCCTGGGAGTACATGTCCTTATATTTCTGCTTATCGCGAGACAGCCGAGCGGTTCTTGCCTCGTTTTCTTGTGCCTTTCCCTTCCACTGTTTTACTTCTTCCTGAAGTCGACTAAGCTCCTTTTCCCGCCTATAAGCTGGTCCGAGTATACTTCCGACCTTCAGTTGTGTCCTTAGTTTCTTGTTTTCCAAGTGCAAGTCTTTCACATCGGCAAAAGCAGTGTCATGTTCCTTTATTATTTTTTTGATTCTGACCCCTTGTGTTTCAGTCTTGTCCTTCCAATTTTCTGCCTCCTCTTGAAACTTCTGACTTTCCTGTTTCATCCTCTTTCTTTCAATACTGAAGCCTTGCTCAGCGATTTCGAGTTCTAATATTCTCTTTGATGGAGCGGGACTTGGCTGATATACGACCTCTTCCTCTGGAAGCACCATATTGTTGACCCGATTTGCTCTCCACACTTGGTATCTTGGAGTGACGCTCTCACTGAGGGATCCTAACCTCGTTCCGTGGCTTTCTTTCCAAGCTCGGACTATCGGCTCCACCCTTTTTGACATATTCGGATCTCCATAAGAAAATTCCACCTGGTCAAGTCTGTGTGTAGCCGGGACGAATTGCTTTACCCCATACTGTCTCAGTACCATCAGCGGAGCATAACTTACTACTCCCCATGGTCCTAAAAGCTGTACCCACGGTTCTCCACATCGGTATAACATTGGCCCATGAGGCATCCATGGCGCCATCCATCTTATTTGCTTACTAGTCAGCGACCGTAGGAAGGCTAACCATTCTTTCTTGGATTTGGATTCCGGCCATTTGCTTTCACAGAATTCTTTAATAGGGGCACAATTCTTTAGGTAAGGTTTGGAGAAAGCACTATTGTCACACATGAAGTGGCTCTTGAGCCATATATGCAGTAATGGAGCACATCCCACAAAACGACCCTCCCCTCTCTTGCGGCAGAAGTTCAATGATCTTATGGTTTCAGCCAGGATTGCCGGCGAGGGATTGGCGTGGTTCTCAACTTGCTCGAAGAAATCTATCACCGTTACTTCAATATGCCCCAAAACCTTAGGAAAAATTACCAACCCGTAAATAGCCAAAGCAAAAGCGGTGACTCCTTGCTCGTCATCGAGGTGCCCCTCAATGAATTTTCGAAAGAAATCCCAAGGAATGCAGACATGTTTCCCTTTTTGTTTCAGATCCGGGTCTTCTACCTCTACCCCGATGAGCTTTTTCAACTTTTTACGGAAACCTAACTTTGGCTTTCTGACGTATACCTTATCTGGGAAACGAAGCTCTAACCCGACAAGAATTGAGTACTCCTCTATAGTCGGTGTTAAATCCTCTCCATTAAAAGCAAAATACCTATAAGAAGGGTCCCAAAACTGGATGGCCGCCCTGATCATGGGCTCCTCAATTACCACTAGGATGAGCGAAGCAATCTGGCCATACTTTTCAAAAATTTTCTTCTTCCTTTCCCAAGCTATTCGTTCCCAAATATTGGCCAACTCAGTTAAGTTATTCTGTGTGAGTTCCAAATTTATTCTTTCGGGTAGATTCAGGATATAACCTTCAATCAAACAGTCCCCCTCTTTCTGTTGCACATTTCTTGCCCATTCTTGCACATCTACCGGCGGTTCACACATTACACTTACGGATGACGAGATAATCTTACGCTCGGTGGGCTCCATGAGAAATTTACTTGCTGAAAGATACTTTTGAGAATAATACCTCGACGTGGAATGCTAATGTGATGCCAATGTAAGTTATGCAGAGCAACATAAAAGGAAAACTCGTCAGTATATCCACATGAAAGAATTCAAAGAACAAATGAATAAATGAATCGAAAGCTCCGACATTATTTATTTACATAAAATAACAAATATTTTGAGAAAAACTTATTTTGGATAAACTTCGGTTCTTGCCTACGAAGGACTTAATTACAGTGTTTGTTCACCCTAAAAGTCGCAAAATGAACCGATGCGGGCATTTGGGCCGTTTCGGTCACTACCCACTTCGTGGTTCGAAAGTAAACAAAAATAGTGAAAGGTAAAAAGTGTTCCTTCATGTGTCCTTATTTCGGGTGGATTTACAGACGTCGGATGTGAGAGGCTCTACCTAGGGAGAGTTTCTCATGGCATTCTAATATGAGGTTCGGGTTCGCAATCTAAAGGTCTTCAAATTGGTCCTCGCTGTCGCCTACGAAGGCTAGCAAGGCACCCCGATCCTTACCTATTATAGGCTTCCAAAGGAAAGGGTTCAATTCGAGCGAGAGATTTTTCGCTAGCCCGTGCGGAGATTATTATCTCTCGAGAGCGTAGGTACTTTCTCTCTCTAAAAGCGTTTCGCTAGCCCATGCGGAGGTTATTACCTCACGAGAGCATAGGTACTTTACTTTTTCCTAAAGGGATGTAGCTCGGGTATAGAGCTTACGTATGAAATGCACGTGTCAGTGTGTGAGAAGGAACAAACAAACCTTCCACTACTTGTTTACGACTCTTTATTCTAATCATCCCATAATTACTAGAATCAATAATATAAAAAAAATGAATAAAAAATATAACAAAAAAACGAGAATAAAGAATCAACAAATATCAAAGCATACATGCAAGCAAAATAACGAGAATAACGACAACAAATAAATAGCCGAATTAATAAATAAAGAAAATTACGAACAAGAGAATTAAAATTAAAGACCGATTAAATCCGTTAAATCGAGATTTTAAGATAACACATGACTAACTTATGGCTCGACTCTGAAAAATCCCTAGTGGAGTCGCCAGGCTGTTATAACGGTTTTTTCGACCGCTAAGACGATTTTGAAAACACAAATAGAGTCGCCACCAATCTTTTTTGCTAGGTGTGATTGGCCACCTATTAAAACCGGTTTCAATAAAATATTTTAAAATTAATTAAAACATTTTTTAAAACCAATTTCGAAGTCCACGCTTTGAACCAGAGAGAAAAACAAAATTAGGTTCGGGAGTCGGTTACGTGCGGGGAAGGATTAGCACCCCCGCAACGCCCGTTTAGAAAACAGTACCATTTAATCACGTGTTATCTTAAATCTCGATTTAAGGGACTTGACATCAATATTTTAAAAAATATTCTCTTTTATTTTTATTTTATTTTATTTAAAAAAAACATGTTTATTATTTTTTTGAATTTTTGAACCGTTTTCATTTTTTAAAAATCGAAAGTGAACATAAATTTGTTATTGAAAATACTCGTTAAATATTCCCAATACTCTTGGTGGTATTTAACGAGATCTTCTCACCTCGAGATATCTTAGGAATCACAACTGTGATGTCCTTCGAATTCCGTCGTCGGCAAATTACATCCATTTTTTATTTAAATGCGTATGATGCAAATATTTAAATATCGGATGCACACGACTTAGCATATAAAACATGTGATTAAATACAGAATTATAAGATTAAACATGTAAATCGTAATATTAAAAACACGAGCATAGCGAAAATATCGAGCGCATAAACATTCACTATTTATTCATTTTATTATATTCATTTTTTTTATAAAAATGAAAACGAATTTTTGTATCGAGCATGTCGCTAAATACTCCCACCACTCGTGGTGATATTTAACGAAATTCTCTCACCTCAAGATATCTTAGGAATCACTACCGGGACGTCCTTCGAATTCCGTTGTCGGTAATTCACATTTTTTTTAAAACCCTTTTTTTTAAAAAGTAAATTAATATGCTTTTAATAATTAATTTCGAAATAAAAAAAAAAAATTATCTATGTAAGAATAATTCTCGAATCACTCCGATATTTTCGATAATGTTTTGATTATTATTCTTACTCGGACCATTTCAAAGAACGATTGATGTTCCGACCATCCCGAGAAAGAAATCCGTTTTTAGAGAATTTTATTTACCAAAAATAATTTTAAAAGACATGTATTAATTAGAAGAATTATTATTTTATAATTTTAAAACCGAAACCGAATAATAAAAATATGTCGAATGCTGGACAAAAATAAATAAATAAAAATACTAATATAATAAAAAATAATAAAGGAAATTAAAATCATACCTGAAAAATGTCGAGAATCCGAAAATTAAAATGCAGGACTTGATCTACGTAAAATTCTTTGTTCTTTCTCGACCACCTGAAAAAATGTCAAAAATCAAAAACAAAATCAAAACGTCGACATCGATAATCGTGAATTTTTTTTATTTTATTATTTTTTTTATTTATTTTTTTCCTCGTTTTTGTTTTTTCTTTCTTCCTTTTAATATTTTTCTAATTTTTCCTTTTTTTTTGAATCATTATTATTTTTTTATTTTAATTTTTTTTCTTTTTTCCTTTTAATTTTACTTAACCCTTTTTTTTTTCTATTATTTTTTATTTTTTATTTTTTATTTTAAATTTAATTTAATTTAATTTAATTTTTTTCTTCTTTTTTTTTTCTCTCCTCCCAGGCCCAAAAAACGCCTAGGCTGTTGGGCCCAAGGCCTGGGCCGGTTCGGCGCGGGCCGGATTCGGTTTGGGCCGGATCTTCTTTTTCTTTTCTTTTTTTTTTATGCCCCGGGTCGGGCGCGCGGACCCCGGGTCGGATCCGAGTCCATGCGCGGACCCTCTATTGGCAAAACGGCGTCGTTTCGGCGCCCCCCCGTTTTGTTTTTTGGGCGGGTTACCCGCGCGGACCCCGAGTCGACGCGCGGGTCTTCTTGACCCGCTTCCAAGGGGCTATAAATAGCCCTTTTTTTGTTTTTCATTTTTCATTTTTTTTCTCTCTCTTCTCCCTCCTCTCTCTCTCTCTAAAAATTCCCAGAAACCGACCAGAGGACCGCCGCACCGGCCGCCGTTTCCACCGCCGGTCGCCGTACTCCGGCGAGCTTTCTGGTCCAAAATGAGTCGAAACGACTCGCGGTGGCTCCCTCGATGCGGATCTACCGCCGGTTTTCTTCGAATAGGGCCAGATCCGAGTAGATCTGGCCCCAAAATTTTCGAAATGATATTTTTTTTTGTTTGGCTTCTTCTGTTTTTTTTTTTGATTTCTACCTTTGTTGGGATTTTTCTTTTTTTGAATGAGGTTCGTGGTTTTTTTTTTTGCAGGGTTTGAATGCCTTTTTTCGTGGGGGTTTCTGATCGGAAGGGGGGGTCCCGATCTAGGTTTTTTGGTAGGAGGGGGGGTCTGGTTTCGGAGAGAAAAAGAGGGGGCTTGATCTCGTTTTTTGCGGTCCGAATCTGGGGTTTCTGATCGGAAGGGGGGGTCCCGATCTGGGTTTTTTGGTAGGAGGGGGGTCCGGTTTCGGAGAGAAAATGAGGGGGCTTGATCTCGTTTTTTGGGGTCCGAATCTGGGGGGGTCCCCTTTATCTTTGATCTGATTGGGGTTTTATAGAGGGTGGCGTGTGCAGGTGGGTGGCGTGGTTGGTGGTGGTGGCAGAGGGGTGGTTGTGGCAGGGGGGTGGTTGCCTGGTGGGTTGGCGTGTCTGGGTGGGTTTGGGTGGTTGGTGGTGGTGGCAGAGGGGTGGTTGTGGCAGAGGGGTTTGGCTTGGGCTAGGGTTAGGGAAATGGGCTAGTGTTTCAGGTTAGGGTTAGGTTGGGCCAGATTGGGCCTGGACAGCAGGCCTGCGGATCGGGCCCGTTGAATAGCGGGCCCTGTTTGCAAATGGCTCGGGTCGGATTCGAATCCGACCCGGGCTAAAAACCGTTGCGACACATACATCAATATTTCATTTAAAGTAAAAGTTTATTTGGGTACAAATAGACCTATTCATATGTCGGGCCACGACCCAAATTTTTTTAATTTTCCTTACCCAAGCTTAGCCCGGGTTGAGCCCGAAAGCTTGTTTTACTATTTAAAAAATATTAAATTAGTTTTTATATTAATATTTATATATTTTTATAATTAAATTTAAATAAAAATTAATTTTTTTTAATTAATGAACAGTAATCTTGGCGAGATCGGGTCCGCACGGATTATAAAATTCATTGTCCAAGTCTTGTCCAATTCGAGCCAGCTTATGTCTAGATACAAATAAAAAATAAAGACTTATTTGAATACTATAAAAATATAACGGTTTACTTAAAAAAGTGAAATATTTAAAAGTTTTTTAATATTTTAGTCTAAAAATTATCATTTATTCTTATTAAGGTAAGGTTCAATTTTGAAAATTTTCTCTATTTTTAATTAGATGATTTATATGATTTTTTTATTATTTGAAATTATCAGAGTTTTATCCCTATCACAAAAATTAAAATTTGATAGTTTATTAATTGATCACACCATCATTAACAATAGTCTGTACAATTAATAAAATATAATATTACCTTAAATGACGAGTTGTATCACTACTAAAATAACTAGCCAATCATAAAGTTAATGAATAATAACTTTATTGTTATAAAAAAATAACATATAACTAATAAAAAAAATCTCAAATGATGAGTTGCAAAAGTAGTAATATATGTAAATTATAGGATTAATTATGCTATCGATCCTTTTACTGATTCAAATTTTAAAATTTAGTCTTTCTACTATAATTTATATAAGTTGAATCCTCTTAATATATTGATTTAAAAATTATGGTCCAATTGATAACGGTGTTATTTTTCTTCCGTTTAAAATGTTAACGTGCACGTTGACTTGCTGACATGGTATTGACTTTGCTTACATGACGAGTGTCGCAACCTAAAAAAAATAACGACGAGTCTCATCACAAAACTTTATTATTCGTTAGGCGTGACATTAAAAAATCGAGGAAAAGTCGACTTAATTCCTCTAAAAAATGAAGGTTTTGAAATGACCTTAAAAAAGACATGGAGTCGCCACCAATCTTTTTTAGCTAGGTGTGATCGGCCACCTATTAAAACCGGTTTTATAAAATATTTTAAAAATTAATTAAAACATTTTAAAAACCAATTTCAAGTCTGCGTTTTAAACCAGAGAAATCAAAGAAGCGGGTTCGGGAGTCGGTTACGTGTGGGGAAGGATTAGCACCCCCACAACGCCCGTATAAATCGGTACCTTATTAATCGTGTGTTATCTCAAGTCTCGGTGAAAAGTTGGTTTTAAATTTAGTATTTCAAGTTAATTCCCAATTGAAAGAAAAATAATTTCATTTTTTTTTTATTGAAAATGATCCGGAATTCATAATTCAAAATTTTCCTATATTCCCCAACAAACGTGGCAAAATATAGAAATTTTTATTAGTCTTGGAAAACTTTCCGAATCATTCTCTTTTTTGAAAGAAAGATATTCCTTTATTAATGATAATTGATGATATTCCCTCCAGCAAACCCGGTAGAGAACTCATGAATTATTTTAACTCGGGAATATCTTTATATTTTTTTTATTGAAAACCATTATCTTTTTTTTTTTGAAAATATTTAAAAGAAATGAATATGTATATGCATGACATAAATAAAATGACATAGTACAGTCTAAATAATATAATGCAACCTAAATGACATGACAAATATGAATGGTATGGCATATAATTTAAATGACATGGAATAAAATAATGCTATCATATAATATGCATGAAAATAAAAATGCAATGCATGAAATGTATTTTTTCCTTTAATTAAGGAAATCCGTATATCTAAAAAGATATCCGGCTACCTTAGGAAAATATGTCAAATTAAATATTCTAAAACCAAAATACTTTGTGATTGTTTGAAAACAATTTTGAAAAGCTTGAATTATCAATAAAAACTGGGCTAAAAATTTTTAAATGGCTCTAATTTCCTAAGTTTAAAAAATCCGGACTTGACTACCCTTAACCCGGGACTTGAAAAACCATTTTTAGAGTTTAAAAAGGCTTAGAAATTACCCTAAGTCAGTAGCTAACCCTCCTAATCAGCCCACTCTAAATAAATTAACCAAATCAGAAAAATGGTTTTTCTTTAAATTCAATTCTGACTCCACTGTGCAGTTTTAGTCCACGATTTTTTATCCTATTTTTTAAAATTCCAAAAATTCTAAAAAACATACTAGAGACTCAAGACATGTAAAACTACACGAGAAAAAATCGGCTTAATTTTTTGATCAAAGATGAATTCCCAGAAAAACCAGAGATGTACGAGTTTTTGGAGGAAAAAAACTGCTTTGTTTTTCTTTAAATTCAATTCTGACACCACTGTCCAGTTTTAATCCACGATTTTTTACCCTATTTTTAAAAATTCCAAAAATTCTGAAAAAATCATTGGAGACTCAGGACATGTAAGAATACACGAGAAAAAAGCGGCTTAATTTTCTGATCAAAGATGAATTCTCAGAAAAATCAGAAATGTACGAGTTTTTTTTGAAAAAAAAAAAACTGAAAAAAACTGTTTTGCCAACACATTTTTTTGTCTTTGATAAAATCATTTAAAAATAAAAATAAAAATATTTGAAACTCATAAAATGACTTGAAAGAAGTAGCTAGGACTTTTTGAAAGTTAGATAAAAATTGGCTAAGTAAAAAAAAATCACAAAGGTAAAATAATCAATTTGACAAACTTAATTTTCCACAAGTGTGCTCAAGAGAGCATGACTTTGAACCATTAATTGGCTCAAGTCATTATTCAAGTGGCATGAACATGAAATGCATGAAACAATGCAGCAAACATAATGCATGAAATGCATGGATCTAAACCTAAATGTAAGGAAAATGCATGACATAAATAATATGGCCTAGACCTAACATGAACTTGCATGGCATTTAATGTAACCTAGACCTAAGACATGCATGGCATTTTCACAAACACAAGGCATGCTTAATTCAAAAATCCAACCAAATATCATGCAAATGCAAAAACCTAACAACTAGCATGACAAAAATACAACACACAATGCAAAACACATGGAGTAGCCAAATGGCCCCAAGCTCCAACAAGCATGGCATTTTCACAAACACTTGGTATGCTAGCATGAAAAACTAAGTCATAACACAAAAATCACACAAGCATTTTCACAAACACCTAATATACCAAATCTAAAACATGCTCACTAAGATATAAAACAAGAATCATGCAAAGAATCACACAAGCATTTTCACAAACACTTAATATGCTAACTCTAAAACATGCTCAAATTTAAACAACATGAAAACAGAAAATTAAAAATGTAAAAACATGATATCTAAGACATAAATGGCAACAAACAAAGCAACCAAATTAAATATAACTTAAGAACATGAAATAACATAATATTTAAAACATCAAAAATAAAGAAAATAGCATAAACAATATGGTAAAATGAATCAAAAATAACAACTTAAAATAAATAATGTAGGCCATTTGGCCATGGTGAGTTTATTGTAAAAACAAAATGTAAGAAAAATATACTTAAGAAAGGAAATGAAGGAAGAACAAAAAACATTATTTTAAAATGAAAACTCACCAAGTAGCTTTTGAACGGATTAAGCTATAAACCCTCAGAGTAGCTTTTGAACGGATTAAGCTACAAACCCTCAGAGTAGCTTTTGAACGGATTAAGCTACAAACCCTCTCACAAGTAGCTTTTGAACGGATTAAGCTATAAACCCTCAGAGTAGCTTTTGAACGGATTAAGCTACAAACACTCAGAGTAACTTTTGAACGGATTAAGCTACAAACCCTCAAAGTATCTTTTGAACGGATTAAGCTACAAACCCTCTCAACAAAAACACTATGACTCACCACCCGGATAATCCTAATACAAGTGTATAGACTATCTCACAAGGGGTAGTGGGTGATTTCAACCAAAGGCCAAGACCCCTTATTTATAAGGTGAGCACCTCCTTGGCTTGACATTACAAAGGGATGTGGGATTGGGACTTAGGCTAAACAATACCCATGGCTTGATCAAAGAAAATCTCTAACTTAACTCTTGATTTTTAACCACTTGATTGAAAAAATCATAAGCTTCCTCCTTCCTTTGGGCTTGGGCAGGCCAGCACTTCTCTTTTCCAGCCCAGCTCTGATTTTTGAAAGGCCCAAAGAAGCCCTTTTCGGTTGCTTGGGTGAAATGACCATTTTGCCCCCCCGGATGCAAATAAATATCAAACGGACTCCAAATTCAATTTTTCTTTTTTTAATACTTCCAAAATAATAAAATATTGAGTTCTGGAAGTTTTCAAAATTTTCCGAGTCCGTTTGCTATTTATTTGGATTTTTTCTTCCCAAAATGTCCTTTTATACCCCTACTTTTTACCATTTTTTAAACGAGCTCCAAATCAAGATTTTTCTTCACCAATCTCTTCAAAATAATTAAAAAGTGTGATCTGAAAGTTTTCATAATTTTTGGAGCTCATTTGGTATTTTTTCGGGATTTATCGGCTTGAATTACTGCATAGAAGGCCCAGGATTTGGCCATTTTGCAAACGAACTCGGAATCAAGATTTTCTTTCGCCAATCTCTTCCAAATAATTTAAAAATGAGATTTGCCAAATTTCAGAATTTTTGGAGTCCATTTGCTATTTTTTCGGGATTTTCCTTTTTGAATTACTGCATAGAAGGCCCGGGATTAGGCCATTTTGCAAACGAACTCGGAATCAAGATTTTCTTTCTCCATTCTCCTTCAAATGATTTAAGAATGAGATTGACAAATTTTCCATAATTTTCGGAGTCCATTTGCTATTTTTCCCAAAATTTTCCAATTTTGCCCTTTAACCTCCGAAACCCGGTTTTGCTCAAAACAAGTCCGATTTTCAGATTTTCTTCAATCTGAGCCTTGGGCCATCCTTTTTAATCATTCCTCATCCATTGGGGGCTTTGGTCTTACCAAGTCGGGCCATTTCTGTGATTCTTCCCGATTTCACCGAAATCCACTAAAAACCCTAATTCTCGGTTTTCTTCCGGATTGACTTTTCTTTCGGTTTTTCTTGCAAGTGACTTCTCCATTACCCGTATTCAGTGCTTATCTTTTGTTTGGAACCTTCAATTTCGACCAGTTTGATCGTTTAAGCACTCTTCCCCAAATTTCTCGGATTAGGATTTCTTTTCTACTGAATCTCCAAATCCCAACTTCCGAACTCCATATCTTTCAATGTAGACCTTGAACTTAAAATCTTGATTTTGAAAGTGGGTTGACTTTTTCAGTAGTTGACTTTCTGGGGTTGACTTTTTCGGGGTTGACTTTTTTTCAAGTTTGACTTTTTGTGCTCGCCCTCTTAAACTAAGTCTTGGAGTACCACCTGCAGGATGAAAACAGTCTTTTTATACTCGAAAACATCAATATAGGAAGAAAACATACCTGTTTAGTGGCCCGGACAAAATTAGGTGTCTACAGCTGCCCCTCTTTGGCTATTGCTGAGAATCAGGAATCAGGCAAAGATAAACCGACACTAATTTTGTACGGTCAGTGACAACACATGTGAAGGAAAGGGAAAGGGGTTTCTTTTTCATTCTTCTATCATTTTTTCATTTTTTCCATTTTTTTCATTTTTCCTTTTTTCTTTTTTTTTCAATTTTTTTTTTTTTTTTAAAAGTAAATTGAAGATTTGTCTTTAAATTGAATTCCTTACCTAATCAAGGCTCGATTCGTCTTAAGGAAACGAAATCGATTTGCAAGAAAGGAAACGACCTCGACGATGGTCTCGGGGCCTTAACCTATCTTGTTCTCAGCTGTGTTTAAAATTCTGGATATCTCCACCAGAAGCTTCGGCTATCACCACCAAAGTCTTGCTCATTTTTTTTTTTAAATGTAAAAATTTTGGGTCTCACCTCCAGAAGAAGATTTCTCATGTTTCAAAATTATAAAACCCTGGATATCTCCACCAGAGGCTTCAGCTATCACCACCGAAGACTTGTTCACTTTTAAAACTGCAAAATTCTGGATATCACCACCAGAAGCTTTGGCTATCACCACCAAAGACTTGCTCATTGTACAATTCTGGGTAACTCCTTCAGAATAAAATTTCTCATATTTCAAAATTATAAAACCGTGGATATCTCCACCAAAGGCTTCAGCTATCACCACCGAAGACTTGTTCACTTTTAAAACTGTAAAATTCTGGATATCCCCACCAGAAGCTTTGAGAAATGATGCAGATGCACATGTCTTTTAACAAGGTGCTCATGCTTTGGCTATTGCTGAGAATCAGGAATCAGGCAAAGATAAACCAACACTAATTTTGTACGGTCATTTGAAATCACATGGAAAGGAAAGGGGGTTTTTTTTTTTTCATTTCTTCATTCATTTTTGCATTTTTCATTTTTCATTTTCTACTTTTTTTCCTTCACTTTTTTCTTTTTTTGTTCTTTTTTTGTTCTATTTTTTCTCTTTTTCAAATTTTCAAAATTTTTTTTGATTTTTTTTTTTAAAACAATAAATTGAAGATTTTGTCCTTAAATTGAATTCCCTGCCTAAACAAGGCTCGATTCGTCTTAAGAAAACGAATTCGATTTTCAAAAGAAAAATTTATGCCCGAAGGTCTTTAAAACTGGTGCCCGGAGGTCTTAAAAATTGGTGCCCGGCGGCCTTACCCCTGAAAAAAGTTATGCCGGAGGTCTTAAAGATGTTTCCTGGAGGTCTTACCTGTGATTTGAAAAATTATGTCCGGAGGTCTAAAAAATGGTGCCCATAGGCCTTACCCCTGAAAAAAAGTTATGCCCGGAGGTCTTAAAGATGTTGCCCGGAGGTCTTACCTGTGATTTGAAAAATTATGCCCGGAGGTCTTAAAAATGGTGCCCAGAGGTCTTAAGAATGGTGCCCGGAGGCCTTACCCGTGATTTGAAAAAAATGCGCTGTATGCGACTTTAAAAATGATGCCCGGGGGTCTTAAGAATGGTGTCAAGAGGTCTTAAGAATGGTGCCCGGAGGCCTTACCCGTGATTTGGAAAAAATGCGCTATATGCGACTTTAAAAATGATGCCCGGGGGTCTTAAGAATGGTGCCCGGAGGCCTTACCCGTGATTTGGAAAAAATGCGCTATATGCGACTTTAAAAATGATGCCCGGGGGTCTTAAGAATGGTGCCCGGAGGCCTTACCCGTGATTTGGAAAAAATGCGCTGTATGCGACTTTAAAAATGATGCCCGGGGGTCTTAAGAATGGTGCCGGGAGGCCTTACCCGTGATTTGAAAAAAATGCGCTGTATGCGACTTTAAAAATGATGCCCGGGGGTCTTAAGAATGGTGCCCGGAGGCCTTACTCCTGAAAAAAGTTATGCCCGGAGGTCTTAAAAATGGTGCCCATGTTTCATGATCCAGATGCCCCTACTAATTGTGTTCATGTAACTGGTTTATGAATGGTGTAACTACAATTACCACACATTAATGAAAATGCAATGATTCTAGAAATGATGCAATTGTTTGAGATGACACAAATACAAATTCCGTGAAGAATGTAAATGTAAAGGTAAAATGCAGATGCTTATGGAATAATGCCAATGCAAATACCCATGAATGATGCAAATGCTTGCCGACACTGTGCAGATGTAAAAGCTTGATAAAGAGATGAGTGCTCATGAGTGATGCAAATGCCCCCGGTTGTTCTTCTAGACTTTGGCTTAGCCTTTCAAATTCATTTTTCCTCTTCAAATCAGAGTATATCTTCAATTCATTTTGGCTATTCTCTTTGCCCCAACAGTTTTCAAACTTTCATCAACAGAGATCTGAACTGGGTTCGATATCTTCTTCTCATATCTGGAAGTCAGGATCTATCCTGGCAGTTCTATACCTTTGGGTTAGAAAAACCCTTGTCTCATGTCAACATCAAAAATGGGTATTTCAAAAATATTTTTATTTTCTCTTTTTGAAAAACAATTTTGCTTATCTAAGGAAAACTTCTAAGCCAAAAATTTTAACTCCACAGTGTATGATGTACAAATCTTTTGATGACTGATGATCACTGTTAGAAATTTCTCTAAGTATCAATATGGTTTTTTCAACTGGGATTGGCAAGGCTTGGTATAACAAGATTCTCTCTTTTGAAAACTTCATGACAAAAATGTATATCCCTTCTAGGCTCACAAATGGAACAGGTTTTATAAATCATGAATTCATTGAGAACCAAACAAATTCAACATTATTTTAGTTTCCATATCAAGGAATTTTGACAAGCGTCCAGATTGGCCGGGATGTTTAAACCGGAAAGTTTAATCTTTGAGAAAAAAAGTTTCAGTTTTTGAAGACAATCCTTTGAATGAGAATTGGCAATTTGGGGGTTCAAGAATTCCTAGATGTTCCTCGATGACCACTCCTTTAATAAGATCTTTTCTTTTGGGGTATCGGCACTATCATAGATGGCATCGAAAATTTCCAAATTTACTCTAGACCGCCCATTTTTGGGTTTTCGCCCTAGAGTCCCCTTCTTTCCTTTTTTTTTGTTCTACCATACACTTGAGAATTATAAATTCTTCCTTAGTGAAATGATAATTCGATGAAATGGGATAAAATCTGAGGAAAAACCTTTCAGATTAAATATTCATGCTTGATCAAAATGGACTTTTAAAGCATATAATATAGGCCATGGCTCAGGGTTCAGAAAGAAAGGATAAATAGGCCCAAAATATGTGTTTGAGGGTAATCAGATCAAGGATCATTTCTTGAGGAGGATTCTCTTTGAAGCATTTGTCCCTTCTCGGACATTTCTTTCCTTTTGACTTTGCTCTTTTTCTTCCTTGCTTTTGGCTTTCCATTTGCCATGTCTTTCACACATTTTGTTTTCTTTTTTATTGTGTTTTTCTTTTGTTTTTCTTGGCTTTCATTTCACCATTTTTTTCTCTTCTTTTTCTTTGACAGAGTGAGCCCGTATTTATTCGGGGCTCCATTTGCTTTGTGTCTGTCCTTGAGCTATCACTCATTTCTCAATGATCTTTGAAAAGATCTTTCCTCGCATTTGCCCCCCAGTGTAGAGGGTAATCCTTGATCAGGGTTCAAAGAAGAAAGAATTCTTTTGGCTCAAAAGGGGTGACTATGGATAATTTCTTTTTGTGTGAAGGGGATATGAAAGATGGCCATTTCTCATGTCAAGCACAAATATTCACACTAAAAAGCAACCCCTAGGGGAAATAGATATTCAGAATTTCATTTTGCACTTTGGAATCATCCGAATTCTCACATGCATGATATCACGATTTTTTTTTTTCGTCGCATCCCCCCAATGGTTCATGCATTAGCCCATCCTTCTTTACCATGTGTCCATCATTTCCATATATGATGCCCCAATTTGATTAACCATGAGAATCTGTATCAACGAGGAACATAGCAAGTCTAGGTCTATTTTGAAAAGGCTGAGTTTCCAATCTGAGTTTTTTTGAAGAGATAAGGAAAATATGACCCAAAAACGGGTTTTCTCTGGGACAAGGGATAATCTAGTTTAATCATTGTGCCTCAGGATGTCAATCATGAAGTGATGTTTGGGCAATTAGTGTTTTGTGGTTATTGGGAAAGGTCATGAATGGTTTTAGCACAATCTTGACACACACCAAATTATCAAAATCTAGACTCTTGAAAGAATGTCTCATTTGTTTGAATTTCAAGGAATTCAAAAAATTTCAAAAAGTTCGTTCCTTTGTTCATAGCCTAGACTAGGATTTACATCCTTGCTTATTTTGCAATGACAATGCTTCTCTTTTTTATTCATTTTTCCTTGAAGCATTAGGTCTTTCAAGTGTTATTGATTCAAGGTTTAGGTATAGAGAGGCCCAAAAAGGAGGGGGATGGTGTTGGGTCATTTCTAACACTGATTATCAATCTTCTTGAGACTATCCATTATTAAAACTTCCTTAATGCTTGTTTTTGTAAATTCACGTTTATTTAAAACACAACAAACACAAAGCATTTAAAATTCATTTAATTCATGTAGATGTTAACATGAGACAAGTGCTTTCATCATCACAGTGTATAAAACTACATGCGTCAAAAATGCTCCTATTGACATCCTTCAAAGGTAGTAATTCTCCCCCTAAAACCCTGAAAGAAACTGATTTAGGGCTAAGCGGCCTTCTATTGATTGATAAGCTCCGGTATCAAAATACCATCACGGATAAGACATTCAATCCTTTCCTTCAGTTGTCTGCATTTTTCAGTTGAATGCCCAACTACCCCTAGGTGATAATCACACTTGCTGTCAGGGTCATAACTCCTTGCTGATGGATTCGGAGCTATTTTCAAAGGTACCGGGGTAAGGTACTGATTCTTTATTAGTAATGGCAGTAAGTCAGGGATGGGGATTGGAATTCTTTCTTGATTTTCTCGCGGTCGTTTTCTAGAAGTAGGCCTTGTTGCAAGGGCTGGTATAGGATTAGGTGTTTGGGTAGGTAGGTAAGGATAAAGGCTTGGAGATACCTCAGTAGGGTAACATGATTGGTATGAGGGAAATTGGGAATATGGGATGAAATCTCCCATAGTTTGGACATCTTCCTCTTTCTTTCTTGGTGCCTTATTTCTCTCGGTATTGGATGTTCCTTCTCTTTCAAGTTTCCCATTCTTGATAGCATTCTCAATCATCTCCCCTGAAATTACCATGTCCGCAAAATTCTTCGAAGCATTGCCGACGAGTCTGTCATAGTACGGGGCCTGCAGTGTATTCGCAAAAAGGATAGTGATTTCCTTTTGTGTCAAGGGCGGTTGTACTTGGGCAGCCAGGCTCATCCACCGTTGTGCATATTCTTTGAAGCTCTCAGTAGCTCTTTTCTCCATATTTTGCAAAGTGAGACGATCAAGTGTCCTGTCGGTCATATGCTTGTACTGGTTTAGAAAAGCCCTAGCCAAATCATTCCAAGAGCGAATCTGATCCTTGCTCAACTGACTATACCACCTAATTGCGGACCCGCTGAGGCTATCCTGAAAGCAGTGAATTAAAAGCTTATCATTATCTATCTGACTTGTCATCTTTCGGCAGAACATAGTGATGTGGGCTGATGGATCGGTCGTCCCGTCATATTTCACAAAGTCAGGGATCTTGAACTTAGGAGGAATGACTAAATCGAGGACCAAGCATCGTTCTTTCGCCTCCACACTCCCGAATACATCCGTTCTTTCTATTGCCCGGAGCCTTTCATCTAACAACTGATATTTCCCTTGGGAATCTGCCAACTCAACCTCATTTACTGCAACCCTTTTCAACTTTGCCTGTTCAGCTAGATCATCTGAGTTTAGGACATTGACGAGGTTAACAGTGTTCTGGGCATCACTTATTATGACCTCATCCTGGCCCTTTTGTGCCTCTAACCCTTCTCCGGCGACAAAGTTTTCGGTGTATCCTTTTCCCTTGATTACAGCAGACATTAGCTCCATCAGTTTAGTCATCTGATCCTTAGATTCTGCTTGAGATTTTGCTAGCTGTTCTCGCAATTCTCTCTGTTCTCTTTCCGTTTTTTCCATTCGGGCAACTTGTTCATCCTCCATAGCACCAGCCTGTATTAAAAGTGTACTCAGTACTTCTTCTGATTTGAAATGGAAATTCTTTCAAAGACTCCTAAAGCCAAGCCAACCTCTATTTTATTTCCCCCAAATGTATGTCATGATGAATGAGCCATGAATGCAATTTGATGCATGTGAAGCCCAAACAGTATGATGTATGGACATGTACAATGGAAACATGCTGACCATATATGTAATAAATGCAATCACAATGCCAACATGTTGCAAACAAAGAATAAACAAATCAACACATGGATATATGCAATGACTGATCATGTGCATTTTAGCATATTTCCCAATGAATGATCATATATCCTATGAATGCAACACGGTGTCAATTATGATACATGCAAACAATGAATGATTGATATAGAGTATATACAAAGAAAATCATGCTAACCATGTGTGTCATGAATGTGACCTAATGCTAATCATGATGTATGTAATAAGCAAATTAATGCATGAACATATACAAAGAAATCATGCTGACTATGTTTGTTATGAATGCAACCCAAAGTCAACCTGATGCATGTAAAGAATAAGCAGATTAATGTATGGATATATACAGAAAAATCATGCTGATTATGAATGTATGAATGCAACCTGACAAATAATTGATCGGATGCAAAATGCAAAGGGGAAGATATCACGGAGGAAATAAGAATCGGAGGAACTTAATCATCAACATAGCCAATTCAAAATGTTCATGCAATACTACTGGTTTTATGAAATCATCAAATGAAATTACCAACTGTTTATTGCAAAGAATGAGATCAATAATACAACCAAAAATGTACATGCTCCATTCACACATGCATGAAATGTGCAACATGCAAAAATGCTTGAAAAAGGATTTTTTTTTTATTTTTAAAAACAGCTAATGAACATCTGCCCTAGCAATATCTGCTTATTTAGGCATCACGATGCCTTCGAGGCGGAGTATCACATTTATTACGGGCGATGTACGTACATCGTTGCCCGATCTACCACACTCATTCGGAGTGTAAAACAGGTAACAAAAAGTTTAGAAATGTCCCTCCATGTGTTCCTATTTTCGGTATATCTAACGGAAATTTGGGATGGCTTCGCCTAGGTTCACTATATGAGGGTGAATCGGTTCTAAGGCCCCGAATTGTTCCTCACTGTCGCCGGTGAAGGCTAGTAAGGCACCCCGATAAAAGCGGGTTCAATTCGTTAGAGTATATTTTCCTATGCCCGTACGAAGGATTATCACGAAGGCATTAGGTACTTTATACTCCGAAAGTGTTTCACTAGCCCATACGGAGGATCATCACGAAGGTGTAGTTACTTTACTCCCACTTAAAAGGACGGAACCCGGGTATAGGATTCATGTTATGCAAATGCACGCGTAGTGTGTGTGGAGGAATAATAAACCTTTCACCACCTATTCTACAAACCTTATTCTAAATGCCCTAGCAATTAAAACATTCAAGAATAGTGTAACGCATTAACCAACAAGCAATTATAATATGCAACCTTAAATAACTAGAGAACAATAATAAAATGCATGCACATGAGTATGAGCATATTTAAAAATATTTTACTATTTTTCAAAATTCTCCTTATTAAAAAAATGTGGGAATTAAAATTAAATACCAATTAAACCAACAAAACCGAGACTGAGATAACACACGACTAATTCTAGGCCTGACTCTCTAATATTTCCCCAGTGGAGTCGCCAACCTGTCGCAACCTAAAAAAAATAACGACGAGTCTCATCACAAGACTTTATTATTCGTTAGGCGTGACATTAAAAAATCGAGGAAAAGTCGACTTAATTCCTCTAAAAAATGAAGGTTTTGAAATGACCTTAAAAAAGACATGGAGTCGCCACCAATCTTTTTTAGCTAGGTGTGATCGACCACCTATTAAAACCGGTTTTATAAAATATTTTAAAAATTAATTAAAACATTTTAAAAACCAATTCCAAGTCTGCGTTTTAAACCAGAGAAATCAAAGAAGCGGGTTCGGGAGTCGGTTACGTGTGGGGAAGGATTAGCACCCCCACAACGCCCGTATAAATTGGTACCTTATTAATCGTGTGTTATCTCAAGTCTCGGTGAAAAGTTGGTTTTAAATTTAGTATTTCAAGTTAATTCCCAATTGAAAGAAAAATAATTTCATTTTTTTTATTGAAAATGATCCGGAATTCATAAATTCAAAATTTTCCTATATTCTCCAACAAACGTGGCAAAATATAGAAATTTTTATTAGTCTTGGAAAACTTTCCGAATCATTCTCTTTTTTGAAAGAAAGATATTCCTTTATTAATGATAATTGATGATATTCCCTCCAGCAAACCCGGTAGAGAACTCATGAATTATTTTAACTCGGGAATATCTTTATATTTTTTATTGAAAACCATTATCTTTTTTTTTGAAAATATTTAAAAGAAATGAATATGTATATGCATGACATAAATAAAATGACATAGTACAGTCTAAATAATATAATGCAACCTAAATGACATGACAAATATGAATGGTATGGCATATAATTTAAATGACATGGAATAAAATAATGCTATCATATAATATGCATGAAAATAAAAATGCAATGCATGAAATGTATTTTTTCCTTTAATTAAGGAAATCTGTATATCTAAAAAGATATCCGGCTACCTTAGGAAAATATGTCAAATTAAATATTCTAAAACCAAAATACTTTGTGATTGTTTGAAAACAATTTTGAAAAGCTTGAATTATCAATAAAAACTGGGCTAAAAATTTTTAAATGGCTCTAATTTCCTAAGTTTAAAAAATCCGGACTTGACTACCCTTAACCCGGGACTTGAAAAACCATTTTTAGAGTTTAAAAAGGCTTAGAAATTACCCCAAGTCAGTAGCTAACCCTCCTAATCAGCCCACTCTAAATAAATTAACCAAATCAGAAAAATGGTTTTTCTTTAAATTCAATTCTGACTCCACTGTCCAGTTTTAGTCCATGATTTTTTATCCTATTTTTTAAAATTCCAAAAATTCTAAAAAAAATACTGGAGACTCAAGACATGTAAAACTACACGAGAAAAAATCGGCTTAATTTTTTGATCAAAGATGAATTCCCAGAAAAACCAGAGATGTACGAGTTTTTGGAGGAAAAAAACTGCTTTGTTTTTCTTTAAATTCAATTCTGACACCACTGTCCAGTTTTAATCCACGATTTTTTACCCTATTTTTAAAAATTCCAAAAATTCTGAAAAAATTATTGGAGACTCAGGACATGTAAGAATACACGAGAAAAAATCGGCTTAATTATCTGATCAAAGATGAATTCTTAGAAAAATCAGAAATGTACGAGTTTTTTTGAAAAAAAAAACTGAAAAAACTGTTTTGCCAACACATTTTTTTGTCTTTGATAAAATCATTTAAAAATAAAAATATTTGAAACTCATAAAATGACTTGAAAGCAGTAGCTAGGACTTTTTGAAAGTTAGATAAAAATTGGCTAAGTAAAAATAATCACAAAGGTAGAATAATCAATTTGACAAACTTAATTTTCCACAAGTGTGCTCAAGAGAGCATGACTTTGAACCATTAATTGGCTCAAGTCATTATTCAAGTGGCATGAACATGAAATGCATGAAACAATGCAGCAAACTAATGCATGAAATGCATGGATCTAAACCTAAATGTAAGGAAAATGCATGACATAAATAATATGGCCTAGACCTAACATGAACTTGCATGGCATTTAATGTAACCTAGACCTAAGACATGCATGGCATTTTCACAAACACAAGGCATGCTTAATTCAAAAATCCAACCAAATATCATGCAAATGCAAAAACCTAACAACTAGCATGACAAAAATACAACACACAATGCAAAACACATGGAGTAGCCAAATGGCCCCAAGCTCCAACAAGCATGGCATTTTCACAAACACTTGGTATGCTAGCATGAAAAACTAAGTCATAACACAAAAATCACACAAGCATTTTCACAAACACCTAATATACCAAATCTAAAACATGCTCACTAAGATATAAAACAAGAATCATGCAAAGAATCACACAAGCATTTTCACAAACACTTAATATGCTAACTCTAAAACATGCTCAAATTTAAACAACATGAAAACAGAAAATTAAAAATGTAAAAACATGATATCTAAGACATAAATGGCAACAAACAAAGCAACCAAATTAAATATAACTTAAGAACATGAAATAACATAATATTTAAAACATCAAAAATAAAGAAAATAGCATAAACAATATGGTAAAATGAATCAAAAATAACAACTTAAAATAAATAATGTAGGCCATTTGGCCATGGTGAGTTTATTGTAAAAACAAAATGTAAGAAAAATATACTTAAGAAAGGAAATGAAGGAAGAACAAGAAACATTATTTTAAAATGAAAACTCACCAAGTAGCTTTTGAACGGATTAAGCTATAAACCCTCAGAGTAGCTTTTGAACGGATTAAGCTACAAACCCTCAGAGTAGCTTTTGAACGGATTAAGCTACAAACCCTCTCACAAGTAGCTTTTGAACGGATTAAGCTATAAACCCTAAGAGTAGCTTTTGAACGGATTAAGCTACAAACCCTCAGAGTAGCTTTTGAACGGATTAAGCTACAAACCCTCAAAGTAGCTTTTGAACGGATTAAGCTACAAACCCTCTCAACAAAAACACTATGACTCACCACCCGGATAATCCTAATACAAGTGTATAGACTATCTCACAAGGGGTAGTGGGTGATTTCAACCAAAGGCCAAGACCCCTTATTTATAAGGTGAGCACCTCCTTGGCTTGACATTACAAAGGGATGTGGGATTGGGACTTAGGCTAAAAAATACCCATGGCTTGATCAAAGAAAATCTCTAACTTAACTCTTGATTTTTAACCACTTGATTGAAAAAATCATAAGCTTCCTCCTTCCTTTGGGCTTGGGCAGGCCAACACTTCTCTTTTCCAGCCCAGCTCTGATTTTTGAAAGGCCCAAAGAAGCCCTTTTCGGTTGCTTGGGTGAAATGACCATTTTGCCCCCCCGGATGCAAATAAATATCAAACGGACTCCAAATTCAATTTTTCTTTTTTTAATACTTCCAAAATAATAAAATATTGAGTTCTGGAAGTTTTCAAAATTTTCCGAGTCCGTTTGCTATTTATTTGGATTTTTTCTTCCCAAAATGTCCTTTTATGCCCCTACTTTTTACCATTTTTTAAACGAGCTCCAAATCAAGATTTTTCTTCACCAATCTCTTCAAAATAATTAAAAAGTGTGATCTGGAAGTTTTCATAATTTTTGGAGCTCATTTGGTATTTTTTTGGATTTATCGGCTTGAATTACTGCATAGAAGGCCCGGGATTTGGCCATTTTGCAAACGAACTCGGAATCAAGATTTTCTTTCGCCAATCTCTTCCAAATAATTTAAAAATGAGATTTGCCAAATTTCAGAATTTTTGGAGTCCATTTGATATTTTTTCGGGATTTTCCTTTTTGAATTACTACATAGAAGGCCCGGGATTAGGCCATTTTGCAAACGAACTCGGAATCAAGATTTTCTTTCTCCATTCTCCTTCAAATGATTTAAGAATGAGATTGACAAATTTTCCATAATTTTTGGAGTCCATTTGCTATTTTTCCCAAAATTTTCCAATTTTGCCCTTTATCCTCCGAAACCCGGTTTTGCTCAAAACAAGTCTGATTTTCAGATTTTCTTCAATCTGAGCCTTGGGCCATCCTTTTTAATCATTCCTCATCCATTGGGGGCTTTGGTCTTACCAAGTCGGGCCATTTCTGTGATTCTTCCCGATTTCACCGAAATCCACTAAAAACCCTAATTCTCGGTTTTCTTCCGGATTGACTTTTCTTTCGGTTTTGCTTGCAAGTGACTTCTCCATTACCCGTAGTCAGTGCTTATCTTTCATTTGGAACCTTCAATTTCGACCAGTTTGATCGTTTAAGCACTTTTCCCCAAATTTCTCGGATTAGGATTTCTTTTCTACTGAATCTCCAAATCCCAACTTCCGAACTCCATATCTTTCAATGTAGACCTTGAACTTAAAATCTTGATTTTGAAAGTGGGTTGACTTTTTCAGTAGTTGACTTTCTGGGGTTGACTTTTTCGAGGTTGACTTTTTTTCAAGTTTGACTTTTTGTACTCGCCCTCTTAAACTAAGTCTCGGAGTACCACCTGCAGGATGAAAACAGTCTTTTTATACTCGGAAACATCAATATAGGAAGAAAACATACCTGTTTAGTGGCCCAGACAAAATTAGGTGTCTACAACGAGATTAGTCAGCAAAAATTTTGGCCAATTGATGACATGAATTTTTTTTTCTTCACATGGCTTACTAATAAATGATGTTATTAGTACCTGTATTTATGTCAAAATGCATATTTAGTCCCTCTACAATGCTTTTAAGTAAAATTTGTACCTGTTTTTTTCGAGATTTCAAATTTATATCCAATCTTAAAAATATTAAGAAATGATTAAACATATTCACATTATTAAAAAAATTATTATTGAAATAATAATATTATTATATTAAATAACATTTATTACTTAAATAGTAAAAGATATTATTTTTTGTTAGTATTAAATTTATATATATATATTTTAAATTTTTTTATATTAATATTTATATATTTTTATAATTAAATTTAAATATTTTTATATTTTATACAAAAAAAAGTATTTTTATATTAATATTTATATATTTTCAAAAAAAATTAATCCCACTATAATGATTTAAATTTAATTATAAAAATATATAAATATAAAAACAATTTTTTAAATTTTTTTAAACAGTATTGAGCTTACGGACCAGCCCGGGCCGGACTTGGGTAAAAGTTGTAAGAAAAATTTGGGTCGCGGCCTGGCCCGGTCCATGAACACCTCTAAGTCTTTAAGCCAACAAATTTAACAATGGAAAATATACTTTGTTTACGGCTCCATCTGTGCAAAAAATTATCTTTCACAATTTTTAGAAAAGAGCTATCCATTCGTAAAGGTATTCACTAAACCCATGAATTTAATTTGACTCGAACCATATCTTGAACATGATTTTTATGCATGAACATAACTTGATCAGACACGATATATAATTATGTTAATAAAAACTAGTTTATTTAATTTTAATTAAAAACATTTAAAAATATTAAAATAAAAAGCCTTCAATATTTTAATTTTAAATATTTCTGGAATATTATTAAACATAAATATTAATACTAGCAAAAATTAATATCTTTTATTATTTAAATAATAAATATTATTTAATATTTCAATAATAATATGAATATTTTTAATCATTTTTTAATATTTTTAAGATTGGATCAAAATTAAAAATCTCTAAAAATAAGAAACAATTTAAAAAAAAAAAAATCATTGTATAGGGATTAAATTTGAATTTTGACATAAGTACAGGTAATAATAACACCATTTATAATAAGCCACGTGGAAAAAAAGTCCACGTCATCAATTAACAAAAAGAATTACTGATTAAGCTCCCGTAAGCAAAGTCAATGCCATGTCAACAAGTCAACGTCCACGTCAGCATTTTAAACGTAAGAAAAATAATACCGTTATCAATTGGATCATAATTTTAAATCAATATAGTAAGAAGATTCAATTTATATAATTTATAGTAGAGAGACTAAATTTTAAATTTTGAATCGGTACAGGGACTGATAGCATAATTAATCTTAAATTATATAATAAAATACAAATAGATTTTTGAGTGAATTTTTTATGAGAGATATTATGAATTTATAGAATTTTACATGAATGAAATTTAGAAAGGAAATAACACATATAGTGGAAATTTTGAAAAATGGCGAGACTAATGTAAATTATGTAATCTATCTATAATTATATCATATATAATATTTAATATTGACTACACAAATTCTTCGAGTGGTGTAGACACGTGATTTTTTATTTTTATTTTGAAAGAAAGAAAAAAAAAAAAAGAGGAAAGAGAAAGAAAAGTGAAAAAAAAATGATAAAAAATTATGTATTGGTGTTATTTTTTTGTGTGTTTATCGAATGTGTGGATAACAGGAAAGCCCGAAGACTATTTCCGTTCCTGTCAGGGGAGATGCCAACCATCTCTCATTTTTTTCGTGTGTTTAAAATATTATAAATTTATATAAATTTTTACAACGTTAATAATTTATTTTATGTATATTTTGACACGTTCGTGTATTCGTGTTTAAAGTATTATAAATTTTTACATATTAATAATTCGTTTTATGTATATTTTGACACGTTCATGTATTCTTGTAGTGTTCATGTTATTTTTCGTGTTGTGTTTTAATTATTTTTCCTATGCTATGTTCGTATCGTGTCTCAATTTATTTTATATTTTGCATAATTTGTCATTGTGATTCAATTTAGAAAAAATTATGCGTTCGTGTCGTGTCTCAATTCAGGACACATTTTGCATAATTTGTTATAGTCATTCAATCTAGAGAAAAATTTGTATGTTCATTACGTGTTCGTATCCGTATTATTTTTTTTGTGTTTTAAAATATTACAAATTTATATAAATTTTTACACATTAATAATTCGTTTTATATAGATTTTGACACGTTCTTGTATTCATTTCGTGTTTTAATTATTTTCTCATGTTGTGTTTATATCGTATCTCAATTCATACTATATTTTGCATAATTTATTATAGTGATTCGATTTTAACTCTAAATTCATTTAGTTATGATATTAAAACATAAAAATTATTTCAATAAGTAATAATTATTTAATATGATTTAACTTATATTTATTTATAATTATTAATTTAATTAAAATTTTATAAGTATTAAAAAAAATCTTCCAACGAAATGGATAAGAATTTTAATTAATATTAAAATTTCAAATAAAATTATTTAACATTTTCAATATTATTTATTTTTTCTTAAGTAATTACATAATTACTCTAAACAAGTTGGCAAGCAGGGATTGGTGCCGATTCTTGTCAGACATTCTCTTTCGAAATTTGATTGAATCATTGCACCAGCACTTTTGTCCCGTTGTTTTATTTATGAAAAGGAAAATTCAAAAATATCATAATGATAATAAATAATCAATTATCAATCATCCCCGTTTCTCATCATTTCATCGGATTTTGTTTTTAATCTTTAAAATTAATTAATATATTATTTATAATAATAATATTATATTATTAATAAAAATTAATAATTTTATTCATCATTTTTAATATAATAGATAAAAATATTATTATATATAATAACCTTAAAAAATACTCTAAAACACTCGTTAGCAATTTTTTTTCCTTCCATCATTTTTTTTTTTGGCTCTTCTCCATTAATTCTTGTTATAAATGTTTTGAGAGCAACTTGTTTGGATTAATCTCAATTTCATCTGTATAAAAAAAATTAAAATTTTGCTGAAGAATACTTAAACTTTTTTAAGATTATTATATTAAATAAATTATTAATTTTAATATATTAAAATTTATGAAAGTAATTATTAATTACTATATTTTATATAAAATATTATTATACATAATAATTTAACTAATCTTAATATTCGTTAGTAAAATTTATTAATTTAAATATAAATAAAAATTAATAAATAAACTGTCAAGTTAATATATTTAATTTAATGTTAATGGATAATTTAATAAGAGCTATAAATACGGTACATTGAAAAAGGTGTATATTTTAATTAAAAAATAATTACTAATTTAGAAATATTATCGTTATGTTTCGTTCGCTGTAATCGAATAGAAGGGGAATAAAATAGTTATTCTTTGGAAATAAAATAGAGGGGGGATATATATTACTTAGTTTGATTCCTTGAATGGAATATGGAAGAAATACAATTCTATTGTTTATTTGTTAAAATGATGTTTGTAGTAACTCAATCTTGTCAGGGTTAAGTCCGATAATATATCGAGTTGATTGATTGTTGTCCGCTAATCCGAGTTTAAACTAAATCACAGTTTCGGTTAGGCTTGTTTTATTCAGTGTAATTAAGTTCGACTTTATAAAACTTTTTCTTTTTAAAATAAACCGGGCCTTACTATTATCAGATTCGATTTTTAAAGTCTCGTTCAGTTTTCTTTGGATCGATTTTAATTTGGTTAGGGCCTTGAGTCCCAAAGTAAAAATCCAGCTGACCTACCCTCCTCCCCTAGCCTGCCTGTCCACACCCCCTATCTCGCACACTGCCAGCAACCGTGCACACCCGCAACCCCTCTCCCACACTCAAGCCACCCTACACACATTTCCACCATTGCTTCAAGCAAAGTTTCAAATCCCAGATTTATTGGGATTTGAATTCCAAAGCTCTACAGAAAGAGCAGCAACACAAACAAAGAAAAAAAAGGATTCTGCAAAAAAAAAAAAAAAGAGAACCAAAAAAATAAACCCACACCCAAATCCCTTTACCCGAAACACTCCACCATACCCACCACAGACCACTCACCACCCAACAGACACCAAAACACAAAAAAAAATGATCATTTGATTTTCGGTTTTGGGGGGATTCATGGGGTTCGGGGTGTTTGTTTCCAAAACCCAACGGAGGAAGTGTAGTTAAGGGGTTGGGCAACAACATACTGAAGTTTGAGCCCCATCCAATGGTGGACGTCAGGCGGATTTACATTTGAAGCCGCAACCTTTCTGGTTAGATATAGGAAAATTCGAACATTTTTTTGGAAAATCGAGGCCGAAAATGAAAAGAGGAGGTCAAAAGGATTAAATCTGAAAATATTGGGAATTTTTGGGCGCCGACGAACGGTGGCCGACGACGGGCGCAGCCAACTGATGCCAAAATCTGGATTTCTCATCGGAATCTGGATTGGTATTTGGGTTGGAGAGAGAAGAGGAGATTTAGAGAGAAGGGAGAGAAAAGGAGAATGTAGAGAGAGAGAGAGGAGGGGAAGAAATGAGCAAAAAAAAAGAATTTTTATAGTTCCCTAGGGCGGGTCAGGCGCGACCCGTGGGTCGACCCAGGGTCTGCGCACCCGACCCGCTCCAAAAGAAAAAAAAGGAAAAATAAAGAAAGAAAAAGGAAAGGAAAAAAAAAAGAAAAAAAAAAGAAAAAAAAAGAAAGAAAGAAAGGAAAAATAAAGGGAAAAGGAAAGAGAAGAGAAGAGAAAAAGAAAAAGAAAGAAAAAAAAAAAAAAAGAAAATTAAGGAAACAAAGATTTTTTTTTCCCTTTCAGGAATTAATCTTAGCATTCAAGCCTCGACTTTTCGCAAATTTTCAAGATAAATTTTATTTTTGTTTATATTTACTTTTTATTTTTCTTTGTCACTATCTAATTTATTTTATCCTTTTTGTTATTTATCTATTTATTTTTCTTTTTGTAAGTAGTTGTTATTATTATTATTATTAATATCATTATGTTATTAATTTTAGCTTTTTATTTTATTTTATTTTATTTTATTTATTGTTATTGTTAGTTTTATTGTTATTTTATATTTTTGTTGTTGTTAAATTTGTTATTAATCTTTTTTAAAAAAATCAAAAACGAAATTTCGATGCACGCACAACAATTTCACCAATAAAATGATCTTGAAAATGAAACTTGAAAACAAATGCGGACGACGAATCTCCGACGATGGAAGTCGAGGGACGTCACAGTAGTGATTCCCTAGATATCTCGAGGTGAGAGAATTTCGTGAAATATCACCACAAGTAGTGGGAGTATTTGGCGATATTCTCAATACGGAAAAATCATGTTCATTTCGAAAATGGAAATGATGAAAATAATAAATAAGTAAAAAATGAATACGTGCGTGCTTGATATATTGCCATGCTCGTGTTTGAAAATGATATGCTTCGTATGCTTACTCGTACGATTATGTATTTAATCATGTGTCTTATATGCATCACATACTTAATTATTTGCATCATATGCATTTATAAAAAAAGGGGTGAACGTAAATTGCCGAAGACGAAATTCGAAAGATGTCATAGTAGTGATTCCTAAGATATCTGGAGGTGAAAAAATTTCGTTAAAATATCACCAAAAGTATTGGGAGTATTTAACATTCATTTTCAATAAAGATTCGCATTCACTTTCATAAATAAAAAATAGTTTATTTTTAGACAAATAAAATGATCTAGAAAATGAAATTTAAAAATAAATGTGGACAACGAATCTTCCGACAATGGTACTCAAAGAGATTCACAAGTAGTGATCTCGGTGAAATCTTGAGGTGAGGAACATCCGCTAAAAATTACCAAAACTATAGGGGTTTTTAATGCGATTTTCCGATACAAAAATTCTCATTCAGCTTTTAAAGAATAACAATAAAGGATTTTTATTATGAAAGAAGAGAAGTGATTTTAGGAAAAAGAAAAGAAATAAAGTTTTTAAGAAAATAAACGGAATTAATTTTAAAAATAAAAATTAAGACCATTTTATCAAGGATAACATATGATTAATTAGTACCATTTTTTAACGGACGTTGTGGGGTGCTAATCCTTCCCCACATGTAACCGTACTACCGAATCCAATTTTGATTTTCGCAGACTAAAAAATTATCTTTTTAATAGACCTTAATTAATTTTAGGATTTTATTAAAATAGTAAGTTTTCTTAGGTGGCAAATCACACCTAACAAAAAAGATTGATGACGACTTCATTTGTTTTAAAAATTGTCTAGCGGTCGAAAAACCGTTATGACAATGTTAAGTATAGATAAAGAATTATGGAAACTAAGAATAAGATAGAGTTTGCAAAAAAGATAAAAAAAAAAGCTTAAATATGAAAACTATGTTTACGTGGACCCGAAAGGAAAAAGTGGCGGATTGGCACTTTGGTGGAAAGAAAAGATACAGATTAAAATTTTAGAATCTTCAAAAAATTTGATTGATTCAATTGTGATGGAAGATGGAAAGGAGCAACAAATGAGGGTTTCCTGGATTTATGGTAACCCTTATTTCAAGATTAGAAAGATGAATTAGGAATACTTAGCCAGGAAGGATAGATTTATAGGACTGCCTTGGATATGTTGTGGAGATTTCAATGATATAAAAGATAATGAGGAGAAAATAAGGGCTTGTAAAGGCTAGAAGAAAGCTGAATTACTTTAAGGAATTTATTAATGAGTGCGGACTTGTTGACCTTCATTTTTAGGGACAAATGTATACCTGGTTTAATAATAGAGAGGGGCAACTGATTAGGGAAAGGCTAGATAGGGTTCTAGTTAACATAGAATGGGAGGAAACGTATCCAAAGACACAAGTCTTAAACCTGCCAGCAATTGGTTCGGATCACTCTCCTGTTATAATGAACTCCGAACCTCAAGATAAGAGGACCCCTAGAAGATTTAAGTTTGAAATCTTGTGGGCAGAAGTAGAGGGGTGTGAGGACATTGTTAAGGAAGGTTGGGGAAGGAACTATGAGGGTTTTTATACTTTCAAACTAGTTCAAAAATTAAAAGGTTGTAAGAACTTGCTTAAAAATTGAAGCAAAAAGGCCTGCCTTAATAACGCTCCGAAGAGAGAGATAGCTGATATACAAAATGGAAGGAATATGGAGAAGGCTCTTCCAAGGCTAAGAGAAATAAAACTGAAATTGAAAGAGGCTTGGAAAAGAGAATAACAGTATTGGTATCAGAGATCTAGGATTAAATGGCTACTCTATGGTGAGAAGAATGCTAAATACTTTCATCAAGTCGCAAGGCTGCATAGGAAGAGAAATAAAATCTTAAGAATAAAGGATATGCATGGGGAGTGGCTTGATAAAGAGGAAGACATCAATAATTGCTTCCTAAGTTTTTACAAGACCTTATTTCAGTCAAGTGGTGAAGCAAAATGGGATGAGATTATTCACTATATACCAACTTTAGTGACTGATGAAATGAACAATAAGTTGCATATGGAAATCACTGAGGAGGTTAAAGAAGTCGTTTTTCAGCTTGGAGCTACTAAAGCACCAAGGCCAAATGGATTCAATGGTTACTTTTTTCAACATTACTGGTAATTGTGAAGGAGGACATTGTGAAAACAGTAAAAGGTTTCTTTTCAGGTGGTAGGATTCTTAAAGAAATTAACAATACTGAGATTGTTTTAGTTCCAAAAGTTAAGGCCTCAGAAGATGTATCACAATATAAACCTATCAACTTATGTAATTTTGTTTATAAAATAATTGCTAAGGTAATGATAAACAGATTACAGCCTTCCTTAGGTTAGTTGATACAAAAAATCAGAGTGCATTTGTGGCAGGAAGGCAAATCCATGATAACATTATGGTTGCTCAGGAAGTGTTTCATTATTTAAAATTGAAGAAAAGAGGGAAAAGATCTGAGGTTGCTTTGAGAATAGATATGAACAAGGCCTATGATAGAGTGGAGTGGGGATTCCTGGAGGCTGTTTTACTGAAGCTGGGTTTTGGTAAAAAATGGGTGGATTGGATCGTGGAATGTGTCATAACAATATCCTATTCCATTATTATTGATAGAAAGCCCTCGAGTAAATTCTTTCCATCTAGTGGCATAAGACAGGGAGATCCATTCTCTCCTTATCTTTTCCTCTTTGTGATTGATGTGCTATCTAGAATAATCATAAAAGAAGTTCAGTCTTTTAACCTTAGAGGTATCGTCCTTAATAAGCATTGTCCTTTGTTAACTCACCTTCTATTTGCTGATGATTCCTTGTTCTTTATTGATGCTAACAAAGAAAATTGCAAAAGAACATGGAAAAATCAAGCATGATTTTTAGTAGTAACACTTCCCCAAGTGCCAAACAAGAGGTGGTGGCTAGTCTCAATATCCCAGAAGCTGGTAGCCATGGTACTTATTTAGGCATCCAATCATTATGGGGGAAAAACCAAGTGTGCAGCCATGGCTTACATTAGAGATAGAGTGGTGGCAAAAATACAAAGCTGGCAGTAACACCTACTGTCACAAAGGGGAAAGGAGATTCTCATAAAAGTAGTGGCTTGCTCAGTTCCTACATATGTCATGGCTTGTTACAAGTTACCCAAGAGCTTATGTGAGGAGATCAACACTGTCTTAGCAAGATTCTGGTGGGGCCAAAGTACTGAGGCAAGGAAAATTCACTGGAAAAGCTGGAAACAATTGTGTAAAGCAAAAATTGACGGAGGAATGGGATTCAAGGAGCTGTGTAGCTTTAATACAACATTGTTAGCAAAACATTGCTGGAGGCTCATCAAAGAGCCAGAAGCGTTTCGGGTCAGGGTATTGAAAGGTCTTTATTTTCCTAAATGTAACATCTTTGAAGCTAGGAAGGGGGCAAGAGCCTCACGGCGACGGTGTAGTATCCTCGAAGGAAGAGAGCCGATTAAAGAGGAAGCTGTCTGGCAGATAGGAGATGGAAAAATAGTATCCATTTGGCAAGATCGTTGGATTCCTGAGATGAAGGATGGCTGCCTAAAGCCTTACTGTATAGTTGACTCGTATATACCAGAAAAAATGGTAGAATGGATTACTAATAATACAAGGGAATGAGACTCGAATAAGATTGGAAATTAGGTGGTAGGTGAAGTAAAGGAAGATTTTCAAAAAATTCATTTAGGTAGGACAGGAGGAAGTGATGGAATGGTTTGGCCTAAAACTAATAATGGAGAATACAGTGTCAAATCAGGATATCATGTGATTCGAAACAACTAGGACAACACATAAGAGCAAGGGCCTTCTACATCCTATTATGTAGAGAAGAAGTTATGGAAAGAAATATGGAACATTCAAGTCCCCACTAAGATAAAAAAAAATTAATGTGAAGATTATGCTCTAATAGCCTAGCAACAAATAGCAACTTGTTTAAAAGGAAACTACTGCCTAATCCTTTATGCCCTCCCTATCTGTAAGCTAGAAGAAAAAAGTGTATAACACATGTGCTTAACATGCGAATGGACACGAGCTGTGTGGTATGAAGGATGTGCAGGGTACAAGGTACAAAAAAACTTGATTGGAAGAATCGAAAGCTGGCTGATGCAGATTATGAGCTCTAAAAGTATAAATTTGGAAATGAAAACACATATTGCATATACTTATTGGTAATATTTGGAAGGTAAGGTGTGCAGTGGTTGTAGGATACGAAGATCTGGATTTAAATGGTACAATTTCTAGAATTAAGAATGCAGTGAAAGAGTTTGTAACAACTTACTCTAGTCAAGGAATTAAGGGTACACAATCAGAGGCCAACAGAGTGATGGAAACAGAACGCTGGCAACCACCAAAGGTAGGCTGGATTAAAATAAACTGTGATGGAGCAATCCTTAATGGACAAGCTGGGATTGGAGTAGTGGCTAGAGACCACAATGGAAAGCTTATTGCTAGTTCTGGTACGTCAGTAATTACTGATGAGGCATTTTGTGCTGGGGCATTAGCAATACGAGAAGGGGCTTCACTGGGTATAGAACAAAGATTTGCAAAAGTAATACTTGAAACAGACTCTAAGATCATATATGATAGTCTGATAAAAAAGAGGAGTATAAAGTATTGGAAGATCAATCCAGTCCTAGATGATATCAGAAGTTTGAGATTGTTCCTCTAAGAGCCCAGAATTACCTATGTACAATGGAAAGCAAATTTAGCAGCATATTGGGTTGCTAAAGAATTTACAAAGAAGATGTGCCCAAATGGATAGGTGAATTCACCTCCTTCTTCTTTAGTCTTCATACTTGACAAAGATGGTCTCCCTACACCACCATAACTATAACTAGTTGTGGTATAGTCATGCATAAGAAAGGTATTGCTGTTGAAGAAGTAGTACTATTGTAAGGAGTTGATTTACTGTAACATGATTCTGATTAATATAACTTCTTTCATTTGGTCAAAAAAAAAAAAGAATAGATATAAAATGACTTTTTACCCTTAAATTGAATAATGATATTTTATTTATAAATATTATTTTGTTTAGAATAATAATAATATTTAAAAATATTTTAATATATTATAGTTAAAAAACCCAAAAATAAATATTGTAATATTAATATTATTTTAAAAATTTTGTAAGTTAAATTTAAAAATATATTTAAGTTTATTATAAAATAAATTTAAATATTAATATTTAAAAATTAAAAATAAATT
Organism: Fremontodendron californicum; assembly: GCA_030761205.1. Taxonomy (NCBI): domain Eukaryota; kingdom Viridiplantae; phylum Streptophyta; class Magnoliopsida; order Malvales; family Malvaceae; genus Fremontodendron; species Fremontodendron californicum. The sequence continues at coordinate 23,623,126 of JAULJL010000008.1, forward strand.
TATTTTTAAAATAACATTTAAAAATAGATAAATATTTACATTTAAAATATATTTAATTTTTTCGGCTTATATAAAAGCCAAGTTTTTTTTTCCTCATTTTATGTTTTAACTCTTTCTCTCTAAACCACTATCTCTCTCACTAACTCTCATCTCTTTATAAAAACATGAATATTCAATCAGAAATTCATCAAAATCCAGATCCCTGCCCCAAACCCAAATTTCGATCAACAAATCATTGCCGCCTCCCAAATTCAAAAAAACCTCCAAATTTCATCCAAATCTTCTTCTCAATATCCTCATTCTATTTCTCCAATTAAATTTTTTTTTTTATTAAAAAAATCCAAAAAACGTAAATCTACAAAAACAACCCACAGCTTCCACCACTTTTTTTTATCGTTTTCTGCCGCCCCAAAAGCTTCAATTTGTTGATATGTTATTTACCTGTCTCCTCTTCCTCTTCCCTAATTTTGAAGCCAAAAAATTTCCTACAACTACCCTAAGTCGAAATCCATAAAAGAAAAATTTTCCTCTATTTACTGTTGATTTTTATTACAAACTACTGCCTTTTTCTTTTTTATTTAGAGGTTATTTTAAGAATAACTTTTTTCTTTCTATTACATCCTTGTCCGAAATAACCATTCGAAGAGGGAGTATCGAATGATTATTCTAGAATTTTAGGAAATAATCCCGAAATGATCATTCCACAGAATGACCATTTCGCGAATCAAATGACTACATTACTGTAATACGCTGAATCGTAGTGTAATAACATAATTATTACGGTAAACCAAACATGCTGTAAATATTATATTTATATATCATGGAATCATGTTTTGATTTTTTTTTTTTTTGCATAAGCTTCCAAGAAGATATTAAGATGTGGGTAATAGACAGAAGAAATAAAAGAAGAAAAATGCATACTGCAAAACACTTTCTCATTACTCTTTGTATTGGGGATATTGGACATCCAAAATATCTGCGCTTTGAAAGGTTCATTTTTTATATTATACATGTATATGCTCTTTATTAAGAAGTTGAGAAATGAGATTTTTTTTTGGCCAACGTTGAGAAATGAGATTAATGCGACGAATTTACTAATCTGGATTCTATTTTGGACCTTTCTCATTGAAATGTTCCTAAACTAAATGCCATTAATTTTTTTTTTTTGTTATGTATTTTTGGGGTGTTAAAAAAGAATATTTCATTAACAAAACAAAAAAAAAGTACATAAATGTTCTTCAAATAAACAAACTGTACAAGAGCAGGTGATAACAAACAGCAGAAAATTAATCAATGGGTGGGTCAATTAAAACCTGATGTCCCTTTGCTTAAGTGGAGCAGGTAGCCCATATTTATCCAGAATGAACACCAAACAACATGGCCATTGTCTGATCCAACCTGTCTACCACATACCCTTCTTCCATTGGCTATTGGTAAAGCTACCCCATCAGCTACTTTATAGGCATTTTGTTTCAAAAGACTGCTTTTTTTTTTTCTTCTTCAAGATTAAGTATAATAATTGAAATATATATTTTTAATAAGGATTTTGCTATGCCCCAGTCCACCCCAAAAAGAAGAGAGCAGTCCATCTGCTGCTTCAATTGGCAGTTAAAATTTCCAATGTGTACTAAAATGGGAAGGAAGGAAAGCAACTTCACAATGATAACCCATTAAAAAACATTTCCTTCACTCATGGTTTTGCGACCAAAGAGGTTACCTTGAGTTAGGGGTAAGTCAACTAGAAGAATTGCTGGAGCCACTGACAGTTCACTGCATCCTTTTCTATGTCATCCTTTAGCAGCTTGCTTACTTGTTGCAGAGCCTGCTTCAGGTTCATAGACTCCAATGGTAAATCAGCAAAAATCCTTCAAAAACTTGTGAGCCTTTGCAGCACCTCTAGACATGTCACCAGGATCACACTCTCTCTTCCTTTTGGAACCCCTCCTGTACACCATAATTGTTAGAAATAGAATCCAATAATAGATTACAAGCAACTAGTCTTCCATATCAAAGGTGGCATTCATTTGCATCGAAGTTCCTCTTTCAGAAGCATATGCAATTTGCTTACAGATAAGAGGAAACTATTTCTAGAATCAGAGCTAAACTGTATATAACTCACGAAAAATTGTTTGCTACATGAAAAAAAATTGCTTCAATCACCATTCTGAACTCTCAGTCAATTGTCAACTTGCACTGTGAATTATTAATTTGAAATATTTAAGCAATGATAAAAATGGCAACAGACAGTCACCTACTCTCCTTAGTTAAGATAAAATCCTTATCTTTTAAATTAACCATGTAGTTTCCCAGCAAACTATATCTATCAGCAAAATTTGATGTCAATTGTTATCTTCTTGTGCTATAACATGTGGTGCAAACAACAGTGAATATCTTTTCCAATAGATCACTTCAATATCACAATTCTTGTATAACAGTATATGCACATCATATTTGAAATGGAAGGATGGAGCACTGGAAGGCACATTATAATAGTAGTCTTAACAATTGTATTGATGCAAGTATTAATGAATTTTATTAACGTTTGGTATCACTTACAAGATCACCATGGTGATTTGATTACCATAGTAATAAGACTACCAAGATGATTTAATTACTAGTGATTTCATATTACCATATTTGGTACAATATTATAAATCACTAGTGATCTTAAACCACAATGTTTGATATTACATGAAAAAAATATTATCGAGTATAAAATATCCAAAATAACCTTCTAAAAAAAGCAAGATTTTTTTTTTCTTTCTTCTTATAGGGACATTTTTTTTACTTTATCTTCACTTACAAGATCACCATGGTGATTTGATTACCATAGTAATAAGACTACCAAGATGATTTAATTACTAGTGATTTCATATTACCATATTTGGTACAATATTATAAATCACTAGTGATCTTAAACCACAATGTTTGATATTACATGAAAAAAATATTATCGAGTATAAAATATCCAAAATAACCTTCTAAAAAAAGCAAGATTTTTTTTTCTTTCTTCTTATAGGGACATTTTTTTACTTTATCTTTTCTTAGTGTTCAGATTTTTGATTTCCAAAAAATATTTCTAAATAAAAATACACAAAATTATATCATAATAGAGATTGAGTACAAAAATTATAAGGCAACAAAATTACTGCTATCATTACCTTAAAACACAAAAATCACAAATTTTTTATCAGGTTTAGAAGTCTATGCCAAGGATTAGTTGACAGTTTTTCGCACGTGATTTTTCCCGCTATTATCAAGGCAAATTAATAATAAAATAACATAAAAAATTACTTTTCCATGGTGATAAAACTTTTCCATCCTTTTGGATGAAAATCAGATCATTATTTCTTAAGATAGTGATCTTATCACCTCAGTGATTTAAAATTACTACCACATAAGATTTTTAAATTGCTAACAAATAAAATGATGTAATTACTGAATACAGATCACATTGGTTTTCGGGATGATCACCCCATACCAAACACCCCCTTAACTAATTAACGGGAGGCATCCAAGACCAGAAGCTGAAGTTGATCGATCAAAAGAAAGAAAAAAAAGGAAGCTGGAGTTAAAGCAGCTAATTAGCTAATATGGTAAGTGACCACAGTTGAATCAGGAAAATCATCTAAACAAAGGCTTTGCATGATCAGAACCAGAATGAAAGGCATATTATAGCCCTGTACAAGTAGTATAACAAAATAAATAATGGCCGAACCTCTTGTCTAGCATCACTTGAAATGATTGAAGTTGGTGAGGAATCTTCCAATTCAGTAGTATAACATAAGATAGAAGGCTCCTAAAGCAGGCAGCAGGTGCAAATTCAAACCCAGAAACCAAGTCTCGAACTGGTTCAATGGAGTCTTTGACTAATTTACCCAGATCCCTTGCTTTAAACTCAGTTTTCTTTCTCTCAGTTACCATAACATCACATCTGGTCAAAGCATCATTCAGAGTTCTATATTCAGTCGATTTTCCACTCTCCACAGGCAAAAGGCATTCCTTGCATTGCATCCAAGAGCAACTAAAGCTCACTCCACATTCATAAAGTGACTATCATCAAGAAACTCAGCCAAACCAAGTATTCTCTTTGATAAATCAATATAAATAAACCCAACAGTGCAACTATTTTCACGGAAGTTAGGAAGCAGTGCAACAACAACAGGTGTGTCCTGCATCTCATTGTTGGCAAAGAGAACATCTCCAATACTGCACAGGTTCCCAGGACTTCCACTTTTCACCAACCTACAAGTGGAGCCACTACCTTCATAGAGCTCAAGAACGTGGTCTGTTCTCTCCAGGAGAAGATCACGGGCAATTGTTTCAAACATGTTTTTACTAACACTTACACTTGAAAGGCCATTAGAGAAACTACCGAGTTGCCGGAGAGCAGTAGTAGAACGGTAATATTTCTTCACAATAAAGGTTGCATTTTCACCATGAGCAGTATAATAATCCTCTGTATATCCCACAAAAGATTGTTTAGAAAAATGGTGCATACAAGGAAAAAAAAGTTTAAAACTAGCATTAGAGAACAAAATGATTTTATAAAAGTTTTAGCTCAGGTTAAAGCATATATAATATAAGAATGTGTGAACGTCTTCTTGTATATTTTCACAGGCAGGATTGCACATTTAGAAATTCTGATTTCTGATTGAGATGAAAGTTGAAAAAGATAAACGAGCAAAAGGGAAACGTACATTAAAAAAAAAAACATGCGCGTTAATTAGGGAAAGAGCATTGGAAATAGCAATACACTTTAGCATAAAATAAATGGATTTGAAAAATATTTCCCAACAGCCAATCCTGTTTGGTTCATCTCTCAGAAATTTTTATTTTTTCCCCAAACTTCAGATAATATATGAACAAAAAATAAAAGCAAGAAGATATATAAAGAAATTTCCAGAAAAATTTCTTATAAGACATCTCTATGAGTTACATTCGATTTCTTTTTATATAAAAAAATGATTCATTTCAAAACAACTCAACTGGCATAATAAAGGGGGAAAAATAAGTACCCAGTTCTCAAAGTAAATTAGGTAATTAATAAAAGTTATAATCAAAACTGAAGTGAAGACAATATAAAAATTTACAATTAATAAAGACCAAGACTGTAAATAGAGTTCAAAGCCTGAACTAACCCGGCGATCAAAAAACCGAACCGCCTTTGCATCCTGTAAAGAAAGAGGCCAAAGAATTAGAATATGTAATCTATATAAATATAGCATCTCCCTTTTTTTTTTTTTGGTTTCATTATATAAATAATCTATATACAATAAAAAAAACCCAAAATTTGTAATCTAAAATTCCCAAAGAAATTGAGAGAGAGGGCTTATATTGGATAGGGTTTTAAAGAACGAAAAAACCCTTCAGCCTGCTTAGCATCTGTTAACAGTTATCCAAACAGAAAACCGAAAAAAAGAGAGCACATTTTATCTTAATTTTATCAACCATAAAAAGCTTATCAAAAGAAAAATAAAAGCATCAAAGAATTTTCTAAAAGAAAAAGGAAAAAAAAAAAAGAAGAAGAAAAGTGATTGCGCTACCTAGTTTGAGCTCTGGGAAGCTTGTTTTGTTCATCAAAATTTTCATCCATTTTTGAGACCCACACAACAAAACAAGAAAATTGCTTCTTTGCAGCTTGTGAGAAATAAAAGTAAAAGCTTTTCCAGTTCTGAAAAATAAAACCCAAAATTAAGCGCCTGATTCTGATGGCGGGAAAGGGGTTGGCGGGGTTTGGGAAGGGGGCACGTCTTCTCCAGTCTTCCCCGATACCCTACTCCTCATGACTCAATTTTAAGTTGGGTCAAGATGACCTGGTCCTGATATCTTAGACTGATATTAAATCAAGTTTTGGGCCCAATAAGAGGTATGTTGGGCCTTATTCGATTTGACTAGCAGTGCACACAAACTTGTATGTCAAATTCAATTTCATTTGCAAGGATTTAAACAGTGATTACAATGCAATATTACGATCGTGATTTTAGTTTTTTTATTGTTAATATTCACCTTAATTGGAGTGTGAATGGTTAACAGTCCGTAATGATTAAATTCACGACCGTGAATTATATATATATATATATATATATATATATTCAATTTACAATTTATGAATGATTTTTTTATTTATTTTATAAATAAAAAAATATAAAATGTCATAAACTATTTTAAAAAATTATCAAAAATAAACTTTTATGATTATAATTATTATGTTTTACAATAAATTGTGCAAAACGAAAAATAAAAATTCACAACCATGATTGTTACGTCTACAACTATGATAAACGCGATACAATCATAAATACTTCCGCCACCACAGTTTAAATCTTGATATTTTGCACTCCACAATAATTTTCAATTAATACAGTGCATCAATATTAGAAATACCTATTTATTTTTTTAATTTTTGATAGGAAATAAACTTTTATTAGATTAACTAGCAACAGGATAATTCCAAAAAGGAGAAAGGAAACCATATTCTCCATCTAACTCCAAGCCAACTAAAATTGGCCCTGGCTTCTGCATGTAACGAGGAGTCAATATGGTGTGGTCTCCCTTAGTAAGAGAACAAAAACAGATGTTGCCTATGGAATCACGAGCTACCATTTCCAAACTTTTAGAGCTAGCTAGACTTAAAAGCTGATCAACATTGACCTTGATAAAACCCGCAGAAGGAGTAGGGATGGCAATGGAGCGGGACGGGGACGGATATTGCCTTATTCATCTCCACCATATTTTTGCATGGATGTTGGAAATATCCACATCCATGGATGCCGGTTACATCCATAACCGCTCCACGGTGCTCCACTCCGCTACACCCCAATTTATATTAATTATTTTTAACTTAATATTGTAAAAAATTATACTATAATTTATTCATGAACATAATTTTAGTATATAAAAATCCTTAACATAATATATATAATACATATATACTAAAAGTATAGATATAAAATATTAGTATATATATGATTTTAGTATATATATCTAATATATATTAAAAATATAAGAAAAAATATAAAATATTTTAAAAGATAAAATAGTAATTTCAAAAGTCGGGACGGGGCGGAGTGGAGCAAGCATTTACCAAAACCGCTCCGCTCCACCCCGCTCCAAAAAAAAACCTCTTCATTCGGAGCGGATCGGTGCGAAATCCACCGGTCGAATCGGGTTTTGTCATCAAGGAGATATGATCAGCTTGAACTTGAACAACAAACCTGGTCATGATAGCACCTATTTCTGTTATTCCATATCAGCCTACACACAGCCGTGCATATCTCTAAAACTCCTTCATCATAAGCTCGATTACATAACTGTGACCAACAATCTGTTACTTGAGAATGTAAATCCTCAAAGATACCAACCACACACACACACAGCAGCATGCATCAGTCTGGAATTCTGGATACGGCTTGCCTGGAGTGCTGCTGACAGTAGTAGCATGAAGAAATCCATGGATTAGGCGTCACATGAAATATTTGACCTTTGGCACTACTTTTGCAGTCCACATAGCCTCCAAATAAGCAACCTCTGGCTGGCATAATAAGCTAACTTTACTGAGAATTGGCCACTAATAGATGTAGATATTTAATTTTGTTCGGACCCCTTAAATCAGGTAATTTTTTGGGTTTAGTACTAAATTAATCCCTGTACTTTATGCTTTTAGTCCGTTTGGTACCTGAAGAAATTTTTTGTCACTTTGGTACTCAAACTTTCATGCCGTCATTCACATTGGTCCTTTGCCCTAACACTGTTAGTTAATGACTGATTAGGCAAAAAAACACCCAATCAGAGCCTGACACATGGCAAAACTGCCACATCATTAGTGCCACATCATCATATAAGAAAAAAATTCAAAAAAAATTAAAAAAATTATAAAAAAAAATTAAAAATCAAAATTAAAAATTTGAAAATATCATTTTTAAAAAAAATTAAAATTAAAAACCAAAATTAAAAATAAATTATAAAAATTGAAAACTTTATATATATATTTAAAAATCTGTAAAAAAAAATTAAAAAATAAGAAAAAGAAATCTGAACATTTTTAATAAAAATGAAAAAATTAAAAAAAATAAATTATATTTTTAAATTTAAATTTTCTATTTTTTTAATTTCGAATTTTCATATATATTATAAAAATAAAAATAAAAAATAAAATTCAAAATAAATTATTAAATCGAAAACTTTATATATATATATATATTTAAAAATCTGTAAAAAAAATTAAAAAAAAGAAAAAGAAATCTGAATATTTTTAATAAAAATGACAAAATTTTAAAAAAGATCTAATTTTTAAATTTCTATTTTTTTTTTAATTTTGAATTTTCATATATATATTTTTTAATTTGAAATTTCTATATTTTAAAAAATTATTTTTTATTTTTCTTTTTAATTTTGAATTTTTCAGATTTATCTTTTGATTTTTTATAATTTTATAATTTTTTAATTTCTAAATTTAATTTTTTTTAAAATTTTGATTTAAAAAAAAAAATCAGTCTTTTATTTATTTTTTTAAATAATTTTTTTGAATTTTTTCATTCACGATGACGTGGCACTAATGATGTGGCAGTTTTGTCACGTGTCAGGTTCTGATTGATTTTTTTGGGCCTAGTCAGCCATTAACTAACGATGTTAGGGCAAAGGTCCAATGTGATTGACGACATGAAAGTTCGAGTACCAAAGTGACAAAAAAATTTCTTCAGGTACCAAACAGAGAAACGGCCTAAAGTACAAGGGCTAATTTAGTATTTAACCCTAAATTCTTCCTTGTACTTTTTTAGAATACAGAAAATCTCTTCTCATCTTGCAAATGATCCTCCAAGACTTGTGATTCGGAGTTCAGCATGAAAAATCCAAAAAAAGTCAACCCAAAAAAGTCAACTCCAAAAAGTCAACTCCAAAAAGTCAACCACTAAAAAAGTCAACCTTTAGTCAAAATCAAGATTTAAAGTTGAATTGAACAATGGCGATTTTTTTTGACAATCTGAGATCTACAACGAAAGATATGGAGTTCGGAAGATGGGTTGCGAAAATTCAGTGTAGAGGAAGACGTAATCCAACAAATTTGGGAAAAACTGCAAAGATGGCCTAATTCAGTAAAATTGAAGCCCCCAATTGATAAAGTATGAATAAAGAAAAATAGCCCAAGACCCAGTCTGAAACGGATCACAAGGAAGTGCCAATTAGAGAAAAAACGGAACATGAAAATTCTCGAGTTTGGAAAGGGGAAAACTAAATCGGAGAGAAATTCGGATGTAAAAATTGGGTATTTTTGGACCAACTCAAATTCAATATAGAACAAAGGAAGTGGAAAAATAAAATCCAGAAATCGGACCCGTTTTGAGTAAAATCGAGATTTCGGAGGTTGAAGGGCATTCTCGAAAAATTCTAAAAGATAATTCCGGGAAAATAAAAAATGAGCTCGAAAAATTATGAAAACTTCAAAATCCGAGTTTCATATTTTTGGAAGATATTGGTAAAGAAAAATCTGGAATAGGAGCTCATTTGAAAAATGGCAAAGTTCGGGTGGACTAAGCCAAAATTTCAGAAGATAATTCCGGAAAGAGTAGCAAAAGAGCTCGAAAAATTATGAAAACTTCCAGATTTGAGTTTTATAATTTTTGGAAGAGATCGGTGAAGAAAAATCCGAAATCAGAGTTCATTTGAAAAATGGAAAATTTCGGGTGCACTAAGCCGAAATTTCAGAAGATAATTCTAGGAAAAATAGCAAACGAGCTCCAAAAATTATGAAAATTTCTAAATATGAGTTTCATAATTCTTGGAAGATATTGGTGAAGAAAAATCCGGAATCAGAGCTCATTTGAAAAATGGCAAAGTTCAGGTGCACTAAACAGAAATTCCAAAAGATAATTATGGGAAAATAGCAAACGAGCTCCAAAAATTCTGAAAACCTCCAGATCCCAATTTTATATTTTTTGGAAGAGATTGGTGAAGAAAAATCTGGAATCGGAGTTCAAATGAAAAAGGTCAATTTTGGGTGCCCTAACCCGGAAAATCCAAGAGAAAATTCTGAAAAAATAGGAAATGAGCTCTAAAAATTCTAAAAATCTCCAGATCTCAATATTATATTTATTTGGATGGATTGGAGAAAGCAAAATTGGATTTGGGGTCCGTTTGCAATAAAATCAAGTTCGGGGGCCAAAATGCAATTTTACTGAAGAAACGAAAAAAGGCCAATTTGCAATTAAAAAATATGAAAGATGAAGGAATTGCTGGGATATTCCAGGCCCTTGACTGGTCAGATCATGAATGAAGGGTGACATTTGATTAAATTCATCCAATGATCACTATCAAATTGCAAGATGCTATTTTTAATGTCATGAAAATATCTTGTCCATCCAATGGCCTAGGTGCTTAGTAGAAAGATGAGTACATCCTTCAATGGCCAAGATCAAATTGCAAGATAGCATTTTTATTGTCATGAAAATATCTTGATCTAATGGCTTAGATTGATGGAGAAAAGAGGAGGACATTTGGATCCAAGGGCTTAGAGGGGAGAAAGAAAAAAATAGCACACACTCTAATCTTCCTAAAGGGGTCGGCCATTGAAGAAAGAAAGGAGGTCAGAATTTTCAAGGCAGTAGCAAGAAAGGAGAGAAAAGGGAGAGGAAAAAAAGAAAAGAGAAGGAAAAAATAAGGCATTTTCTTACTACTCTTTGATTTGGAAAGCTAAAGCAAGGTAGCTATTTTCCTCTATGCTCTCCTCTATGCTTTGTTCATATGATTTTGTTATTCCTTTATGATTTTCATAATTATTTTATTTTCTTTCATGAAATAAAATTGTTTTTCAAAACAAGTTCCAAAAGATTTCTTCTTCTTTTCATCAAATAACTAAGTTGTCAAACTTTTTCTACATGTTTTTCACACTAGCCAAAGCCTAACTTGTGTTGTTGTGCTTGTTCTTGCTTGATATCTCTTACTTGGTTGGTTGTGGTAGGATAGATCCCCCTATTTGTTGCTCCATGTTCATACATTCATCTCATCCCCACTTGATTTTTGACTTAAGCTAACTAATGGCTCAAAGCCAAGCTCTCATGAGCATGCTTGTGGAAAAATAAAAAGTTGTGCAAGTTGGATTTTTTGATTTTTCTAACCATGCATTCTTTGTCCAAATTTAAAGATTTTTTAACCATAGGTTGTAGACCCTTTAAGGACCCTCTAGTATTTTTTTTTTGATTTTTGGATTTTTCTGTCAAAGGTTTAAAAATAGATTTTGACAAAACAGTTTTTAACTCACTATCTTGATTTTTGGTAAAAATCGGTCATAGTATCCATACTCCAAAAATTAATCTGATTTTTTCTCATAGAGGTAGACATGTTCTAAGTCTCCCATAATTTTTTCAGAATTTTTTAAAATTTTTTGGAAAGGGAAAAAAATCAGTTTTCGAATTGCCAGTGAGAGTCAGTTTTGTTTTTAAGAAATACTAATTTTCTGTTTTGGTTAGGATATTAAGAGGGGGCTAATTTGGGGCATTAGCTACTGTTTTAGGTTAATTTCCAAGTCATTTCAATCACAAAATTTGATTTTATAAAAGTTGGGTCAAGGGCGATCAACTTGGATTTCAAAACTAGGAAAATAAGGCCTTTTTAAATGAGGGGTTCGGCCAAGAGGCCATTTTCATCCAAAAATTCCATTTTTTAAAAATCGAGCCCAAAGTCTTTTGATTTTGAAAATCCGATTTAGGTCTCTTCCTAAGGTAGTCGGATACCTTTTTAGGTATACGGATGTCCTTACTCTAAGGAAGAAATACATTTTCATGCATTGCAAATTTAAAAATGTTTTTATTTAATTTGTCATAAAACGTATTTTTCGATTTATTAAACATTTGGCGTGAATTAGTTCCCAATCTTTGCTGGTTTGCCGGGGAGGTTAGGGAACTATTCAACGCACGTGTTTATGGAATCGAAATGTATGGTTTTCGTTTTACTCGGAACCATGTAAATATCATATGAAAGAATTATTTTTCAAGCTTTGCCGGATTTGCCGGGAAGCACGATAATATTTTCCGACATATGCTATTTATATGATTCATTACATGAATAATACATTCCAAGTAATGTTGTGTGCATGTGATCATGTTGTGATTATGAATACTTTATGATGATATCATTTTGTGATTTTTCCTTGTCAAGCATGACATGTCATTCATTCACATGCCATGTCATTCATTATGCCATGTCATTCACATGCCATGTCATTTTATGCCATGTCATTCATATTAGGCTATGTCATTCATATGCCATGTCATTCATTATGCCATTTTCCATGTCATTCACATTCCATGTCATTCATTTTGTCATGTCATTCATATACCATGTCATTCATATGCCATGTCATTCATTATGCCATGTCACCTATGCCACGTCGTCCATATAACATGTCGTGCCATGTCATTTGCCATGTCATTTATAGTTTAGGTGCATTTTCATGCCATGCCATTCATGCCAAGTTATCATTTCATACCATTCGGCCATCCATATGTCATCACCATGCATTCGGCCATTCATATGCCATCACCATGCCATTGGGCCACCATGACATTTTATTTATGATCTATGTCATTTATGCCATATCATTCATATAGCATGTCATTTGTCATGCCATTTAGTGTTTGAGCTCAATTTATACCATGATTAAGTATGTCATGCCATCCATGTCATTACCATGACCATTCGTTCACCATGACATTTCATTCCTATCATTCTATTTTCATGACACCATTCTCATGCCATGTCACTTGGTTTGTCATGTCATTATGTTTATCTCATTTTAGGTTTTCCATGTCGATTTCATTCACATGACATTTATTACCATGCTATAACATATTAGGCTATGTCATTCATATGCCATGTTATTCACATGCCATATCATTCATTATGCCATGTCATTCATATGCCATGTCATTCATTATTGCCATGTCATCCATATGCCATGTCATTCACATGCCATATCATCATTATGCAATATCATTCATATGCCATGTCATTCATTTGTGCCATGTCATTCGTATGCCATGCAATCAAAATTTGCAATGTCATTCATGTGCCATGTCATTCATATGCCATGTCTTTAATTTGTGCCATGTCATTCATATGCCATGTCATGCGCATGCCATGTAAATCAAAATTTGCCATGTCATTAACGTGCCATGTCACTCATATGCCATGTCATTCACATGCCATGTCATTCATATGCCATGTCATTTTATTTGCCATGTCGATTTCATTCACATGACATTCATTCATGTGCCATGTCATTCGTACGCCATGTCATTTAGTTTGCCATGTCGATTTCATTCACATGACATTTATTTGTGTCCCATGTCATTCATATGCCATGACATTTTGTATGTTCATTCACATGACATTCATTCTTATGCCATGTCATTATTCTTTGACTATGTCATTTAAATTTTGTCATGTCATAATAACTTATTTGCCATGCAATGTTAATCGTGCATGTTATACCTTCAAGTTTTAATTTTAATTTGCACATTGATGATCATCCAACCTTTTGAAAATTGAGATTATTTTTTTAATAAAATAAGGCAATATCCCCGAGTTATTATAATTCATGAATTCTCCTCCGGGTTATCGGAGAGTCTTCATCAACTATATTAACGAAGGAATACCCTTTTGAAAAGAGTATGATTCGGTTTTCTAAGTAAATAAAATTTCTATGTTTTGCCTGGTCTGCTGGGGAATGTAGGAAAATCTTGAGTTAATAAATTCTGGATCATTTTCAATTAGAAATGAGATTATTTTTCTTTAAAAATGGGAATTATTTTAAAAAATATCAACTTCAAAATCGATTTTTACGGAGAGTCAGGATAACACACGATTAATAAGGTACCGTTTTATACGGGCATTGTGGGGGTGCTAATCTTTCCCCGCACGTAACCAACTCCCGAACCCGCTTTTTTGATTTCTCTGGTTTAAAAGCGCAAACTTTCGAAATTGGTTTTAAAAATTGTTTTAATTAATTTTAAAATATTTTATAAAAATCGATTTTAATAAGTGGCCAATCACACCTAGCCAAAAAAGATTTATGGTGACTCAATTTCTTTTTCGAGGTTGTTTTCACAACTCTCATCCTTTATTTTCAAGAGGAATTAAGTCGTCTTTTCCTCTTCCTATTTTGTTTTTCCTCACCTCACTCGAGCGGGTCCCCGCGATGGGATCACGTGTTGATAGCTTGGCGACTCCACTGGGGACACTTAGAGAGTCAGGCCTAGAATTAATCGCGTGTTATCGATAGTCTCGGTTTGTCGGGTTTAATTTGTGTTTAATTATAATTCCCACATTTTTTAAAACAAGGAGAATTTTGAAAATAATAAAATGTTATAAATATGTTCATATTCGTTCACATGCATTTATTATTGTTCTCTAGTTATTTAATATTGTATATTATAATTGCTTGTTGGTTAATAAGTTACACTATTCTTGAATGTTCTTTTAATAAATTATTGGGGCATTTAGAATAAGGTGTGTCGAATAGGTGGTGAAAGGTTTGTTGTTCCTCCTCACACAATACACGTGCATTTGCATATCATGAGCCCTATACCCGGGTTCCGTCCTTTTAGGTGGAAGCAAAGTAACTAAGTCTTTGTGATTAACAATCCGCATGGGCTAGTGAAACATTTTCAGAGTACTAAAATACCTACGCCTTTGTGATTAACAATCCGCATGGGCTAGGGAAATATACTCTAACGAATTGAACCCGCTTTTATCGGGGTGCCTTACTAGCCTTCACCGGCGACAGTTAGGAGCAATTCGGGGTCTTTAGAACCGATTTACCCTCATATAGTGAAACTAGGCGAAGCCATGCCGAATTTTCGTTAGATGCACCGAAGCTAGGAACACATGGAGGAATGCTTTCGATCCTTTGCTATTTATTTCTACATTCTGGATAAGCATTGTAGGTCGGCCAACGATGAACGTACATCGCTCGTAATAAATTTAATACCCCGCCCAAAGGCATTGTGATGCCTAAGTGAGTTGATATTGTTGGGGCAAGTGTTCACTAACTTTTTGAAATTGAAAATAAAAATTCTTTTTTTCAAACATTTTTGCATTTTGCACATTGCATGCATAGGTGAATAGAGCATTGCAATTTTGATTTCACTATGATAATAATCTCATTTGTTAATTGCATAAACATTCATTGATTGAATAAGAATTGTAGACCAGTAATGTTGAATAAACATTTTGACATTGTGCCATAATAGGATCCTCTACCCCAAATTTCTTTTGAAAGATAATATTTTGGTTTTCGCGGGGAAAACATGTTTCAAAAAAATAATGGATTAAATTTTGGGGCAAATCAAGATTTGTCCCACCATTTCAGTTTATTTTGTACATGTGCCCATGCATTGATTTGTTTATTCTTTACATACATCATGTTGACATAGGGTTGCATTCATGGCATATATAGTCATCATGATTTGTCTGTATGTGTTCATGCATTGATTTGCCTATTCTTTACATGCACCATGTTGGCATCAGGTTGCATTCATGGCAAACATAATTAGCATGATTTATCTGTGTATGTTCATGCATTGATTTGTTTATTCTTTTCATGCATCATGTTAGCATCAGGTTGCATTCATGATTAGCTTGATTTATCTGTATATATTCATGCATTAATTTGTTTATTCTTTACATGCATCATGTTGGCATCAGATTGCATTCACGACATATATAATCAGCATGATTTATCTGTGTATGTTCATGCATTAATTTGTTTAATCTTCACATGCATCATGTTGACATCAGGTTGCATTCACGACATACATAATCAGCATGATTTATCTGTGTATGTTCATGCATTGATTTGTTTATTCTTTACATGATCATGTTAGTATCAGGTTGCATTCATGACAAACATAATCAGCATGATTTCTCTGTATATGTTCATGCATTGATTTGTTTATTCTTTACATGAATCATGTTGCATTCATGAAAAACATGGTCAGCATGATTTCTCTGTATATGTTCATGCATTAATTTGTTGATACTTTACGTGCATCATGTTAGCATCAGATTGCATTCATGACACATATAGTCAGCATGATTTTTCTATATATGTTTGATAACTCGTATAATTATATAGTTTTTAGTTATGTTTTATTATTGTTTTGTGTCAAATACGAGTTATTATTGCTTAGTCTAATTGTGTTTATGATCTTTTATATTTTTATGTAATTTGGTGTTTTTCATGAGTTTCTTTGAGTGATTTCAGATTACTAGAATTAAGGGCAAATCCAGTTCAGTTCCAGTTCCGACACCTTTTTCCATATCAGCTATATCTCGAGTTTCACTGAAGCAATAAGGCTGAACTTTGTATCCCTGCAAAGCTAAGAAGCATATCTATCTTTTTCATGTTTTACACTTCTTGAAACGGAGTCGTTTTCCCTAGCGAAATCGACCATCAAGTTGGCTGATGTGCAATGACGTCTGTTCTGCACCGTTTTGGTATTTTGACCATATCTCCCGATCCACGTGCGCAAATGATCTGATTCCAACGGCTATGGATCCGTAACTGATAGGGGTATATTTTTCTAGAAGACCATTTTATCAGATCGAGCCTCCAACATTGACAAAATCGACCATCAAGCTGGCTGATCAGAATTGTCATACAATATGACGAAAATTGTTAGAAAAATGCACCCACCTATTATACCTACC
The DNA here is from genome assembly GCA_030761205.1 of Fremontodendron californicum. Taxonomy (NCBI): domain Eukaryota; kingdom Viridiplantae; phylum Streptophyta; class Magnoliopsida; order Malvales; family Malvaceae; genus Fremontodendron; species Fremontodendron californicum. The sequence goes on from JAULJL010000008.1 coordinate 23,639,833, forward strand.
TTTGAAATTTGTAAAGCTTGTCTCTTGTCATTTAGCCCTCCAAAATGTGTATAAATAGAGGGCCTTGGATGAGTATTGGGATACATTATACATTGGTAGGATATTAGCCTTTGTAGTAAAATTCTCTAAGTTTTCTTCTTCTTTCCTTTCTCTAGTTTTCTTTTTTTTATTTACTTATGCTTCTTACATTTCTTTTCATTTTATTCATATCTAGTATGTGTTGCTAATCATATTGTTGAGGTGATGAGGTGAAGCTCTTGGTAAATGCTAAGGTTAGTCTCTTAAACATGAGCTAAAATGAATCATCATTTATAAACACTAGTATAGATAATATTTTCTTTTGGTTTAAAATCATACTTGCAAAGTAGAGATCTTGATTCATTATTGACAATGAAAATGGCACAGTAAATGCTTGGTTTCATAACCTTGATTTGTTGTAGACATATACCTTGGCATAAGGAATGCTTGGACTCTTTTTGTGAGTTTTGAGGACACCAAATGAACATAATATCATATGCTATGGACGTTGGACAATTTGGACTGAATTGCTAAACCTTCCGGTTGGAACCTCCCTTATGTGTGGATTTCAATTGTGTAATAAAACAAGATTAATCTTAGCATAACACCAAGAGTGGATTCTCTAACCTCAACATCTTTTCTTATTTTTTTTTTTTTTATATCTTGTTTAATTGCTTTTATGTTATTTTGTTTATTTTGTTCTCTAATATCTTGTTTACTTTCTTTGTTATTGATTCCCTAATATCTTGTTTATTTTCTTTTTCTTATATATTTATAAACTTATACTTACTAATACGCTTCCCTGTGGTTCGACCTCGGACACCCGAGAATTTATTACTTGAACATAACCTGCACTTGGGTTTACAACTCTTAATTGAGTCTCCATCAAGTTTTTGGCGCCGTTGCCGGGGAAGCAATACTAAGTATATAAGTTTATAAGTATATTTATTTTTATTGGCTGGTTATACCGCCTAATTTAGTATATATATTCTTTGGCTGGTTATACCGCCTAATTTTCTATATATTTATATTTATATTGTATATTAACTTTGTTTTATTTTTATTGGCTGGTTATACCGCCTAATCTGTATATTAACTTTATTTTATGCTTGTTTGGCGACGTGATTTTAGATCTCGTCGTTTAGTTAGATTTTATTGTGAAACTTTTTCAGGTAATCTTTCTAATACAACTCCTACCATGGCTGACAATGAAAGTGTTCATGCTGAAGATGAGAACAGACAAGTACGCACCATGCGTGACTACTTGCAACCAACTCGAAGCTCATCACCCTCTTGTTTTATTTTTCCTCTCAATGCAAACAACTTTCGTTTTAAACCAGGTATGATAGCTTTGCTTCCAAATTTCCATGGGTTAGAATCGGAAAGTGCTTACTCGTTTCTAAAAGACTTTGAAGATGTATGTGTCACCTTTAATGACCAACAATGTACAAATGAAATTGTCAAGCTAAAATTATTTCCTTTTTCTTTAAAAGATAAAGCAAAAATTTGGCTTCATAATTTAAAACCAAGGTCAATTGGCACATGGCAAGAATTACAAACTGAGTTTCTAAAGAAATTTTTCCCAGCACATAAAACTACTGCTTTGAAAAGACAGATTCAAAATTTCAATCAAAATCAAAATGAAGCATTTTTTCAGTGCTGGGAGCGTTTTAAAGATTTGTTAAGTTCTTGTCCACATCATGGTTTTGAAAAATGGCGTCTTATTAGTTTCTTTTATGAAAGTTTAACTCCCGAAACTAAACAATTTGTTGAAACAATGTGTAACGGTGAGTTTCTAGAAAAAGAACCTGAAGAAGCCTTTGACTACCTAGACCATTTGGCAGATAACTCTCAAGCCTGGCACACAGATAATTCCTCTGAAAGTTCCAATAGATCTAATCTTGTTTCTAACAGAGGTAAATATCATTTTAGTCAAGAAGATGAGATAAAAGCTAAAGTAGCTAATTTGGCTAGAAAGATTGAAGCCATGGAACTTAGAGAAGTAAAAGAAGTCAAAACGGTTAAAAATGATGAAAGTTGTGGAATTTGTGAAATCATGGGACACCCCACTTCTGAATGTCCAAACATTCCCATTCTTAAAGAAGCGTTGCATGATCAAGTAAATTCCATAAACACATTTAAAAAGCCTTTTCCTTCTCCTTACTCTGAAACGTATAACCCTGAATGGAGAAATCATCCCAACTTCAGTTGGCGGAATAATAATCATGTTCAGGTACCACAATCTCAAAAGCCGGGCAACACTTTTTCCTATCAACCTTCACGTGTACAAACCTTGGAAGAGACATTGCAAGCATTCATGCAAACACAAGCAAATGTGAATAACCAAACTTCACATGACATCAATGAGATCAAAAACACCTTGTCCACATTGACAGCTTCATTACGCACTCAAGAAAAAGGTAAGTTTCCTGTTCAACCTCAGCCTAACCCTTCTACTCAATGTCTTGTTTCTTGCTCCAATGAAACTCAACAGGAAAATGCCAGTTCTATCACAACTCTTCGAAGTGGAAAAGCAATTGACAAAAACATTCCATCAAAAGACCAAGATTCTCTTTCCCCTCCGAAAAGTAATGGTAAGAATGATGGTAAGTCTGAACTTCTTGAAAATTTGGACAAAGAAAAAGGTATGCATCCTGCTCCTTTTCCTCAAAGGTTGCAAACAATAAAGAATTTGAATCAAAATGCAGAAATTTATGAACTTTTCAAACAAGTTAAGATTAACATTCCTTTATTGGATGCAATCAAACAAGTTCCATCTTATGCTAAATTTTTGAAGGACATGTGCACAGTTAAAAGGAAACATAATGTACAAAAGAAAGCATTTCTGACGGAAAGTGTGAGCTCAATCATTCAGCACCTTACTCCACCAAAATTCAAAGATCCTGGATGTCCAACAATCTCATGCATCATTGGAAACACTAGAATAGAACGTGCATTGCTTGATCTTGGTGCTAGTGTTAATCTTTTGCCTTTTTCTGTTTATCAACAGTTAGGTTTAGGTGAACTCAAGGAAACACCTGTTACACTTCAACTAGCTGATCGTTCTGTAAAAATTCCTCGAGGGATAGTTGAAGATGTTTTGGTTCAAATTGATAATTTTTACTTCCCTGTTGATTTTATTGTTTTGGACACACATCCTGTTTCAAATCCAAATGTTCAAATTCCTGTTATATTAGGCCGTCCATTTCTTGCAACTTCTAATGCTCTGATAAATTGCAGGAATGGTATGATGAACATTTCTTTTGGAAATATGACTTTAGAATTAAATGTGTTCAACACTTGCAAGCAACCTGGTGATGATTCAGAAGTACATGAAGTGGATTTCATTGAAGAACATGTTCATGAACATCTCACCACTACCACATTCCATGATCCTTTAGAAGCTTATTTAATTGAATGTGAGTTTGATAATGCTTCAGAAATTTCACACACTGATTCTTTGTTAAATTCTTTTCAGGTTAAGCATTGTTGGAAACAAAAGTTTGAGGAACTCAGAAATGATGCATATGAGAATTCTAAAATTCATAAAGAAAGAACTAAATCCTTTCATGACAAGTTAATTTCAAGAAAAACATTTGATGTTGGGCAAAAAGTTCTACTTTATAATTCTAGACTTCACATATTTCCTGGTAAGTTGAGATCAAGATGGACTGGCCCATTTGTGGTTAAGCATGTGTATCATTATGGAGCAGTTGACATTGAGAATCCTCAAAATGGTAACGTATCAAGGTAAATGGACAAAGACTCAAACTCTTTTTGGAAAATCATGTTACTCAAGAAGAGGTTGTTTTTCTTTCTGATCCTTGTTTTGAAAATAACTAGATGTAAATATAATTTTTACTAATCTTCAAAAAAAAAAAAAAAAAATTTGTTGTGTTTTAAGACATTTAGAAGTATTCATTCTGAACAAGGTCTGAGTAAGGGAGACTTGAGACATACCTTGTCAGTTTGATTTTAACCTTTTTATGTTTACTTGTTAATTTTTGTTTAGTATTTTAGGATTATTTAGGTTGCATTTGTTTTGTTTTGTTTTGAGTCTTAGTTGTTCCTATTCTTATGTTATTAGTTCTTTTCTCTTACACATGATTCTTTCATTTGGGTTAATAGACTTACATTGAGGACAATGTAAGAATTAAGTGTGGGGGGAACGATTTAGGATTTCTTTTATTTTTGTCTACTATTTTTTTTATGAGTCTTTATTATTATTATTATTATTTTTTAGTGTGTTCTAGTTCCTTTTTAATACAATGATGAGATATGAATTGCATAAGTCTAAAACAGATTTATTAGTGAGAAGAGTTTCATGAGAATTGAGCTTGATGTCAACCTTTTTATGAGCCAATGTTAATATGATATGTTGATTGAGAAAGAAGCATGTTTAGACTTAATCTGACTTGTATAATCATCCTTGTGAGTTTTTGAGCCTATAATGATTGATGCATTATACAAATCAATCTAATTTCTTTCTTGAGTGCTCTTATGATTACATGATTCTCTAGAACTTGCTTTAAACCGTTTGAGACTATATTGATACATGTGACAACATGAATATGATAGAGGCATTAGGATTATAACCAGAGCCAAACAGCCATCCCTTATTAATGTTCTAAGAGAACATCCCCACTAGTGAGCCAATTTGAGCCTACATTAAATATGATGTTTTATTGGTAACCACAACTTACACCTAGCCTAAATATGCTTATATCCTTACCCTTGTTCTAAAGATGAATTTTATATTTTGAGACATATTGCAAAAAAACAAGGGATATTTTTATTTGAAAATTTGGGTTAGAAACAAAAGATAAGTGTGGGGGAAGAAAAGAAAAGAAAAAGTCAAGAGAAAAAGAAAGGGATCATTGTCAAATACATTCCCATATTAAAAAAAAAAAAAAAAAAAAAAAAAATCTTCTCTTGAACTTCTAGAAAAAGATGTTACAAAGTTGGTTAGAATGAAGCAAAGGCTCAACATGAATATTTAGCCTATGTTATTATGTGCTTTATAAGAGTTTTGAGAAGTTTTATTTGTATGATCTTATTATGTCTCTAAAATCTATGAACTCTTTGGAACCTTTGTGATATCTTTATCCTTTTGTTCTTTAACCACATTATAACCCTTTGGCCCCATTACAACCTTGAAAAAAGACCTCTTGATTTATGAAGTTGTATGATCTAAATAGTGGAGAATAGGTGGACAAGCAAGCATATGGTAGAACTGTTTTCATGAGATTGATTGAGTGTAAACACTTTACCACTACTTTAAAGAGTGAAAATCATGAGAGTATAGTGAGAAGTTGAGATTAAGTTGAATATGCACTATTTTGATTGAAATATGTTATGTTAATATTGGCTTAACTCAAACTATTTACATTCAAGCAAGATTTTTTGTGAATTTCTTTAAGCTATTGATTAGTTTTTAAGACTTGTCCAATGATTATCTCTAATTTATATTGGAAGGATTAGTTATAATTATTATTTTTAGTTTTTCTTATGTCTTCAATGTTTGTGGGTATCGTCCTAGTAAACCCTCACGAGACTAAACTCGTCCACTAGGGACACCTAGGGGTTTAAAGGCTTGTGTCACATGCTAAGTGCCACCGTGATTTCCTACGAAAATGGATTAGATTAGATTTTCTTATTTTATTTTTATTGAGTCGTTGCTAGGGACTAGCAACAATCTAAGTGTGGGGGTGTGATAACTCGTATAATTATATAGTTTTTAGTTATGTTTTATTATTGTTTTGTGTCAAATACGAGTTATTATTGCTTAGTCTAATTGTGTTTATGATCTTTTATATTTTTATGTAATTTGGTGTTTTTCATGAGTTTCTTTGAGTGATTTCAGATTACTAGAATTAAGGGCAAATCCAGTTCAGTTCCAGTTCCGACACCTTTTTCCATATCAGCTATATCTCGAGTTTCACTGAAGCAATAAGGCTGAACTTTGTATCCCTGCAAAGCTAAGAAGCATATCTATCTTTTTCATGTTTTACACTTCTTGAAACGGAGTCGTTTTCCCTAGCGAAATCGACCATCAAGTTGGCTGATGTGCAATGACGTCTGTTCTGCACCGTTTTGGTATTTTGACCATATCTCCCGATCCACGTGCGCAAATGATCTGATTCCAACGGCTATGGATCCGTAACTGATAGGGGTATATTTTTCTAGAAGACCATTTTATCAGATCGAGCCTCCAACATTGACAAAATCGACCATCAAGCTGGCTGATCAGAATTGTCATACAATATGACGAAAATTGTTAGAAAAATGCACCCACCTATTATACCTACCTTTGAAATTTGTAAAGCTTGTCTCTTGTCATTTAGCCCTCCAAAATTTGTATAAATAGAGGGCCTTGGATGAGTATTGGGATACATTATACATTGGTAGGATATTAGCCTTTGTAGTAAAATTCTCTAAGTTTTCTTCTTCTTTCCTTTCTCTAGTTTTCTTTTTTTTATTTACTTATGCTTCTTACATTTCTTTTCATTTTATTCATATCTAGTATGTGTTGCTAATCATATTGTTGAGGTGATGAGGTGAAGCTCTTGGTAAATGCTAAGGTTAGTCTCTTAAACATGAGCTAAAATGAATCATCATTTATAAACACTAGTATAGATAATATTTTCTTTTGGTTTAAAATCATACTTGCAAAGTAGAGATCTTGATTCATTATTGACAATGAAAATGGCACAGTAAATGCTTGGTTTCATAACCTTGATTTGTTGTAGACATATACCTTGGCATAAGGAATGCTTGGACTCTTTTTGTGAGTTTTGAGGACACCAAATGAACATAATATCATATGCTATGGACGTTGGACAATTTGGACTGAATTGCTAAACCTTCCGGTTGGAACCTCCCTTATGTGTGGATTTCAATTGTGTAATAAAACAAGATTAATCTTAGCATAACACCAAGAGTGGATTCTCTAACCTCAACATCTTTTCTTATTTTTTTTTTTTTTATATCTTGTTTAATTGCTTTTATGTTATTTTGTTTATTTTGTTCTCTAATATCTTGTTTACTTTCTTTGTTATTGATTCCCTAATATCTTGTTTATTTTCTTTTTCTTATATATTTATAAACTTATACTTACTAATACGCTTCCCTGTGGTTCGACCTCGGACACCCGAGAATTTATTACTTGAACATAACCTGCACTTGGGTTTACAACTCTTAATTGAGTCTCTATCAATGTTCATGCATTAATTTGTTCATTTCTTTACATACATAATGTTGACTTCAGGTTGCATTCATGACATACATAGTCATCATGATTTCTCTATATATACTCATGCATTAATTTGTTATATTGGCATCAGGTTGCATTCATGGCATACATGGTCAGTATCATTTCTTTGTATACACTTTGTGTCAATCATTTATTCTCTATATGCATCATATTGATATCATGTTGTATTAATAGTATATATGATCATTCATTGGAAAATGCATCGGGACCATACATGGTCATTCATCACATATATCCATGCATTGATTTTTCTTATTTCTTTACATGCATCATATGAGAATCATGTTGCATTTATAACATACATAGTCAGCATGTTTCCACTATATGTGTCCATACATCACTTTGCATTTATGGCCCATTCATCATGAGACACACTTGGGGGGATAAAACAGAAGTTGGCTTGGCTGTAAAAGTTTTTGAAGAAATTTCCATCAGATGTATAAGAAGTACTAAGCATCTTTATGATACAGGCCAGAGCTATGGAGAGTGAACAAACTGCCCGAATAGAAAGGGTACAGGAAGAATTGCGAGAACAGTTGGCAAAATCTCAAGCAGAATCTAAAGATCAGATGACTAAACTAATGGAGCTGGTATCCGCCGCGATCAAGAGAAAGGGATACACTGAAAACTTGGCCGCCAGAGAAGAGTCGGAGGCACAAAAGGGTTAGAATGAGGTCATAATGTTAGATGGCCAGTCTTTTCAGAACACAGTTAATCCTGTCAACATCCTAAACTTAGATGATCCAACTGAATAGACAAAATTGAGAATGGCTGAATTGAAGGAGGCTGAGTCGGCAGATTCCTAAGGGAAATATCAGTTGTTAGATGAAAGGCTCCGGGCATTAGAAAGCACTGATATATTTGGGAGTGTAGATGCGAATGAACGTTGCTTGGTCCCCGACTTAGTCATTCCCCCTAAATTTAAGGTTTTCAATTTTGAGAAATATGATTGGACAACCGATTCGTCAGCCCACATCACTGTGTTCTACTGAAAGATGACGGGCCATACAGATAATGATAAACTTTTGATCCACTTCTTCAGGATTGCCTCAGCGGGTCTGCAATTAGGTGGTATAGTCAGTTGAGCAAGGATCAGATTCGCTCTTGGATTGATTTGGCTAATGCATTTTTAAGCCAATACAAGCATGTGATTGATAAGGCACCTGACCGTCTCACCTTGCAAAATATGGAGAAATGTACTACAGAGAGTTTCAAAGAATACGCTCAGCAATGGATGGACATGGCCGCCCAAGTACGACCACCTTTGACACAGAAAAAAGTCACCGTCTTTTTTGTGAATACACTATGGCCTCGTACTACGCTAGACTCGTCGGCAATGCCATGAAGAATTTTGCGGATATGGTAATCTCAGGGGAGATGATTGAGAATGCTATAAAGAACAGGAAATTGGAAGGAGGTAAGACATCCAATACCGAGAGAAATGGGGCCTCCAAGAAGAAAGAGAAAGATGTCCAAGCTATGGGAGATTTCACCCCATATCCCTAATTCTCCTCATATCAACCATTCCACCTTACCCTAAACAACGTCTCTCAAGGTTCTTATCCTTACCAACCAATGCCTGCAACTACACCAGCATTTACATCTGTCTATCAATCAAACACCCCTGTGGATAATCGAAGAGGCCGTAAAAAGGGAGCAAGAAATCAGGTTTACCTGTTTCCTATGTCATACAATGAGCTACTACCTCAACTCATCCAGAATCAACTTGTGACACCCATGCAATTAGAGCCTCTGAAGCCCCCTTAGCCGAGCTGGTATGATGCTAATGAATATTGCGATTATAATTCTGGCAATCAAGGTCACTCAACGGAGAACTGCCCCGCTTTGAAGTACAAGGTCAGGGATCTCATCAAGGTTGGTTCGATAAGTTTTAAAGATGGGAAAGCCAAGTGTCATAAGAAACATGGTGCATGATCATATTAGGATTTCTGATGCATGTAGTTCTATACACTGTGATGATGAAAGCACTTGTCTCATGTTGACATCTAAATGAAATAAATAAATTTTGAATTTAAATGTTTTGTTTTCATCATATTTTAGTAATAATCTGAATTTGCAAAAACAAAAATTTGAGAAAATTTGTGGTAAACAATAATAAGGGGTTTTCACATGAAATAATGGACAGTCTCGGGAATATTGATGATACTTGTTAGAAATGACCCAATACCCTCCCCCTTCTCTTTTGGGCTTTCCTGTGCCTAAATCCCTTGAACCAAGACCACTTGAAAGACCTAATGCTTCAAGGAATATGAATGATTGAACTTCATAAACCATTGTCACTACAAAATAAGCAAAGGTGTAGATCCTAGTCTAAGCTATGAGCAAAGAAACGAAATTTTTGAAAATTTTTCGAGCTCCTTGGAAACTCGAACAAATAAAACATTTTTTCAAGAATATAGATTGTGGTAATTTGATGTGTGTCAAGGTTGTGCTAAAACCATCCACATCCTTTCCAATAACCCGAAAACACTAATTGCCCAAATATCACTTCATGATTGACACCTCAGGGCACAATGACCTAAACTAGATTATCTCATGTCCCAGAGAAAACCTGTTTTTGGGTCATATTTTCCTTGTCACTTCAAACAAACCCAAGATTGAAACTCATCCTTTTCAATATAAACCTAGACTTGCGATGTTCCTCGTAATGATACAAATTCCCAAAGTTAATCAAATTGGGGCATCATATGTGGAAATGATAGATACATGGTGAATAAGGATGGAACTAATGCATGAATCATTGGGGGCATGCGAAAAAATTTATGATATCATGCATATGAGAATTCAGATAATTTCGAAGTTTAAAATGACAATTTGATTATCTATTGCCCCTAGGGATTACTTTTCAATGAGAATATTTGTGTTTGATATGAGAAATGGCCATTTTTCATATCCCTTTCACAAAAACAAATTATCCATAGTCACTCTTTTTGGGCCGAATAAATTCTTTCTTTTTTGAATCCTGATCAAGGATCATCCTCTACATTGGAGGGTAAATGCGAGGAGAGATCTTCTCAAAGATCATGGAGAAATGAGTCCTAACTCAAAGGCAGATACAAAGCAAATTGGGTGCCAAAATAAATACGGGCTCAATCTGTCGAAATGAAGAAAAAGGAGAAGAAAAATGGCGAAATGAAAGCCAAGAACAAAAAAAAAAAAAAAAAAACACACCAAAAAAAATATGTGTGTGAAAAATGATGGTGAAATGAAAGCAAGGAAGAAGAAAAGGAGCAAAAGTCAAAAGAAGAAAAGAAAAGTCCAAAAGAGACAAGTGCTTCAAAAGGGAATCTTCCTCAAGAAATGATCCTTGATCTGATTACCCTCAAACACATATTTTGGGCCTATTTATCCTTTCTTTCTGAACCCCGAACCTTGGCCTACATAACTTTATTTAAAAGTCCATTTTGATCAAGCATGAATATTTAACTTGAAGGGTTTTTCCTCAGATTTTATCCCCTCCCATCCCATCCCATCTTGAAGAAGTCGAGGAACATCTAGGAATTCTTGAACCTCATAAAATACCAACTCTCATTTGGAGGATTGACTTAAAAAAAAAACTGAGAACTTTTTTCCCTCAAAAATTAACTTTCCAGTTTAAACATCCTGGCCAATCTTGACACTTGTCAAAACGCCATGATTTGGAAACTAAAAGAATGTTGGATTTGTTTGATACTCAAGGAATTCATGTTTAATAAAACCTGTTCCATTTGTGAGCCTAGAAGGGACATACATTTTTGTGGTGAAGTTTTTTCGGTCAACCAAAATCCTGTTGTACCAAACTTTTTCAATTCAAGTTGGAAAACCCAAATTGACATTTAGAAAATTCCTAACAGTGATTATCAGTCTTCAAGAGATTCGTACATCATACACTGTGGGGTTAATATTTTTGACTCATAAGTTTTCATTAAATTCTTTCTAAAATGGGAAAACAAAAAAAAATTTATTTGAAATAACCATTTTTGATGTTAACATGAGACAAGGGTTTTTCTAACCCGAAGGTATGGAGCTACTAGGGAAGATCTTGACTTCCAGATATAAGAAGAAGAAATAGAACGCGATTCAGACTTTTATTGATAAGGGTTTGAGAACTATTGTGGCAAAGAGTTAGCCAAGGATTGGAAAGAAAATGATCTTTTATGAGGCACGAGTATTCAAGATACGCTCTGATTTGGAAAGGAAAGATTAAGCCAAAGTCTAAAAAAATAATCATGGACATTGGTATCATTCATAGGCACTTACCTCTTTATTGAGCTTTGCATCTGCATCGTGTCAACAAGCATTTGCATCATTTATAGGTACTTGCAATTGCACCATTCCACGAGCATCAGCATTTTACCCTTACATTTACATCCTTCTTGGATTTTTGCATTTGCATCATCTCAAGCAATTGCATCATTTCTAGGATCAGTGTATCTTCATTATTGTGTGGTAACTGCAATTACACCATTCATGGACTAATCACATGAACACGATTTGTAGAGGCATCTGCATCTTTTTATGAAGCATTTGCATCACTGCTAATCTTTGCATCTGCCTCATTCAGAAGCATTTGCACAATATCAATCTTTGCATCTGTTGCGATTTGGCTCATGCTCAAACAGAGATAATGTATAATTTAATCAACAGTTAAACATACAACGCAGCGAAATTAAATAAAAACAAAGAGACACCGAATCCCTCCATGGAGCTGCCTATGAATTCAAAACGATTAGGCTGTCAAGAACAGATAACAATCAAAATCTCATACCTCTATAATGGAGATTGCCGAAACCACATCACAAATTTTTGATGTTCTTGCTCTTGTACATAATGCTCGCTTTGTCCGACCTCTAATAGTAATCCACATAAGTGATCTGAAAGCCTTCACAAGGTTGAGATTATGTTTTGCCAGGACGATGCTAGTGATCTAGTTTCTGAGAAACCTTCTTCCTCTACCTTAATTATCCTAAAGAAACAAGAAGAATCAAATTCTCCTTAATCTCAAGGTGTTTGGTCGAATCTCTCTTCTTAGGGAGAGAGGCACCGATTTCAGGTAAGCACTTACATAGGGAGGCGGCAACAACATAAGAGGTATATATATATATATATTACTAGGTTTAGTGTATGCCAACTCTTGGACTTATTGCATTAAAGCCCTTATACATATATTATTAAATATTCACATTAAGCCCACAACACTTAATTAAAATTTAATCTAACCCAATCTCATTTTAATTTCATTAATCACCTTTTGTGTGTGACCTATTAGGCCCTTAACATGTTGGCAATAAATATAATAAATTCAATTAAGAATTTCTTCTTTATATTTATAGATCATGAGCGGCATCTAGCAATGCATCATGACCACCCAAATGCCAAGAGAGTCATCAAGCTTCGACTAGCCTTTCGTGTTCAATATGTCTGTGTAATTCGATCCCTTCATCAAATATCCCGGGATAAGAAAGAGCATGGTTCAGTGTCTACTCTTAACCCATTCCATATTAGATCTGCAGCTTTATATTAACTCCTTAAGTATTGCCTTGGCCAAGGACTTCCATAAGTTAATATAAGCCAGATACATGTGTGATATGTCCCCTTAATCACTTGGGGTGATGAATCCTATCTAGACCACTAATTTATCTTCGTATGCTTCATGTCATACCCAATAACATCCTACTTTAAGCATCCTCGTGATTGGGACCCGTTCATGATGAAATCTAAGTATGACAATTCACATAGAAGATGACATGGTTTCACAAGTTAAAGGATTATTTACACTATTGACACATGAGAGTATTTACCATAGACACTTGAGTTAAATACCAAATGGAACTCTCATAGCGGGTCATGTTCAGTGAACTTGTTCAACTAACAAGTACCCATATGTTATCCCCAAGTATCTCTATACTTTCAACCTATGAGATCAGTTGCATGCATCAAGTGCATGAAGGCTTAACATATGCCAGTCCTTGAGCATTGTCAATGCCCTGTCTTGGCAATACAATGACCAGGAACAGTTTAGAAACACGGCATTTATGCATAAGGATCTTCATAATTGTAACACCTTACAATTCCTTTGCAATGCCATTGTGTCTCATTGGCTTTATCTTCACAAGTCATTATAACAATTATAACAATACTTATGGATAAAGAAATACCTCAATCATAATTAATAAACTATAATGTGCAATACATGAATATATATAAATAGTGTTTTACAAGCCCAACTAAATTGGCTTGTAGGGCTAACACTTACAATCTCCCGCTAGCATTAAAGCCAATCGCCCATGTACTTAAGCCCATGTCCTTCCATGCGACGATTATATTTCTGCTGGGACAGAACCTTAGTGGGTAACCTTTTTCATATTAATGTCACCTCTTTCAATGATTACACTAATCAGGTGAAACTGCCGTAATATATGTATGGATCAACAATGAGACCTTGGTTGCTTAGCTTGCGCTATGGCTCCATTGTTATCACAGTAAAGTGGTATTGGATCAACAATGCTCGGAACCAATCAAGTTCTTTAATGAACTTCTTGATCCAAACAACCTCCTTCATTGCCTCAAACGACAAGATATACTCGGCTTTGGTTGTTAAATCTACAATCATCTCTAGTTTGGAACCTTTCCAACTGACTGTTCCAAGATTCAAGGTAAATATATAATTACACTGTGATTTACTGTCATCCTAATCAGATTAGAAGTTAGCATCTGTATAATCCCTAACTTAGAGTTCAGCCCCTCCATAGACCAAGAAAGTATCCATGCTAAACCTTTTAGCACCTTGTCTATGTAAACGGATTGGGACAATCCAAGCAGCCTTTTTGATCTATCTCTATAGATCTTAATTCCCAGAATATATGCTGCTTCTCCCAAATCCTTCATGGAGAATTTTTTGGACAACCAGACCTTGGTGGTCTGAAACATAGGTACATCTTTCCCTATGAGCAATATGTAGTCGACGTATAGCACCAAGAAAACAGTTGCATGTCCGTTTACCTTCTTGTAAACACATGGTTCATCAGGATTCTTAATGAAACCAAATTCTTTAATTGTTTCATCAAACCTGATGATCCAACTCTGAGATGCTTGCCTTAGTTCATAAATGGACTTTTGCAGCTTGCATATCTTATTAGATGTGGCCTTGGATGAAAAACCTTTAGGTTGTGTCATATACATTTCCTCTTGCAAATTCCCATTAAGGAATGTTGTTTTTACATCCATCTGCCATATCTCATAATCATGGTATGCAGCAATAGCAAGCATATCCTAATAGACTTTACCATGGCAACTGGTGAAAAGGTTTCTTCAAAATCAATGCCTTCAACTTGATTATAACCTTTTGCAACCAATCTGGCCTTATACGTTTATATATTGCCATCCATGTCTATCTTTATCTTGTAGACCCATTTACACCCTATGGGTTTTATCCCTTGAGGTGGATCAACTAAAGACCAAACTTGGTTAACTTCTATGGCTTCCATTTCGGATTTCATGGGTTCTAGCCATTTCTTGGAATTGATGTCCGACATCACTTCCTTATAGGTAGCAGGTTCATTATCAATGGGCAAACCATCTCTTTCCAAAAGAAATTCATATCTTATTAGAGTTTGCCTCTCCCTACCAGACCTTCGGAGTACTTGTGTTTCTTGAGCATTAGTCTGAGCATCCAATGCCTCGACCAATGGCTCAGGTTTCGAGGGAATGTTAGGTTGTGGTTCTTGAACTTCTTCAAGTTCTATTTTAATCCCACTGAATCCTTCTAGTAGAAACTCTTTCTCTATAAAAGCAGTGTGTTTTGACACAAACATCTTTTGATCAGTAGGACTGTAAAAGTAATATCCAACAGTCTCTTTAGGATATCCCACAAACTAACATTTTTCTGATCTAGCTCCCAGCTTATCAGAAGGTACTTGCTTCACAAAAGCAGTACATCCCTAAATCTTTAGAAAAGATAAACATGGCTTCTTGCCATTCCATATTTCATATGGTACCTTATCTATCGACTTGCTTGGAACCCTATTTAGAAGGTAAGCTGCAATTTCTAAGGCATATCCCTAAAAGGATATCGGAAGGTCAGCCTTAGACATCATGGACAAACCATGTCCAACAAGGTTCGATTTCTCCTCTCGGACACTCCTTTATGCCGAGGAGTTCCAGATGGAGTCCATTGTGACAGAATTCCATTAACTGTCAAATGATCCAAGAAATCATGGGTTAAATATTCTCCTCTTCGATCCGATCTAAGAGCTAGAATATTTTTCCAAGTCTGTTTCTCTACTTCAGCTCTGAACTCTTTGAAGTTTTCAAAAGCTTCAGACTTGTATCTCATCAGATACACATAACCATATCTAGAATGATCATCGATAAAGGTTATGAAGTATGAGAAATTACCTCTAGCAGCTATGTTTAGTGGCCTACATACATCTGAATGTATTAAGCCCAATAAAACACCAGCTCTCTCACCCTTTCTAGTAAAGGGAGTCTTGGTCATCTTACCAAGGAGACAACATTCACAAGTCGCATATGATTCATAATCAAAGGGTTCCAAATAACCATGTTTATGCAATTTGGAAATCCTTGTCTCATTGATCTGACCAAGTCTACAGTGCCAGATGTAAGTCTTACTTGGATCATCCTTTCTTGCTTTCTTGACATTTATATTGAACACTGGCATCTCTGGATCCAAAACATATAAACCGTTATGTAATATTGCCGATCCATAATGAATGTCTTTAAGAATGATGGAGCAACTATTGCCCTTCATTCTTATCTCGAAACCATCATTAGTAGTGAGGTATGAAACCGAAATGATGTTTCTAGACAATACTGGAACAAAGTACCAATCTTTCAATTCCAATTTCATGCCAGACGGAAAAGATAAAGTACATGTTCCAACGGCCAATGCTGCAACTTTTGCACCATTGCCTACTCTAAGAACTACTTCATCTTTGCATAACTTTCTACTTCCTTTCAACACCGCTATGTCATTACATAGATATGAACCGCATCCTGAATCAATTATCCAGGAATTGGATTTAACAGTAGAAAGATTCAGTTCAATCACAAACACAGTCAACCCAGAAACTTCTATAAGTTCTTCTTGACTTGTCAAGTGAGCAACCTTCCTTTCATTGAGAACGTTTCTGAATCTCATGTACCAATCCAAACATTTTGGACTAATGGCATTCATAATGCCGTGCAGTACATTTAAAGTATTAGCCATTTTCAACAATCTAATATGAAAAAAGTATATATTAGTTATATTCATGCATTTATACCAATTCAAGATGAGGTATTAAATCTCTTATTGGTTCTCCCACTATTTTTTTGAGATAATAGCCCTCACTATTATTCGAAAATCTCATCAAGATATTTATAGTGGGCTGGGATCCCTTTCAACATGTTGCAACCTTGAGTCACTCAACAAATTACAACAAGCCTAGTTGGGTAGATAACATAGCTTATCAATTGCATCTCTATGCAACTCCTAGATCAGTTAGGTGACAACTCCTTGTCTAAGCACATCATATGCACTTCGCCTAACTTTGCCTCTAAAACTATGCGGTCAAGTTTGAAAGCATCCGGACAACATAGCATTAGTTGAGTAAGACCCAACTTCATAACTCAAACATATTCGTACAATAGTTTGACCTTGAGTGACTCAACAAGCCTCCTACTGGAAGAACTCTGGTTATCTTGTTATGATGATGGAAGGCAACTTTATCATGCGAAACATGTGACTCAATATTGTAAAGAGGGATTTCCTTTTTCTTTAAGTCTCATCATAATAAACATTTATATCATTTATAATATCGCATAAAATAAATCTATAACATGCTTTCTACTTGGATGATTATGGACTTTTCTAATCTAATTTCCTAGAGCCATCAAAGGAAATTAGTTGGTCAAATTCCTAGGTGATTACATTCATAGTCTTCAAAGCTTGCTTGTAATCTCCTTATCTTCATGGCGCCTTTCTTCATCTTCAAGTTACAAATATTATTCCTAACTAATCCTAATTTTACACTTTGATGTAACTAATTACATTTGTAATAAAGAAACCTCAAGTTATATTTGAGGGGAGTTAGGTGAGGAAAAATTTTTTACAACTCCAGAAAATGAGAGATAAGACAGGGCACGTAGTCCCTATTTATTTTAATAAAAACCATAAAATTAAATTCAACCATCCACAATCATATTGGGTCTAAGTCCATAATCATCCTATACATTCACAAACAATTTATGAACATATAAATCATGCTTTAATCTCTAATTACCATCATTGATTATATTGATCCATAATTTAATTCAAAGAAAATAATAAACATTTATTCTAATCTCATTAGAATAAATCCTAATCCAATTAGGATTATTTCCTTTAATTAAATTATTGTCCAATTAAATAATTTAATTGAATGTTCATGTAAATTCTTATTTTGGTGATTTAATTAATTTAATAATATTACCATAATTACTAATTTTAGTGTTGTATCTCAACTAGGATACTACAACATTAGTAACTTAATATTGCTAAAATTCATAAGCTGTGAGAATCTGATGTAGACACCTAATTTTGTCCGGACCCCTATATCAGGTACATTTTCTTTCTAAATTGATGTTTCTGAATGCTAAAAGGCTTTTCTCATCCTGCATGTGGTACTCTGAGGCTTAGTCTAAGAAAACAGACAGAAAAAGTTAAACTCAAAAAAAGTCAACCTAAAAAATGTCAACTACTAAAAAAGTCAACCCACTTTCAAAATCAAGATTTGAGGTTCAATTGAAAAATGGTGAAAGAATTTTGATAATCCGAGGTCTACATTGAAAGATATGGAGTTCGAAAGTTGGGTTACGAGATTCAGTAGAAAGGAAATCCTAATTCGGAAAATTTGTGGAAAAGTGCTTAAACGATCAAATTGGTCAGAATTGAAGGTCTCAAATGAAAGATAAGCACTGACTACGGGTAATGGAGAAGCCATTTGGAAGAAAAACTGATAGAAAAGTCAATTCGGAAGAAAATCGAGGATTAGGGTTTTTTTTGGGTGGATTTCGGTGAAATTTGGAAGAATTACAGAAATGGTCCGATTTGAAAGATCTAAAGCCCTTAATTGATGAGAAATGATTAAAAAGGATATCCCAAGGCTCAGTTTGAAGAAAATATGAAAATCGGACTTGTTTTGAGCAAAACTGGGTTTCAGAGGTAAAAGGGCAAAATTGGAAAATTTGGAAAAAATAGCAAATGAACTCCAAAAATTCTGAAAATTTTCAAATCTCATTTTTATATTATTTGGAAGAGATTGGCGAAAGAAAATCTTGATTCGGAGTTTGTTTGCAAAATGGCCAAATCTCGGGTCCCCTATGTAGTAATTCAAGTAGATAAATCCCGAAAAAATAGCAAACGAGTTCCAAAAATTCTGAAAATTTGCAAATATCATTTTAAAATTATTTGGAAGAGATTGGAGAAAGAAAATCTTGATTCCGAGTTGGTTTGCAAAATGGCCAAATCCCGGGTCCCCTATATAGTAATTCAAACAGATAAATCCCAAAAAAATAGCAAATGAGCTCCAAAAATTATGAAAACTTTCAGATCACATTTTTAAATTATTTGGAAAATATTGGTGAAGAAGAATCTGGTTTCGGAGCTCGTTTAAAAAATGGTAAAGTTCGGGTGCATAAAAGGGGTAATTTCGAAAATAAATTCGAAATAAATAGCAAATGGACTCGAATTTTTTTGAAAACTTACAGAATTCAATTTTTTACTATTTTGGAAGTATTTAAAAAAGAAAATTCGAATTTGGAGTCCGTTTGCTATTTATTTAAGTTCGGAGGGCAAAAAGGTTATTTCACCAAGAAAACCAAAAAGGGCAAAATTGTAAATGATGAAAATATGAAAGAAAAAGGAATTGCTGGAATTTTTTCTTCCCTTGGTCAGCCAACATAGAGGAGAAGAAGGAAGCTTGAACAATTTAATTCCCTAGTCACTATCAAGCAACATGCTACCACTAACACCTTGCAAATAGTCCCCCCTTCATCCAATGGCTTAGGTGCCTTGTAGGAAAGTTGAATGCACCATCCAATGGCCAAGTTTAAATGCCAAAATGAAATTTTTATTTGTCATAAAAGAACCCTCATCTAATGGCCAAGAATGGAAGAGAAAAGATGAGCACAATTCATCCAAGGGTGAGCATCCATTCGGTTGAGCAATGGAGTGCATGGGATTATCTCTTTTCATCCAATGGCTTAGGCCATCTACAAGGGCTGAGTACACATGTTAAGGGCTGGATTTAATCTACAAGATGTCATTTTTATGTTGGCCTCATCCAATGACCAAGAATGGAAGAGCACAACTCATCCAAGGGTAGGCACTCAAGAGGGGCAAGCAAGGGAGTAGATGGGATTGGTCCTCTTTTGCATCTAATGGCTAAGGTTACTAAAAGGGATGAGTACACATCTTAAGGGCTGCTATCAATTGGCAAGATGACATTTTTATGTTGTCATCAAAATATCTAAATCTAAAGGCCAAGATTGGAGGAGAAAAAGTGCAATTCCCATCCAAGGGCTAGAGGGCTATTGGGCCAAGGCTAAAGGGAGGGGGAGGATTTCATTTTTTTCAAAAGTTTTTTGGCTGGAAACAGTAGCTAATTTGGCAAAAGAAAAAAAGGTTTTTAAAGAAATAAAAAAAAAGGTTTTCAATAGAGAGCTTGAAGGTAGTCATCTCTACCAAGCTCTCGCCTAGCTTTCTTCTTCATTTCCATGGTGTTTTCTTGATTTTTCTATCATGTTCTCTTACTACATTTTTCATAGAAATAAAGTTTTTTAATGTTTACTTATGTTTTCATCTCTTCTTCTTCTTTAAAATGGTGGAAAACAATTCTTTTCTTATGGTTTCATGCTATGGCCGAATGTGTCTATTTTATTTGTCTTGGTCTTCTTTTCTTTTTTTTCTTCCTTGTATGTGGTTGTGAAAAATGATTTTTACAAGGTTTTTAGAATATTCTAAGGTTCTGATTTCTTACAATATATGAAGCAAAAAAGGTTGAAATGGCTACATGATCTTGGCTAGACCAAGTGACCATGGTTAGGAGAGAGGCTATGCCCATTTTTACCTACCATGAAGCTAACCTTATTTTCTGTTTTACATGGTTTATTTTCTGTTTTATTGAGATGTAAAGGCTTCATGATCTTGGCAAGACCAAGTGATTATGGTTTGGTGAGAGGCTATGCCCATTTGATACCAACCATGGAGCTTAACTTTCCTTGTTCTACTTACTAGTTTTGCTTGTTATTTGTTTTGCATGTCTATGTTAAATCTTTTACATATATGTTCTTTACATTATTTTCTATGCTATATTTACTTATATATTTCATTTCCATGCTTTACATTGCATCCTTTCATATTCGGCCATTGTTGTTCATATGCTCATGTTGTGCATTTTTTCCATGTATCATGTCTTACATGTTTGCATTTTCTTGGTTTTGTTTCATGACTATTCGGTAACTCCATTTTGTATGCCTTGCATGTGCATTTTCGTTTTGCTTCTTAACTTGTTTGCATCTCTATGCCCTAAACTTGTACATTTTGATTTTAGTATGCCATGTTCTTATGAAAATGCTATGATAAAAATGCCATCATATTGTTCCATGACCATTCGGCAATCCCATTTTTGTTTTCCTTGCATGTGCATTTTCCTTTTGTTTCTTAACTTGTTTGCATTTCTATACCATGAGCTTGTGCATTTTGATTCTAGTGTGTTATATGCTTATGAAAATGTCATGACATTATGCATCTTAATATGATTTGTCATGTACTTATGTCATTTACTAAATAGGATTGCATTAGAGTCTCATGTGATCATTTAGCCTCTTTATGCATCCCTTGCCTTGTCATGCATTTGCATTTTGTTTAGGCAACATGCTTTGCATTGTCATATCTTGAAATTGTGTATTAGTTGCTGTTTGTTCCAGCATTGACATTAGTTTCATGAGTCATTGTATGTTCATAGTATTGCTATGCATGTTCATTACATTTTAGGTCTAGGCCATATTGGTATTGCCATGCATATTGAGTCTTAAATCACATTGGTATTGTCATGCATTAATATGCTATTTAGGTCTTAGGTCATATTAGCATTTTCATGCATATTCATAACATATTAGGTCCAAGTCACATTTACATTATCAAGCATTGCATGCATATTGAGTTAGGATAGCATTTATTGCCATGCAAATTCCTGCTAGGCATTTAGGTTGCCATGAATTGTCATGCATTTCCTTTACCATTTAGGCCTTTAGACCATGCATTTCATATATTTCATTTGCTGTATGTTCATGCATTCCATGTCATTGCCGATTGATTTGTGACTTAGGCCAATCAATGACTCAAAGTCATGCTCTCTTGAGCATACTTGTGGAAAATTAAGGAATTGTCAAATTGATTGTTCTACCTTTGTGATATTTTTTACTTAGCCAATTTTTGTCCAAGGTTTTTAAATGTTTTAGCTACTGTCCTTAGGTCTTTAGGATGACCTCCAACAATTTCTACTTTGATTTTTGAATGAATTTATCAAAGGCAAAAAATGTGTTTTGACAAAACAGTTTTTTTCACCCAGTACTTGAACTTCTATGATTTTTCTAGGCAGTCATCTTTAATCAAAAAATTAAGCCAATTTTTTATCATTTAGTTTCACATGTTCTGAGTCTCTATTATTTGTTTTATATTTTTTTGAATTTTTAAAAATAGGCAAACAAATCGTGTGACAAAATCGGACAGTAGAGGCAGATTTGAAATCAAAAGAGGAATAATGGTTGAATTTGGCTAAGGCATTTAGATGGAGTTGGTTAGAAGCTTTAGCTACTTCTTAGGGTAGTTTCTAAGCCTTTTTAAACTTCAAAAATGATTTTATAAATCTCGGGTTAAGGATGGTTAAGTCCGGGATTTTAAACTTAGGAAATTAGAGCCATTTTAAAAGGGTTTGGTAAGCGTTTTAATTTTTATTCAAGTTTTTCTTCTAAATTGTTTTCAAACAATCACAAAGTTTTGTTGTTTTTAGAAAATCTAATTTGACATATTTTCATAAGGTAGCCGGATATCTTTTTAGATATACGGATTTCTTTATTTAGAGGAGAAAAATACATTTTCATGCATTGCATTTTCCATGTTCATGCATTTTATTTAAATGTGTGATTTTTGCTATGATATTTTCCATGATATTATTATTATTATTATTATTTTAATTCACATTTTATGATCTTATATTTGTTTGCCATATGATTTTGAATGTTTTATGATATCCTATGTTTTTTATTTAGTTATTTTTGTCATATTGTTTAGCATATACTATGTTCATGCATTATTATTTTTATTTTCATTTTCAGACATACTATATGTTACCATTATTTTAATTTCATGTCATTTCTTGTCATTTAGATCATATTCCATGTCATTTAGGTTATTTTTTTTATAACATGCCATGTCATTTAAAATATGCCATATCATTTAAAATTGCCATGTCATTTAAATCATTTTATCTCATTTAGAATATACCATGATACTTAGGATTTTTCATTTTACCTAGAATATAATATGTCATTTAAATTATGTCATATCATTTAGGTTGCATTATATTATCTAGACTTTGCCATGTCATTTTATTTATGTCATACATGTCCATGTTCATATTTTTAAATGTTTTGAAAAAGATAATGATTTTCAATAAAAAATAAAGATATTCCCGAGTTAAAATAATTCATGAGTTCTCTACCGGATTTGCTGGAGGGAATATCATCAATTATCATTAATAAAGGAATATCTTTCTTTCAAAAAAATGAGAATCATTCGAAAAGTTTTCCAAATGAATAATTTTTTTTATTTATATTTTACTGATTTTGTCGGGGAATGTAGGAAAATTTTGAATTAATAAATCCCGGATCATTTTCAATTAAAAATGGGATTATTTTTCTTAAAATTGGGAATTAACTTAAAATACTAAATTAAAAACCAACTTTTTACCGAGACTTGAGATAATACACGATTAATAAGGTACCGATTTATACGGGCGTTGTGGAGGTCCTAATCCTTCCCCGCACGTAACCGACTCCCGAACCCGTTTCTTTGATTTCTCTGGTTTATAACGCAGACTTGGAATTGGTTTTAAAAATGTTTTAATTAATTTTAAAATGTTTTATAAAATCGGTTTTAATAGGTGGCCGATCACACCTAGCTAAAAAAGATTGGTGGCGACTCCATGTCTTTTTAGGAGGCCGTTTTCATACCCTCGACCTTTTATTTCAATCTAGAGGAATTAAGTCATCTTTTCCTCTACTTTTGTTTCTCCTTCACTCGAAAGGGTCTCCGCGATCTGGATCACGTATCGACACCTTCGTTTTTCTAGAGGAATTAAGTCGACTTTTCCTCATTTTTTTTAATGTCACGCCTAACGAATAATAAAGTCTTGCAATGAGACTTGTGATTGTAATTTTTTTTAGGTTGCGACATCTGATAGAACAAAAAAAAAACCCTAGCAAGGGAGGCACAGCCCATGTTTAATATGAGTAGCTGCCCCTTCACCTCCTCAAGACTATCTATCTGCTTTTCATAGCTTCCAATTTTTCAATGCTAAATCAGTTTTATGATTTTTTTAGGCTTCCTAAGAACAATTCTAAGCAATTTTAAATACTAAAAATCATTAAAACATGCATTAAAAATCAGCCAAGAAAAATTTACAAATTTTTCTCACTAAAATCACCAAATTTGTGCAAAGCAGGCAAAACAGTTTTGAATAGCTGCCAAACTTTTGCCAGTTCTATTAATCAGTTTAAAATAATTTTAAACCAATTAATCAACAAGAATTCACCATGATTAATTGCTGCCTTCACCGAAACACTACAAGTGCAAATTCTCACAAATTCGGTTAGTGACAATCAGATCAAAATAACTCAAAGAACAAAACAATTTTGTTAAAGGTAGCAATCAAAGCATAGATCGTATAGGAATAACATAAGAGAGGCTCTGATACCACTATTGGGATTCGGCTCATGCTCAAACAGAGATAATGTGTAATTTAATCAACAGTTAAACATACAACGTAGTAGAATTAAATAAAAACAAAGAGACACCGAATCCCTCCATGGTTCTGGCTATGAATTCAAAACGATCAGGCTATCAAGAACAGATAACAATCAAAATCTCATACCTCTGTAATGGAGATTGTCTAAACCACATCACAGATTCTTGATGTTCTTGCTCTTGTACATAATGCTCACTTGTCAAAGATCAAAGTCGTCCAATTGTCCGACCTCTAACAGTAATCCACATAGGTGATCTGAAAGCCTTTACAATGTTGAGATTATGTTTTGCCAAGACGATGATAGTGGTCTAGGTTGTGAGAAACCTTCCTCCTCTACCTTAATTATCCTAAAGAAACAAGAAGAATCGAATTCTCCTTAATCTCAAGGTGTTCAGCCGAATCTCTCTTCTTAGGGAGAGAGGCGCTGATTTTAGGTAAGCATTTACATAGGGAGGCGGCAACAACATAAGAGGTGTATATATATTACTAGGTTTAGTGTATGCCAACTTTTGGACTTATTGCACTAAAGCCCTTATACATATATTATTAAATATTCACATTAAGCCCACAACACTTATTGAATATTTAATCTAACCCAATCTCATTTTAATTTCATTAATCACCTTTTGTGTTTGACCCATTAGGCCCTTAACATGTTGGAAATAAATATAATAAATTCAATTAAGAATTTCTTCTTTATATTTATAGATCATGAGCGGCATCTAGCAACGCATCATGACCACCCAAATGGCAAGAGAGTCATCAAGCTTCGACTAGCCTTTCGTGTACAATATGTCTGTGTAATTCGATCCCTTCATCAAATATCTCGGGATAGGAAAGAGCATGGTTCAGTGTCTATATTAGATCTGCAGCTTTATATTAACTCCTTAAGTATTGCCTTGGCCAAGGACTTTATAAGTTAATATAAGCCAGATACATCTGAGATATGTCCCCTTAATGACTTGGGGTGATGAATCCTCTCTAGACCACTCATTCATCTTCGTATGCTTCATGTCATACCCAATAACACCCTACTTTAAGCATCCTTGTGATTGGGACCCGTTCGTGATGAAATATAAGTATGACAGTTTACATACAAGATGTCCTGGTGTCACAAGTCAAAGGATTATTTACACTATTGACACATGAGAGTATTTACCATAGACACTTGAGTGAAATACCAAATGGAACTCTCATAGCGGGTCATGTTCAGTGAACTTGTTCAACTAACAAGCACCCATATGTTATCCCCAAGTATCTCTATACTTTCAAGCTATGAGATCAGTTGCATGCATCAAGTGCATGAAGGCTTAACATATGCCAGTCTTTGAGCATTGTCAATGCCCTGTCTTGACAAAACAATGACCAAGAACAGTTTAGAAACACGGCATTGATGCATATGGATCCTCATAATTGTAACACCTTACAATTCCTTTGCAGTACCATTGTGTCTCATGGGCTTTATCTTCACAAGTCATTTATAACAATTATAACAATACTTATGGATAAAGAAATACCTCAATTATAATTAATAAACTATAATGTGCAATACATGAATATATATAAATAGTGTTTTACAAGCCCAACTAGATTGGCTTGTAGGGCTAACACCTACAGCATTTGCATCATTCCATGAAGTAGTTGCGTCAATATTGAACTTTGCATTTGCATCATTCAGAAGCATTTGCATAATGTCGATCTCTGCATCTGCATCAAGAAGCATTTGCATTAGTCCAAGACATTGGCATTTTCACCATGAATCATTTGCATCTTATTCAATATCTGCATTTGCATCAATAAGCATTTGCATCAATCTAAGACATTTGCATTTGCACCATGAAGCATGTGCATCTTATTAAAGACATCTATATTTGCATCAAGAAGCGTTTGCATCAATCCAAGACATTTGCATTTGCACCATGAAGCATTTGCATCTTATTCAATATCTGCATCTGCACCAAGAAGCATTTGCATCAGTCCAAGACATTTGCATTTGCACCATGAGGCATTTGCATCTTATTCAATATCTGTATCTGCACCCAGAAGCATTTGCATCAATCCAAGCCATTTGCATTTGCATCAAGAAGCATGTGCATCTTGTAAAGACATTTGTATTTGTATCTGTATCATGAAGCATTTGCATCCTCTCTCAAAGATTTCGGGTATAATTCTCAACACGTTTTCAAGAACCAATATCAATATTTTTAAAAATGAACAAGTCTTTGATGGTGATAGCCGAAGCCTCTGGTGGAGATATCCAAAGTTTTACAATTTTAAAAATGAACAAGTTTTTGTTGGTGATAGCCGAAGCCTTTGGTGGAGATATCCAGGGTTTTATAGTTTTATAATGAGCAAGTCTTTGGTGGTGATAGCCGAAGCCTCTGGTGGAGATATCTAGAGTTTTACAGATTTAAAAATGAACAAGTTTTTGGTGGTGATAGCCGAAGCTTCTGGAGGAGATACCCAGAATTTTATTAAAAGAAAGAAACCAAGCTTTGATAGTGATAGTCGAAGCTTCTGGAGGAGATACCCAGAATTTTAAAAAAATTTCGCACCAGGATAAGATAATGCCCCGAGACCACCGTCAAGGTATTTTGTTTTAAAATCGAACATGTTTTGTTTCTCAAATGAGTCAAACCCCGAGACTATCGTCGAGGAATTTTGGTTTTAAATCAAACTCGTTCTGCTTCTCAAATGAGTCGATCCCCGAGATCACCATCGAGGTATTTTCTTTTGTTTAAATTGAACTTGTCGAGCCCCAAGACCACCGTCGAGGTATTTTGTTTTAAAATCGAACTCGTTCTGTTTCTCAAATGAGTCAAACCCCGAGACCACCGTCGAGGTATTTTCCTTTTCAAATCGAACTTTTTTTTCTAAATGAGTCAAACCCAAGATTGACGTTAAGGCATTCCTTTTGTTTTTAAATCGAACTTGTTCAGCTTCTCAAATAAGTCGAGCCCCGAGACCACAGTCGAGGCATTTTCTGTTTAAACCTAACACAGCTGACACCAAGACAAGATAAGGCCCCGAGACCACCGCCGATGTATTTTCTTCTCTTGCAAATCGAACTCGTTTCCTTAAGTCGGGTCGAGCCTTGATTAGTCAAGGAACTCAATTTAAGGACAAAATCTTCTATTTACAGCTTTTTTCGAAGGAAAAAAATGAAGAAATAAATGGAAATGAACAATAAAGCAAACTCTCTTTCTTTTTCTTTACATGTGATTTCACTAACCAGACATAATTGTTGTCTATTTATCTTTGCCTAATTCCTGATTCTCAGCAATAGCCAAAGAGGGGCGGGCAGCTGTAGACACCTAATTTTTTCTGGGCCCACCCTAAACCATGTAAATTCTTCCTTGTACTTTTTAGAATGTAGAAAATCTCTTCTCATCTTGCAGATGGTCCTCCAAGACTTGTGATTCGGAGTTCAGCATGAAAAGTCAATCCGAAAAAATCAACTTCTAAAAGTCAACCTTAAAAAGTCAACCACTAAAAAAGTCAACCCTTAGTCAAAATCAAGATTTAAAGTTGAATTGAACAATGGTGAAAGAATTTTGACAATCCGAGATCTACAACGAAAGATATGGAGTTTGGAAGATGGGTTGCGAAAATTCAGTGTAGGGGAAAACCTAATTAGACAAACTTGAGAAAAATGCAAAGATGACCCAATTCGGTGAAATTGAAGCCCCCAGTTGATAAAGGATGAATAAAGAAAAATAGCCCAAGGCCCAGTTTGAAATGGATCCCAAGGAAGAGCTAATTAGAGGAAAAACAGAAAAACAAGAAAATTTTCGAGTTTGAAAAAAGGAAAACTAAATCGGAGAGAAATTCAGATGTAAAAATTGGGCATTTTCGGACCAACTCAAGTTCAATATAGGACAAAGGAAGTGGAAAAAGAAAATCCAAAAATCGGACCCGTTATGAGTAAAACCGAGGTTTCGAAGGTTGAAGGGCATTCTCGAAAAATTCCAGAAGATAATTCAGGGAAAAATAACAAATGAGCTCGAAAAATTATGAAATCGTCTAGATCTGAGTTTCATAATTTTTGGAAGAGATTGGTGAAGAAAAATCCGGAATTAGAGCTTATTTGAAAAATGGCAAAGTTCGGTTGCACTAAGCCGAAATTCCAGAAGATAATTCCGGGAAAAATAGCAAACGAGTTTGGAAAATTATGAAAACTTCTAGGTCTGAGTTTTATAATTTTTGGAAGAGATTGGTTAAGAAAAATATGGAATCGGAGTTCATTTGAAAAATGGTAAAGTTCGGGTGCACTAAGCCGAAATTCCAGAAGATAATTTCGGTAAAAATAGAAAACGAGCTCCAAAAATTATGAAAACTTCTAGATCTAAGTTTCATATTTTTTTGGAAGAGATTGGTGAAGAAAAATCCAGAATCGGAGCTCATTTGAAAAATAGCAAAGTTCGGGTGCACTAAGCCGAAATTCCAGAAGATAATTCCAGGAAAAATAGCAAACGAGCTCCAAAAATTCTGAAAACTTCCCGATCCTAATTTTATATTTTTTGGAAGAGATTGGTGAAGAAAAATCCGGAATCGGAGTTTAAATGAAAAAGGTGAATTTTGGGTGCCCTAACCCGAAAAATCCAAGAGAAAATTCTGGGAAAAATAGGAAACGAGCTCGAAATTTTTTGAAAATCTCCAGATCTCAATATTATATATTTTTTTGGATGGATTGGAGAAAGGAAAAATGGATATGGGGTCCGTTTGCAATAAAATCAAATTTGGGGGCCAAAATACAATTTTACCGAAGAAACCGAGAAAAAGCCAATTTGCAATTAAAAAAATATGAAAGATGAAGGAATTGCTGGGATATTCCAGGCCCTTGGCTGGTCAGCTCATGAATGAAGGGTGAGATTTGATTAAATTCATCCAATGGTCACTATCAAATTGCGAGATGCCATTTTTAATGTCATGAAAATATCTTGTCCATCAAATGGCCTAGGTGCTTAGTAGAAAGATGAGTACATCCTTCAATGGCCAAGATCAAATTGCAAGATAGCATTTTTATTGTCATGAAAATATCTTGATCTAATGGCTTAGTTTGATGGAGAAAAGAGGAGGACATTTGGATCCAAAGGCTTAGAGGGGATAAAGAAAAAAAGAGCACACACTCTAATCTTCCTAAGGAGGCCGGCCATTGAAGAAAGAAAGGAGGTCAGATTTTTCAAGGTAGTAGCAAGAAAAAAGAGAAAAGGGAAAGGAAAAAAAGAAAAGAGAAGAAAAAATAAGGCATTTTCTTACTACTTGTTGATACGTGATCCTTGTCGCGGGGACCCGTTCGAGTGAGGGGGAAACAGAAGCAGAGGAAAAGATGGCTTAATTCCTCTAAATTGAAATAAAAGGTTGAAGGTATGAAAACAGCCTCGTAAATAGACATGGAGTCGCCACCAATCTTTTTTAGCTAGGTGTGATCGGTCACCTATTAAAACTGGTTTTATAAAACATTTTAAAATTAATTAAAACATTTTTAAAACCAATTTCAAGTCTGCGTTATAAATTAGAGAAAATCGAAGAATCGGGTTCGGGATTCGGTTACGTGCGGGGAAGGATTAGCACCCCCACAACGCCCGTATAAAACGGCACCTTATTAATCATGTGTTATCTCAAGTCTCGGTAAAAAGGTCAGTTTTAATTTAATATTTCAAGTTAATTCCCACTTTAAAGAAAAATAAATTCATTTTTAATTGAAAATGATCTGGAATTTATTAATTCAAAAATTTTCTATTCCCCAACAAAATCGGCAAACTATAGAAATTTTTATTTATTTGGAAAACTTTCCGAATCATTCTCGTTTTTTGAAAGAAAGATATTCCTTTATTAATGATAATTGATGATATCCCCTCCAGCAAACCCGATAGAGAACTCATGAATTATTTTAACTCGGGAATATCTTTATTTTTATTGAAAATCATTATCTTTTTCAAAACATTTAAAAAATATGAACATGAACATGTATGACATAAATAAAATGACATAGCAAAGTCTAGATAAAATAATGCAACCTAAATGATATGACATAATTTAAATGGCATAGTATATTCTAGACGAAATGAAAAATCCTAAGTATCATGGTATATTCTAAATGAGATAATATAATTTAAATGACATGGCAATTTTAAATGATATGGCATATTTTAAATGACATGGCATATTCTAAATAATATAACCTAATTGACATGGAATATGATCTAAGTGACATGAAATGACATGAAACATAAAATAATGCTATCATAAAATATGCATGAAAATAAAATAAAAATGCATGAACATAGTATATGCTAAATAATGTGACAAAAATAAATGACTACATAAAAATATAGGATAGCATGAAATATTCAAAATCATATGGCAAACAATATAACATCATAAAATGTAAATCAAAGTAATAATAATACCATGGAAAATATATAACAAAAATCACATATTAAATAAAATGCATGAACATGGAAAATGCAATGCATGAAAATGTATTTTTTTCCTCTAAATAAGAAATCCGTATATCTAAAAAGATATCCGGCTACCTTAGGAAAATATGTCAAATTATATTTTCTAAAAAAAACAAAACTTTGTGATTGTTTGAAAACAATTTTGAGAAAAAACTTGAATAAAGATTAAAACCCCTACCAAACCCTTTTAAAATAGCTCTAATTTCCTAAGTTTAAAATCCCGGACTTGACCACCCTTAACCCAAGATTTATAAAATCATTTTTAAAGTTTAAAAAGGCTTAGAAACTACCCTAAGACAGTAGCGAAAGCTTCTAACCAGCCCCCTCTAAATGCCTTAGCCAAATTCAACCATTATTTCTCTTTTGATTTCAAATCTGCCTCTCCTGTCCGGTTTTGACACATGATTTTTTAAAATATTTTTAAATATTCAAAAAAATCTAAAAGCAATACTGGAGACTCAAAACATGTAAAAACACATGATAAAAAATTTGCTTAATTTTTTGATTAAAGATGACTGCTCAGAAAAATCGGAGAAGTTCGAGTACTGGGTGAAAAAAACTGTTTTATCAAAACACATTTTTTTGGCTCTGATAAGGTCATTTAAAATCAAAGTAAAATTGTTGGAGATCATCCTAAATACCTAAGAACAGTAGCTAAAACATTTAAAAACCTTGGACAAAAATTGGCTAAGTAAAAAAAAAGCACAAAGGTAGAATAATCAATTTGACAACTCTTTAATTTTCCACAAGTATGCTCAAGAGAGCATGACTTTGAGACATTAATTGGCCTAAGTCACAAATCAAGTGACAATGCCATGGAATGCATGAACATACAGCAAATAAAATGTATGAAATGAATGGTCTAAAGCATAAATGGTAAAGGAAATGCATGACAATTCAAAATAATCTAAATGCCTAGCATGAGTTTGCATGGCAATAAATGCTATCCTAACTTAATATGCATGCAATGCTTGATAATGCAAATATGACTTGGACCTAATATGTTATGAATATGCATGAAAATGCTAATGTAACCTAAGACCAAAGTATCATAGCAATGCATGGCAATACCAATATGATTTAAGACCCAATATGCATGGCAATACCAATATGGCCTAGACCTAAAATGTAATGAAAATGCATAGCAATACTATGAACATACAATGATAAATGAACCTAATGCTAATGCTGGAATAAATAGCAACTAATACACAATTTCAAGATATGATTATGCAAAGCATGTTACCTAAACAAAATGAAAATACATGACAAGGCAAGGAATGCATGAAGAGACCGAATGGTCACATGGTAATCTAGTGCAATCCTATCTAGTAAATGACACAAATACAAGACAAATCATATCAAGATGCATAATGTCATGAAATTTTCACAAGCATATGACATACTAAAATCAAAAAGCACAAGCTCATGGCATGGAGATGCAAACAATTCAAGAAGCAAGATGAAAATGCACTAAATATCAAGATATGCTAACTCATTGCATGGAGATGCAAACAAGCCAAGAAGCAAGATGAAAATGCACATGTAAGGCATAGCAACATGGAGTAGCCGAATGGCCGTATGACAAAATATAAAAATGCAAACATGTTTATAATAGAAGACATGATATATGAAAAAAATGCACAATATGACTCAAATGAACACAAAGGCTGAATCTTCAAGGAAAAAATGTCAAGCATGGAAATGAAATATAGAAACAAATATAGCATAGAAAATAATAAAAAGAACATATATAAAATTAAACATAGACATGCAAAGCAAATAATAAGCAAAACTAGTAAATAAAACAAGGAAAGTTAAGCTCCATGGTTGGTATAAAATGGGCATAGACTCTCACCTAACCATAATCACTTGGTCTTTCCAAGATCATGAAGTTTTTCCATTTCAAAAATCAAAAAATAAACCATGCTAAATAGCAAAATTAAGGTAAGCTTCATGGTAGGTAAAAATGGGCTTAGCCTCTCCCCTAACCATGGTCACTTGGTCTTGCCAAGATCATGTAGCCATTTCAAACTTTTTTGCTTCATCTTTTTATAAAAAATCAGAATATAAAATACTCTAAACAAACCTTCTAAAATCATTTTTCTCACAACAACATGCAAGGAGGAAAAAAAGAAAAAACCAAGGTAAGTAAACATGCCACTGATAACTCGTATAATTATATAGTTTTTAGTTATGTTTTATTATTGTTTTGTGTCAAATACGAGTTATTATTGTTTAGTCTAATTGTGTTTATGATCTTTTATATTTTTATGTAATTTGGTGTTTTTCACAAGTTTCTTTGAGTGATTTCAGATTACTAGTATTAAGGGCAAATCCAGTTCAGTTCCAGTTCCGACACCTTTTGCCATATTAGCTATATCTTGAGTTTCACTGAAGCACTAAGGCTGAACTTTGTATCCCTGCAAAGCTAAGAGGCATATATATCTTTTTCATGTTTTACACTTCTTGAAACGGAGTCGTTTTCCCTAGCGAAATCGACCATCAAGTTGGCTGATGTGCAATGACGTCTGTTCTGCACCGTTTTGGTATTTTGACCATATCTTCCGATCCACGTGCGCAAATGATCTGATTCCAACGGCTATGGATCCGTAACTGATAGGGGTATATTTTTCTAGAAGATCATTTTATCAGATCGAGCCTCCAACATTGACAAAATCGACCATCAAGCTGGCTGATCAGAATTGTCATACAATATGACGAAAATTGTTAGAAAAATGCACCCACCTATTATACCTACCTTTGAAATTTGTAAAGCTTGTCTCTTGTCATTTAGCCCTCCAAAATGTGTATAAATAGAGGGCCTTGGATGAGTATTGGGATACATTATACATTGGTAGGATATTAGCCTTTGTAGTAAAATTCTCTAAGTTTTCTTCTTCTTTCCTTTCTCTAGTTTTCTTTTTTTATTTACTTATGCTTCTTACATTTCTTTTCATTTTATTCATATCTAGTATGTGTTGCTAATCATATTGTTGAGGTGATGAGGTGAAGCTCTTGGTAAATGCTAAGGTTAGTCTCTTAAACATGAGCTAAAATGAATCATCATTTATAAACACTAGTATAGATAATATTTTCTTTTGGTTTAAAATCATACTTGCAAAGTAGAGATCTTGATTCATTATTGACAATGAAAATGGCACAGTAAATGCTTGGTTTCATAACCTTGATTTGTTGTAGACATATAC
Source organism: Fremontodendron californicum (assembly GCA_030761205.1). Classification (NCBI taxonomy): domain Eukaryota; kingdom Viridiplantae; phylum Streptophyta; class Magnoliopsida; order Malvales; family Malvaceae; genus Fremontodendron; species Fremontodendron californicum. The sequence continues at coordinate 23,673,866 of JAULJL010000008.1, forward strand.
CTTGGCATAAGGAATGCTTGGACTCTTTTTGTGAGTTTTGAGGACACCAAATGAACATAATATCATATGCTATGGACGTTGGACAATTTGGACTGAATTGCTAAACCTTCCGGTTGGAACCTCCCTTATGTGTGGATTTCAATTGTGTAATAAAACAAGATTAATCTTAGCATAACACCAAGAGTGGATTCTCTAACCTCAACATCTTTTCTTATTGTTTTTTTTTATATCTTGTTTAATTGCTTTTATGTTATTTTGTTTATTTTGTTCTCTAATATCTTGTTTACTTTCTTTGTTATTGATTCCCTAATATCTTGTTTATTTTCTTTTTCTTATATATTTATAAACTTATACTTACTAATACGCTTCCCTGTGGTTCGACCTCGGACACCCGAGAATTTATTACTTGAACATAACCTGCACTTGGGTTTACAACTCTTAATTGAGTTACCATCAAGTTTTTGGCGCCGTTGCCGGGGAAGCAATACTAAGTATATAAGTTTATAAGTATATTTATTTTTATTGGCTGGTTATACCGCCTATATTTATTTTTATTGGCTGGTTATACCGCCTAATTTTCTATATATTTATATTTATATTGTATATTAACTTTGTTTTATTTTTATTGGCTGGTTATACCGCCTAATTTTGTATATTAACTTTGTTTTATGCTTGTTTGGCGACGTGATTTTAGATCTCGTCGTTTAGTTAGATTTTATTGTGAAACTTTTTCAGGTAATCTTTCTAATACAACTCCTACCATGGCTGACAATGAAAGTGTTCATGCTGAAGATGAGAACAGACAAGTACGCACCATGCGTGACTACTTGCAACCAACTCGAAGCTCATCACCCTCTTGTTTTATTTTTCCTCTCAATGCAAACAACTTTCGTTTTAAACCAGGTATGATAGCTTTGCTTCCAAATTTCCATGGGTTAGAATCGGAAAGTGCTTACTCGTTTCTAAAAGACTTCGAAGATGTATGTGTCACCTTTAATGACCAACAATGTACAAATGAAATTGTCAAGCTAAAATTATTTCCTTTTTCTTTAAAAGATAAAGCAAAAATTTGGCTTCATAATTTAAAACCAAGGTCAATTGGCACATGGCAAGAATTACAAACTGAGTTTCTAAAGAAATTTTTCCCAGCACATAAAACTACTGCTTTGAAAAGACAGATTCAAAATTTCAATCAAAATCAAAATGAAGCATTTTTTCAGTGCTGGGAGCGTTTTAAAGATTTGTTAAGTTCTTGTCCACATCATGGTTTTGAAAAATGGCGTCTTATTAGTTTCTTTTATGAAAGTTTAACTCCCGAAACTAAACAATTTGTTGAAACAATGTGTAACGGTGAGTTTCTAGAAAAAGAACCTGAAGAAGCCTTTGACTACTTAGACCATTTGGCAGATAACTCTCAAGCCTGGCACACAGATAATTCCTCTGAAAGTTCCAATAGATCTAATGTTGTTTCTAACAGAGGAAAATATCATTTTAGTCAAGAAGATGAGATAAAAGCTAAAGTAGCTAATTTGGCTAGAAAGATTGAAGCCATGGAACTTAGAGAAGTAAAAGAAGTCAAAACGGTTAAAAATGAAGAAAGTTGTGGAATTTGTGAAATCATGGGACACCCCACTTCTGAATGTCCAAACATTCCCATTCTTAAAGAAGCGTTGCATGATCAAGTAAATTCCATAAACACATTTAAAAAACCTTTTCCTTCTCCTTACTCTGAAACGTATAACCCTGAATGGAGAAATCATCCCAACTTCAGTTGGCGGAATAATAATCATGTTCAGGTACCACAATCTCAAAAGCCGGGCAACACTTTTTCCTATCAACCTTCACGTGTACAAACCTTGGAAGAGACATTGCAAGCATTCATGCAAACACAAGCAAATGTGAATAGCCGGACTTCACAGGACATCAATGAGATCAAAAACACCTTGTCCACATTGACAGCTTCATTACGCACTCAAGAAAAAGGTAAGTTTCCTGCTCAACCTCAGCCTAACCCTTCTACTCAATGTCTTGTTTCTTGCTCCAATGAAACTCAACAGGAAAATGCCAGTTCTATCACAACTCTTCGAAGTGGAAAGGCAATTGACAAAAAGATTCCATCAAAAGACCAAGATCCTCTTTCCCCTCCGAAAAGTAATGGTAAGGATGATGGTAAGTCTGAACTTCTTGAAAATTTGGACAAAGAAAAAGGTATGCATCCTGCTCCTTTTCCTCAAAGGTTGCAAACAATAAAGAATTTGAATCAAAATGCAGAAATTTATGAACTTTTCAAACAAGTTAAGATTAACATTCCTTTATTGGATGCAATCAAACAAGTTCCATCTTATGCTAAATTTTTGAAGGACATGTGCACAGTTAAAAGGAAACATAATGTACAAAAGAAAGCATTTTTGACGGAAAGTGTGAGCTCAATCATTCAGCACCTTACTCCACCAAAATTCAAAGATCCTGGATGTCCAACAATCTCATGCATCATTGGAAACACTAGAATAAAACGTGCATTGCTTGATCTTGGTGCTAGTGTTAATCTTTTGCCTTTTTCTGTTTATCAACAGTTAGGTTTAGGTGAACTCAAGGAAACACCTGTTACACTTCAACTAGCTGATCGTTCTGTAAAAATTCCTCGAGGGATAGTTGAAGATGTTTTGGTTCAAATTGATAATTTTTACTTCCCTGTTGATTTTATTGTTTTGGACACACATCCTGTTTCAAATCCAAATGTTCAAATTCCTGTTATATTAGGCCGTCCATTTCTTGCAACTTCTAATGCTCTGATAAATTGCAGGAATGGTATGTTGAACATTTCTTTTGGAAATATGACTTTAGAATTAAATGTGTTCAACACTTGCAAGCAACCTGGTGATGATTCAGAAGTACATGAAGTGGATTTCATTGAAGAACTTGTTCATGAACATCTCACCACTACCACATTCCATGATCCTTTAGAAGCTTATTTAATTGAATGTGAGTTTGATAATGCTTCAGAAATTTCACACACTGATTCTTTGTTAAATTCTTTTCAGGTTAAGCATTGTTGGAAACGAAAGTTTGAGGAACTTCCATCACTCACAAATGTCACTGTACCATCAACTATTGAACCACCCAAGCTGGATTTAAAATCATTGCCATCTGAGCTAAAATATTCCTTTTTGGGTGAGAATGAAACTTTTCCAGTCATAAATGAACTTGAGGAACTCAGAAATGATGCATATGAGAATTCTAAAATTCATAAAGAAAGAACTAAAGCCTTTCATGACAAGTTAATTTCAAGAAAAATATTTAATGTTGGGCAAAAAGTTCTACTTTATAATTCTAGACTTCACATATTTCCTGGTAAGTTGAGATCAAGATGGACTGGCCCATTTGTGGTTAAGCATGTGTATCATTATGGAGCAGTTGACATTGAGAATCCTCAAAATGGTAACGTATTCAAGGTAAATGGACAAAGACTCAAACTCTTTTTTGAAAATCATGTTACTCAAGAAGAGGTTGTTTTTCTTTCTGATCCTTGTTTTGAAAATAACTAGATGTAAATATAATTTTTTTTTTTACCCCGGTTAAATGGCGGATAACGGTACTCCGTGATTATTTAAGTCGGTTCCATCAGCTACCCACAAAACTGATATTGTATATAAATTTCTCTTTCATTTTATTTTATTTCATTTTTTTTCAGGATGGATGATATTCTCAAAAGATTGCAGAAACGATTTCCTCCTTTTCCTCGGAATATTTTACTGAAGCTTTACCAAGTTCGATTAGAAAGATTAAGAATGCTTATGAACAAAGGGATTCCTGAAGACATACGTTGGATAATTGAAGCCAAGGTACGTGAAGATGAATATCTTCCTGTTTTGCATTTACCAGGTACAGGTAGAAGCACTTATGCAAAGAAGCGACGAGCAAAGCGCATGAGTTCAAATTGCCACAAGTGTGCACGATGGACGTGTAACGGTAAATGTCGTTCTATTGGGATTCCGTCCTCTAATCGAGATGATAAAATTGAATTCATTAAGGATGGACTGAGTAAGGAGAATTTGGGTAATATCCAACTTTCTCTTGAGACGCATCCTAGTGGAGACGTACAAAGAGAAATTCTTGATTTATGGCCGCAATTCCAAAGGGAATGGCAACATCTTGGGAATCTGATGATAAAAGACCCTGTTTGCCAGCTTGTAAGAAAACTGGATGGGAAGCATATCCTCGACTCATAGAAGGCGTTTAAGCCGTTTCTGGACGTAAAACCAGAGGAAGATGCCAAATACACTTTCGGCGACATTATTACTTTTGACTTTTACGGTTGATTTTTCTTCTCTTTTTGATTTTCTTCCTGAAATCACGCAAAAATCTTTTGTTAGGTTAACATTTTCTTCTGACAGGTCAAATACACTTTCGGCGACATTATTACTCTTGTCTGATTCACTACTCAGTCCTCTATATATTACACCATGTACTCATTCTCTTTCAGGCACTCGAAAAAGAAAAAAAAAATGGAAAGCACTTCGTCCCAGCGCATTAAAAAAATTTGTGTCTTTGGAGGTGCTTATCCAGGGAAAAATAACATATTCGCTGATGAAGCCATAAGAGTTGGAGTAATACTTGCCCAACAAAAGATCCACTTGATTTATGGAGGCGGTAGTACGGGTTTAATGGGAGCAGTCGCTACAGCAGCACACGCCGGAGGAAGTCCAGTTCTAGGAATCGTGCCAAAACTATTCACAGATTTTTGTGGACCTACCGTGGGTAAGGAAATACAAGTCTGGAGTATCCCTGAACGGATAACAATCATGTACCATTCTGCCGATGCATTCATTGCCTTACCAGGAGGTCTGGGTACATTGGAAGAAATAGCTTGCGTGGCTTCTTGGTCATCTTTGGTCACAAATAAGAAACCCATTGGTTTGCTTAATATTAATGGTTATTTTAGTAATTTACTTTCATATTTAGATAATGCTGTGGATAATGGATTCATGTTTTCAGAGGCAAGGAGAACCATAATTTCTGCTACAACCATTGAAGATTTACTCAAAAAGCTACAAGCTTATGAGTGTTTATCTGCTACGGTTGTTTCGCAAACGCTCGGAAAAAGAAAAAGAGATATGGACGAGCAAGGAGTGGATTGCACTTTGTCTTTGTGACATTATCTAACATTTTGCTTGTTGTGTCTCAGTTATAATAAGTGGTTAGCAACCTCTGCAGGTAATATCTCCTAAATTCTACCTTTAAAATTTGACATTGGGGACAATGTCATATTTTAGTAGGGGGTAAGGGACATATTTTGCTAAAAAAAAAAAAATTTGTTGTGTTTTAAGACATTTAGAAGTATTCATTCTGAACAAGGTCTGAGTAAGGGAGACTTGAGACATACCTTGTCAGTTTGATTTAATCTTCTTCTTCAAAAAAACAAAAAAAAAAAAAACAAAAAAAACAAAAAAAAACAAAAAAAAAAAAAACAAAAAAACAAAAACAAAAAAAAAAGCATGTTTAGACTTAGTGTGTTTTTTTTTTTTAGTTACTTTCAATACAATGATGAGATATGAATTGCATAAGTCTAAAACAGATTTATTAGTGAGAAGATTTTCATGAGAATTGAGCTTGATGTCAACCTTTTTATGAGCCAATGTTAATATGATATGTTGATTGAGAAAGAAGCATGTTTAGACTTAATCTGACTTGTATAATCATCTTTGTGAGTTTTTGAGCCTATAATGATTGATGCATTATACAAATCAATCTAATTTCTTTCTTGAGTGCTCTTATGATTACATGATTCTCTAGAACTTGCTTTAAACCGTTTGAGACTATATTGATACATGTGACAACATGAATATGATAGAGGCATTAGGATTATAACCAGAGCCAAACAGCCATCCATTATTAATGTTCTACGAGAACATCCCCACTAGTGAGCCAATTTGAGCCTACATTAAATGTGATGTTTTATTGGTAACCACAACTTACACCTAGCCTAAATATACTTATATCCTTACCCTTGTTCTAAAGATGAATTTTATATTTTGAGACATATTGCAAAAAAACAAGGGATATTTTTATTTGAAAATTTGGGTTAGAAACAAAAGATAAGTGTGGGGGAAGAAAAGAAAAGAAAAAGTCAAGAGAAAAAGAAAGGGATCATTGTCAAATACATTCCCATATTAAAAAAAAAAAAAAAAAAAAAAAAATCTTCTCTTGAACTTCTAGAAAAAGATGTTACAAAGTTGGTTAGAATGATGCAAAGGCTCAACATGAATATTTAGCCTATGTTATTATGTGCTTTATAAGAGTTTTGAGAAGTTTTATTTGTATGATCTTATTATGTCTCTAAACTCTATGAACTCTTTGGAACCTTTGTGATATCTTTATCCTTTTGTTCTTTAACCACATTATAACCCTTTGGCCGCATTACAACCTTGAATAAAGACCTCTTGATTTATGAAGTTGTATGATCTAAATAGTGGAGAATAGGTGGACAAGCAAGCATATGGTAGAAGTGTTTTCATGAGATTGATTGAGTGTAAACACTTTACCACTACTTTAAAGAGTGAAAATCAAGAGAGTATCCCATGTGAGAAGTTGAGATTAAGTTTGAATATACACTATTTTGATTGAAATATGTTATGTTATTATTGGCTTAACTCAAACTATTTACATTCAAGCAAGATTTTTTGTGAATTTCTTTAAGCTATTGATTAGTTTTTAAGACTTGTCCAATGATTATCTCTAATTTATATTGGAAGGATTAGTTATAATTATTATTTTTAGTTTTTCTTATGTCTTCAATGTTTGTGGGTATCGTCCTAGTAAACCCTCACGAGACTAAACTCGTCCACTAGGGACACCTAGGGGTTTAAAGGCTTGTGTCACATGCTAAGTGCCACCGTGATTTCCTACGAAAATGGATTAGATTAGATTTTCTTATTTTATTTTTATTGAGTCGTTGCTAGGGACTAGCAACAATCTAAGTATGGGGGTGTGATAACTCGTATAATTATATAGTTTTTAGTTATGTTTTATTATTGTTTTGTGTCAAATACGAGTTATTATTGTTTAGTCTAATTGTGTTTATGATCTTTTATATTTTTATGTAATTTGGTGTTTTTCACAAGTTTCTTTGAGTGATTTCAGATTACTAGTATTAAGGGCAAATCCAGTTCAGTTCCAGTTCCGACACCTTTTGCCATATCAGCTATATCTTGAGTTTCACTGAAGCACTAAGGCTGAACTTTGTATCCCTGCAAAGCTAAGAGGCATATATATCTTTTTCATGTTTTACACTTCTTGAAACGGAGTCGTTTTCCCTAGCGAAATCGACCATCAAGTTGGCTGATGTGCAATGACGTCTGTTCTGCACCGTTTTGGTATTTTGACCATATCTTCCGATCCACGTGCGCAAATGATCTGATTCCAACGGCTATGGATCCGTAACTGATAGGGGTATATTTTTCTAGAAGACCATTTTATCAGATCGAGCCTCCAACATTGACAAAATCGACCATCAAGCTGGCTGATCAGAATTGTCATACAATATGACGAAAATTGTTAGAAAAATGCACCCACCTATTATACCTACCTTTGAAATTTGTAAAGCTTGTCTCTTGTCATTTAGCCCTCCAAAATGTGTATAAATAGAGGGCCTTGGATGAGTATTGGGATACATTATACATTGGTAGGATATTAGCCTTTGTAGTAAAATTCTCTAAGTTTTCTTCTTCTTTCCTTTCTCTAGTTTTCTTTTTTTATTTACTTATGCTTCTTACATTTCTTTTCATTTTATTCATATCTAGTATGTGTTGCTAATCATATTGTTGAGGTGATGAGGTGAAGCTCTTGGTAAATGCTAAGGTTAGTCTCTTAAACATGAGCTAAAATGAATCATCATTTATAAACACTAGTATAGATAATATTTTCTTTTGGTTTAAAATCATACTTGCAAAGTAGAGATCTTGATTCATTGTTGACAATGAAAATGGCACAGTAAATGCTTGGTTTCATAACCTTGATTTGTTGTAGACATATACCTTGGCATAAGGAATGCTTGGACTCTTTTTGTGAGTTTTGAGGACACCAAATGAACATAATATCATATGCTATGGACGTTGGACAATTTGGACTGAATTGCTAAACCTTCCGGTTGGAACCTCCCTTATGTGTGGATTTCAATTGTGTAATAAAACAAGATTAATCTTAGCATAACACCAAGAGTGGATTCTCTAACCTCAACATCTTTTCTTATTGTTTTTTTTTATATCTTGTTTAATTGCTTTTATGTTATTTTGTTTATTTTGTTCTCTAATATCTTGTTTACTTTCTTTGTTATTGATTCCCTAATATCTTGTTTATTTTCTTTTTCTTATATATTTATAAACTTATACTTACTAATACGCTTCCCTGTGGTTCGACCTCGGACACCCGAGAATTTATTACTTGAACATAACCTGCACTTGGGTTTACAACTCTTAATTGAGTTACCATCAGCCACATTCGGCCAAAGCAAGAACTATGTAAAAAAAAATTGTTTTCAACCATTTTGATGAAGAAGAAGAGATGAAAACTTAAGTAAACATTTAAAAATTTATTTCTATGAAAAATATAGTAGGAAAACAAGATAGAAAATCAAGAAATCACCATGAAAAACAAGAAGAAAGCTATGCTAGAGCTTGGTAGAGATGACTACCTTCAAGCTCTTCTATTGAAAACTTTTTCTTTTCTTTTCTTTCAAAACCTTTTACTTTGCAAAATTAGCTATTGACTTCAGCCAAAAAACTTATGAAAAAATGAACTCTCTCCCCCCTCTAATGGTTTGGCTGAATGGCCCTCTAACCCTTGGATGAAATTTTCACTTTTTCTCCTCCAATCTTGGCCCTAAGATTAAGATATTTTGATGACAACATAAAAATGTCATCTTTCCAATTGATAGCAGCCCTTAAGATGTGTACTCAGCCCTTGTAATAACCTCACCCTTTAGATCAAAAGAGTACCAATCCCATGCACTCCCTTGCATGCCCCTTTGAGTGTCTACCCTTGGATGAGTTGTGCTCTTCCATTCTTGGTCATTGGATGAGGACAACATTAAAATGTCATATTGTAGATTAAATCCAGCCCTTAACATGTGTACTCAGCCCTTGTAGATGGCCTAAGCCTTTTTGCCCCTCGAACCTAAATAAATAGCAAACGGACTCCAAATTCAAATTTTCTTTTTTAAATACTTCCAAAATAATAAAAAATTGGATTCTGAAAGTTTTCAAAATTTTCCGAGTCTATTTGCTATTTATTTCAAATTTATTTCCAAAATTGCCCCTTTTATGCACCCAAACTTTACCATTTTTTAAACGAGCTCCGACTAAAATTGCCCCTTTTATGCACCCAAATTTTACCATTTTTTAAACGAGCTCCGAATCCAGATTTTTCTTCACCAATCTCTTCCAAATAATTTAAAAATGTGATCTAGAAGTTTTCATAATTTTTGGAGCTCATTTGCTATTTTTTCGAGATTTATCTGCTTGAATTACTACATAGGGGACCCGGGATTTGGCCATTTTGCAAACGAACTCCGAATCAAGAATTTCTTTCACCAATCTCTTCCAAATAATTTAAAAATGAGATCTACAAATTTTCAGAATTGTTGTAGCTCGTTTACTATTTTTTCGGGATTTGGCCATTTTGCCAACGAACTCCGAATCAAGATTTTCTTTCGCCAATCTCTTCCAAATAATTTAAAAATGAGATCTGCAAATTTTTAGAATTTTTGGAGTTCATTTTCTATTTTTTCCAAAATTTCCAATTTTGCCCTTTTACTTTCGAAACTCGATTTTGCTCAAAACAAGTCCGATTTTCATATTTTCTTCAAACTGAGCCTTGGGCTATCCTTGTTTAATCAATCCTCATCAATTTCGGGCTGTAGTCCTACCGAATCGGGCCATCTCTGTAATTCTTCCAAATTTTAATGAAATCCACCAAAAACCCTAATTCTCGATTTTCTTCCGAATTGACTTTTCTTTCAATTTTTCTTACAAGTAGCTTCTCCATTACCCGTATTCAGTGCTTATCTTTCATTTGGGACCTTCAATTTTGACCAATTTGATCGTTCAAGCACTTTTCCCCAAATTTCCTGAACTAGGGTTTTCTTTCTACTGAATTTTCGTAACCCAACTTCCGAACTCCATATCTTTCAATGTAGACCTCGGATTATCAAAATTCTTTCACCATCTTTCAATTGAACTTCAAATCTTGATTTTGAAAGTGGGTTGGCTTTTTTAGTAGTTGATTTTTTTGAGGTCGACTTTTTTCAAGTTTGACTTTTTCTATCTGCTTTCTTAGACTAAGTCTCGGAGTACCACCTGCAAGATGAAAAAAAAACCTTTTAGCATTTTGAAACATCAATTTAGGAAGAAAATATACTGTTTTAGTGGTCCGAACAAAATTAGGTGTCTACAGCTGGCCCTCTTTGGCTATTGCTGAGAATCAGGAATCAGACAACAATAAACAAACACTAATTTTGTTCGTTTAGTGAAATCACATGTGAAGAGAAGGGAAATGGAGTTTTCTTTTTTCATTTTTTCTTTTTCATCATTTCTTCATTTTTTTTTTCATTTTTTTTTCATTTTTTTCAATTTTTTCAATTTTTTCATTTTTTTCATTTTTTTCATTTTTTTCATTTTTTTTTTTGAAAAAACTGTAAATAGAATATTTTTTCCTTAAATTGAGTTCCCTGACTAATCAAGGCTCGACCTGTCTTAAGGAAACGGGTTTGATTTTCAAAGTGAAAATTATGCCCGCAGGTCTTAAAAATAGTGCCCGGAGGTCTTAAAAATGGTGCCTGGAGGCCTTACCCGTGATTTGAAAAATTATGCCCAGAGGTCTTAAAAATGGTACTCAGAGGTTTTAAAAATGGTGCCCGGAGGCCTTACCCGTGATTCAAAAAATTATGCCCGAAGGTCTTAAAAAAGGTGCCCGAAGGTCTTAAAAATGGTGCTCGGAGGTCTTAAAAATGGTGCCCGGAGGCCTTACCCACGATTCAAAAAATTATGCTCGAAGGTCTTAAAAATGGTGTCCGAAGACCTTACCCGTGATTTGAAAAATTATGCCCGAAGGTCTTAAAAATGGTGCCCGGAGGCCTTACCCGTGATTTGAAAAATTATGCCCAAAGGTCTAAAAAATGGTGCCCGAAGTCTTAAAAGTGGTGCTCAGAGGCCTTACCCGTGATTTAAAAAATTATGCCCAAAGGTCTTAAAAATGGTGCCCGAAGGTCTTAAAAATAGTGCCCGGAGGCCTTAAGCGTGATTTGAAAAATTATGCCCGAAGGTTTTAAAAATGGTGCCTGAAGGCCTTACCCGTGATTTAAAGAGGAAAAACTATGCCAAGAGGTCTTAAAAATGGTCTTAACAATGATCTTTTGAAGAATTGTTGAAAATTAACCTGAAGATTTTGAGAAGATGCGAATGCTTTTTGATGCTGGTGCAAATGATTAACAGGATGCATATACCTCATATTGCATATGTAAATGTTTTGAATTGATGCAAATGTTTCTTGATGCTGATGTTGGATAAGATGCAAATGCTTCTAAATGCAACTGCAAATGCTCTCAGATTGATGCAACTACTTCATAGAGTGATGCAAATGCAAAATTTAACATTATACAAATGCTTTTAAATGATGCAAATGCAAGGATCAATAATGATGCAAATGCTTGATGAAAATATGCAAATGCTCCCGATCATTTTTCTAGACTTTGGCTTAGCCTTTTCAATTCATTTTCCTCTTCAAATCAGAGTATAACTTCTAATCATTTTGGCTATTCTCCTTGCCCCAACAGTATTCAAATTCTTATTGACAGAAATCTGCTTGCCGGATTCTATTTCTTCTTCTCCTATTTGGAAATCAAGATCAACCCTAGTAGTTCCACACCTTTGGGTTAGAAAAACCCTTATCTCATGTCAACATCAAAAATGGATATTTCAAAAAATATCTTTATTTGTTTTCTTATTTTGAAAATTTTTGAACAAGAATATTAACCCCACAGTGTGTGATGTACAAATCTTTTAAAGAATGATGATCATTGTTAAAAATTTCTCTAAGTGTCAATCTGTTTTTTTTTTTTCAAATGGGATTGGCAAGGCTTGGTCTAACAAGATTCTGGTGGATCGAAGAAAACTTCACAACAAAATGTATGTCCCTTCTAGGCTCACGAATGGAACAGGTTTTATAAATCATGAATTTATTGAGAATCAAACAAATTCAACCTTCTTTTAGTTTTCATATCAAGGCATTTTGACAAGTGTCAAGATTGATCGGGATGTTTAAACTGGAAAATTTAATCTTGAAGGGAAAAAATCTCAGTTTTTGAAGTCAATCCTCCGAATAGAGCTGACAATATGGGAGGTTCAGGAATTCCTAGATATTCCTCGATGACCACTTTTCCAAGATGACCTTCTCTTTTATGGTATTGGTACTAACGCAAAATGGCATCGAAAATTCTCATTTTACTCTAGACCGCCCATTTTTAGGTTTTCTCCCTAGAGTCCCATTCTTTCCATTTTTCTTTTTTATTTTATTTTATTTTATTTTTTCATTGTTTTACCATGCACATTGAGAATTCTAAATTCTTCCTTAGTGAAATGATAATTCGATGAGATGGGATAAAATATGAGGAAAAACCCTTCAAGTTAAATATTCATGCTTAATCAAAATGGACTTTTAAAGCATGTAATGTAGGCCATGGTTCGGGGTTCCGAAAGAAAGGATAAATAGGCCCAAAATATGTGTTTAAGGGTAATCAGATCAAGGATCGTTTCTTGAGGAGGAATTTCTTTGAAGCATTTGTCCCTTTTGGACTTTTCATTTCTTTTGACTTTGCTCTTTTCCTTCTTTGCTTTTGGCTTTCATTTGCCATACTTTTTCACACTCTTTTCTTTTTGTTTTTCACTTGCATCTTTATTTTGACAGAGTGGACCCATATTTATTCGGGCCTCAATTTGCTTTGTATCTGTGTTTTAGTTACTACTCATTTTTCAGTGATCTTTTCTCGCATTTTCCCCCCAGTGTAGAGGGTGATCCTTGATCAGGGTTTAAAGAAGAAAGAATTCTTTTGGCTCAAAAGGGGTGACTATGGATAATTTTCTCTTTGTGGGAGGGATATGAAAGATGGCCATTTATTATGTCAAGCACGAATATTCTCATTGAAAAACGATCCCCAAGGGGAATAGATAATCAAAATTTCATTTTGCACTTTGGAATCATTCGATTTCTCATATGCATGATATCATAATTTGTTGCATGCCCCACTGATTCATGCGTTAGTCCCATCATTTTTCACCATATAACCATCATTTCCACATATGATGCCCCAATTTGATTAACCATGATAATTTGTATCAATGAAGAACATAGCAAGTATAGGTCTATTTTGAAAATGCTGAGTTTCATTTCTGAGTTCTTTGAAGAGACAAGGAAAATATGATCCAAAAACAGGTTTTCTATGGGACATGGGATAATCTAGTTTAATCATTGTGCCCCAGGGTGTCAATCATGATGTGATGTTTGGGCAATTAGTGTTTTGTGGTTGTTGAAAATGTCATGAATGGTTTTGGCACAACCTTGACACACACCAAATTACCATGATCTAAATTCTTGAAAGAATGCCTCATTTGTTTGAATTTCAAGGAGTTCGAAAAAATTTCAAAAAGTTCGTTCCTTTGTTCATATGCTAGATTAAGATCTACATCTTTGCTTATTCTATGATGACAATGGTTTTATGAAGTTCAATCATTCATATTCCTTGAAGCATTAGGTTTTTCAAGTGATTTTGGTTCAAGGGATTTAGGCCTAGGAAAACCTAAAAGAGAAGGGAGAGGGTATTGAGTCATTTGTAACAATGATCATCAATATTCTCGAGACTATCCATTATTAAAACTTCCTTAATGCTTGTTTTTGCAATTTCAAATTATTGTTAAAACACAACAAACACAAAGCATTTCAAAATTCAAAATTCATTTAATTCATATGAATGTCGACAAGAGACAAGTGTTTTCATCTTAAGGTTTGAAACTAAATGCATCAAAATGCTCCTATTGACATCCTTCAAAGGTAGTAATTCTCTTCCTAAAACCCTGAAAGAAATTGATTTACGGCAGAGCGGCCTTCCACTGATTGATAAGCTCCGGTGTCAAAATACCATTACGGATAAGACTTTCAGTCTTTCCCTCAGTTGTCTGCATTTTTCAGTTGAATGCCCAGCTACCCCTAGGTTATAATCACACTTGCTGTCAGGGTCATAACTCCTTGTTGATGGATTCGGAGCTATTTTCAAAGGTACCAGGGTAAGGTACTGATTCTTTATTAGTAACACCAGTAGGTCAGGAATTGGGATTGGAATTATTTCTTGGTTATCCCGCGGTCATTTTCTGGAAGTAGGTCTTGTTGCAAGAACTGGTATAGGATTAGGCGCTTGGGTAGGTGGGTAAGGATAAAGGCTTGGAGATATCTCAATAGGATAACATGATTGGTATGAGGAAAATTTGGAATATGGGACGAAATCTCCCATAGCTTGGACATCTTCCTTTTTCTTTCTAGGTACCCTATTTCTCTCGGCATTGGATTATCCTTCTCCTTCAAGTTTTCCATTCTTGATAGCATTCTCAATCATCTCCCCCGAGATTACCATATCAGCAATTCTTCGAGCCATTGCTGACGAGTCTATCATGGTACGGGGCCCGTAGTGTACTCATAAAAAGGACGGTGATTTCTTTTTGTGTCAAAGGTGGTTGTACATGGGTGGACATGTTCCTCCACCTTTGGGCATACTCTTTGAAGCTTTCAGTAGCTCTTTTCTGCATATTTTGCAAAGTGAGACGGTCAGGTGTCATGTCAGTCATATGCTTGTACTGGTTTAGAAAAGCCATGGCCAAATCATTCCAAGAGCGAATCTGATCCTTCCTCAACTGACTATACCACTTAATTGCGGACCCGCTGAGGCTATCTTGAAAGTAGTGGATCAAAAGCTTATCATTATCTATATGACTTGTCATCTTTCGGCAGAACATAGTGATGTGGGCTGACGGATCAGTCGTCCCGTCATATTTCACAAAGTCAGGGACCTTGAATTTAGGAGGAATGACTAAATCGAGGACCAAGCATCGTTCTTTCGCATCCACACTCCCGAATTCGTCTGTATTTTCTACTTCTCGGAGCCTTTCATCTAGCAATTGATATTTCCCTTGGGAATCTGCCAACTCTACCTCTTTTACTACAACCATTTTCAACTTTGCCTTTGCAGCTGGATCATCTGAATTTAAGACCTTGACGGGGTTAACTGTATTCTGGGCATCCATCATTATGACCTCATTCTGACCCTTTTGTGCCTCTAACCCTTGTCTAGCCGCCAAGTTTTCAGGGTATCCTTTTCCCTTGATTACGGCGAACATCAGTTCCATCAATTTAGTCATCTGATCTTTAGATTCTGCTTTAGATTTTGCCAACTTTTCTAGCAATTCTTCATGTACCCTTTCCATTCTTTCCATTCGGGTAACTTGTTCATTCTCCATAGCACTAGCCTGTATTAAAAAGGGTACTCAGTACTTCTTATACCTCTGATTTGAAATTAAGCTTCTTCAAAACTCTTAAAGCCAAGCCAACTTCTATTTTACTTCCCCAAGTGTATGTCATGATGAAAGAGTCATGAATGCAATTTGATGCACGAGAAGTCTAAACAATTTGATGTATGAACATGTACAGTAGAAACATATTGACTATATATGTAATAAATGCAATCACGATGCCAACATACTGCAAGCAAAGAATAAACAAATCAATGCATGGATATATGCAATGAATGACTATGTATTTTCCAGATTATTTCCCAATGAATGATCGTATACATTATGAATGCAACACGATGTCAATTATGATGCATGTAAACAATGATGGACACAGAGTATATACAAAGAAACTCATGCTGACCATGTGTGTTATGAATGCGACCTAATGCTAACATGATGTATGTAATAAGCAAATTAGTGCATGAACATATAGAAAAATCATGCTGACTATGTTTGTCACGAATACCACCTGATGCTACCAAGATGCATGTATGAATGTATGGTATGACAAATAATTGATCGGATGCAAAATGCAAAGAGAAAAATACCAAAGAGGAAATAAGAATCGGAGGAACTTAATCATCAATATCTCATAAATGGAAGCACAACCAATTCATTCCCAAATCAACATTCACAATGGTATAAACCATGTTTACAAAATCATGAGCAGTGGTTAAAACTGTCTTTACAAGCACTTTATTCTTCCTAGTATCCTAAGGCAATAAAAGCCAGCTACTGAAAAAGTGAAATCCTATTACATCATATAATATCGAAGTCCTTCCATATCATTACCGTAAATCTCCCAATCCTAGTTACCCTTTCTTGGTCCTCTATCAATCAGCATCGTTAGATCCAACCACTTGGCATCTATAAGAGATTGTACTTTGTTCTTGAGTGCATTGCAGTGCTCAATGCTATGCGCAACAGTTCCACAGTGATAATGACATCTTTCATTCGGGCTATACCACTTGGGTATGGTGGTGACAGGGGTTTCAATGGCACATAGGCAACTAGGTGATTTCTGACCAACATTGGGAAAAGCTCTTAATAGCTGATTGGAATAGGATCAAAATGCCTTTGGGTTTTATTTCAGGGTTGTTTCTTAGTCACACAGGGCCTAGGAGTTGGGGCACTTGATGGTGGCGCTAAGGCTTGCATCGGAGTGTTTGCATGGAGAGATGGTGGAATAACAAGGCAAGGGTATGGATTTGGGCATGGGGTCCTTAGGGGTTGTATATAGTTCGAGGTTCCTATCCCAGATGCTTGATAAGGTGATTGATGAGGGAAATAGTATGAACTGCCAGTTGGTGGTGATGGAGTGAGATTCAAGGGTCCCGTAGTGATCATCCCAGTGGACAATTGAGCCATAGTAGGGTAGGGATACTGGTTTTGACTTAGAGCAGTTTGCAGGTATGGTATAGGATCCGTGATTTCTGACTTTGGTATGAGGCTCTCTGGTTTAATCATTTTCACGATTTTGTCCATAATTTCATCAGGGTTGCACCCTTTGTAACACTGGCAAGCGCATGATCTAGCAAGGGTTATATGTTCTGGACCTGAAGGTTTTGGTTGATCCAAAAATGATGAAGAACCCTGAGAAAATTCCCCTTTACTCTTACCCATATCCTCAAACATTTTCATAAATTTGACAAGCTGTTCCTTCAACTCCCGGAGTTCATGTCCAAACTCCTCTTGATTTCGTTCCAAAGCACCCACTCGTTCCTCCAATTCTTTCCTCATATCTCGAACCCCTTTCATGCAAATGAAATGTCATGAGATTTAAGAATACAATTATGAATATACATGCTCTATTTCTATATGCATGAATATACTGATGATTAATGCATGAGTATATACAAAGAAATTATGATGACTATGTATGAAATGGATGCAACCTGATGCCAACATGATGCATGTAAAGAATAAGCAAATTACTGCATGGATATATACAGAAAAATTATGCTAACTATGACTGTATTCTATAATGAATGAGCATACATGCTTATGACTGTAACATGATATCAAAATGATATATGTAAAGAATAAATGAATTAACACAAAGGTATATACAATGACCAATGATTTCACGAAATTGGTGGGACCAAATTTTGATTATTCAAAAATCTCACTATGCAAAATTTGCCTCCAAATTTAATTGATGATTTTTTTGGAACATGTTTTCTCTATGAAAAACCAAACATATTATTTTCAAAAGAATTTCAGAATAATGGATCCTACTATGGTACAATATGCAAATGTTCATGTGACACTACCGGTTTATGGAATCACCAAATGAGATTATTATTATTACCAACTGTTTATTGCAAAGAATGAGATAAAAAATACAACGATAAATATACATGCTCTATTCACACATGCATGAAATGTGCAAAATGCAAAAATGTTTGAAAAAGAATGTTTTGATATTTTCAATTTTAAAAAGCTAGTGAACACTTGCCCTAATATTATTGACTCATCTAGGCATCACTATGCCTTTAGGGCAGGATATTAAACTTATTACGGGCGATGTACGTACATCGTTGCCCGATCTACAACCCTTATTCAGAGTGTAAAATAGGTAACGAAAGGTTAGGAATGTCCCTCCATGTGTTCCTATCTTCGGGATATCTAATGAAAATCTGGCATGGCTTCACCGAGGTTCACTATATGAAGGTGAATCAATTCTAAAGGCCCCGAATTGCTCCTCACTGCCGCTGGTGAAGGCTAGTAAGACACCCCGATAAAAGCGGGTTCAATTCGTTAGAGTATATTTTCCTAAGCCCATACGGAGGATCATCATGAAGGCATTATGTATTTTATACTCTGGAAGTGTTTCACTAGCCCATACGGAGGATCATCACGAAGGCGTAGTTACTTTACCCTCACTTAAAAGGACGGAACCCGGGTAGAGAGTTCATGTTATGCAAATGCAAATGTAGTGTGTGCGGAGGAACAACAAACCTTTCATCACCTATTCTACAATCCTTATTCCAAATATCCCAACAATTTATTAAAACAAAGATCAAGAATAGTGTAACGCATTAACCAACAAGCAATTATAATATACAACATTAAATAACTAGAGAAAAATGCATGCACATGAGTATGACAATATTCAAAAATATTTTATTATTTTCATAATTCTCCTTATTTTAAAAAAATATGGGAATCAAAATTAAATACCAATTAAATCAACAAAATCGAGACTTTGATATCACATGACTAATTTTAGGCCTGACTCTCTAAAATATCCCCAGTGGAGTCGCCAAGCTGTCGATACGTGATCCCTGTCGCGGGGACCCGTTCGAGTGAGGGGGAAACAGAAGCAGAGGAAAA
Source organism: Fremontodendron californicum (assembly GCA_030761205.1). NCBI lineage: Eukaryota > Viridiplantae > Streptophyta > Magnoliopsida > Malvales > Malvaceae > Fremontodendron > Fremontodendron californicum. The sequence goes on from JAULJL010000008.1 coordinate 23,692,810, forward strand.
GACTACTTAATTCCTCTAGATTGAAATAAAAGGTCGAGGGTATGAAAACAGCCTCGTAAAAAGACATGGAGTCGCCACCAATATTTTTTAGCTAGGTGTGATCGGCTACCTATTAAAACATGTTTTATAAAATATTTTAAAATTAATTAAAACATTTTTAAAACCAATTTCAAGTCTGCGTTATAAACCAGAGAAAATCGAAGAATCGGGTTTGGGATTCAGTTACGTGCGGGGAAGGATTAGCACCCCCACAACGCCCATATAAAACGGTACCTTATTAATCATGTGTTATCTGATAACTCGTATAATTATATAGTTTTTAGTTATGTTTTATTATTGTTTTGTGTCAAATACGAGTTATTATTGTTTAGTCTAATTGTGTTTATGATCTTTTATATTTTTATGTAATTTGGTGTTTTTCACAAGTTTCTTTGAGTGATTTCAGATTACTAGAATTAAGGGCAAATCCAGTTCAGTTCCAGTTCCGACACCGTTTACCATATCAGCTATATCTCGAGTTTCACTGAAGCAATAAGGCTGAAATTTGTAGCCGTGCAAAGCTAAGAGGCATATCTATCTTTTTCATGTTTTACACTTCTTGAAACGGAGTCGTTTTCCCTAGTGAAATCGACCATCAAGTTGGCTGATGTGCAATGACGTCTGTGCTGACCTGTTTTCGTATTTTGCCCATATCTTCTTATCCACATCAGCAAATGAGCTGATTCCAACGGCTATCGATCCGTAACTGATAGGGGTATATTTTTCTAGAAGACAATTTTATCAGATCGAGCTTCCAACATTGACAAAATCGACCATCAAGCTGGCTGATCAGAATTGTCATACAATATGACGAAAATTGTTAGAAAAATGCATTCACCTATTATACCTACCTTTGAAATTTGTAAAGCTTGTCTCTTGTCATTTAGCCCTCCAAAATGTGTATAAATAGAGGGCCTTGGATGAGTATTGGGATACATTATACATTGGTAGGATATTAGCCATTGTAATAAAATTCTCTAAGTTTTCTCCTTCTTTCCTTTCTCTAGTTTTCTTTTTCTTTATTTACTTATGCTTCTTATGTTTCTTTTCATTTTATTCATATCTAGTATGTGTTGCTAATCATATTGTTGAGGTGATGAGGTGAAGCTCTTGGTAAATGCTAAGGTTAGTCTCTTAAACATGAGCTAAAATGAATCATCATTTATAAACACTAGTATAGATAATATTTTCTTTTGGTTTAAAATCATACTTACAAAGTAGGGATCTTGATTCATTATTGACAAGGAAAATGGCACAGTAAATGCTTGGTTTCATAACCTTGATTTGTTGTAGACATATACCTTGGCATAAGGAATGCTTGGACTCTTTTTGTGAGTTTTGAGGACACCAAATGAACATAATATCATATGCTATGGACGTTGGACAATTTGGACTGAATTGCTAAACCTTCCGATTGGAACCTCCCTTATGTGTGGATTTCAATTGTATAATAAAACAAGATTAATCTTAGCATAACACCAAGAGTGGATTCTCTAACCTCAACATCTTTTCTTATTGTTGTTTATATCTTGTTTAATTTCTTTTATATTTTGTTTATTTTGTTCTCTAATATCTTGTTTATCTTATTTTGTTGTTGATTCCCTAATATCTTGTTTACTTTCTTTTTCTTATATATTTATAAACTTATACTTACTAATACGCTTCCCTGTGGTTCGACCTCGGACACCCGAGAATTTATTACTTGAACATAACCTGCACTTGGGTTTACAACTCTTAATTGAGTCACCATCAAGTTTTTGGCGCCGTTGCCGGGGAAGCAATACTAAGTATATAAGTTTATAAGTATATTTATTTTTATTGGCTGGTTATACCGCCTAATTTGTATATATTTATTTTTATTGGCTGGTTATACCGCCTAATTTTGTATATATTTATTTTTATTGGCTGGTTATACCGCCTAATTTTGTATATTAACTTTGTTTTATGCTTGTTTGGCGACGTGATTTTAGATCTCGTCGTTTAGTTAGATTTTATTGTGAAACTTTTTCAGGTAATCTTTCTAATACAACTCCTACCATGGCTGACAATGAAAGTGTTCATGCTGAAGATGAGAACAGACAAGTACGCACCATGCGTGACTACTTGCAACCAACTCGAAGCTCATCACCCTCTTGTTTTATTTTTCCTCTCAATGCAAACAACTTTCTTTTTAGACCAGGTATGATAGCTTTGCTTCCAAATTTCCATGGGTTAGAATCGGAAAGTGCTTACTCGTTTCTAAAAGACTTTGAAGATGTATGTGTCACCTTTAATGACCAACAATGTACAAATGAAATTGTCAAGCTAAAATTATTTCCTTTTTCTTTAAAAGATAAAGCAAAAATTTGGCTTCATAATTTAAAACCAAGGTCAATTGGCACATGGCAAGAATTACAAACTGAGTTTCTAAAGAAATTTTTCCCAGCACATAAAACTACTGCTTTGAAAAGACAGATTCAAAATTTCAATCAAAATCAAAATGAAGCATTTTTTCAGTGCTGGGAGCGTTTTAAACATTTGTTAAGTTCTTGTCCACATCATGGTTTTGAAAAATGGCGTCTTATTAGTTTCTTTTATGAAAGTTTAACTCCCGAAACTAAACAATTTGTTGAAACAATGTGTAACGGTGAGTTTCTAGAAAAAGAACCTGAAGAAGCCTTTGACTACCTAGACCATTTGGCAGATAACTCTCAAGCCTAGCACACAGATAATTCCTCTGAAAGTTCCAATAGATCTAATCTTGTTTCTAACAGAGGTAAATATCATTTTAGTCAAGAAGATGAGATAAAAGCTAAAGTAGCTAATTTGGCTAGAAAGATTGAAGCCATGGAACTTAGAGAAGTAAAAGAAGTCAAAACGATTAAAAATGAAGAAAGTTGTGGAATTTGTGAAATCATGGGACACCCCACTTCTGAATGCCCAAACATTCCCATTCTTAAAGAAGCGTTGCATGATCAAGTAAATTCCATAAACACATTTAAAAAGCCTTTTCCTTCTCCTTACTCTGAAACGTATAACCCTGAATGGAGAAATCATCCCAACTTCAGTTGGCGGAATAATAATCATGTTCAGGTACCACAATCTCAAAAGCCGGGCAACACTTTTTCCTATCAACCTTCACGTGTACAAACCTTGGAAGAGACATTGCAAGCATTCATGCAAACACAAGCAAATGTGAATAACCGGACTTCACAGGACATCAATGAGATCAAAAACACCTTGTCCACATTGACAGCTTCATTACGCACTCAAGAAAAAGGTAAGTTTCCTGCTCAACCTCTGCCTAACCCTTCTACTCAATGTCTTGTTTCTTGCTCCAATGAAACTCAACAGGAAAATGCTAGTTCTATCACAACTCTTCGAAGTGGAAAGGCAATTGACAAAAACATTCCATCAAAAGATCAAGATCCTCCTTCCCCTCCGAAAAGTAATGGTAAGGATGATGGTAAGTCTGAACTTCTTGAAAATTTGGACAAAGAAAAAGGTATGCTTCCTGCTCCTTTTCCTCAAAGGTTGCAAACAATAAAGAATTTGAATCAAAATGCAGAAATTTATGAACTTTTCAAACAAGTTAAGATTAACATTCCTTTATTGGATGCAATCAAACAAGTTCCATCTTATGCTAAATTTTTGAAGGACATGTGCACAGTTAAAAGGAAACATAATGTACAAAAGAAAGCATTTCTGACGGAAAGTGTGAGCTCAATCATTCAGCACCTTACTCCACCAAAATTCAAAGATCCTGGATGTCCAACAATCTCATGCATCATTGGAAATACTAGAATAGAACGAGCATTGCTTGATCTTGGTGCTAGTGTTAATCTTTTGCCTTTTTCTGTTTATCAACAGTTAGGTTTAGGTGAACTCAAGGAAACACCTGTTACACTTCAACTAGCTGATCGTTCTGTAAAAATTCCTCGAGGGATAGTTGAAGATGTTTTGGTTCAAATTGATAATTTTTACTTCCCTGTTGATTTTATTATTTTGGACACACATCCTGTTTCAAATCCAAATGTTCAAATTCCTGTTATATTAGGCCGTCCATTTCTTGCAACTTCTAATGCTCTGATAAATTGCAGGAATGGTATTTTGAACATTTCTTTTGGAAATATGACTTTAGAATTAAATGTGTTCAACATTTGCAAGAAACCTGGTGATGATTCAGAAGTACATGAAGTGGATTTCATTGAAGAACTTGTTCATGAACATCTCACCACTACCACATTCCATGATCCTTTAGAAGCTTATTTAATTGAATGTGAGTTTGATAATGCTTCAGAAATTTCACACACTGATTCTTTGTTAAATTCTTTTCAGGTTAAGCATTGTTGGAAACAAAAGTTTGAGGAACTCAAAAATGATGCATATGAGAATTCTAAAATTCATAAAGAAAGAACTAAAGCCTTTCATGACAAGTTAATTTCAAGAAAAACATTTGATGTTGGGCAAAAAAGTTCTACTTTATAATTCTAGACTTCACATATTTCCTGGTAAGTTGAGATCAAGATGGACTGGCCCATTTGTGGTTAAGCATGTGTATCATTATGGAGCAGTTGACATTGAGAATCCTCAAAATGGTAACGTATTCAAGGTAAATGGACAAAGACTCAAACTCTTTTTGGAAAATCATGTTACTCAAGAAGAGGTTGTTTTTCTTTCTGATCCTTGTTTTGAAAATAACTAGATGTAAATATAATTTTTACTAATCTTCAAAAAAAAAAAAATACATTTTTTTTCCCGGTTAAATGGCGGATAACGGTACTCCGTGATTATTTAAGTCGGTTCCATCAGCTACCCACAAAACTGATATTGTATATAAATTTCTCTTTCAATTTCTTTTTCATTTTTTTTCAAGATGGATGATATTCTCACAAGATTGCAGAAACGATTTCCTCCTTTTCCTCGAAATATTTTACTGAAGCTTTACCAAGTTCGATTTGAAAGATTAAGAATGCTTATGCACAAAGGGATTCCTGAAGACATACGTTGGATAATTGAAGCCAAGGTACGTGAAGATGAATATCTTCTTGTTTTGCATTTACCAGGTACAGGTAGAAGCACTTATGCAAAGAAGCGACGAGCAAAGCGCATGAGTTCAAATTGCCACAAGTGTGCACGATGGACGTGTAACGGTAAATGTCGTTCTATTGGGATTCCGTCCTCTAATCGAGATGATAAAATTGAATTCATTAAGGATGGACTGAGTAAGGAGAATTTGGGTAATATCCAACTTTCTCTTGAGACGCATCCTAGTGGAGACGTACAAAGAGAAATTCTTGATTTATGGCCGCAATTCCAAAGGGAATGGCAACATCTTGGGAATCTGATGTTAAAAGACCCTGTTTGCCAGCTTGTAAGAAAACTGGATGGGAAGCATATCCTCGACTCATAGAAGGCGTTTAAGCCGTTTCTGGACGTAAAACCAGAGGAAGATGTGAGCCACAATCACAACTACAATAAATGACTTCTCAGCTTTTGGTTTGATTTGTAATAACTTTATTTCGGTTTAATTTACGTGTTGTTAGATTTGTGTAATTATTCTCGTTTTTTTTTTTTTTTTGCATTGGTCTTTTACGGTTGATTTTTCTTCTCTTTTTGATTTTCTTTCTGAAATCACACAAAAATCTTTTGTTAGGTTAACATTTTCTTCTAACAGGTCAAATACACTTTCGGTGACATTATTACTCTTGTCTGATTCATTACTCAGTCCTCTATATATTACACCATGTACTCATTCTCTTTCAGGCACTTGAAAAAAAAAATGGAAAGTACTTCATCCCAGCGCATTAAAAAAATTTGTGTCTTTGGAGGTGCTTATCCAGGGAAAAATAACATATTCGCTGATGAAGCCATAAGAGTTGGAGTAATACTTGCCCAACAAAAGATCCAGTTGATTTATGGAGGCGGTAGTACGGGTCTAATGGGAGCAGTCGCTACAGCAGCACATGCCCGAGGAAGTCCAGTTCTAGGAATCGTGCCAAAACTATTCACAGGTTTTTGTGGACCTACCTTGGGTACGGAAATACAAGTCTGGAGTATCCATGAACGGATAACAATCATGTACCATTCTGCCGATGCATTCATTGCTTTACCAGGAGGTCTGGGTACATTGGAAGAAATAGCTTGCGTGGCTTCTTGGTCATCTTTGGTCACAAATAAGAAACCCATTGGTTTGCTTAATATTAATGGTTATTTTAGTAATTTGCTTTCATATTTAGATAATGCTGTGGATAATGGATTCATGTTTTCAAAGGCAAGGAGAACCATAATTTCTGCTACAACCATTGAAGATTTACTCAAAAAGCTCCAAGCTTATGAGTATTTATCTGCTACGGTTGTTTCGCAAACGCTCGGAAAAAGAAAAAGAGATATGGACGAGCAAGGAGTGGATTGCACTTTGTCTTTGTGACATTATCTAACATTTTGTTTGTTGTGTCTCAGTTATAATAAGTGGTTAGCAACCTCTGCAGGTAATATCTCCTAAATTCTACCTTTAAAATTTGACATTGGGGACAATGTCATATTTTAGTAGGGGGTAAGGGACATATTTTGCTAAAAAAAAAAAAAAATTGTTGTGTTTTAAGACATTTAGAAGTATTCATTCTGAACAAGGTCTGAGTAAGGGAGACTTGAGACATACCTTGTCAGTTTGATTTAATCTTCTTCTTCTTCAAAAAAAAAAAAAGCATGTTTAGACTTAGTGTGTTTTTTTTAGTTACTTTCAATACTATAATGAGATATGAATTGCATAAGTCTAAAACAGATTTATTAGTGAGAAGATTTTCATGAGAATTGAGCTTGATATCAACCTTTTTATAAGCCAATGTTAATATGATATGTTGATTGAGAAAGAAGCATGTTTAGACTTAATCTGACTTGTATAATCATCCTTGTGAGTTTTTGAGCCTATAATAATTGATGCATTATACAAATCAATCTAATTTCTTTCTTGAGTGCTCTTATGATTACATGATTCTCTAGAACTTGCTTTAAACCGTTTGATACTATATTGATACATGTGACAACATGAATATGATAGAGGCATTAGGATTATAACCAGAGCCAAACAGCCATCCCTTATTAATGTTCTAAGAGAACATCCCCACTAGTGAACCAATTTGAGCCTACATTAAATATGCTGTTTTATTGGTAACCACAACTTACACCTAGCCTAAATATACTTATATCCTTACCCTTGTTCTAAAGATGGATTTTTTTGAGACATATTAAAAAAAATAAAAAAAAATAAGGGATATTTTTAGTTGAAAATTTGGGTTAGAAACAAAAGATAAGTGTGGGGGAAGAAAAAAAAAGAAAAAGTCAAGAGAAAAAGAAAGGGATCATTGTCAAATACATTCCCATATTAAAAAAAAAAAAAAAAAAAAAGAATCTTCTCTTGAACTTCTAGAAAAAGATGTTACAAAGTTGGTTAGAATGATGCAAAGGCTCAACATGAATATTTAGCCTATGTTATTATGTGCTTTATAAGAGTTTTGAGAAGTTTTATTTGTATGATCTTATTATGTCTCTAAAATCTATGAACTCTTTGGAACCTTTGTGATATCTTTATCCTTTTGTTCTTTAACCACATTATAACCCTTTGGCCCCATTACAACCTTGAATAAAGACCTCTTGATTTATGAAGTTGTATGATCTAAATAGTGGATAATAGGTGGACAAGCAAGCATATGGTAGAAGTGTTTTCATGAGATTGATTGAGTGTAAACACTTTACCACTACTTTAAAGAGTGAAAATCAAGAGAGTATCCCATGTGAGAAGTTGAGATTAAGTTTGAATATGCACTATTTTGATTGAAATATGTTATGTTAATATTGGCTTAACTCATTTATTTACATTCAAGCAAGATTTTTTCATGAATTTCTTTAAGCTATTGATTAGTTTTTAAGACTTGTCCAATGATTATCTCTAATTTATATTGGAAGGATTAGTTATAATTATTATTTTTAGTTTTTCTTATGTCTTCAATGTTTGTGGGTATCGTCCTAGTAAACCCTCACGAGACTAAACTCGTCCACTAGGGACACCTAGGGGTTTAAAGGCTTGTGTCACATGCTAAGTGCCACCGTGATTTCCTACGAAAATGGATTAGATTAGATTTTCTTATTTTATTTTTATTGAGTCGTTGCTAGGGACTAGCAACAATCTAAGTGTGGGGGTGTGATAACTCGTATAATTATATAGTTTTTAGTTATGTTTTATTATTGTTTTGTGTCAAATACGAGTTATTATTGTTTAGTCTAATTGTGTTTATGATCTTTTATATTTTTATGTAATTTGGTGTTTTTCACAAGTTTCTTTGAGTGATTTCAGATTACTAGAGTTAAGGGCAAATCCAGTTCAGTTCCAGTTCCGACACCGTTTACCATATCAGCTATATCTCGAGTTTCACTGAAGCAATAAGGCTGAAATTTGTAGCCGTGCAAAGCTAAGAGGCATATCTATCTTTTTCATGTTTTACACTTCTTGAAAAGGAGTCGTTTTCCCTAGTGAAATCGACCATCAAGTTGGCTGATGTGCAATGACGTCTGTGCTGACCTGTTTTCGTATTTTGCCCATATCTTCTTATCCACATCAGCAAATGAGCTGATTCCAACGGCTATCGATCCGTAGCTGATAGGGGTATATTTTTCTAGAAGACAATTTTATCAGATCGAGCCTCCAACATTGACAAAATCGACCATCAAGCTGGCTGATCAGAATTGTCATACAATATGACGAAAATTGTTAGAAAAATGCATTCACCTATTATACCTACCTTTGAAATTTGTAAAGCTTGTCTCTTGTCATTTAGCCCTCCAAAATGTGTATAAATAGAGGGCCTTGGATGAGTATTGGGATACATTATACATTGGTAGGATATTAGCCATTGTAATAAAATTCTCTAAGTTTTCTCCTTCTTTCCTTTCTCTAGTTTTCTTTTTCTTTATTTACTTATGCTTCTTATGTTTCTTTTCATTTTATTCATATCTAGTATGTGTTGCTAATCATATTGTTGAGGTGATGAGGTGAAGCTCTTGGTAAATGCTAAGGTTAGTCTCTTAAACATGAGCTAAAATGAATCATCATTTATAAACACTAGTATAGATAATATTTTCTTTTGGTTTAAAATCATACTTACAAAGTAGGGATCTTGATTCATTATTGACAAGGAAAATGGCACAGTAAATGCTTGGTTTCATAACCTTGATTTGTTGTAGACATATACCTTGGCATAAGGAATGCTTGGACTCTTTTTGTGAGTTTTGAGGACACCAAATGAACATAATATCATATGCTATGGACGTTGGACAATTTGGACTGAATTGCTAAACCTTCCGATTGGAACCTCCCTTATGTGTGGATTTCAATTGTGTAATAAAACAAGATTAATCTTAGCATAACACCAAGAGTGGATTCTCTAACCTCAACATCTTTTCTTATTGTTGTTTATATCTTGTTTAATTTCTTTTATATTTTGTTTATTTTGTTCTCTAATATCTTGTTTATCTTATTTTGTTGTTGATTCCCTAATATCTTGTTTACTTTATTTTTCTTATATATTTATAAACTTATACTTACTAATACGCTTCCCTGTGGTTCGACCTCGGACACCCGAGAATTTATTACTTGAACATAACCTGCACTTGGGTTTACAACTCTTAATTGAGTCACCATCATTATCTCAAGTCTCGATTAAAAAGTCAGTTTTAATTTAGTATTTTAAGTTAATTCCCAATTTAAAGAAAAATAATTCCATTTTTAATTGAAAATGATCAGGAATTTATTAATTCAAAATTTTCCTATATTCCCCGACAAAATCTGCAAAATATAGAAATTTTTATTTATTTGGAAAACTTTCCGAATCATTCTAGTTTTTTGAAAGAAAGATATTCCTTTATTAATGACAATTGATGATATCCCCTCTAGCAAACCCGGTAGAGAACTCATGAATTATTTTAACTCGGGAATATCTTTATTTTTATTGAAAATCATTATCTTTTTCAAAACATTTAAAAAATATGAACATGAACATGTATGAAATAAATAAAATGACATAGCAAAGTCTAGATAATATAATGCAACCTAAATGATATGACATAATTTAAATGGCATAGTATGTTCTAGACGAAATGAAAAATCCTAAGTATCATGGTATATTCTAAATGAGATAAAATAATTTAAATGACATGATAATTTTAAATGATATGACATATTTTAAATGACATGGCATATTCTAAATAATATAACCTAAATGACATGGAATATGATCTAAGTGACATGAAACATAAAATAATGCTATCATAAAATATGCATGCAAATAAAATAAAAATGCAAGAACATAGTATATGCTAAATAATGTGACAAAAATAAATGACTAAATAAAAAATATAGGATAGCATGAAATATTCAAATCTTATGGCAAACAATATAACATCATAAAATGTAAATCAAAGTAATAATAATACCATGAAAAATATAATAACAAAAATCACATATTAAATAAAATGCATGAACATGGAAAATGTAATGCATGAAAATGTATTCTTTTCCTCTAAATAAAGAAATCCGTATATCTAAAAAGATATCCGGCTACCTTAGGAAAATATGTCAAATTAGATTTTCTAAAAAAAAAAAAAAAAAAACAAAACTTTGTGATTGTTTGAAAACAATTTTGAGGAAAAACTTGAATAAAGATTAAAAACCTCTACCAAACCCTTTTAAAATGGCTCTAATTTCCTAAGTTTAAAATCCCAGACTTGACCACTCTTAACCCGAGATTTATAAAATTATTTTTAAAGTTTAAAAAGGCTTAGAAACTACTCTAAGACAGTAGCTAAAGCTTCTAACCAACCCCCTCTAAATGCCTTAGCTAAATTCAACTATTATTTCTCTTTTGATTTCAAATCTGCCTCTCCTGTCCGGTTTTGACACGATTTTTTTGCCTATTTTTAAAAATTCAAAAAAAATCTAAAAACAATACTGGAGACTCAGAACATAAAAAACTACACGAGAAAAAATTTTCTTAATTTTTTGATTAAAGATGAATGCCTAGAAAAATCGGAGAAGTTTTGAGTATTGGGTGAAAAAAACTGTTTTGTCAAAACACAATTTTTTTGCCTTTGATAAAATCATTTAAAAATCAAAGTAAAATTGTTGGAGATCATCCTAAAGACCTAAGAACAGTAGCTAAAACATTTAAAAACCTTGGACGAAAATTCGCTAAGTAAAAAAATCACAAAGGTAGAATAATCAATTTGACAACTCTATAATTTTCCACAAGTATGCTCAAGAGAGCATGACTTTGAGCCATTAATTGGCCTAAGTCACAAATCAAGTGGCAATGACATGGAATGCATGAACATACAGCAAATGAAATGTATGAAATGCATGGTCTAAAGCATAAATGGTAAAGGAAATGCATGACAATTCAAAATAATCTAAATGCCTAGCATGAGTTTACATGGCAATAAATGCTATCCTAACTTAATATGCATGCAATGCTTGATAATGAAAATATGACTTAGACCTAATATGTTATGAATATGCATGAAAATGCTAATGTAACCTAAGACCTAAGTAGCATAAAATGCATGGCAATACCAATATGATTTAAGACCCAATATGCATGGCAATACCAATATGGCCTAGACCTAAAATGTAATGAAAATGCATATCAATACTATGAACATACAATGACCAATGAACCTAATGCTAATGCTAGAACAAACATAAACTAATACATAATTTCAAGATATGATAATGCAAAGCATGTTACCTAAACAAAATGCAAATGCATGACAAGGCAAGGAATGCATGAAGAGATCGAATGGTCACATGGTAATCTAGTGCAATACTATCTAGTAAATGACACAAATACATGACAAATCATATCAAAATGCATAATGTCATGACATTTTCACAAGTATATGTCATACTAAAATCAAAATGCACAAGCTCATGGCATGGAGATGCAAACAAGTCAAGAAGCAAGATAAAAATGCACATGCAAGGCATACTAAATATCAAGATATGCTAACTCATTGCATGGAGATGCAAACAAGCCAAGAAGCAAGATGAAAATGCACATGTAAGGCATAGCAACATGGAGTAGCCGAACGGCCATATGACAAAATATAAAACTGCAAACATGTTTATATTTTAAGACATCATATATGAAAAAAATGCACAATATGACTCAAATGAACACAAAGGCCGAATCTACAAGGAAAAAATATCAAGCATGGAAATGAAATATAGAAACAAATATAGCATAGAAAATAATGTAAAGAACATATATAAAATTAAACATAGACATGCAAAGCAAATAATAAGCAAAACTAGTAAATAAAACAAAGAAAGTTAAGCTCCATGGTTGGTATAAAATGGGCATAGCCTCTCACCTAACCATAATCACTTGGTCTTGCCAAGATCATGAAGCCTTTCCATTTCAAAAATCAGAAAATAAACCATGCTAAACAGCAAAATTAAGGTGAGCTTCATGGTAGGTAAAAATAGGCATAGCCTTTCCCCTAACCATGGTCACTTGGTCTTGCCAAGATCATGTAGCTATTTCAACCTTTTTTGCTTCATCTTTTTGTAAAGAATCAGAACATAAAATACTCTAAACAAACCTTCTGAAAATCATTTTTCTCACAACAACATGCAAGGAGGAAAAAATAAAAAACCAAGGCAAATAAACATGCCACATTCGGCCAAAGCAAGAACTATGTAAAAAAAATTATTTTCAACCATTTTGATGAAGAAGAAGAGATGAAAACTTAAGTAAACATTTAAAAAAAACTTTATTTCTATGAAAAATGTAGTAGGAAAACAAGATAGAAAATCAAGAAATCACCATGGAAAACAAGAAGAAAGCTATGCTAGAGCTTGGTAGAGATGACTACCTTCAAGCTCTTCTATTGAAAACCTTTTTTTTCTTTTCTTTCAAAACCTTTTTCTTTGCTAAATTCTCTACTGACTTCAGACAAAAAACTTATGAAAAAAATAAACTCACTCCCCCTCTAATGGTTTGGCCGAATGGCCCTCTAACCCTTGGATGAAATTTTCACTTTTTCTCCTCCAATCTTGGCCCTAAGATTAAGATATTTTGATGAAAACATAAAATTGTCATCTTGCCAATTGATAGCAGCCCTTAAGATGTGTACTCAGCCCTTGTAATAACCTCAGCCCTTAGATGCAAAAGAGGACTAATCCCATGTACTCCCTTGCTTGCCCCTTTGAGTGCCTACCCTTGGATGAGTTGTGCTCTTCCATTCTTGGTCATTGGATGAGGACAACATAAAAATGACATCTTGTTGATTAAATCCAGCCCTTAACATGTGTACTCAGCCCTTGTAGATGGCCTAAACCATTGGATGAAAAGAGATAATCCCATGCACTCCCTTGCTTGGCCGAATGGATGCTCACCTTTGGATGAATTGTGCTCATCTTTTTTCTTGCATTCTTGGCCATTAGATGAGGGTTATTTTATGACAAATAAAAATTTCATCTTGGCATTTAAACTTGGCCATTAGATGGTGCATTCAACTTTCCTACAAGGCACCTAAGCCATTGGATGAAGGGGGGACTATTTGCAAGTTGTTAGTGGTAGCATGTGAGCTTGATAGTGACTAAAGAATTAAATTGATCAAGCTTCCTTCTTCTCCTCTATGCTGGCTGACCAAGGGAGGTAAAATCCCAGCAATTCCTTCTTCTTTCATATTTTCCTCAATTACAAATTTGCCCTTTTTGGTTTCTTTGGTGAAATAACCTTTTTGCCCCTCGAACCTAAATAAATAGTAAACGGACTCCAAATTCAAATTTTCTTTTTTCATTAATTTTGATATAATAACAAATTGAATTCTGGAAGTTTTTAAAATTTTTCGAGTCCATTTGCTATTTATTTCGGATTTATTTTCAAAATTGCCCCCTTTTATGCACCCGAACTTTACCATTTTTAAACGAGCTCCGAATCCAATTTTTTATTCAACAATCTCTTCCAAATAATTTAAAAATGTTATCTGGAAGTTTTCATAATTTTGGGAGCTCATTTGCTATTTTTTCGGGATTTATCTACTTGAATTACTACATAATGGACCCGGGATTTGGCCATTTTGCAAACGAACTCTAAATCAAGATTTTATTTTTCCAATCTCTTCCAAATAATTTAAAAATGAGATCTACAAATTTTCATAATTTTTGGAGCTCGTTTGCTATTTTTTCGGAATTTATCATGTTGAATTTCTATATAGTGGGCCCGAGATTTGGCGATTTTGCAAACGAACTCTGAATCAAGATTTTTTTTCACCAATCTCTTCCAAATAATTTAAAGGTGAGATCTGCAAATTTTCAGAATTTTTGGAGTTCATTTGCTATTTTTCCCAAATTTTCCAATTTTGCCCTTTTGCCTCCTAAACCCAATTTTGCTCAAAACAAGTTCGATTTTCATATTTTCTTTAAACTGAGCCTTGGGCTATCCTTGTTTAATCACTCCTCATGAATTAGGGGCTGTAGTCCTACCGAATCGGGCCATCTCTGTAATTCTTCTAAATTTCACCGAAATCCACAAAAAACCCTAATTCTCGATTTTCTTTCGAATTATATTTTCTTTCAATTTTTCTTCCAAGTAGCTTCTCCATTACCCATAGTCAGTTCTTATCTTTCATTTGGGACCTTCAATTTTGACCAATTTGATCGTTCAAGCACTTTTTCCCAAATTTTCTGAACTAGGGTTTCTTTTCTACTGAATTTTCGTAACACAGCTTCCGAACTCCATATCTTTCAATGTAGACCTCGGATTATCAAAATTCTTTCACCATCTTTCAATTGAACTTCAAATATTGATTTTGAAAATGGGTTGACTTTTTTGAGGTTGACTTTTTTCAAGTTTGACTTTTTCTGTCTGCTTTCTTAGACTAAGTCTCGGAGTACCACCTACAGGATGAAAAAAAGCCTTTTAGCATTCTGAAACATCAATTTAGGAAGAAAACATACATGTTTTAGTGGTCCGGACAAAATTAGGTGTCTACACTACTCTTTGATTTGGAAAGCTAAAGCAAGGTAGCTATTTTCCTCCATGCTCTCCTCCATGCTTCGTTCATATGATTTTGTTATTCCTTTATGATTTTCATATTTATTTTCTTTCATGAAATAAAATTATTTTTCAAAACAAGTTCCAAAAGATTTCTTCTTCTTTTCATCAAATAACTAAGTTGTCAAACTTTTTCTACATGTTTTTCACAAAAAACTAGCCGAAACCTAACTTGTGTTGTTGTGCTTGTTCTTGCTTGATATCTCTTGCTTGGTTGGTTGTGGTAGGATAGATCACCCTATTTGTTGCTTCATGTTCATGCATTCATCTCACCCCCACTTGATTTTTGACTTAAGCCAACTAATGGCTCAAAGCCAAGCTCTCATGAGCATGCTTGTGGAAAAATGAAAAGTTGTGCAAGTTGGATTTTCTGATTTTTCTCACCATGCATTCCTTGTCTAAATTTAAAGATTTTTTTAACCACAGGTTGTAGACCTTTTAAGGACCCTCTAGTATTTTTGTTTTCATTTTTGGATTTTTCTATCAAAGGTTTAAAAATAGATTTTGAAAAAACAGTTTTTGACTCACTGTCTTGATTTTGGGTAAAAATCGATAATAGTATCCATAATCCAAAAATTAATCTGATTTTTTCCCATAAAGGTCGACATGTTCTAAGTCTCCCATAATTGTTTCAGAATTTTTTGGAAGGGCAAAACAATCAGTTTCCAAAATTGCCAGTGAGAGTTAGTTTTGTTTTTAAGAAATAATAATTTTCTATTTTGGTTAGGATATTAAGAGGGGGCTGATTTGGGGCATTAGCTACTGTTTTAGGTTAATTTCCAAGTCATTTCAATCACAAAATTTGATTTTATAAAAGTCAGGTCAAGGGCGATCAACCCGGATTTCAAAACTAGGAAAATAGGGCCTTTTTAAATGAGGGGTTCTGCCAATAGGCCATTTTCATAATAAAAAAAAAATCCATTTTTTTTTAAATCGAGCCCAAAGTCTTTTGATTTTGAAAATCCAATTTAGGTCACTTCCTAAGGTAGTCGGATACCTTTTTAGGTATACGGATGTCCTTACTCTAATGAAGAAATACATTTCCATGCATTGCATTTTTAAAAATGTTTTTATTTAATTTGTCATAAAAATGTATTTTTCGGTTTATTAAACATTTGGGGTGAATTAGTTCCCGATCTTTGTTGGGTTTTTTGGGGAGGTTAGGGAACTATTCAAAGCATGTGTTTATGGAATTGAAATGTATGGTTTTCGTTTTACTTGGAACCATGTAAATATCATATGAAAGAATTATTTTCCAAGCTTTGCCGGGAAGCACGGTAATATTTTCCGACATATGATATTTATATGATTCCTCACATGAATAATACTTTCCAAGTAATGTTGTGTGCATGTGATCATGTTGTGATTATGAATATTTTATGAAGATGTCATTTTGAGATTTTGCCATGTCACAAGCATGCCATATCGTTCATTCACATGCCATGTCATTTTATGCCATGTCATATGTCATGTCATTCATATGCCATGTTATTCAAATGCCATGTCATTCAATATGCCATGTCATTCATTTTGCCATGTCATTCATATGCGATGTCCTTCAAATTCCATGTCATTCATTTTTTCATGCCATTCATATACCATGTCATTCATTTTCCATGTCATTCATATGCCACGTCATTCATTATGCCATGTCACCTATGCCACGTCATCTATATAACATGTCATGCCATGTCATTTATAATTTAGGTGCATTTTCATGCCATGCCATGTTATCATTTCATACCATTCGGCCATCCATATGTCATCACCATGCATTTGGCCATTCATATGCCATCACTATGCCATTCGACCACCATGACATTTTATTTATGATCTATGTCATTTAAGCCATATTATTCATATAGCATGTCATTTGCCATGTCATTTAGTGTTTGAGCTCATTTTAAACCATGATTAAGTATGTCATGCCATCCATGTCATTACCATGATCATTCGGTCACCATGACATTTCATTCATATCATTCTATTTTCATGACACAACATTCTCATGCCATGTCACTTGGTTTGTCATGTCATTATGTTTATCTTATTTTGGGTTTGCCATGTCGATTTCATTCACATGACATTTATTACCATGCTTTAACATATTAGGCTATGTCATTCATATGCCATGTCATTCACATGCCATGTCATTCATATGCCATGTCATTCATTTGCCATGTCATTCACATTCCATGTTATTCACATGACATGTCATTCATTATGCCATGTCGTTCATATGCCATGTCATTCACATGCCATGTCATTCATTTGCCATGTCATTCATATGCCATGTCATTCACATACCATGTCATCAAGAATTTGCCATGTCATTCACATGCCATGTCGTTCATTATGACATGTCATTTTATGCCATGTCACCTATGCCACGTCGTCCATATAACATGTCATTTGCCATGTCATTTATAGTTTAGGTGCATTTTCATGCCATGCCGTGTTATCATTTCATACCATTCGGCTATCCATATGTCATCACCATGCATTCGGCCATTCATATGCCATCACCATGCCATTCGACCACCATGACATTTTATTTATGATCTATGTCATTTATGCCATATCATTCATATAGCATGTCATTTGCCATGTCATTTAGTGTTTGAGCTCATTTTAAACCATGATTAAGTATTTCATGCCATCCATGTCATTACCATGGCCACTCGGTCATCATGACATTTCAATCATGCCATTCTATTTTCATGACACAACATTCCCATGCCATGTCACTTGGTTTGTCATGTCATTATGTTTATCTCATTATGGGTTTGCCATGTCGATTTCATTCACATGACACTTATTACCATGCTATAACATATTAGGCTATGTCATTCACATGCCATGTCATTCATTATGCCATGTCATTCATTTTTCCATTTCATTCATATGCCATGTCATTCATTATTGCCATGTCATCCATATGCTATGTCATTCACATGCCATGTCATCCATACTCCCATGTCATTCACATGCCATATCAACATTATGCTATGTTTTTCATATGCCATGTCATTCATTTGTGCCATGTCATTCATATGCCATGTCATTCATTTGTGCCATGTCATTCATATGCCATGTCATTTACGTGCCATGTCACTCATATGCCATGTCATTCATTATGTCATTTCATTCACATGCCATGTCATTCATATGCCATGTCATTTTATTTTCCATGTCGATTTAATTCATATGACATTCATTCATGTGCCAGGTCATTCGTACGCCATGTCATTTAGTTTGCCATGTCGATTTCATTAACCTGACATTCATTCATGTCCCTTTTATTCATATGCCATGACATTTTGTATGCCATGTCGATTTCATTCACATGACATTCATTCTTATGACATGTCATTCATATTTCATGTCATTTATTCTTTGGCTATGTCATTTAAATTTTGTCATGTCATAATAACTTATTTGTCGTGCCATGTTAATCATGCAAGTTATACCTTCAAGTTTTAATTTTAATTTGCACATTCATGATCATCGAACTTTTTGAAAATTGAGATTTTTTTAATAAAATAAAGCAATATCCCCGAGTTATTATAATTCATGAATTCTCCTCCGGGTTGTCGGGGAGTCTTCATCAACTATATTAACGAAGGAATACCCTTTTAAAAAGAGAATGATGCGGAGATTTTCTAAGTAAATAAAAATTTCTATGTTTTGCCGGGTCTGCCGGTGAATGTAGGAAAATCTTGAGTTAATAAATTCCGGATCATTTTCAATTAGAAATGGGATTATTTTTCTTTAAAAATGGGAATTATTTTAAAAAATATCAACTTCAAAACTGATTTTTACTGAGACTCAGGATAACACACGATTAATAAGGTACCGTTTTATATGGGCGTTGTGGGGGTGCTAATCCTTCCCCGCACGTAACCGACTCTCGAACCCGTTTCTTTGATTTCTCTGGTTTAAAAGCGCAGACTTTCGAAATTGGTTTTAAAAAATGTTTTAGTTAATTTTAAAATGTTTTATAAAAATCGTTTTTAATAGGTGGCTGATCACACCTAGCCAAAAAATATTGGTGGCGACTCCATTTCTTTTTCGAGGTCGTTTTCACGACCCTCATCCTTCATTTTCAAGAGGAATTAAGACTTCTTTTCCTCTACCCGTTTTGTTTTTCCTCACCTCACTCGAGCGGGTCCCCTCGATGCGATCACGTGTCGACAATAGAATCAATCCAAATTAATCTATCACTTGTTATAGAATGACTCAATGGGGTATGTAAAATAACTTTTGCATCTTAGAAGGAAAAAAGCTCGTTCACCATGTCAACCCTATAAGTTATTGAAAGTTAAAGTGTACCTTCAGTTATTGTTGATCAATAAAAGTGACTTTACACTCAAATAAACTCTCTTCCTTTAATATCTGCCTTCTAGTCTATTTCTTGTATTTTCTGTAAGTTACCCTGAGATGGCTTCAAGCCTATTTCTTGTATTTTCTATAAGTTACCTTGAGATGGCTTCACAGGCAATTAACAGACTAGCTAGGACCTATACTAGATAACTGATAAAGTTAAATCCTACCACTAAGGAATCCTTATCCTTAGAGGTGTTCACTATTCGGTTTTAACCGAATTAACCGACCAAAATTTAATTCGGTTTGGTTAATTGGTTAACCGAACAAAGTTTGGTTCGGTTAACGGTTAATGATTTTGGAAAATTTCGGTTATTAGTTAATTCAGTTCGGTTAAGCGAAAATAACCGAATTACACGAATTAACCGAAATTATGAAAGGTTCATGTTTTATCATGCTTTATTACTTGTATTTGTTTGATATTTGGATTTTATAATATGCTTTACTTTTGGATTTTGATTGGTTGGACTTGAAAAGATTATTTGGATATAAAATCATGTATTAAAAATAGGTTAGCAAAATAAATTAGGTATTTTTTCGGTTAATTCGAAAACCAACCGAATTAACCGAAAGAATTTCGGTTCGATTAATTCATCGTTTTAACTATTCGGTTCGGTTAACGGTTAATGAAAAACATATTCGGTTAATTCGGTTAATCGTAATTCGGTTCGGTTATTAACCGAATTAACCGAATGAACACCCCTACTTATCCTTATCAGTTACTGAGATAGAGAAGTTATCTTTGACTCTTATCATTAGAGTAGTTTAACTTGAATAGGATTTACTAAGACAATATCACCTAAATAATTATCTTGGCTTTATTAAATTATCATGTGGGTCACATTATCATCCAACATTCTCCCACTTGGCCGATATGATAAAACGAAAAACTAGAATAGGTGATATTTAAATCCAAAACTTAATATGGCCATAATTACTCTAGCCAAACTCCCATTCAATTAAAATTTCACATAACATGAATCATCATGGCGGTAGTATTCTAATTTGAATAATTCCTTCCATGTATTACAATGTATGATTCTCCCTAAAAGAGCACTTTATAAGATAATACTTTAAGAATGAATTTACTATAATTATTCAAGGTCCAAAAAAATATGTAAACTTTATGTGCACAAACTGAAACATGTTTATAAATTCTAAGATGTGAAAATAACAAAATTAAGCATGTTAAAGAAGTCAAACCACACTTTAACAGACATTACTTAGTCTCATATGATCCACATGATAATAAACTTTATTATCGACAATGCTTTAGTCATGGGATCGGTGACCATCAAGTCCGTACTAATCTATTGAATATCCACTTCTTGTTTCCTTACATGATCTTTAATAGCAAGATACTTTATGTCGATGCGCTTGCTGTGATTTTCACTTTTATCATTCTTATAAAAGAATATTGCAAAAGAGTTGTCATAATAAATACTTAATAGCCTTGCAATTAAATTGACAACTCTCAAATCAGAGATAAAATATCTCAACCTTAATGCCTGTGATGTTACTTCATAGCATATTCTTGTGACAGATTTCAGATTATCAAGGCCATTGTAGACACCCGATTTTTTTATTATTTTTTTTTATCGGACTACTTCTCGAACCTAAAATTAGATCACTGAGCCTCATGGGCCCAATTTCAATGCTAAAATCTGTACATTTTTTATTGGAAACTCAACCTCATTTTTGGGCTTTAGGCCCCAATAAGAAGAAGGCCCACATTTTTCTTTTATGTTTTTTTTCTTATTTTCCTTTTTACGTTTTATCTTTTATTCAAAAAATCCGTTTTCATTTATTGCATTCTTTTTTTTTTTTTTTTTTTTTAATTGAGTAAGGGGAGGGGTTGCTTGGGTTTGAACCCAAGACTTCATGCCCCAAGACTCTTAGCCACTCAGTCAAGAGCTTGTTTGCCACTCAGTCAAGAGCTTGTTGGCTATTGCATTCTTTCTTCTCTCCTATTAACCCGCTCCATTTCACTGTGTAAATTGATCAAATTTCAACATTTCTTCAAACACAAACCCCAAAATCAGTGTAAATTGATTTGACTTTTCAGCAAATCCTCAATCAGTTGAAATCCTAAAATTAGGGGATCAATTTGGAATTTTAGATCCAATTATTAAAGGGAAGAACTCAATTTTGGCAGGGATTTCGGATCCAAGCTTCTTCATAAAGAGCAAACAATATACAAGGGGGATCCGGATACAGATATAAGAATCGGATGAAAATAAACTCAAAAGGAGAAAGAAAAGAGAAATGGAAAATTTTCTTGATGTCCTGGTGATTTTCCATTTGGGATTTTCGGGGTTTCGAAGTCAGTGTCGTTGGTGATTGATTTTGGATTCAAAACGCTCTGGTTTCGGGAACGATCTCCAAGTCTTCGGGGAACCACTCCAGCATCAGATTCTGAAGGATACATGCAGCAAACACAATAGAGGCAGAAGAAGCACCGAAATCTCAACAAAAAAAAATTCCAGACAGGTTCGATTTTAGGAGAGGAAGAGAAAGAATCAGACATTCTTCGGGAGATTTTGGTAGTTCAGTCTTTTCTGGGTTTGATTGATTTCTCGTTGAAAACTCCAGCACTGAAGCTCGACAAGCGCGACGGCCAGTGGTGGTTTCGGCCTCCAAACAGTAGACTACACAGAGGAGAAGAAAACCTTTTTTTTCGCAACACTGGTAAAATGAATGAAATATATATATAAAAAAGCTTTTATCAAATGAAGGGCGAGTCAGATGGCCCGCGTGGGTCTGTGCTATGACCCCCCAATCGTATCAATTTTTTTTTGGTTGTCCTTTTTCATGTTTTATTACTTTTTTTTTTCTTTTTTTACTTGTTTGTTTACTTATTTCCCTTTAATTATCATTGATTAAAATTATTATTTTTTTGTTTATTTCAATTCATAATTAGAGTTAGATTAGATTTTGTTTTTAAAGGTTAGAAGCAAATTTAATAAAATTAAATAAATACTCACATAGCATATGTTACATAATTAATTAAATCAAAAAATAAATTGAGATCATTTCGATGATGGAATTCTCGAGAGTCGCAAATGGTTGATTTCTAAGAATTTTCTAGGTGAAAAAAATCTACCTAAATTCCACCAACATGATGAAGAGTTAGGTGGAAATTTCGATATCACGAGTCAAATTTTAATTCTCGACAATAATTAGTAGGAATTCAAATCGATTAGAATTTTTAATAGTTTACTCTCTTTTCCATAAGATATTAAAACAAATCTGACGATGGAGCCTATTCAGGAGAGTAAACGATTTCTCTTGAATACTCACGAGGTGAGGAGATTTTCTTCGGAATCCACCAGCATGATGGAGAATTCTTCGGAAGATTTTTCTAATATTTAAATATTAAACTAAGAAATAAAAACCGTTAGATTTTAGGACCTATAAGATAACATTAGGCTAATTAGGTACTATCCTCGGATAGGCGTTGTGGGGGTGCTAATCCTTTCCTACACGTAACCGAACTCCCGGACTTAGTTCTGAACGCAGACCAGAACCTATTTTTTTAAAGTACCTTAGTCGAGCTTAGGATCATTTTAGAAATAATAGATTCATATAGGTGACCTAATCACACCTTATAAAAGATTAGTGGCGACTCCTCATTTGCGCCTAGCATGCCGAATTCGCATTGGGGCAAAGAAAGTTCCCCTTTGGATTTAAAATATATAAAAAAAAGTGATGATGAAAAAAGAATGTGATGGAGAAGATGGTGAAAAATGAAAGAAAAATAACAAATATAAAGGTTGATGCTTCGAAGAAATGATCTTTGGTTTGCAACCCTTAAACACATGATTGAGCTTTTTTTATCCATTCTTTCATGACCCCAAACCCAAGCCTACATTACGAACCTTTTAAAGTCCATTTTGATCAAATGTGAATGTTCGAATTGAAGAATAATATTTTGAATTATGACATGATTGTGGTTTCATCAAAGGACAATGAAGCTTAAACGCTTGAAAATAGCTCCAAAGAAGAAAGAGAAGGCTTGGAACACTTTGATATGCTCAATTGCCTCCAAGAAGATGGATGTGAATACATGATGAGAAAAGTTTGCTATAGACACTTTGAGAATGAGAATCAGTTTTGAAGAAGCTTCTCTCACAAGACTATTGGAGACGATGGACGACCAAGTTGTGGAGTCTTATGAAAGGAAAAGCTTTTCCGATGAAGCATTAGTTTGAAAAAATAAATGAAGATGATTTGCCGAACACTGTGGAGAAATGCTTCTTTTGAAAAAAAAAAAAGAAAAAAAAAGAAAAATATGGATTCAAATGGAAAACCCGAAAAGGGCAGTTTGAGTCATAGGGGAATATCTAAGTTGAAAACCTAAAAGGGTGACTTAGGTACAAGAAAAATCAATATTTATTTAAAGATTTCATTGGGGCAAGATTTGGTCTAATAGCTCAGAAAGATCGAGATACCGATTGGATTGATTTTCGAAAAAGAATTGTAGATTAATTTGCCCAAGATTGTAAACATATTCATTATTTGGGATACTGATTTCCCATCAAAATATTCTCGTGATAATTCCTTGATTTGCCCACTATGCTTTGACATGATTTGTCCTTTTTCTTTCAATGATAAAGACCCATTTTCCCCTTCCAATTTACCTTGCTTCTTACCACTATTTGTCACCAACTTTGCATCCCTTAATGAATAAAGGAAGTGTGCGATGCATTGCATTTGTCATGAAATTGGAATGATGATTAATAAATTAAAATGATAAATCATGAAAGATCCTTGCATTACTTTGATAAGAAATTTGAGGATAACATTTTGGGGCAAGAAGAATGCTGATGTAAATGACCGTTGTCAAGAAAAACCCATGGGTTTTCATTTATATGAAGAGTGGTTGGGGTAAGTGAGCGACCAATCAAGCACATGATTATGCATTATCATCATTAAAGATATTCCATTGCCATACTTCAAGTTTGAATGAATTGAAGATGACATTCAGTGGCAGAGAGAAGAATGAGATAAATGAAAAACCTGGAAACATACAAATGTTCAAGATCTGGGAATCAAAGCAAATACCTTTTTGCCAAACAAAACATTATTAGATCAACGAAGGATCATTCCAGTTGATGGAACTTGCTAGACAGTTCTTAAGATGTATATTTGGAGTATAATAAGAAGATAAAAAGAATGAGTTTGAGAATCTTTGTTACCATGATTGGAGGTACATGATTTTGTTTTTGGAGCATTTGTATTTCATGCATTTTATTGCATTCATGGCATTCACCTCATGCATTGCGTTACATGGCATTCACTTTATGCAATTTCATTACATGGCATCCATGACATGCATTTAGCATATGAGAAACATTTTAGTTTGGATTTTTGAAATTTAAAATCATTTTTCTTCAAGGTAAAACTTTTTGAATCTCAGTTGAAAGATCTTTGAAGGTAAGATTTTTGAATCTCGATTGAGGATATTTTTAAGATAAATTTTTGAACCTCGTTTGGAAGATTTTGTAATATAAACTTTTTCAAAAATTAG
Organism: Fremontodendron californicum; assembly: GCA_030761205.1. Classification (NCBI taxonomy): domain Eukaryota; kingdom Viridiplantae; phylum Streptophyta; class Magnoliopsida; order Malvales; family Malvaceae; genus Fremontodendron; species Fremontodendron californicum. Next base: position 23,717,854 of record JAULJL010000008.1, read on the forward strand.
ATGAGATTTTAAAACTTCTCTAGAGGAGTATTTTGAAATTGGATAAGAGTTCAAAACCTCTCACGAGGATTTTTTGAAAGCCTCTCACGAGGATGTTTTTTCAAAGCCTCTCACGAGAATGTCTCCAAAGCCTTTCACGAGAATGTTTCTAAAGCCTCACATGAGGACATTTTCAAAGCCTCTCACGAGGATGTTTTCAAAGCCTCTCATGAGGATGTTTTCAAGTCTTTTATGAGGATGTTTCTAAGTCTCTTATGAGGATGTTTTTCAAAGCCTCTCATAAGGATGTTTCCAAAGCCTTTCACGAGAATGTTTCAAAGGCCTCTCACGTGGACGTTTTCAATGCCTCTCACGAGGATGTTCTCAAAGCCTTCCACATGAGGATGTTTCTTTCAAAATTTTAGGGTATTTGATTTTCAAAACCTCAAGGTATTGTTTTTCAAAACCTCTAGGAATCATTTCCAAAACCTTCGGGAATTTCTAAAGTTTATGCCTCATCAATAGGAGCATTTTCAAATTTGGGTAAATTTAAAGTTTATGCCTTTTTGGGAGGAGCATTTTCACGTTAGGTAAATTGAAGTTTATGCCTCGTCAAGGGGAGCACTTTCACGTTGGGAATTTAAGGTTTATGCCTCGTTGGGAAGGGCATTTTCCTTTACGTTTGGAATCTAAAGTTTATGCCTTGTTGGGAAAGGCATTCTCCTTTACGTTGGGAATTTTAAGTTTAAGCCTCGTTGAAAAGAGCATTTCGTCAGATCGATGATCACTGTGATGTCTGAGGAAGAGGGTGCACACGTCTTTGCACGCTTCTTGTTTCTCAGCAAGTGCACAAAAAGAGGCAACTATAGATACCCGATTTTTTTTATTATTATTTTTTTTATCGGACTATTTCTTGAACCTAAGATTAGATCACTGAGTCTCATGGGCCCAATTTCAATGCTAAAATTTGTCCATTGGCCTTAGGCCCCAATAAGAACAAGGCCCACATTTTTCTTTTATGTTTATTTTACTTTATTTTATTTTATTTTCCTTTTTATGTTTTTATCTTTTATTCAAAAAAACCTTTTTCATTTATTGCATTCTTTCTTCTCTCCTATTAGCCCGCTCCATTTCACAGTGTAAACTGATCAAATTTCGGCATTTCTTCAAACACAAACCCAAAATCAGTGTAAATTGATCTGACATTTTAGCAAATCCTCAATCAGTTGAAATCCTAAAATTAGGGGATCAATTTGGATTTTCAAATCCGATTATTCAAGGGAAGAACTCAATTTTGGCAGGGATTCCGGATCCAAGTTTCTTTATAAAGAGCAATCAACACAATATACAAGGGGGGATCCGGATACAGATATAAGAATCGGATGAAAATAAACATAAAATGAGAAAGAAAAGAGAAATGGAAAATTTTCTTGATGTCCTGGTGATTTTCCATTTGGGATTTTCGGGGTTTCGAAGTCAGTGTCGTTGGTGATTATTTTGGATTCAAAACGCTCTGGGTTCAGGAACGATCTCCAAGGCTTCGGGGAACCACTCCAGCATCAGATTCTGAAGTATACTGGCAGCAAACACAATAGACAACAGAGGCAGAAGAACCATCGAAATCTCAAAAAAGAATCCAGACAGGTTCGGTTTTTGGAGAGAAAGAGAGAGAATCAGGCATTTTTAGGGAGATTTGGGTAGATTTAGTATTTTTCTGGGTTTGATTGATTTCTCGTTGAAAAATCCAGCACCGGAGCTCGGCAAGCGTGACGGCCAGTGGTGGTTTCGGCCTCCAAACAATAGACTACACAGTGGAGAGGAAAACCTTCTTTTTTTTTTTGCAACACTGATAAAATGAATGAAATATATATATATATATATATATAAAAGCTTTTATCAAATGAAGGGTGGGTCAGACACAACCCGTGTGGGTCTGTGCTATGACCCCCCAATTGTATCATTTTTGTTTTTTTGTTGTTGTTGTCCTTTTTCATGTTTAATTACTTTTTTTTTTCTTTTCTTGTTTGTTTACTTGTTTCCCTTTTATTATCATTATTATCATTATTATTATTTTTTATTTCAATTCATAATTAGAGTTAGATTAGATTTTTTTTTTAAAAGGTTAGAATTTTTTTTAATAAAATTAAATAAATACTCACATAGCATATTGATGGAACTCAATTAAGAGTTGTAAACCCAAATGCAGGTTATGTTCAAGTAATAAATTCTCGGTGTCCGAGGTCGAACCACAGGGAAGCGTACTAGTAAGTATAAGTTTATAAATATATATGAAAAAGAAAATAAACAAGATATTAGGGAATCAATAACAAAGAAAGTAAACAAGATATTAGAGAACAAAATAAACAAAATAACATAAAAGCAATTAAACAAGATATAAAAAACAATAAGAAAGGATGTTGAGGTTAGAGAATCCACTCTTGGTGTTATGCTAAGATTAATCTTGTTTTATTACACAATTGAAATCCACACATAAGGGAGGTTCCAATCGGAAGGTTTAGCAATTCAGTCCAAATTGTCCAACGTCCATAGCATATGATATTATGTTCATTTGGTGTCCTCAAAACTCATAAAAAAAGTCCAAGCATTCCTTATGCCAAGGTATATGTCTACAACAAATCAAGGTTATGAAACCAAGCATTTACTGTGCCATTTTCCTTGTCAATAATGAATCAAGATCCCTACTTTGTAAGTATGATTTTAAACCAAAAGAAAATATTATCTATACTAATATTTATAAATGATGATTCATTTTAGCTCATGTTTAAGAGACTAACCTTAGCATTTACCAAGAGCTTCACCTCATCACCTCAACAATATGATTAGCAACACATACTAAAAATGAAAAGAAATGTAAGAAGCATAAGTAAATAAAGAAAAAGAAAACTAGAGAAAGGAAAGAAAAAGAAAACTTAGAGAATTTTATTACAATGGCTAATATCCTACCAATGTATAATGTATCCCAATACTCATCCAAGGCCCTCTATTTATACACATTTTGGAGGGCTAAATGACAAGAGACAAGCTTTACAAATTTCAAAGGTAGGTATAATAGGTGGGTGCATTTTTCTAACAATTTTCATCATATTGTATGACAATTCTGATCAGCCAGCTTGACGGTCGATTTTGTCAATGTTGGAGGCTCGATCTGATAAAATGGTCTTCTAGAAAAATATACCCCTATCAGTTACGGATCCATAACCGTTGGAATCAGATCATTTGCTCATGTGGATCGGAAGATATGGTCAAAATACCAAAACAGGTCAGCACAGACGTCATTGCACATCAGCCAACTTGATGGTCGATTTCGATAGGGAAAACGACTCCGTTTCAAGAAGTGTAAAACATGAAAAAGATAGATATGCCTCTTAACTTTGCACTGTCAAAAATTCAGCCTTATTGCTTCAGTGAAACGCCAGATATAGCTGATATGGCAAAAGGTGTCGGAATTGGAACTGAATTGGATTTGCCCTTAATTCTTGATTTAACCTAGTAATCTGAAATCACTCAAAGAAACTCGTGAAAAACACTAAATTACATAAAAATATAAAATATCATAAACACAAGTAGACTAAGCAATAATAACTCGTATTTGACACAAAATAATAATAAAACATAACTAAAAACTATATAATTATACGAGTTATCACACCCCCACACTTAGATTGTTGCTAGTCCCTAGCAACGACTCAATAAAAATAAAATAAGAAAATCTAATCTAATCCATTTTCGTAGGAAATCACGGTGGCACTTAGCATGTGACACAAGCCTTTAAACCCCTAGGTGTCCCTAGTGGACGAGTTTAGTCTCGTGAGGGTTTACTAGGACGATACCCACAAACATTGAAGACATAAGAAAAACTAAAAATAATAATTATAACTAATCCTTCCAATATAAATTAGAGATAATCATTGAACAAGTCTTAAAAACTAATCAATAGCTTAAAGAAATTCACAAAAAATCTTGCTTGAATGTAAACAGTTTGAGTTAAGCCAATATTAACATAACATATTTCAATCAAAATAGTGTATATTCAAACTTAATCTCAACTTCTCACATGGGATACTCTCTTGATTTTCACTCTTTAAAGTAGTGGTAAAGTGTTTACACTCAATCAATCTCATGAAAATAATTCTACCATATGCTTGCTTGTCGACCTATTCTCCACTATTTAGATCATACAACTTCATAAATCAAGAGGTCTTTATTCAAGGTTGTAATGGGGCCAAAGGGTTATAATGTGGTTAAAGAACAAAAGGATAAAGATATCACAAAGGTTCCAAAGAGTTCATAGAGTTTAGAGACATAATAAGATCATACAAATAAAACTTCTCAAAACTCTTATAAAGCACATAATAACATAGGCTAAATATTCATGTTGAGCCTTTGCATCATTCTAACCAACTTTGTAACATCTTTTTCTAGAAGTTCAAGAGAAGATTTTTTTTTTTTTTTTTTAATATGGGAATGTATTTGACAATGATCCCTTTCTTTTTCTCTTGACTTTTTCTTTTCTTTTCTTCCCCCACACTTATCTTTTGTTTCTAACCCAAATTTTCAACTAAAAATATCCCTTAATTTTTTTTTTTAATATGTCTCAAAATATAAAAATCCATCTTTAGAACAAGGGTAAGGATATAAGTATATTTAGGCTAGGTGTAAGTTGTGGTTACCAATAAAACAACATATTTAATGTAGGCTCAAATTGGCTCACTAGTGGGGATGTTCTCTTAGAACATTAATAATGGATGGCTGTTTGGCTCTGGTTATAATCCTAATGCCTCTATCATATTCATGTTGTCACATGTATCAATATAGTCTCAAACAGTTTAAAGCAAGTTCTGGAGAATCATGTAATCATAAGAGCACTCAAGAAAGAAATTAGATTGATTTGTATAATGCATCAATCATTATAGGCTCAAAAACTCACAAGGATGATTATACAAGTAGATTAAGTCTAAACATGCTTCTTTCTCAATCAACATATCATATTAACATTGGCTCATAAAAAGGTTGATATCAAGCTCAATTCTCATGAAAATCTTCTCACTAATAAATCTGTTTTAGACTTATGCAATTCATATCTCATCATTGTATTAAAAAGGAACTAGAACACATTAAAAAAATAATAATAAAAATAAAGACTCATAAAAAAAAATAGTAGACAAAAATAAAAGAAATCCTAAATCATTCCCCCCACACTTAATTCTTACATTGTCCTCAATGTAAGTCTATTAACCCAAATGAAAGAATCATGTGTAAGAGAAAAGAACTAATAACATAAGAATAGGAACAACTAAGACTCAAAACAAAACAAACTCATGCAACCTAAATAATCCTAAAATACTAAACAAAAATTAACAAGTAAACATAAAAAGATTAAAATCAAACTGACAAGGTATGTCTCAAGTCTCCCTTACTCAGACCTTGTTCAGAATGAATACTTCTAAATTGCTTAAAACACAACAAACTTTTTTTTTTTGAAAGAAGAAATCAAACTGACAAGGTATGTCTCAAGTCTCCCTTACTCAGACCTTGTTCAGAATGAATACTTCTAAATGGCTTAAAACACATCAAATTTTTTTTTAGCAAAATATGTCCCTTACCCCCTACTAAAGGTAGAATTTAGGAGATATTACCTGCAGAGGTTGCTAACCACTTATTATAACTGAGACACAACAAACAAAATGTTAGATAATGTCACAAAGACAGAGTGCAATCCACTCCTTGCTCGTCCATATCTCTTTTTCTTTTTCCGAGCGTTTGCGAAACAACCGTAGCAGATAAATACTCATAAGCTTGGAGCTTTTTGAGTAAATCTTCAATGGTTGTAGCAGAAATTATGGTTCTCCTTGCCTCTGAAAACATGAATCCATTATCCACAGCATTATCTAAATATGAAAGCAAATTACTAAAATAACCATTAATATTAAGCAAACCAATGGGTTTCTTATTTGTGACCAAAGATGACCAAGAAGCCACGCAAGCTATTTCTTCCAATGTACCCAGACCTCCTGGTAAAGCAATGAATGCATCGGCAGAATGGTACATGATTGTCATCCGTTCAGGGATACTCCAGACTTGTATTTCTTTACCCACGGTAGGTCCACAAAAATTTGTGAATAGTTTTGGCACGATTCCTAGAACTGGACTTCCTCCGGCGTGTGCTGCTGTAGCGACTGCTCCCATTAGACCCGTACTACCGCCTCCATAAATCAACTGGATCTTTTGTTGGGCAAGTATTACTCCAACTCTTATGGCTTCATCAGCGAATATGTTATTTTTCCCTGGATAAGCACCTCCAAAGACACAAATTTTTTTAATGCGCTGGGACGAAGTGCTTTCCATTTTTTTTCTTTTTCGAGTGCCTGAAAGAGAATGAGTACATGGTGTAATATATAGAGGACTGAGTAATGAATCAGACAAGAGTAATAATGTCGCTGAAAGTGTATTTGACCTGTCAGAAGAAAATGTTAACCTAACAAAAGATTTTTGCGTGATTTCAGGAAGAAAATCAAAAAGAGAAGAAAAATCAACCGTAAAAGACCAATGCAAAAAAAAAAAAAAAAAAACGAGAAAAATCAACAGTGATAATAATTACACAAATCGAACAACACATAAATTAAACCGAAATGAAGTTATTGCAAATCAAACCAAAAGCTGAGAAGTCATTTATTGTAGTTGTGATTGTGGCTCACATCTTCCTCTGGTTTTACGTCCAGAAACGGCTTAAACGCCTTCTATGAGTCGAGGATATGCTTCCCATCCAGTTTTCTTACAAGCTGGCAAACAGGGTCTTTTAACATCAGATTCCCAAGATGTTGCCATTCCCTTTGGAATTGCGGCCATAAATCAAGAATTTCTCTTTGTACGTCTCCACTAGGATGCGTCTCAAGAGAAAGTTGGATATTACCCAAATTCTCCTTACTCAGTCCATCCTTAATGAATTCAATTTTAGCATCTCGATTAGAGGACGGAATCCCAATAGAACGACATTTACCGTTACACGTCCATCGTGCACATTTGTGGCAATTTGAACTCATGCGCTTTGCTCGTCGCTTCTTTGCAAAAGTGCTTCTACCTGTACCTGGTAAATGCAAAACAGGAAGATATTCATCTTCACGTACCTTGGCTTCAATTATCCAACGTATGTCTTCAGGAATCCCTTTGTGCATAAGCATTCTTAATCTTTCAAATCGAACTTGGTAAAGCTTCAGTAAAATATTTCGAGGAAAAGGAGGAAATCGTTTCTGCAATCTTTTGAGAATATCATCCATCCTGAAAAAAAGTGAAAAAGAAATTGAAAGAGAAATTTATATACAATATCAGTTTTGTGGGTAGCTGATGGAACCGACTTAAATAATCACGGAGTACCGTTATCCGCCATTTAACCGGAAAAAAAATTATATTTACATCTAGTTATTTTCAAAACAAGGATCAGAAAGAAAAACAACCTCTTCTTGAGTAACATGATTTTCCAAAAAGAGTTTGAGTCTTTGTCCATTTACCTTGAATACGTTACCATTTTGAGGATTCTCAATGTCAACTGCTCCATAATGATACACATGCTTAACCACAAATGGGCCAGTCCATCTTGATCTCAACTTACCAGGGAATATGTGAAGTCTAGAATTATAAAGTAGAACTTTTTGCCCAACATCAAATATTTTTCTTGAAATTAACTTGTCATGAAAGGCTTTAGTTCTTTCTTTATGAATTTTAGAATTCCTATATGCATCTTTGAATAAAGTTGGCCAGTAAAATCCACACTGTAAAATTTTTGCAGCAGTTTTCTTTGATGAAAAATGACCACCACATGCCTCAGAATGACAAAACTTAATTACACTACTTACCTCATTGTCGGGAATGCATCTTCGAAAAATCTGATCAGGACAATATTTGAACAAGTAAGGGTCATCCCAGTAGAACTTCTTTACCTCATTCAAAAACTTCCTTTTATCTTGGGGGTTCCATTGAGAAGGAATTTTTTCCAAAAAGGAATATTTTAGCTCGGATGGCAAAGGTTTTAAATCCAGCTTGGGTGGTTCAATAGTTGATGGTACAGTGACATTTGTGAGTGATGGAAGTTCCTCAAACTTTTGTTTCCAACAATGCTTATCCTGAAAAGAATTTAACAAAGAATCAGTGTGTGAAATTTCTGAAGCATTATCAAACTCACATTCAATTAAATAAGCTTCTAAAGGATCATGGAATGTGGTAGTGGTGAGATGTTCATGAACAAGTTCTTCAATGAAATCCACTTCATGTACTTCTGAATCATCACCAGGTTGCTTGCAAGTGTTGAACACATTTAATTCTAAAGTCATATTTCCAAAAGAAATGTTCAACATACCATTCCTGCAATTTATCAGAGCATTAGAAGTTGCAAGAAATGGACGGCCTAATATAACAGGAATTTGAACATTTGGATTTGAAACAGGATGTGTGTCCAAAACAATAAAATCAACAGGGAAGTAAAAATTATCAATTTGAACCAAAACATCTTCAACTATCCCTCGAGGAATTTTTACAGAATGATCAGCTAGTTGAAGTGTAACAGGTGTTTCCTTGAGTTCACCTAAACCTAACTGTTGATAAACAGAAAAAGGCAAAAGATTAACACTAGCACCAAGATCAAGCAATGCACGTTCTATTCTAGTGTTTCCAATGATGCATGAGATTGTTGGACATCCAGGATCTTTGAATTTTGGTGGAGTAAGGTGCTGAATGATTGAGCTCACACTTTCCGTCAGAAATTCTTTCTTTTGTACATTATGTTTCCTTTTAACTGTGCACATGTCCTTCAAAAATTTAGCATAAGATGGAACTTGTTTGATTGCATCCAATAAAGGAATGTTAATCTTAACTTGTTTGAAAAGTTCATAAATTTCTGCATTTTGATTCAAATTCTTTATTGTTTGCAACCTTTGAGGAAAAGGAGCAGGATGCATACCTTTTTCTTTGTCCAAATTTTCAAGAAGTTCAGACTTACCATCATCCTTACCATTACTTTTCGGAGGGGAAGGAGGATCTTGGTCTTTTGATGGAATCTTTTTGTCAATTGCCTTTCCACTTTGAAGAGTTGTGATAGAACTGGCATTTTCCTGTTGAGTTTCATTGGAGCAAGAAACAAGACATTGAGTAGAAGGGTTAGGCTGAGGTTGAGCAGGAAACTTACCTTTTTCTTGAGTGCGTAATGAAACTGTCAATGTGGACAAGGTGTTTTTGATCTCATTGATGTCCTGTGAAGTTTGGTTATTCACATTTGCTTGTGTTTGCATGAATGCTTGCAATGTCTCTTCCAAGGTTTGTACACGTGAAGGTTGATAGGAAAAAGTGTTGCCCGACTTTTGAGATTGTGGTACCTGAACATGATTATTATTCCGCCAACTGAAGTTGGGATGATTTCTCCATTCAGGGTTATACGTTTCAGAGTAAGGAGAAGGAAAAGGCTTTTTAAATGTGTTTATGGAATTTACTTGATCATGCAACGCTTCTTTAAGAATGGGAATGTTTGGACATTCAGAAGTGGGGTGTCCCATGATTTCACAAATTCCACAACTTTCTTCATTTTTAACCGTTTTGACTTCTTTTACTTCTCTAAGTTCCATGGCTTCAATCTTTCTAGCCAAATTAGCTACTTTAGCTTTTATCTCATCTTCTCGACTAAAATGATATTTACCTCTGTTAGAAACAAGATTAGATCTATTGGAACTTTCAGAGGAATTATATGTGTGCCAGGCTTGAGAGTTATCTGCCAAATGGTCTAGGTAGTCAAAGGCTTCTTCAGGTTCTTTTTCTAGAAACTCACCGTTACACATTGTTTCAACAAATTGTTTAGTTTCGGGAGTTAAACTTTCATAAAAGAAACTAATAAGACGCCATTTTTCAAAACCATGATGTGGACAAGAACTTAACAAATCTTTAAAACGCTCCCAGCACTGAAAAAATGCTTCATTTTGATTTTGATTGAAATTTTGAATCTGTCTTTTCAAAGCAGTAGTTTTATGTGCTGGAAAAAATTTCTTTAGAAACTCAGTTTGTAATTCTTGCCATGTGCCAATTGACCTTGGTTTTAAATTATGAAGCCAAATTTTTGCTTTATCTTTTAAAGAAAAAGGAAATAATTTTAGCTTGACAATTTCATTTGTACATTGTTGGTCATTAAAGGTGACACATACATCTTCGAAGTCTTTTAGAAACGAGTAAGCACTTTCCGATTCTAACCCATGGAAATTTGGAAGCAAAGCTATCATACCTGGTTTAAAACGAAAGTTGTTTGCATTGAGAGGAAAAATAAAACAAGAGGGTGATGAGCTTCGAGTTGGTTGCAAGTAGTCACGCATGGTGCGTACTTGTCTGTTCTCATCTTCAGCATGAACACTTTCATTGTCAGCCATGCTAGGAGTTGTATTAGAAAGATTACCTGAAAAAGTTTCACAATAAAATCTAACTAAACGACGAGATCTAAAATCACGTCGCCAAACAAACATAAAACAAAGTTAATATACAGATTAGGCGGTATAACCAGCCAACAAACATAAAACAAAGTTAATTTACAATATAAATATAAATATATAGAAAATTAGGCGGTATAACCAGCCAATAAAAATAAATATAGGCGGTATAACCAGCCAATAAAAATAAATATACCTATAAACTTATATACTTAGTATTGCTTCCCCGGCAACGGCGCCAAAAACTTGATGGAACTCAATTAAGAGTTGTAAACCCAAGTGCAGGTTATGTTCAAGTAATAAATTCTCGGGTGTCCGAGGTCGAACCACAGGGAAGCGTACTAGTAAGTATAAGTTTATAAATACATATGAAAAAGAAAATAAACAAGATATTAGGGAATCAATAACAAAGAAAGTAAACAAGATATTAGAGAACAAAATAAACAAAATAACATAAAAGCAATTAAACAAGATATAAAAAACAATAAGAAAGGATGTTGAGGTTAGAGAATCCACTCTTGGTGTTATGCTAAGATTAATCTTGTTTTATTACACAATTGAAATCCACACATAAGGGAGGTTCCAATCGGAAGGTTTAGCAATTCAGTCCAAATTGTCCAACGTCCATAGCATATGATATTATGTTCATTTGGTGTCCTCAAAACTCATAAAAAAAGTCCAAGCATTCCTTATGCCAAGGTATATGTCTACAACAAATCAAGGTTATGAAACCAAGCATTTACTGTGCCATTTTCCTTGTCAATAATGAATCAAGATCCCTACTTTGTAAGTATGATTTTAAACCAAAAGAAAATATTATCTATACTAATGTTTATAAATGATGATTCATTTTAGCTCATGTTTAAGAGACTAACCTTAGCATTTACCAAGAGCTTCACCTCATCACCTCAACAATATGATTAGCAACACATACTAAAAATGAAAAGAAATGTAAGAAGCATAAGTAAATAAAGAAAAAGAAAACTAGAGAAAGGAAAGAAAAAGAAAACTTAGAGAATTTTATTACAATGGCTAATATCCTACCAATGTATAATGTATCCCAATACTCATCCAAGGCCTTCTATTTATACACATTTTGGAGGGCTAAATGACAAGAGACAAGCTTTACAAATTTCAAAGATAGGTATAATAGGTGGGTGCATTTTTCTAACAATTTTCGTCATATTGTATGACAATTCTGATCAGCCAGCTTGACGGTCGATGTTGTCAATGTTGGAGGCTCGATCTGATAAAATGGTCTTCTAGAAAAATATACCCCTATCAGTTACGGATCCATAGCCGTTGAAATCAGATCATTTGCTCATGTGGATCGGAAGATATGGTCAAAATACCAAAACAGGTCAGCACAGACGTCATTGCACATCAGCCAACTTGATGGTCGATTTCGATAGGGCAAACGACTCCGTTTCAAGAAGTGTAAAACATGAAAAAGATAGATATGCCTATTAAATTTGCACTGTCAAAAATTCAGCCTTATTGCTTCAGTGAAACGCCAGATATAGCTGATATGGCAAAAGGTGTCGGAACTGGAACTGAATTGGATTTGCCCTTAATTCTTGATTTAACCTAGTAATCTGAAATCACTCAAAGAAACTCGTGAAAAAACACTAAATTACATAAAAATATAAAATATCATAAACACAAGTAGACTAAGCAATAATAACTCGTATTTGACACAAAACAATAATAAAACATAACTAAAAACTATATAATTATACGAGTTATCACATATGTTACATAATTAATTAATTAAATCAAAAAATAAATTGAGATCATGCGGATGATGGAACTCTCGGGAGTCGTAAATGGTTGACTTCTAAGAATTTTCTAGGTGAGAAAAATCTACCTAAATTCCGCCAGCATGATGGAGAGTTTAGGTGAAAATTTCGATATCACGGACCAAATTTTAATTCTCGACAATAATTAGTAGGCATTCAAATCGATTAGAATTTTTAATAGTTTACTCTCTTTTCAATAAGATATTAAAACAAATCCGAAGACGGAGCCTATTCAGGAGAGCAATCGGTTTCTACTGAAAACTCTTGAGGTAAGGAGATTTTCCTCGAAATTCCACCAGCATGATGGAGAATTCTTCGAAAGATTTTTTCAGTATTTAAATATTAAACTAAGAAAAAAAAATCGTTAAATTTTAGGACCTATAGGATAACATTAGGCTAATTAGGTACTATCCTCAGATAGGCGTTATGGGGGTGCTAATGCATCCCCGCACGTAACTGAACTCTTGGACTTAGTTCTGAACGCGGACCATAACCTATTTTTTTTATAGTACCTTATTCGAGCTTAGGATCATTTTAGAAAGAATAGATTCATATATGTGATCTAATCACACCTTATAAAAGATTAGTGGCGACTCCTCATTTGCATCTAGCATGCTGAATTCACATTTGACACGTTATGACAGTCATGATTACTTTAATATCTGCCAAGTATTCTTACTACAAATCTTATGGCAAGTCTTGAACGAACTTGACAATACATAAGGCTTCCAACAATAGATGCATATGTAATGCCTTTAATCTGCTCCTTTGTTTTGGGGACAATGGGTTAAACTGAATTTATCCCACAACTGATGCCACTGTAGGTGAACAACTTTCTATCCTAAATCTTTCCAAAATCCCTTTTGATATAGGCTTCTTGAGATAGACTTAATGTCTTTTCAGACTTATCTCTTTGAATCTCTATGCCTACGACATAAAAGGTTTCATCCAAGTCTTTCATATTAAATTTTGTGAAAGAAAAGTTTTTGTGTTATGTAACAAAGCTAAATTACTTCTTGCAAAGAGAATATCATCAACATGTAGGACTAAAAGTATGAACTTACTCCTACTAACCTTAAGGTATATACAAGGATCAATAATATTTTCAGTGAAACCAAATGATGTCACAACATTGTGAAACTTTATATACCAATTGACGGGATTCTTGTTTTAGTCCATATATTGATTTCTTTAATTTGCAAACCAAATTACTATTCTCAAAGAAAACTTCAGGTTTAATCATGTGTACCTCTTCTTCAAGATCTCTATTTAAGAAAGTTGTTTTCACTTCCATTTGATGTAACTCTAAATCAAAATGAGCTACAAGAGCTATGATAATTCCAAATGAATCTTTCTTAGAAATTGGAAAGAAAATTTCATGGTAATCAATACCTTCATTTTGAGTGAAATCTTTGGCCACAAGTTTAACCTTATATTGTTTAACATTATCGGATGGTAATTCAATGAGTTTCTAAACTGGATTGTTATCCATTGGTTTCATATCTTTTATCATAGCTTTATGCTAGAGTGTAGAATTTCACTACTCATGGTTTGTGAGAACGAGATCATCTTTAGGTCCAATATCAAAATTAGACTTTTGCAGGTATACAACAAATCATTAGAAATAGCTAGTTTTCTTATCTCGTTGGATCTTTTCAATTCTATTATAATAGAATTGTTAATGAGATTGTTGTTCTCTTGTAAAGGTTATTCTTGATTTGATTGTTTTCAAGTTAATTATGTAGGTTTGTCTTGAAAAATTATCAAGCCCTTTACAAGAGATTCATCCACTTTAATTTCTTCCTCAAATCAACCTTACGAGGAAAGTCACTCCCACTGGACTGATAATCCACAAGAAATTTAGTATTTCTAGCTTCAACAATTATAGATGAATGCGAGGGACAGTGAAATCGATACCCCTTGTTAACTGCATAGCCTATAACTGCTAACTGTTCTTGGATCCAGTTTTCATATGTTTGGGTCATAGACCTTCACTTTTACTGGACAACCCTAAGTACGTAAATGTCTTAATATGGATTTCCAACTATTCCATAATCTAATAGATGTTTCAGAAACTGATTCAGTTGGAACTTTATTTAAGACATAAATAACAGTTTTAAAGGCATTACTCCATAAACTTGGGGGAAGGTGTATGATCCTTTAGATGTCATTGCTTCTTTTAACCTTTTTGTGGACTTGTTAGTTTGCTTTCCTCAATGTAACTAACACAAGTGTCAAAATCAATACAATCAAGAGTTTTAAGGACTCTATCATTTACCAATCTCCTAAATTTCTATATAGAGATATGACACAATCTTTTATACCACAAGTTGTAAGAGTTTATAACACATCTTTTACTACCAAAAATCGAATGCATAGTTAACAAACTATTCTCATGTTCAGGATCCAAATCCATTTAGTATAACAATCAATTAAATGATAAAAACCAATAGAAACATTATCCTTTGAAATTTCAACAATAGAAATTTTAGACTTAAGTTCAAAACCCAAAATTTCTAATTTAGGAATGGAAATCACAATTGTTTGGAAAATATAGAACATAAAAAAAGTTTCTTCAAGGTTTAAAAAAGATCCTGATTTCAAAATGATCCCGAGAGTCCCTATTCCTTCCATATGTGAAGGTAATCGATTTTCGGAGTATATGTTTCTCCCATTTTCTTTCGGTCCTTAGCTTTATGAAACCTTACATGGTAATAAAAATATGATTCATTGATCTAGAGTCTAACCACCATGCATTATGAGGAACATCAACAAAAAAGATTCATGATATACATAATAAATGAGTTTACCTTTCTTTTTGATCTTCCTTTTATATTTTAGGCAATCTTTTTTTATGTGTCTAAGTTTTCCTATAGAAGAAGGATTTGACGCCATTTTACTTTATTGGCATTTTTATTTCCTTCTTCACTTTTAGAACACATTTGTTATTCTTATCACCCTTTTTACCATGAATCACTAGGAAGTTGTATCTAGTTTCTCATCCTTCAATCTCTTTTCCTCCTGAACGCACATAGTTAAAAGTTCATTGATAAACTTTTTACTTTATGTGTGTTTTGAATGGTCTATACTCATTTGAAAAGAGTTGAATATAAAAGTGATATAAAAATAACTTAGAAAACTCAATTTCTAAAATTTAAGTTGAGTAGCAATGTCACTCAAAATCCATAATGTGCCCATGCACACTTTTAGAACTGTTATACTTTATTCCTGAAAGTTTCCTTATCAGGGTGGTAGCCAAAGCCTTATCAGATTTAATAAAATAGTTTTCAATGGCTTTCAAGTAATCCTTGACATTGTTACAATCTAGGGTGGAACCCCGAATGGACTTACTAATATAGGATTTGATGTACATCATACTTAAACGGTTAGATTTCTCCCACTGTACATACAAATCCATTTACCTTTGCATACTTGATTCGTTGAGGACATGTTTGTCCCCCCTAAAGCGCCAAGTCAAGGTCATTACACCAAAAAATAGCTTAATCTTCTCATTTCTATCAAGTAATTTCATCACCAAGTAACATTTAACTTATAGCAGCCTCAATTATCAAACTAGTAGAAATAACTGTAAAATCTAAGAACACAATCATGTAGTGAAAAATAATCTTTGTTTTGAATAAATCACCTTTATATTCATGATGCACCCAAAAGAGTGTATCTTATTTAACCTTGCACTAAAAAGATAAATTGTAAGTATAGTAGTTAGCAAGGGTCGAGTCCTCAGGGATTGGGTTTTAGTTTATAAGTTGATAGTTTAAAACTTAAATTCAAGAACAATAAAAGAAAAGGGGTTTTTGAAATCAGATTTAAACTAAAGTAAATAATAAGAATAAGATGCAAGGCGGTATAACCAGCCAATAAAAATATATATACTAAATTAGGCGGTATAACCAGCCAATAAAAATAAATATACTAAATTAGGCGGTATAACCAGCCAATAAAAATAAAACAAAGTTAATATACAAATTAGGCGGTATAACCAGCCAATAAAAATAAATATACTTTTAAAAATAAGCAAACTAGAAAAGTAAGAAAACAAGTAAGTAAAAAGAATCAAATATGAAAAATATGGTTAAGGTTTCATTCTCCACCACTAGACATCATTAAGAATCAATTTCAGATCTATCAATATCAACCAACTATCAAAGTTAACAACCGTAGATAACAACAAGCTCTGTTACCCCAATCTTTCCTTAGTTTGTCGTTAAATAGAACAAGCTCTCTATTTAATCTCTAACCATTAAACAACCTAGAATAAGCTCTCTAAATTCAATTTAATGGCAGCTTTATGATGAGAAAGATAGGTTGATCTAAGCAACAAACACATAAGCTCGGATTGTTCAACTTAGGTTATGTTCCACTTTGCAATTATTGAAAACTTGACCATAATCATTAATCACAAATTGCCACTTATGAATAGGAAATCAAGACAATTACACGGATCAAGACTCCTAAACTAGCAATAGATAATTATCAAGATCTATTGAGTTGTACACCTAAATAAATCTAGACAACATCATGAACAATTCTTGTAGAAGAACATAAGCAACTTTGATAGAGAATTAATGATAGATAGAATCTGAAAATCAATCACAAAACATGTCTAGGGCTTTGAAATCACCCTTAACCAAATAGAAGTTTAGCCTAGCATAGGCATTATAAACATAAAATTAAATAGAATCTAAGAAGAAAATAAAAGAAAGAAAGAAGAAGAAGAAGAATATTAATTATCCAACCTCTTGCTCTTTCTAAAGAAAAAGAAAACTAGAGAAAAGAAAGAAGAAGAAAACTTAGAGAATTTTATTACAATGGCTAATATCCTACCTATCTACAATATGATCCCTTACAATCATCCAAGGCCCTCTATTTATACACATTTTGGAGGGCTAAATGACAAGAGACAAGCTTTACAAATTTCAAAGGTAGGTATAATAGGTGGGTGCATTTTCTAACAATTTTCGTCATACATGACGATTTTGATCAGCCAACTTGATGGTCGATTTTGTCAATTTTGCAGGCCTTATCTGATCACATGGTATTCTAGAAAAAGGTTCCCCTATCAGTTACGGATCCATATCCGTTGGAATCAGCTCATTTGCTGATGTGGATAAGCAGATATGGGCAAAATACGAAAACAGGTCAGCACAGACGTCATTGCACATCAGCCAACTTGATGGTCGATTTCGTCAATATTAGAGGCCTGATCCGATCATATGGTCTTCTAGACAAAGGTTCCCCTATCAGTTACGGATCCATAGCCATTGGAATCAGCTCATTTGCTGATGTGGATAGGCAGATATGGGCAAAATACGAAAACAGGTCAGCACAGACGTCATTACACATCAGCCAACTTGATGGTCGATTTCGCTAGGGAAAACGACTCCGTTTTAAGAAGTGTAAAACATGAAAAAGATAGATATGCCTCTTATCTTTGCACGGCTACAAAGTTCAGCCTTATTGCTTTAGTGACACTCCAGATATAGCTGATATGGCAAAAGGTGTCGGAACTGGAACTGAACTGGATTTGCCCTTAATTCTAGTAATCTGAAATCACTCAAAGAAACTTGTGAAAAACACCAAATTACATAAAAATATAAAAGATCATAAACACAATTAGACTAAACAATAATAACTCGTATTTGACACAAAACAATAATAAAACATAACTAAACACTATATAATTATACGAGTTATCAATTCAAATAGTAAATTCAAACCTTTCTGTGGGCAGATGTGCATAATGCATATGAATTTACATAACTTTATGATAAAACAATAACTAAAACACCAAAATTAAATAATCCATGCCTGTGGGCCTAGGTAAAATTTACTCTTGATGGTATCATGTTTTATACTTTAATCACTTAACAAAAATTAATTATCTCCTTGTGGGGCCAAATAACTAATTTTACAAAATAATTCTTCACCGATGTCATTTTCCTTATGTAGTTATTAAAAAAAATTATTTTAAATAACTACTTATTTTATCTAAATCAATCAACTTAAGATTCTCTGGCTACTCCCAAACTAATGATTTAGAACTTTAATAATAACATCCAACATGCATGCATAAAATTTATTGCATATCACAAATAAATCCATATTAATGTCATTTTCCTTATATAGTTATTATAAACACCTAATTTTGTCTGGCCTCCTAAACTAGGCAGATTCTGCTTTTCAACTTCCCAGAACGCAAAGAGACTTCTACCATTCCATAGATGGGTCCCCAAGACTTTGATTCGGAGGTTAGCACAAAAAGTCAGCTCGAAAAAAATTAACCTCAAAAAAGTCAACCCCAAAAAGTCAACCACTGAAAAAGTCAACTCCCTGTCAAAATCAAGATTCAAAGTTGTATTGAACGATGACAAAATAATTTTTGATAATCCGAGGTCTTCAACGAAAGATATAGAGTTCGGAAGAGGCGTTGCAGAAATTCAGTGTAGGGGAAGACCTAATCCGGCAAATTTGGGAAAAACTGCAGAGATGACCAAATTCGATGAAATTGAACCCCCAGTTGATAAAGAATGAATAAACAAAAATAGCCCAAGGCTCAATTTGAAGTGGATCCCAAGGAAGAGCCGGTTAGAGGAAAAACAAAAAACGAGAAAATTCTCGATTTTGAAAAGGGGAAAACTAAATCGGAGGGGAATTTGATCGTAAAAATTGGGCGTTTTCGGACCAACTCAAATTCAATATATGACAAAGGAAATGGAAAAAGAAAATCCAAAAATCGAACCCGTTTTGAGTAAAACCGAGTTTTCAGAGGTTAAAGGACAATATCGAAAAATCCCAAAGAAAATTCCGGGGAAAATATCAAACGAGCTCAAAAAATTATGAAAACTTCCAGATCTGAGTTTCACATTTTTGGAAGGCATCGGTGAAGAAAAATCCGGAATCAGAGTTCATTTGAAAAAAGGCAAAGTTCGGATGCACTAACCCAAAATTCCAAAAGATAATTTCGGGAAAAATAGTAAACGAGCTCAAAAAATTATGAAAACTTCCGAATATGAGTTTTATAACTTTTGGAAGGTATTGGTGAAGAAAAATCCGAAAACGGAGTTCATTTGAAAAAGGAAAAAGTTTGGGTGCACTAACCCAAAATTCCAAACGACAATTCTAGGAAAAATAGCACACGAGCTTGAAAAATGATGAAAACATCCATATCTGAGTTTCATAATTTTTGGAAGATATTGGTGAAGAAAAATCCGGAATTGGAGTTCATTTGAAAAAGGGCAAAATTCGGGTGCACTGACCCAAAATTCAAAAAGATAATTCCAGAAAAAATAGCAAACGAGCTCGAAAAATTATGAAAACTTCCAGGTCTGAGTTTTATAATTTTTGGAAAGTATTGGTGAAGAAAAATCCAGAATTGAAGCTCAAATAAAAAAGGCTAAATTTGGGAGGCACTAAACTGAAACTTTAGAGAAAAATCCGAGAAAAATAGCGAATGAGCTCAGAAAAATGTGAAAACTTCCAGACCTAAGTTTTATATTGTATGGGATGAGTTGGAAAATATAAATCTGGAATTGGGGTCCATTTGCAACTAAATTAAGTTTGGGGGGTTAAAAGGTAATTTTACCAAAGAAACCAAAAAAGGGCCAATTTGCAAATAAAAAAAGTTGAATGGCCTGGAAATGTCCAGGCCATTTTATGCCAACAGCTGATTTAAAGAGGGAGTGTGATCATCATGGATCAAATGGCCAAGGATGGATTGCAAGATGTCATTTTTATTGTCTTAAGAGTGTCCTTGTCTATCCAATGGCCTAGGTGCTTTGTTAAAAGATGAGTACATCCTTCAATGGCCAAGATCAAATTGCAAGATGTCATTTTTATTTTCATCAAAATATCTTTGATCCAATGGCTTATATTGTTGGAGAAAAGATGAGCACATATCATCCAAGGGCAAAGGATGATGGAGGAGCATGGGAAGCATGTCTCAGTAAAAAAGTCAAAGCACACACAATCTCTACTATTAGAGGCAGCCGACCATCAAGGGAAAGGAATGGAGGTTCATTTTTTTAGAAGGCACTTCATTCTTGAGAAAAAAAGAGGGGAAAACTAAAAGAGAAGGAACAAAATTGGCAAACTTTGATTTGGAAAGCTATAGCTAGGTAGATATCTCTTCCTTTCTTCTCCTTTAATGTTTTTCTTTGATGTTGTGATTCTTTTTCTTCTCTTTATGTTCATGTGATTTGTAAACTTTTGATGAATAAAAAGGTTCTCAAAAATAAATTTTAAAGTTTTTCTATCCTTTTTCCTTCATGCTTTATCAAATAACCAAGTTGACAAACTTTATCTACATGTTTCATGCCATAGCCGAAACCTCTAGGATTTTTGTGCTTGTTCTTGCTTGATATTTCTTGTTTGCTTGGTTGTGTTCATGCTCTTGACTCATGCTTGATCTATTCTCATATGTTTTTTTGGCTGAAAATCATGCATTTCATGACATTTCAACTAGGTTTTTGGCCAAGATCAACCAATGATCTCAAGCCAAAAACCCTTTGCCTCTACTAGTTGAGAGATTAATATTTTAGATTGGGTATTCTGACTTTCGGATTTTTTTCACTATTCATCAATGGTCAAAATAAATTGTTTTTTTTTACCACATGCAGTAGCCATTTAGTGGATGCCATGGTATTTTTCTCATGATTTTTAGATTTTTCTTTTATCATGGTTGAAAAAATAGATTTTGACAAAGCAGTTTTTTAACTCACTGTCTTGATTTTGGTAAAAATCGGTCATAGTATCCTTGCTCCAAAAATTAAGCTGATTTTTTTCCACGGAGATAAATATGTTCTAAGTCTCCCCTAATTGTTTTAGATTTTTTTGAAATTTTTTAGAAGGGCAAAAAAATAGGTTTTCAAAACTGACAGTGAGGGTCAATTTTTTTTTTTTTAAGAAATACTAATTTTCTGTTTTGGTTAGGATAATAAGAGGGGGCTGATTTGGGGCATTAGCTATTGTCTTAGGATAATTTCCAAGTCATTTCAATCAAAAAGTAGTCGAATACCTTTCTAGGTATACGAGTGTCCTTACTTCAAGGAAGAAATACATTTCCATGCATTGCATTTTAAAAATGTTTTTACTTAACTTGTCAAAAGAACGTATTTTTCGGTTTAATAAATATTTGGCGAGAATTAGTTCCCGATCTTTACTGGGTTTGCCGGGTAGGTTAGGAAATTATTCAAAGAACGTGTTTATGGAATTGAAACGTATGGTTTTCATTTTACTCGGAACCAAGTAAATATCATATGAAAGAATTATTTTCCAAGCTTTGCCAGGAAGCACGATAATATTTTTCGACATATGCTATTTATATGATTCCTCACATGAATAATTCATTTCAAATAATGATGTGTGCATGCGATCATAATGTGATTATGAATATTTTATGATGATATCATTTTGTGATTTTGCCATGTCATCCATATGCCATGCCATGTCATTCATTCACATGCCATGTAATCCATATTGCCATGTCATTCATATTGCCATGTCATTCACATGCCATGTCATCATATTGCCATGTTATTCATATGCCATATCATTCATTCACATGCCATGTCATCATATTACCTTGTCATCCATATTGCCATGTTATTCATATGCCATGTCATTCATTCACTTGCCATGTCATCATATTGCCATGTCATTCATTCACATGCCATGTTAATCATATGCCATGTCATTCATTCACAATCCATGTCATCCATATGCCATATCATTCATTTACATGCCATGTCATCCATATGCCATGTCATTCATTCACATGCCATGTCATTTATATGTCATATCATTCATTCACATGCCATGTCATCCATATGCCATATCATTCATTCACATGCCATGCCATGTCATTCATTCACATGCCATGTCATTCATTCACATGCCATGTCATTCATTGCCATGTCATCCATATTGCCATGTCATTCACATGCCATGTCATTCATATTGCCATGTCATTCATTCACATGCCATGTCATCTAGATTATGCCATGTCATCCATTCGTATGTCATGTCATCTAGGTCATGCCATGTCATTCACTAATATGCCATGTCATCCATTCATGTGCCATGTCATTCATATGCAATGTCATCCATTCACATGTCATGCCATCTAGATTAGGCCATGTCATTCATTGTTCCATGTCATTCATATGCCATGTCATTCATTCACATCTCATGTCATTCATTATGCCATGTGATTCACACACCATATCATCAAAAGTTACCATGTCATTCACGTGCCATGTCACTCATATGCCATGTCATTCAAATGTCATGTCATTCATATGCCATGTCATTCATTATGTCATTTCCTTCATATGCCATATCATTCATTGACATGCCATGTCACTCATATGACATGTCATTCATTATGTCATTTCCTTCATATGCCATATCATTCATTCACATGCCATGTCATTCATTATGCCATGTCATTCACATGCCATGTCATCAAAATTTGCCATGTCATTCACATGCCATGTCATTCACATGTCATGTCATTCACATGCCATGTCATTCACATGCCATGTCATTCATTATGCCATGACTGTCATATGCCATGTCATCCATTCACATGACATTCATTCTCATTCCATGTCATTCATATGCCATGTAATTTTGTTTGCCATGTCGATTTCATTCACATGTCATTCGTTTGCCACATCATTTACATACCATGACATTCATCCTCATGCTATGTCATTTTCGTGCCATGTCATCTTCTCATGCCATGTCATTTGTATGCCATGCCATTTTGTTTGCCATGTCGATTTCACTCACATGACATTCATTCTTATGCCATGTCATTTCGTCTGCCATGTTATTTAGTCCGCCAAGCTTAGGTTTGCCATGTCGATTTCGTTCACATGACATTCATTTCTTTATGCTATGTCATAATTTCTTTCACCATGTCACAATAAAATGTTTGTCATACCATGGTAAATATGCATGCTCATTTAATCTTTATCTTAGTACCATTTTTGCATATTCATGATCATTTTCTATGATTTTCTAAATACATAATATTTTTATAAATTAAGATTATTCCTGACTTAAAATAATTCATGAATTCTCTGTTGTGTCTGTTGGAGAGGATATCATCAATTATCATTAACAATGAAATATTTTTTTTTAAAAAGAAGATGATTCGGAGAATTTCAAAAGTAAGGAAAAATTCCATGTTTTGCCGAGTCTTTCGAAAAATATGGAAAATTTTATATTAATAAATTCCGGATTGTTTTCAAAATAGAAATGTGAATTTAAACATGTTTTGCCGAGTCTTTCGAAAAATATGGAAAATTTTATATTAATAAATTCCGGATTGTTTTCAAAATAGAAATGTGAATTTTTTAAGGGAATTATTTCAAAACACCAAATTTTAAAACTGACTTTTAACCGAGACTCGAGATAACACACGACTAATAAGGTACCGTTTTATACGGGCGTCGTAGGGTGCTAATCCTTCCCCACACGTAACCGACTCCCGAACTCGCACTTGTTTTCTCTGGTTCAAATCGCAGAATACAAAATTGGTTTTAAAATATTTTATAAAAGCCTGTTTTAATAGGTGGCCGATCACACCTAACCAAAAAAAGATTGGTGGTGACTCCATTACTTTTTTCGAGGTTGTTTTTATACCCTCGACCTTTATTTCAAGAGAAATTAAGTCGTATTTTCCTCTGCCTGTTTTCCCCCTCACTCGAATGGGTCCCCATGACGGAATCACGTATCGACAGCTTGGCGACTCCACTAGGGACTTTAGAGAGTTTGGCTTAGAATTAGTCATGTATTATCGAAAGTTTCGGTTGTCAGGTTTAATTGGTGTTTAATTGTAATTCCCATATTTTTTGTAAATAAGGAGAATTTTTGAAAATAACAAAATGTTTTTAATATGTTCATTTGCATGCATATTATTACTATTCTCTGGTTATTTAAGCTTGTATATTATTACTGCTCTCTGGTTGGTTAATGCGTTACAATATTCTTGATCTTTGTTTCAATAAATTGCTAGGGCATTTAGAAAAAGGATTGTATAATAGGTGGTGAAATGTTTGTTTGTTCCTCCTCACACACTACACGTGCATGTGCATAACATGAGCCCTCTACCCGGGTTCTGTCCTTTAGGTCGAAGTAAAGTAACTACCCTCTCGTGAGGTGATAACCTTCCTATGGGCTAGTGAAACACTTCCGGAGTAGTAGACTACCTACGCTTTTGTGAGGTGATAATGAGTCTCATCGCAAGACTTTATTATTCGTTAAGCGTGACATTAAAAAAAATCGAGGAAAAGTCGACTTAATTCCTCTAAAAAATGAAGGTTTTGAAAATGACCTTGAAAAAGACATGGAGTCGCCACCAATCTTTTTTAGCTAGGTGTGATCGGCCACTTATTAAAACCAATTTTATAAAATATTTTAAAAATTAATTAAAACATTTTTAAAACCAATTTCAAGTCTGTGTTTAAACCAGAGAAATCAAAGAAACGGGTTTGGGACTCGGTTACGTGTGGGGAAGGATTAGCACCCCCACAATGCCCGTATAAAACGGTACCTTATTAATCGTGTGTTATCTCAAGTCTCGGTAAAAGAAACCGGTTTTAAATTTAGTATTTCAAGTTAATTCCCAATTTAAAGAAAAATATTTCATTTTTAATCATAAATGATTCGGAATTATAAATTCAAAATTTTCCTATATTCCCCAACAAACGTGGCAAAATATAGAAATTTTTATTAGTTTTGGAAAACTTTCCGAATCATTCTTTTTTTTTTGAAAGAAAGATATTCCTTTATTAATGATAATTGATGATATTCCCTCTAGCGAACCCGATAGAGAACTCATGAATTATTTTAACTCGGGAATATCTTTATTTTTTATTGAAAAATGATTATCCTTTTGAAAACATTTTAAAAGATATAAATATGTATATGCATGACATAAATAAAATGACATAGCAAAATCTAAATAATATAATGCTTCCTAAATGATATGATATAATGTAAATGCCTTAGCATATTCTAAATGAAATGAAATAAATGCCTTAGCATATTCTAAATGAAATAAAATATCCTAAGTTATATGACATATTATAAATAAAATGAAATGACCTAGGTAACATAGTATATTCTATATGAGATGCAATATCCTAAGTCATATGATATATTCTAAATGAAATAAAATGGCCTAAGTAACATAACATATTCTATATGAAATGAAATAATTTAAATGACATGGCAAACATGAATGATATGGCATATAAATTAAATGAGATGGAATATGAAATAATGCTATCATATAATATGCATGAAAATAAAAATGAAAATAATAATGCATGAACATAGTATATGCTAAATAATATGACAAAAAAAAAATAACTAAATAAAAAGCATAGGATATCATGAAATATTCCAAATCATATAATAAACAATATAACATAACTCAAAATCATAACAATATCATAGAAATTATCATAGCAAGAATCATATATTATATAAAATGCATGAATATGGAAAATGCAATGCATGAAATGTATTTTTTCCTTTAATTAAGAAAATCCGTATATCTAAAAAGATATCCGGCTACCTTAGGAAAATATGTCAAATTAAATATTCTAAAACCAAAATACTTTGTGATTGTTTGAAAACAATTTTGAAAAGCTTGAATTAAAAGTAAAAACTGGGCTAAATCTTTTTTAAATGGCTCTAATTTCCTAAGTTTAAAAATCCGGACTTGACTACCCTTAACCTGAGACTTGAAAAACCATTTTTAGAGTTTAAAAAGGCTTAGAAACTACCCTAAGTCAATAGCTAACCCTCCTAATCAGTCCACTCTAAGTAACTTAACCAAAACAGAAAAATGATTTTTCTTTAAATTCAATTTTGACTCCACTGTCCAGTTTTAAGCCACGATTTTTTCCATATTTTTAAAAATTCAAAAAATTCTTAAAACAATACTGGAGACTCAGAACATGTAAAACTACTCGGGAAAAAATCAGCTTAATTTTTTGATTAAAGATGAATTCTCAGAAAAATCTGAAATGTACGAGTATTGGGTGAAAAAACTGTTTTGTCAAAACACATTTTTGCATTTGATAAAATCATTTAAAAATCAAAGTAAAAATATTTGAAACTCATACAATAGCTCAAAAACAGTAGCTAGGACTTTTTGAAAGTTAGATAAAAATTGGCTAAGTAAAAAAAATCACAAAAGGTAGAATAATCAATTTGACAAACTTTAATTTTCCACAAGTGTGCTCAAGAGAGCATGACTTTGAACCATTAATTGGCTCAAGTCACTATTCAAATGGCATGAACATGAAATGCATGAAAGAATACAGCAAACATAGTGCATGAAATGCATGAGCTTAAACCTAAATGTCATGAAAAAATGCATGGCATCAATATAGTGACCTAGACCTAAATGAACTTGAATGGCATTTAATGCAACCTAGACCTAAATGATGTGGCAAACGAACGACACGGCATATAAATGACACGACATAAGAATGAATGTCATGTGAATGAAATCGACATGGCAAACAAAATGACATGGCATAAGAATGGATATCATGAGGATGAATGTCATGTGAATGAAATCGACATGGCATGAGATGACATGGCATATGAATGACATGGAATAAGGATGAATTTCATGTGAACAAAATGACATGGCATATGAATGACATGGCATGAACACGAATTTCATGTGAATGAAATTGTCATGACATGCAAAAATGACATGGCATATGAATGACATGACAATATGGATGACATGGCAAAATGAATGACATGGCACTATGAATGACATGGCATAATCAACAAAATGGCATCACCACAAAATATTCATAATCATATCATGATCACATGCACACATCATTATTTGAAATGAATTATTCATGTGAGGAATCACATAAATAGCATAAATCGAAAAATATTATCGTGCTTCCCGGCAAACCCGGCAAAGCTTGGAAAATAATTCTTTCATATGGTATTTACATGATTCCGAGTAAAATAAAAACCATACGTTTCGATTCTGCCTGTGATGGAGACAAAGCAACCATAAATATAATGAAAATGAGATTGGAAAGAACAATTATATGAATGAAGAAAAACTAGGAAGAATCAGATTCAGGAGAAGAAAAAACAACAATTTACAAGCTGGTTTCTTACCACTGGAATTCGAATGGCTTAATCCATTCACCACATCTGCAACACCATTGGAATCTCCCTTTTGTATCTTGGAAAGCTTTTCACGTGAAATAATAACACGAGACCATCCCGGAGGCTTCAAGAAACTTAAGGCCAAGGTGAATCCGATGTTATAAACTATAGCAAAACTAAACAATGCAGCTATTGCTATCCAGAAAAAATATTCATCAAAGTATAATCCATGACTCTCTAGTGTTGCTTGTCCTATTGTAGTGCGCATAGTTAGCATCTGTTGCCATCGCGGAGCAAGAAATTCATTTCCAGAAAGTGCTATCTCTGCATATGACATAGGAGAAACCCAAAAAACCCACTTCATCCAACCTGGCCAAGATGGCCGCAGAATGATGAAGCCACAGAATAACGAGTATAAAAAGATTATGAGGCTAGAAGCTGCCACTGAAGAATCAAAAGTCTGGAAGAGGGAGGCCACGAATCGGAACAAGGATACTCCTGTTAATTGCACAGCAAAAAACGTCACAAACTGGCGAAAGAACCTTGAAACCTCAGGAGTGTATCCCATTACGTAATAAGTGATAGATGTCCAAATCAGGGATTGCAAAAATGACATAGGAAGCTTTAAAATAGTGGCTGGAATTGCATAAGCCCAAGCAGGGTAAAAGCATAACATTTTCTGCTTATAGAAAACTGGAAGTCTTGAAATAGTCATGTACACCTCAGGAAACTCATCCACCACAAGTATCATGAGCGTAAAAAACATCGCAGCCAGGTAGTAATTTGCATGAACAACATCGATATCCATCCGTGTCTTATAAAATACAGTCATTGTGATGCATGCTATGATGACAAGCTTGTAGCATGATAAGTTGCGATGGATGGCTTAGAGGCAACAGATAGCCTAGATCTCTTCTTGGCCAAACTCTCGCTCCTACTCATGCTCCTACGCTCATGCTGCTCCTTCAACCTCTGCTCCTGCGCTCATACTGTTCCTCCAACCTTTGCTCCTGCGCTCACGCTGCTCCTCCAACCTCTGGGAAGGAACTTCTGGTACTTAACAGCATCAGCTTGGCCTTTGCAAATATCTTCTTCTTTTCTGCTCCTTCAACGTTGCTTGTCCCTTCCTCAACAACCATTTCTACCAAAAACAAAACCCACTTTAAGATGACGTAATAATTCTCTCAAGACAAAATTTGGTTGAGAAATAAATCCTACACTTCGAATAAGAATTTGGAGTTTGGGTCTTTGTTTTTGAGTTAAGGAAAATGATAAACAAGTTAATGTATGTGGAAATTAAAGAGAATGAAAATATTAAAGCTTATTATCCCAAAAAAAAAAAATTAAAGCTTAGGAGAGGGAAATAAAAAAACAACTCAGTAGAAATCAAGCTTGCACAAAGAAATTGCACTTATCTGATGCCTGGAAAATTCGATTCCCTTTGGCTCTTCCACGAAGCCAAAATCAAATCAAATGTCTTTTTTTCTCTTTTTTATTTAGCCGTGCCCCCCTTTGTTCATAGCCCCAGCTACCTTCTTTTTCTACCTAGCTTTCTTTCTTTCTTTTTCTCTTATTTTAGTTCCTTCCCCTTTCCTTTTATAGCCGCCAAT
The DNA here is from genome assembly GCA_030761205.1 of Fremontodendron californicum. NCBI lineage: Eukaryota > Viridiplantae > Streptophyta > Magnoliopsida > Malvales > Malvaceae > Fremontodendron > Fremontodendron californicum. The sequence goes on from JAULJL010000008.1 coordinate 23,746,903, forward strand.
AACCTTATGGCTCCATATTCTTTTTTTTTCAAAACCCCATCTGTAGCTCCCACAAGATCCCACTCCCCTGGAAGCTCCTTTTTTCTCTTCTTTATTTCCATTTCCTTCTCCCCTAGTAGTAGCACCCTCTGCCTTTTCCAAAATAATCAGCCCTTTTATAAACCAATTCCTAACCTAAAAATGGGTAATGTCTAAATTAACCCCTCATTTATTTTTTTCAAGTCTTTTTTTTTATTTTTCAAATATTTTCAATTAAAAAAATTTATTTTAAAAATCTAATAAAACTCAAGATTAAACTTTTTCACCTCGGGTTTAAATTGAATTTTAAAATTGGTAATTTTGCGGTCCGGTTTTATTTGAATAATTAAAGCTAAAAAATGATATATAATTTAGAAAATGTATATATATTTTTTAAAAAAATCTAAAATCGCGACCGTGATTTTTACAAAAATATTAAACCCGAGAGGAAAATAAATTGAAATTGATTTTAAAAAAGCCCGGACAAAATTAGGTGTCTACACTCCGTATAGGCCTGGGAAATGCACTCTAACAATTTAAAGCCGATTTTATCGGGGTGCCTTACTAGTCTTCACCGGTGACAGTAAGGAGCAATTTGGAGCCTTTTTTTTAGAACCTAATGCAACCTCATATAATGAACCTAGGCGAAGCCATGCCGAATTTTTGTTAGAGATACCGAAGCTAGGAACACATGAAGGAATACTTCTGATCTTTTGCCATTTATTTTTGCATTCTGAATAAGCATTGTAGATCGAGCAACAATGAACGTACATCGCTCGTAATAAATTTGGTATTCCGCCCCAAAGGCATCAATATGCTTAAATAAGTTGATATTGTTGGGGCACATGTTCATTAACTTTTTCACTTCGCATTGATGATTTTACCCTTTTACTTGCTTTGCTTCTTTTTTTCCACACATCATTTGTAATAATGCCAAAACATAGTGTTTTTGGGTTATTTTGAAATTTTTTCTTTTTTAGGTGTTCCTAAAAAAAAAAAAAGTTTTTATTATATGAAATTTTTTTCTCCTTTGAAAAAGAAAATAAAGAGTGATATTCAGATCTTCTTTTCCTTGATGTTTTCATTTGCATTCTTTGCATAACTTACATATTGTTTAAGCAGTTGTAAATATGAAAGTTCATTTTTCTCAAGCATCTTCGTATTTTGTACATGTCATGCATTAACCATCATTACATTCATGCATATAAGAATAGAGCATGTACATTCATAAATGCATTCTTGATCTCATGATAATAATGTCAATTTCATTTGCATGAAAGGGGTTTAAGATATGAGGAATGAATTGGAGGAACGAGTGTATGTTTTGAAGCGCAATCAAGAGGAATTTGGACATGAAATCCGGGAGGTGAAAGGAGAACTCGCCAAATTGATAAAGATGTTTGGGGATCTTAGTAAGAGTAAGGGGGAACTTTCTCAAGGCTCTTCATCGCCCTCGAATCAAACAAAACCATCTAGTCTAGATCATACAATTCCTGCTGGATCTTGCACTTGCTAGTGCCATAAAGGACTGAACCTTAATGAAGCGGTGGAAGTGGTCAAATCGGGAAGCCATATGCAAGGACAGAAACTTCGGATCCTGTGCCACCCCTGCAAACTGTCCCAGATCTGAACCAGTATCATTGCGTTACTATTACCCCTTCGTCCTCTGGGATGACCAACACGAGGACTCTGGGTTCCATTCCATCACCCCATATTCACTGTGATTCGTACTTTTTCCCTCATCAACCGTCTCATCAAGCATTCGGGATAAGAACCCTGAACTGTGTACAACCTCTAAAGGTCTTGTGTCCAAATCCCTACCCTTACCATGCTGTTCCGCCACCTCTCCATGCAAACACTCCGATTCGAGCTTTCGTGCCACCATCAATTGCCCTGAATCCTAGGCCACGCGTGACCAAGAAGCAGCCCAAGAATAAGACTCAAAGGCATTATGATCCTATTCCAATTAGCTACCAAGATCCTCTCCTTATATTGATCCAAGATCACTTGGTTGCCTGTGTGCCGTTGAAACCCCTACTACCACCGTACCCCAAGTGGTCTAACCTAAATGCAAGATGTGATTATCATTGCGGAATTGCTAGGCATAGCATTGAAGGTTGTGAAGCCTTGAAGAGGAAAGTGCAGTCTCTCATAGATGTCAAGTGGTTCGATCCAACGACAATGATTGATAGAGGACTAGGGAAGGCTAATTAGGGTTGGGAGATTAATCTTTATTGATGTAATAAGATTTCGTCTTTTCAGTAGCCAGCTCTTATAGCCTTAGGATGCTAGGAAAAATAAAGTGCTTGTAAAGACATTTCTAATCACGGCTCATATTTTGTAAACCTGGTTTATATCTTGTGAACATTGACATGGGAATGAATTGGCTATGCTTCAAATTTATGAGATGTTGATGATTAAGTTCCTCCGATTCATATTTCCTCCGTGGTATCTTCCCCTTTGCATTTGCATCCGATCAATTATTTGTCATACCATACATTTCATTCTTATGTGCATCATGTTAACATCAGGTTGCATTCATGACATACATAGTCAGCATGATTTCTTTGTATATCCATGCATTGATTTTTTTACTCTTGACATGCATCATGTTGACATCAGGTTGCATGTATGACAAACATAATCAGCATGATTTCTCTGTATATGTTCATGCATTGATTTGTTCTTTACATGAATCATGTTGCATTCATGACAAACATGGCCAGCATGATTTCTCTGTATATCCATGCATTGATTTGTTTACTCTTCACATGCATCATGCTGACATCAGGTTGCATGCATGACAAACATAAACAACATGATTTCTCTGTATATGTTCATGTATTAATTTGTTCATTCTTTACATACATCATGTTGACATCAGGTTGCATTCATGGCATACATAGTCATAATGATTTCTCTGTATATGCTCATGCATTAATTTGTCATATTGGCATCAGGTTGCATTCATGGAATACATGAGTAGCATGATTTCTTTGTACACACTCTGTGTCAATCATTTATTCTTTACATGCATCATATTGATATCGTGTTGCATTCATAGTATATATGATCATTTATTGGAAAATGCATCTGGACCATACATGGTCATTCATTGTATATATCCATGCATTGATTTTTTTCTTATTTCTTTACATGTTGCATTTATAACATACATAGTCAGCATGTTTCCACTGTATGTGTCCATACATCACTTTGTTTATTCTTTACATGCATCAAATTGCATTCATGGCTCATTCATCATGAGACACACTTGGGAGAATAAAACAGAAATTAGCTCGGCTTTAAGAGTCTTTGAAAGAATTTCCATTTCAAATCAGAGGTGTAAGAAGTACTGAGTATCTTTATAACACAGGCCGGAGCTATGGAGAGTGAACAAGCTGCCCGGATAGAGAGAATGGAAAAAGCACAAGAAGAATTGCGAGAACAGTTGGCAAAATCTCAAGCAGAATCTAGAGATCAGATGACTAAACTGATGGAGCTGGTGTCCACCTCGATCAAAGGAAACGAATACACTGAAAACTTGGCTGCCAGAGAAAGGTCAAAGGCACAAAAGATTGAGGTCATAATGTTAGACGTCCAGTCTTTTCAGAACACAGTTAATCCTATCAACGTCCTGAACTTAGATGATCCGACTGAGCAGGTGATGGAGACTCAATTAAGAGTTGTAAACCCAAGTGCAGGTTATGTTCAAGTAATAAATTCTCGGGTGTCCGAGGTCGAACCACAGGGAAGCGTATTAGTAAGTATAAGTTTATAAATATATAAGACAAAGAAAGTAAACAAGATATTAGGGAATCAACAACAAAATAAGATAAACAAGATATTAGAGAACAAAATAAACAAAATATAAAAGAAATTAAACAAGATATAAAAAAAAAATAAGAAAAGATGTTGAGGTTAGAGAATCCACTCTTGGTGTTATGCTAAGATTAATCTTGTTTTATTACACAATTGAAATCCACACATAAAGGAGGTTCCAATCGGAAGGTTTAGCAATTCAGTCCAAATTGTCCAACGTCCATAGCATATGATATTATGTTCATTTGGTGTCCTCAAAACTCATAAAAAGAGTCCAAGCATTCCTTATGCCAAGGTATATGTCTACAACAAATCAAGGTTATGAAACCAAGCATTTATTGTGCCATTTTCATTGTCAATAATGAATCAAGATCCCTACTTTGCAAGTATGATTTTAAACCAAAAGAAAATATTATCTATACTAGTGTTTATAAATGATAATTCATTTTAGCTCATGTTTAAGAGACTAACCTTAGCATTTACCAAGAGCTTCACCTCATCACCTCAACAATATGATTAGCAACATATACTAGATATGAATAAAATGAAAAGAAATGTAAGAAGCATAAGTAAATATAGAAAAAGAAAACTAGAGAAAGGAAAGAAAAAGAAAACTTAGAGATTTTATTACAATGGCTAATATCCTACCAATCTATAATAATACTCTTACAATCATCCAAGGCCCTCTATTTATACACATTTTGGAGAGCTAAATGACAAGAGACAAGCTTTATAAATTTCAAAGGTAGGTATAATAGGTGGGTGCATTTTTCTAACAATTTTCGTCATATTGTATGACAATTCTGATCAGCCAGCTTGATGGTCGATTTTGTCAATGTTGGAGGCTCGATCTAATCAAATAGTCTTCTAGAAAAATATACCCCTATCAGTTACGGATCCATAGCCGTTGGAATCAGATAATTTGCTCATGTGGATCGGAAGATATGGCCAAAATACCAAAATAGGTCAGCACAGACGTCATTGCACATCAGCCAACTTGATGGTCGATTTCGCTAGGGAAAACGACTCCGTTTCAAGAAGTGTAAAACATGAAAAAGATAGATATGCCTCTTAAATATGCACTGTAAAAATTTCAGTCTTAATGCTTCAGTGAAACTCCAGATATAGCTGATATGGCAAAAGGTGTCGGAACTGGAACTGAATTGGATTTGCCCTTAATTCTTGATTTAACCTAGTAATCTGAAATCACTCAAAGAAACTCGTGAAAAACACCAAATTACATAAAAATATAAAATATCATAAACACAATTAGACTAAGCAACAATAACTCGTATTCGACACAAAACAATAATAAAACATAACTAAGAACTATATAATTATACGAGTTATCATACCCCCACACTTAGATTGTTGCTAGTCCCTAGCAACGACTCAATAAAAATAAAATAAGAAAATCTAATCTAATCCATTTTCGTTGGAAATCACGGTGGCACTTAGCATGTGACACAAGCCTTTAAACCCCTAGGTGTCCCTAGTGGACGAGTTTAGTCTCGTGAGGGTTTGCTAGAACGATACCCACAAACATTGAAAAACTAAAATATAAGTAAACTACATACACTAAAAATATTTACTCCTAATCCTTTCAATATAAATTAGAGACAATCTTTGAACAAGTCTTATAAACTAATCAATAGCTCAAAGAATTTCACAAAAATTCATGCTTGAATGTAAATAAATGAGTTAAGCCAATATTAACATAACATATTTCAATCAAAATAGTGCATATTCAACTTAATCTCAACTTCTCACTATACTCTCATGATTTTCACTCTTTAAAGTAGTGGTAAAGTGTTTACACTCAATCAATCTCATGAAAACAGTTCTACCATATGCTTGCTTGTCCACCTATTCTCCACTATTTAGATCATACAACTTCATAAATCAAGAGGTCTTTTTTCAAGGTTGTAATGGGGCCAAAGGGTTATAATGTGGTTAAAGAACAAAAGGATAAAGATATCACAAAGGTTCCAAAGAGTTCATAGAGTTTAGAGACATAATAAGATCATACGAATAAAACTTCTCAAAACTCTTATAAAGCACATAATAACATAGGCTAAATATTCATGTTGAGCCTTTGCTTCATTCTAACCAACTTTGTAACATCTTTTTCTTTACTTTAACTAGAAGTTCAAGAGAAGATTTTTTTTTTTAATATGGGAATGTATTTGACAATGATCCCTTTCTTTTTCTCTTGACTTTTGCCTCTCTCCTCCCCCACACTTATCTTTCGTTCTAACCCAAATTTTCAAAAAGTATCCCTTGTTTTTGCAATATGTCTCAGTATATAATCCATCTTTAGAACAAGGGTAAGGATATAAGTATATTTAGGCTAGGTGTAAGTTCTGGTTACCAATAAAATAGCATATTTAATGTAGGCTCAAATTGGCTCACTAGTGGGGATGTTCTCTTAGAACATTAATAATGGATGGCTGTTTGGCTCTGGTTATAATCCTAATGCCTCTATCATATTCATGTTGTCACATGTATCAATATAGTCTCAAACGGTTTAAAGCAAGTTCTAGAGAATCATGTAATCATAAGAGCACTCAAGAAAGAAATTAGATTGATTTGTATAATGCATCAATCATTATAGGCTCCAAAACTCACAAGGATGATTATACAAGTCAGATTAAGTCTAAACATGCTTCTTTCTCAATCAACATATCATATTAACATTGGCTCATAAAAAGGTTGACATCAAGCTCAATTCTCATAAAAATCTTCTCACTAATAAATCTGTTTTAGACTTATGCAATTCATATCTCATCATTTTATTAAAAAGGAACTAGAACACATTACAAAAATAATAATAATAATAAAGACTCATAAAAAAAAATAGTAGACAAAAATAAAAGAAATCCTAAATCGTTCCCCCCACACTTAATTCTTACATTGTCCTCAATGTAAGTCTATTAACCCAAATGAAAGAATCATGTGTAAGAGAAAAGAACTAATAACATAAGAATAGGAATAACTAAGACTTAAAACAAAACAAACTCATGCAACCTAATTAATCCTAAAATACTAAACAAAAATTAACAAGTAAACATAAAAAGATTAAAATCAAACTGACAAGGTATGTCTCAAGTCTCCCTTACTCAGACCTTGTTCAGAATGAATACTTCTAAATTGCTTAAAACACAACAAACTTTTTTTTTGAAAGAAGAAATCAAACTGACAAGGTATGTCTCAAGTCTCCCTTACTCAGACCTTGTTCAGAATGAATACTTCTAAATGGCTTAAAACACATCAAATTTTTATTTTTTTTAAATTAGCAAAATATGTCCCTTACCCCCTACTAAAGGTAGAATTTAGGAGATATTACCTGCAGAGGTTGCTAACCACTTATTATAACTGAGACACAACAAACAAAATGTTAGATAATGTCACAAAGACAGAGTGCAATCCACTCCTTGCTCGTCCATATCTCTTTTTCTTTTTCCGAGCGTTTGCGAAACAACCGTAGCAGATAAATACTCATAAGCTTGGAGCTTTTTGAGTAAATCTTCAATGGTTGTAGCAGAAATTATGGTTCTCCTTGCCTCTGAAAACATGAATCCATTATCCACAGCATTATCTAAATATGAAAGCAAATTACTAAAATAACCATTAATATTAAGCAAACCAATGGGTTTCTTATTTGTGACCAAAGATGACCAAGAAGCCACACAAGCTATTTCTTCCAATGTACCTAGACCTCCTGGTAAAGCAATGAATGCATCGGCAGAATGGTACATGATTGTTATCCGTTCAGGGATACTCCAGACTTGTATTTCCTTACCCACGGTAGGTCCACAAAAACCTGTGAATAGTTTTGGCACGATTCCTAGAACTGGACTTCCTCCGGCGTGTGCTGCTGTAGCGACTGCTCCCATTAAACCCGAACTACGCCTCCATAAATCAACTGGATCTTTTGTTGGGCAAGTATTACTCCAACTCTTATGGCTTCATCAGCGAATATTTTATTTTTCCCTGGATAAGCACCTCCAAAGACACAAATTTTTTCAATGCGCTGGGACGAAGTACTTTCCATTTTTTTTTGAGTGCCTGAAAGAGAATGAGTACATGGTGTAATATATAGAGGACTGAGTAGTGAATCAGACAAGAGTAATAATGTCGCCGAAAGTGTATTTGACCTGTCAGAAGAAAATGTTAACCTAACAAAAGATTTTTGCGTGATTTCAGGAAGAAAATCAAAAAGAGAAGAAAAATCAACCGTAAAAGACCAATGCAAAAAAAACGAAAATAATTACACAAATCGAACAACACGTAAATTAAACCGAAATGAAGTTATTGCAAATCAAACCAAAAGCTGAGAAGTCATTTATTGTAGTTGTGATTGTGGCTCACATCTTCCTCTGGTTTTACGTCCAGAAACGGCTTAAACGCCTTCTATGAGTCGAGGATATGCTTCCTATCCAGTTTTCTTACAAGCTGGCAAACAGGGTCTTTTAACATCAGATTCCCAAGATGTTGCCATTCCCTTTGGAATTGCGGCCATAAATCAAGAATTTCTCTTTGTACGTCTCCACTAGGATGCGTCTCAAGAGAAAGTTGGATATTACCCAAATTCTCCTTACTCAGTCCATCCTTAATGAATTCAATTTTATCATCTCGATTAGAGGACGGAATCCCAATAGAACGATATTTACCGTTACACGTCCATCGTGCACATTTGTGGCAATTTGAACTCATGCGCTTTGCTCGTCGCTTCTTTGCAAAAGTGCTTCTACCTGTACCTGGTAAATGCAAAACAGGAAGATATTCATCTTCACGTACCTTGGCTTCAATTATCCAACGTATGTCTTCAGGAATCCCTTTGTGCATAAGCATTCTTAATCTTTCAAATCGAACTTGGTAAAGCTTCAGTAAAATATTTCGAGGAAAAGGAGGAAATCGTTTTTGCAATCTTGTGAGAATATCATCCATCTTGAAAAAAATAAAATAAAATAAAATGAAAGAGAAATTGAAAGAGAAATTTATATACAATATCAGTTTTGTGGGTAGCTGATGGAACCGACTTAAATAATCACGGAGTACCGTTATCCGCCATTTAACCGGGGTTAAAAAATGTATTTTTTTTTTGAAGATTAGTAAAAATTATATTTACATCTAGTTATTTTCAAAACAAGGATCAGAAAGAAAAACAACCTCTTCTTGAGTAACATGATTTTCCAAAAAGAGTTTGAGTCTTTGTCCATTTACCTTGAATACGTTACCATTTCTAGGATTCTCAATGTCAACTGCTCCATAATGATACACATGCTTAACCACAAATGGGCCAGTCCATCTTGATCTCAACTTACCAGGAAATATGTGAAGTCTAGAATTATAAAGTAGAACTTTTTGCCCAACATCAAATGTTTTTCTTGAAATTAACTTGTCATGAAAGGCTTTAGTTCTTTCTTTATGAATTTTAGAATTCTCATATGCATCATTTCTGAGTTCCTCAAGTTCATTTATTTGTAATTTCCGTAAATTAGAAGCGTCATCAAGGTTTGAGTTGAACATTTTAATGGCCCAATATGCTTTATGCTCAAGTTCCACAGGTAAATGACAAGGTTTTCCATAAACTAGCCTATAAGGAGACATGCCCAATGCTGTTTTAAAAGCTGTTCGATAGGCCCATAATGCATCGTTAAGTCTAAGAGACCAATCTTTGCGATTTGGATTAACCGTCTTTTCCAAAATTTGTTTAATCTCCCTATTTGCTAATTCTACCTGTCCATTTGTCTGCGGGTGATAAGGGGTTGCAACTTTGTGTGTAATGGCATATTTCTTCATTAATGTTTCAAAAACCTTGTTGCAAAAATGTGTTCCCCCATCACTTATGATAGATTGAGGAATTCCAAATCGACTCAAAATATTTTCTTTTAAAAATTTAATCACTGTTTTGTGATCATTATTTCGACATGGAATTGCCTCTATCCACTTTGAAACATAATCTATTGCAACTAAAATGTATAAGAAACCAAAAGATGGTGGAAATGGTCCCATGAAATCAATACCCCAACAGTCAAAAATTTCAATTACAAGAATTGGGTTCAAAGGCATCATGTTTCTTTTCGAAATGGAACCTAATTTTTGACAACTTTCACATGTCTTGCAAAAATTATATGCATCTTTGAATAAAGTTGGCCAGTAAAATCCACACTGTAAAATTTTTGCAGCAGTTTTCTTTGATGAAAAATGACCACCACATGCCTCGGAATGACAAAACTTAATTACACTACTTACCTCATTGTCGGGAATGCATCTTCAAAAAATCTGATCAGGACAATATTTGAACAAGTAAGGGTCATCCCAGTAGAACTTCTTTACCTCATTCAGAAACTTCCTTTTATCTTGGGGGCTCCATTGAGAAGGAATTTTTCCTGTAGCAAGAAAATTAGCAATGTCAGCAAACCAAGGTGTCGTGGAGACAATTAGAAGTTGTTCATCAGGAAAAATATCATTTATTGGTGAGGTTCCAAAAGATTCATCACAAACAAGTCTTGATAAATGATCAGCCACCACATTTTCTACTCCTTTTTTATCTCGAATGGTGATGTCAAATTCTTGCAGCAAAAGGATCCACCTCAGCAACCTAGGTTTTGCATCGTTCTTAGAGAGAAGATATTTTAAAGCTGCATGATCACTAAAGACAACAATTGATGATCCAACAAGGTAAGATCTGAATTTATCCAATGCAAAAACAACTGCAAGTAATTCCTTTTCTATAGTGGAATAATTCATTTGGGCTCTATTTAAAGTTTTACTTGCATAGTAAATTACATGTGGTTTCTTATCTTTCCTTTGTCCTAACACAGCACCAACAACATAGTCACTAGCATCACACATTATTTCAAATGGTAAAGACCAATCAGGAGATCTCATAATAGGAGCAGTAGTGAGCATATTTTTGAGTTTTTCAAAAGCATCTTCACAATCTTTAGTCCATTCAAATGCAGTGTCTTTCATTAAAAGATTACATAGAGGTTTAGATATCGTGCTAAAATCTTTTATGAATCTTCTATAAAAACCTGCATGTCCCAAGAATGACCTAATGTCCTTTACTGTCTTTGGTGTGGGTAGATTAGCAATCAATTCAATTTTTGACTTGTCTACCTCAATCCCTTTTGCAGAAACAATGTGACCTAGTACAATACCTTTAGTGACCATGAAATGACATTTTTCCCAATTAAGAACAAGATTTTTTTCTTCACACCTAATCAATACATTTTTCAAATTGGCTAAGCAATCATCAAATGAATCACCAGAAACAGAAAAATCATCCATGAAAATCTCAAGATTACGTTCAATCATGTCACTAAAAATACTAAGCATGCATCTTTGAAATGTGGCAGGGGCGTTACATAATCCAAATGGCATTCTACGATATGCAAAAGTACCAAAAGGACATGTAAAAGTGGTTTTCTCTTGGTCCTCAAGTGCAATGGCAATTTGATTATACCCAGAATATCCATCTAGAAAACAATAAAACTCATGCCCTGCAACTCTTTCTAAGATTTGATCCATGAAAGGCAAAGGGAAATGATCTTTCCTCGTCACTGAGTTAAGTTTCCTGTAGTCAATGCACATGCGCCAACCAGTAACAGTCCTAGTTGGAATTAATTCATTGTTTTCATTTTTAACTACAGTAACTCCAGATTTCTTAGGTACGACTTGAGTAGGACTTACCCATTTGCTATCAGAGATAGGATAAATGATTCTATTATCTAGAAGTTTAATGACTTCATTTCTCACTACTTCTTTCATATTAGGATTAAGCCTTCGTTGCATTTGTCTAGAGGGTTTAGCATTTTCCTCTAAATAAATATTATGTGTGCAGATTAATGGGCTTATTCCCTTTATGTCAGCTAAGGTCCATCCTAATGCATTTTTGTGCATTTTCAAAAGTTGTAACAACTTACCTTCTTGTAGTTCATCAAGATGTGAAGAAATTATGACTGGAAAAGTTTCATTCTCACCCAAAAAGGAATATTTTAGCTCGGATGGCAATGGTTTTAAATCCAGCTTGGGTGGTTAAATAGTTGATGGTACAGTGACATTTGTGAGTGATGGAAGTTCCTCAAACTTTTGTTTCCAACAATGCTTATCCTGAAAAGAATTTAACAAAGAATCAGTGTGTGAAATTTCTGAAGCATTATCAAACTCACATTCAATTAAATAAGCTTCTAAAGGATCATGGAATGTGGTAGTGGTGAGATGTTCATGAACAAGTTCTTCAATGAAATCCACTTCATGTACTTCTGAATCATCACCAGGTTGCTTGCAAATGTTGAACACATTTAATTCTAAAGTCATATTTCCAAAAGAAATGTTCAAAATACCATTCCTGCAATTTATCAGAGCATTAGAAGTTGCAAGAAATGGACGGCCTAATATAACAGGAATTTGAACATTTGGATTTGAAACAGGATGTGTGTCCAAAACAATAAAATCAACAGGGAAGTAAAAATTATCAATTTGAACCAAAACATCTTCAACTATCCCTCGAGGAATTTTTACAGAACGATCAGCTAGTTGAAGTGTAACAGGTGTATCCTTGAGTTCACCTAAACCTAACTGTTGATAAATAGAAAAAGGCAAAAGATTAACACTAGCACCAAGATCAAGCAATGCACGTTCTATTCTAGTGTTTCCAATGATGCATGAGATTGTTGGACATCCAGGATCTTTGAATTTTGGTGGAGTAAGGTGCTGAATGATTGAGCTCACACTTTCCGTCAGAAATGCTTTCTTTTGTACATTATGTTTCCTTTTAACTGTGCACATGTCCTTCAAAAATTTAGCATAAGATGGAACTTGTTTGATTGCATCCAATAAAGGAATGTTAATCTTAACTTGTTTGAAAAGTTCATAAATTTCTGCATTTTGATTCAAATTCTTTATTGTTTGCAACCTTTGAGGAAAAGGAGCAGGATGCATACCTTTTTCTTTGTCCAAATTTTCAAGAAGTTCAGACTTACCATCATCCTTAGCATTACTTTTCGGAGGGGAAGGAGGATCTTGGTCTTTTGATGGAATGTTTTTGTCAATTGCCTTTCTACTTCGAAGAGTTGTGATAGAACTGGCATTTTCCTGTTGAGTTTCATTGGAGCAAGAAACAAGACATTGAGTAGAAGGGTTAGGCTGAGGTTGAGCAGGAAACTTACCTTTTTCTTGAGTGCGTAATGAAACTGTCAATGTGGACAAGGTGTTTTTGATCTCATTGATGTCCTGTGAAGTTTGGTTATTCACATTTGCTTGTGTTTGCATGAATGCTTGCAATGTCTCTTCCAAGGTTTGTACACGTGAAGGTTGATAGGAAAAAGTGTTGCCCGGCTTTTGAGATTGTGGTACCTGAACATGATTATTATTCCGCCAACTGAAGTTGGGATGATTTCTCCATTCAGGGTTATACGTTTCAGAGTAAGGAGAAGGAAAAGGCTTTTTAAATGTGTTTATGGGATTTACTTGATCATGCAACGCTTCTTTAAGAATGGGAATGTTTGGACATTCAGAAGTGGGGTGTCCCATGATTTCACAAATTCTACAACTTTCTTCATTTTTAACCGTTTTGACTTCTTTTACTTCTCTAAGTTCCATGGCTTCAATCTTTCTAGCCAAATTAGCTACTTTAGCTTTTATCTCATCTTCTTGACTAAAATGATATTTACCTCTGTTAGAAAAAAGATTAGATCTATTGGAACTTTCAGAGGAATTATCTGTGTGCCAGGCTTGAGAGTTATCTGCCAAATGGTCTAGGTAGTCAAAGTCTTCTTCAGGTTCTTTTTCTAGAAAATCACCGTTACACATTGTTTCAACAAATTGTTTAGTTTCGGGAGTTGAACTTTCACAAAAGAAACTAATAAGACGCCATTTTTCAAAACCATGATGTGGACAAGAACTTAACAAATCTTTAAAACGCTCCCAGCACTGAAAAAATGCTTCATTTTGATTTTGATTGAAATTTTGAATCTGTCTTTTCAAAGCAGTAGTTTTATGTGCTGGGAAAAATTTCTTTAGAAACTCAGTTTGTAATTCTTGCCATGTGCCAATTGACCTTGGTTTTAAATTATGAAGCCAAATTTTTGCTTTATCTTTTAAAGAAAAAGGAAATAATTTTAGCTTGACAATTTCATTTGTACATTGTTGGTCATTAAAGGTGACACATACATCTTCGAAGTCTTTTAGAAACGAGTAAGCACTTTCCGATTCTAACCCATGGAAATTTGGAAGCAAAGCTATCATACCTGGTTTAAAACGAAAGTTGTTTGCATTGAGAGGAAAAATAAAACAAGAGGGTGATGAGCTTCGAGTTGGTTGCAAGTAGTCACGCATGGTGCGTACTTGTCTGTTCTCATCTTCAGCATGAACACTTTCATTGTCAGCCATGGTAGGAGTTGTATTAGAAAGATTACCTGAAAAAGTTTCACAATAAAATCTAACTAAACGACGAGATCTAAAATCACGTCGCCAAACAAGCATAAAACAAAGTTAATATACAGATTAGGCGGTATAACCAGCCAATAGAAATAAAACAAAGTTAATATACAATATAAATATAAATATATAGAAAATTAGGCGGTATAACCAGCCAATAAAAATAAATATACTTATAAACTTATATACTTAGTATTGCCTCCCCGGCAACGGCGCCAAAAACTTGATGGAGACTCAATTAAGAGTTGTAAACCCAAGTGCAGGTTATGTTCAAGTAATAAATTCTCGGGTGTCCGAGGTCGAACCACAGGGAAGCGTATTAGTAAGTATAAGTTTATAAATATATAAGACAAAGAAAGTAAACAAGATATTAGGGAATCAACAACAAAATAAGATAAACAAGATATTAGAGAACAAAATAAACAAAATATAAAAGAAATTAAACAAGATATAAAAAAAACAATAAGAAAAGATGTTGAGGTTAGAGAATCCACTCTTGGTGTTATGCTAAGATTAATCTTGTTTTATTACACAATTGAAATCCACACATAAAGGAGGTTCCAATCGGAAGGTTTAGCAATTCAGTCCAAATTGTCCAACGTCCATAGCATATGATATTATGTTCATTTGGTGTCCTCAAAACTCATAAAAAGAGTCCAAGCATTCCTTATGCCAAGGTATATGTCTACAACAAATCAAGGTTATGAAACCAAGCATTTATTGTGCCATTTTCATTGTCAATAATGAATCAAGATCCCTACTTTGCAAGTATGATTTTAAACCAAAAGAAAATATTATCTATACTAGTGTTTATAAATGATAATTCATTTTAGCTCATGTTTAAGAGACTAACCTTAGCATTTAACAAGAGCTTCACCTCATCACCTCAACAATATGATTAGCAACACATGCTAGATATGAATAAAATGAAAAGAAATGTAAGAAGCATAAGTAAATATAGAAAAAGAAAACTAGAGAAAGGAAAGAAAAAGAAAACTTAGAGAATTTTATTACAATGGCTAATATCCTACCAATCTATAATAATACTCTTACAATCATCCAAGGCCCTCTATTTATACACATTTTGGAGAGCTAAATGACAAGAGACAAGCTTTATAAATTTCAAAGGTAGGTATAATAGGTGGGTGCATTTTTCTAACAATTTTCGTCATATTGTATGACAATTCTGATCAGCCAGCTTGATGGTCGATTTTGTCAATGTTGGAGGCTCGATCTGATCAAATGGTATTCTAGAAAAATATACCCCTATCAGTTACGGATCCATATCCGTTGGAATCAGATCATTTGCTCATGTGGATCGGAAGATATGGCCAAAATACCAAAACAGGTCAGCACAGACGTCATTGCACATCAGCCAACTTGATGGTCGATTTCGCTAGGGAAAACGACTCCGTTTCAAGAAGTGTAAAACATGAAAAAGATAGATATGCCTCTCAACTATGCACTGTAAAAATTTCAGCCTTAATGCTTCAGTGAAACTCCAGATATAGCTGATATGGCAAAAGGTGTCGGAACTGGAACTGAATTGGATTTGCCCTTAATTCTTGATTTAACCTAGTAATCTGAAATCACTCAAAGAAACTCGTGAAAAACACCAAATTACATAAAAATATAAAATATCATAAACACAATTAGACTAAGCAATAATAACTCGTATTCGACACAAAACAATAATAAAACATAACTAAGAACTATAAAATTATACGAGTTATCAGCAGACAAAGTTGAAAATGGTTGCATTGAATGAGGTTGAGTTGACAAATTCCCAAAAGAAATATCAGCTGTTAGAAGAAAGGCTCCGGGCATTAGAAAGCACAAATATATTTGGGAGTGTAGATGCGAATGATCGTTGTTTGGTCCTCGATTTAGTCATTCACCCTAAATTCAAGGTTCCCAATTTTGAGAAATATGATGGGACAACCGATCCGTCAGCCAACATCACCGTGTTCTGCTGAAAGATGACGGGTCATACAGATAATGATAAGCTTTTGATCCACTACTTTCAGGATAGCCTCAGCGGGTCCGCAATTAGGTGGTATAGTCAGCTGAGCAAAGATCGGATTCGCTCTTGGATTGATTTGGCTAATGCATTTTTAAGCCAATACAAGCATGTAGCAGATATGGCGCCTGACCATCTTACCATGCAAAATATGGAGAAAAGGGCTACTGAGAGCTTCAAAGCATATGCCCAGCAGTGGATGGACATGGCCGTTCAAGTACGAACGCCTTTAACACAAAAGGAAATCATCGTTCTTTTTTGTGAATACACTACGGGCCCTGTACTACTCGTCGACAACGCCACGAAGAATTTTGCGGATATGGTAATCTCAGGGGAGATGATTGATAATGCTATCAAAGATGGGAAACTTGAAGGAGAAAGAGCATCCAATACTGAGAGAAATGGGGCTTGCGAAAAGAAAGAGGAAGATGTCCAAGCTATGGGAGATTTCGTCCCATATCTCCAATCCCCCTCATATCAATCATGTTACCCTACCAAGGTATCTCCAAACCCTTATCCTTACCTACCATCACAAGCACCTAATCCGATACTAGTCCCTACAACAAGGCCTGCTTCCAAAAAATGATCGCGGGACAACCAAGAAAGAATTCCAATCTCAATCCCTGACCTACTGCCGTTACCAATAAAGAACCAATACCTTACCCCTGTGCCTTTAAAAACAGCTCCGAATCCATTAGCAAAGAGTTATGACCCCAACAGCAAGTGTGAGTATCACATAGAGATAATTGGGCATTCAACTGAAAAATGCAGACAACTGAAGGAAAGGATTGAAGGTCTTATCCACAGTGGCATTTTGACTCCGGAGCTTAATGAACAGTGGAAGTCCACTTTGCCATAAATCAGTTTCTTTCGGGGTTCTAGGAGAAGACTTACTATCTTTGAAGGCATGTCAATAGGAGCATTTTGATGCATGTAGTTCATACCTCATGATGAAAGCACTTGTCTCATGTCGACATCCATATGAATTAAATGAATTTTGAATTTTAAATGCTTTGTGTTTGTTGTGTTTTAACAATAATTTTGTGCAAAAACAAGCATTAAGGAAGTTCTAATAATGGACAGTCTCGAGAATATTGATGATCATTGTTAGAAATGACCCAATACCTTCCCCCCTCTCGTTTGGGCTTTCCTATGCCTAAATCCCTTGAACCAAAACCACTTGAAAGACCTAATGCTTCAAGGAATATGAATTATTGAACTTCATAAACCATTGTCACTACAAAACAAGCAAATATATAGATCCTAGTTTAGGCTATGAGCAAAGCAACAAAACTTTTTGAAAATTTCTCGAGCTCTTTGGAAACTGGTAATTTGATGTATGTCAAAGTCGTGTCGAAACCATTCACATCCTTTCCAAATAACCACAAAACACCAATTGCCCAAACATCACTTCTTGATTGACTCCTCGGGGCATAATGACTAAACCATATTATCCTAGGTCCCAGAGAAAATCTATTTTTGGGTTATATTTTCCTTGTCACTTCAAACAAATCCAAGATTGAAACTCAGCCTTTTCAATGGAGACCTAGACTTGCGATGTTCCTCGTAATGCTACAAATTCTCGTGATTAATCAAATTGGGGCAGCATATGTGGAAATGATGGATACATGGTGAATAAGGGAGAACTAATGCATGAATCATTGGGGGCATGCGACAAAAAATAAATAAATTGTGATATCATGCATATGAGAATTTGGATGATTCTAAGTGCAAAATGAAATTCTGATTATCTATTCCCCCTGGGGATTGCTTTTCAAAGAGAATGTTTGTGCTTGATATGAGAAATGGCCATCTTTCATATCCCTTTCACGAAAAGAAATTATCCATAGTCACCCATTTTGAGCCGAAAGAATTTTTTCTTCTTTGAACCCTGATCAAGGATCACTCTCTACACTAGGGGGCAAATGCAAGGAAAGATCTTCTCAAAGCTCACGGAGAAATGAGTTCTAACTTGAAGACAAATACAAAGATAATTGAGCTCCCAAATAAATACGGGCTCACTCTATCGAAGTGAAGAAAAAGGATAAAAGAAAAAATGGCGAAATGAAAGCCAAGAACAAAACAAAACAAAAAAAAAAGAAAAGAAAAAAACACACCCAAAAAAATGTGTGGAAAAGGATGGCAAATGAAAGCCTAGAACAAAGAAGAAAAGGAGCAAAAGTCAAAATAAGGAAAGAAAAGTCCAAAAGGGACAAATGCTTCAAAGGAAATCCTCCTCAAGAAATGATCCTTGATCTGATTACCCTCAAACACATATTTTGGGCCTATTTATCTTTTCATTCTGAACCCCGAACCTTGGCCAACCTTACGTGCTTTCAAAAGTCCATTTTGATCAAGCATGAATATTTAACTTGAAGGGTTTTCCCTCAGATTTTATCTCATCGCATCGAATTATCATTTCACTGTGGAAGAATTTAGAATTCTCAAGTGCATGATAAAACAATTAAAAAAAATAAAGAAGAAAGAAAAAAGAAAAAATGGAAAGAATGGGACTCTAGGGCGAAAATCCAAAAATGGGCGGTCTAGAGTAAAATGGGAATTTTTGATGCCATCTATGTCAGTGCTGATGCCACAAAAGAGAAGGTCATCTTGAAGAAATCGAGGAACATCTAGGAATTCTTGAACCTCCCAAATTGTCAGCTCTTATTTGGAGGATTCACTTCAAAAACTAAGACCTTTTTTCCCTCCAAAATTAACTTTTCAGTTTAAACATCCCGGCCAATCTTGACGCTTGTCAGAACTCCATGATTTGGAAACTAAAAGAATATTGAAGTTGTTTGATTCTCAAGGAATTCGTATTTTATAAAACATGTTTCATTTGTGAGCCTAGAAGGAACATACATTTTTGTTGTGAAGTTTTCTTCGATCAACCAAAATCCTGTTGTATCAAGCCTTTCAATTCAAGCTGAAAAACCCAAATTGACATTCAGAAAAATTCCTAACAGTGATTATCAATCTTCAAGAGATTCGTACATCACGCACTGTGGGGTTAATATTTTTGGCTCAAAAGTTTTCATTAAATGAGTAAATTTTTTTTCAAAATGGGAAAACAAGTAAAATTATTTTTGAAATAACCATTTTTTTATGTTGACATGAGACAAGGGTTTTTCTAACCAAAGGTATGGAACTACTAGGGTTGGCCTTGACTTCCAGATATGAGAATAAGAAATAGAACTCGACAAACAGGCTTCTGTTGATAAGAGTTTGAAAAATGTTGGGGCAAGAAGATAGCCAAGGACCGAAAAGGGAATGATCTCTTATGGGGCACGAGTGTTCAAGATACACTCTGATTTGAAAAGGAAAGGCCAAGCCAAAGTCTAGAAAAAATGATCGGGGGCACTTGCATAACTCATAAGCACTTACCTCTTTATTGAGCTTTGCATTTGCACCGTGTCAGCAAGCATTTGCATCATTCATGGGTATTTGCATTTGCATTATTCCATGAGGATCTGCATTCTACCTTTACATTTACATCCTTCATGGATATTTGCATTTGCATCATCTCAAGTAATTGCATCATTTCTAGGATCATTGCATCTTCATTATTGTAGCTGCAATTACACCATTTATGGACCACTTACATGAACACGATTCGTAGGGGCATCTGCATTTTTTCATGAAGCATTTGTATCATTATTGATCTTCGCATTTGCACAATGTCAACTTTTGCATCTGCATAATTCAGAAGCATTTGCACAATGTCAACCTTTGCATCTGCATAATTCTATGAAGTAGTTGAGTCAATGTTAATTTTTGCATTTGCATCATTTAGAAGCATTTTGCACACTGCTGGTCTTTGCATTTGCATTATTCCGAAGCATTTGCACAATGTTGATCTTTGCATCTGCATCTCCACATGAAGTAGTAGCGTCAATGTTAATCTTTGCATTTGCTTCATTTAGAAGCACTTGCATCTTATTCAATATATGCATATGCATCAAGAAGCATTTGCATTAGTTCAAAACATTTGCATTTTGCACCATGAAGCATTTGCATCCTATTCAATATCTGCATCTGCATCAAGAAGCATTTGCATTAGTCTAAGACATTTGCATTTGCACCATGAAGCATTTGCATCCCATTCAATATATGCATCTGCATTAAGAAGCATTTGCATCAATCGAAGACATTTGCATTTGCAAATATGAAGCATGTGTATATTGTTTAATCTCTACACCTGCATCATGAAGCATTTGCATCAATTACGGACATTAGCAGCTGTATCAAGAAACATTCGCATCCTTTCAAAACCTTCAAGTTAATTTTCAACACAATTCTTCAAAATCATAGATAAGACCTCCGGGCACCATTTTCAAAGAAAATACATCTTTTTAAGACCTTCGGGCTCTATTTTCAAAATCATGGATAAGACCTTCGGGCACCATTTTCAAAGAAAATACATCTTTCTAAGACCTCTGGGCACAACTCTCAAAAACCATGGATAAGACCTCTGGGCACTATTCTTAAAATCATGGATAACATCTCCGAGCACCATTTGTAAGGACCTCTGGGCATAATTCTCAAAAAATCATGGATAAGACCTCCGGGCACCATTTTTTAAGACCTCCGGGCATAACTCTCAAAAACCATGGATAAGACCTCCGGGCACTATTCTCAAAATCATGGATAAGACCTTCGAGCACCATTTTTAAAGACCTCCGGGCATAATTCTAAAAAAACCATGGATAAGACCTCCGAGCACCATTTTTAAAGGCCTCCGAGTACCATTTTTAAAGATCTCCGGGCACTATTTTCAAAGAAAATACATATTTTTAAGACCTCCGGGCACTATTCTCAAGATCAAAGATAAGACCTCCAGGCACCATTTTTAAGACCTCCGGGCACAACTCTTCAAAATCATGGATAAGACCTCCAAACACCATTTTTCAAGACCTTCGGGCGTGCCTTTCAAAATCTTTGGGTATCACCTTTTAAAATATCTTTTTTTCGAGACCTTCAGGTGTTTTATTTTCTCGCAAATTGAACTCGTTTCCTTAAGACGGGTCGAGCCTTGATTAGTTAGGGAACTCAATTTAAGGAAAAATCTTAATGTTTTTAAACAAAATCACACTAAGATAAAATAAGGCCCTGGGACTTTCGTCGAGGTATTGTCTTCTCTTGCAAATTGAACTCGTTTTCTTAAGACGGATCGAGCCTTGATTAGTCAGGGAACTCAATTTAAGGATTTTTTTTTATTTTTTTATTTACAATTTGCAAAAAAAATAAAAAAAAATAAAAAAAAAAAAGAAAAAAGGAAAGAAAAAAGAAATTCCCCTTCTTATCCTTCACATGTGATTTCATTGACCGAAAAAAAATTATTGTCTAGTTTACCTTTGCTTGATTCCTGATTCTCAGCAATAGTCAAAGAGGGACAGCTGTAGACACCTAATTTTGTCCGGGCCCCCTAAACCAGGCAGATTCTGCTTTTCAACTTCCTGAAACGCAAAGAGACTTCTACCATTCCATAGATGGGTCCCTAAGACTTTGTTTCGGAGGTCAGCACAAAAATTCAACTCGAAAAAAGTCAACCCAAAAAGTCAACCACTAAAAAAGTCAACTTTCAGTCAAAATCAAGATTCAAAGTTGAATTGAACGATGGCAAAAGAATTTTGATAATCCGAGGTCTACAACGAAAGATATAGAGTTCGAAAGAGGCGTTCCAGAAATTCAGTGTAGGGGAAGACCGAATTCGGTAAATTTGGGAAAACTACAGAGATGGTCCGATTCGGTGAAATTGAAGCCTCCAGTTGATAAAGAATGAATAAACAAAAATATCCCAAGGATCAGTATGAAGTGGATCCCAAGGAAGAGCTGGTTAGAGGAAAAACGAGAAAATTCCCGATTTTGAAAAGGGAAAAACTAAATCGGATGGGAATTTGATCGTAAAAATTGGGCCTTTTTGGACCAACTCAAATTCAATATATGACAAAGGAAATGGAAAAATAAAATTCGGAAATCGGACCCATTTTGAGTAAAATCGAGGTTTCGGAGGTTAAAAGGCAATATCGAAAAATCCCAAAGAAAATTTCGGGGAAAATATCAAACAAGCTCGAAAAATTATGAAAAATTTCAGATCTGAGTTTCACATTTTGGAAGGCATTGGTGAAAAAAAAATCTAGAATCAGAGTTCATTTGAAAAAAGGCAAAGTCGAGTGCACTAACCCGAAATTCCAAAAGATAATTCCGGGAAAAATAGCAAACGAGCTCGAAAAATTATGAAAACTTTCAGATCTGAGTTTTATAATTTTTGTAAGGTATTGGTGAAGAAAAATCCAGAATCGGAGTTCATTTGAAAAAGGGCAAAACTCGATGCACTAACCTGAAATTCCAAAAGATAATTCTGGGAAAATAGCAAACGAGCTTGAAAAATTATGAAAATCTTCCAAATCTGAGTTTCATAATTTTTGGAAGATATTGGTGAAGAAAAATCCGAAATCGAAGTTCATTTGAAAAAGGAAAAAGTTCGGGTGCACTAACCCGAAATTCCAAAAGATAATTTCGGGAAAAATAGCAAACGAGCTCGAAAAATTATGAAAACTTCCAGATCTAAGTTTTATAATTTTTGGAAGGTATTGGTGAAGAAAATCCAGAATTGGAGCTCAAATGAAAAAAGGTTAAATTTGGGAGGCACTAAACCGAAACTTTAGAGAAAAATTCGGGAAAAATAGTGAATGAGCTTGGAAAAATGTGAAAACCTTCAGAACCAAGTTTTATATTGGATGGGATGCGTTGGAAAAGATAAATCCGAAATTAGGGTCCATTTGCAACTAAAAGTTTGGGGGGCTAAAAGGTAATTTTATCAAAGAAACCGAAAAGGCCAATTTGCAAATAAAAAAGTTGAATGGCCTAGAATTCCCGGCCATTTTCGGGCAGCAGCTACTTTAATGGCTTAGATTGTTGGAGAAAAGATGAGCACATATCATCTAGGGGCAAAGGATGTTGGAGGAGCATGGGAAGCATGTCTTAATAAAAAAATCAAAGCACACACAATCTCTACTATTATAGGCAGCCGACCATCAAAGGAAATGAAGGGAGGTTCATTTTTTTTAGAAGGCACTTCATTCTTGAGAAAAGAGAGAGGGGAAAAAGAAAAGAGAAGGAAAAAAATTGGCAAACTTTGATTTGGAAAGCTATAGCTAGGTAGCTAAATCTTTCTTTCTTCTCCTTTAATGTTTTTCTTTGATGTTGTGATTCATTTTCTTCTCTTTGTGTTCATGTGATTTGTAAACTTTTGATGAATAAAAAGGTTTTCAAAAATAAATTTTAAAGGTTTTCTATCCTTTTTCCTTCATGCTTTATCAAATAACCAAGTTGACAAAATTTCTCTACATGTTTCATGCCATAGCCGAAACCTCTAGGATATTTTTGTGCTTGTTCTTGCTTGATATTTCTTATTTGCTTGGTTGTTCATGCTCTTGACTCATGCTTGATCTATTCTCATATGTTTGGTTGGCGGAAAATCATGCATTTCATGATATTTCAACTAGGTTTTTGGCCAAGATCAACCAATGATCTCAAGCCAAAAACCCTTTGCCTCTACTAGTTGAGAGATTAATATTTTAGATTGGGTATTCTGACTTTGGGATTTTTTTTCACTACTCATCCATGGTCAAAATAAATTGATTTTTTTTTACCACATGCATTAGCCATTTAGAGGAAGCCAGGATACTTTTTTCATGATTTTTAGATATTTTTTATCATGGTTGAAAAAATAGATTTTGACAAAGCTGTTTTTTAACTCACTGTCTTGATTTTGGTAAAAATCGGTCATAGTATCCTTGCTCCAAAAATTAAGCTGATTTTTTCCTAAGGAGATCAATATTTTTTTAGTCTCCCCTATTTTTTTCAAATTTTTATGAAATCTTTTAGAAGGGAAAAAATAGGTTTTCAAAACTGACAGTAAGGGTCAGATTTGTTTTTTAAGAAATACTAATTTTCTATTTTGGTTAGGATATTAAGAGGGGGCTGATTTGGGGCATTAGCTACTGTCTTAGGTTAATTTGCAAGTCATTTCAATCAAAAAAATTGATTTTATAAAAGTCGAGTCAAGAGCGATCAACCCGGATTTCAAAACTAGGAAAATAGGGCCTTTTCAAATGAGGGGTTCGATCAAGAGGCCATTTTCGTACAAAAATTCCACGTTTTTTTTTTTTAAAATCCGAGCCTAAAGTCTTTTGATTTTGAAAATATGATTTAAGTATCTTCCTAAGGTAGTCGGATACCTTTTTAGGTATACGGTTGTCCTTACTTCAAGGAAGAAATACATTTTCATGCATTGCATTTTAAAAAATGTTTTTACTTAACGTGTCATAAAAACGTATTTTTCGGTTTATTAAACATTTGGCAAGAATTAGTTCCCGATCTTTGTCGGGTTTGCCGGGGAGGTTAGGAAATTATTCAACGCACGTGTTTATGGAATCGAAACGTATGGTTTTCGTTTTACTTGGCACTATGTAAATATCATATGAAAGAATTATTTTCCAAGCTTTGTCGGGTTTGCCAGAAAGCACGGTAATATTTTCCTACATATGCTATTTATATGATTTCTCAAATGAATAATTCATTTCAAATAATGATGTATGCATGTGATCATGATTTGATTATGAACATTTTATGATGATATCATTTTGTGATTTTGCCATGTCATCCATATGCCATGTCATTCATTCACATGCCATGTCATCCATATTGCCATGTCATTCACATGCCATGTCATCACATTGCCATGTTATTCCTATGCCATGTCATCCATATGCTATGTCATTCACTCACATGCCATGTTATTCATATGCCATGTCATTCATTCACATGCCATGTCATCATATTGCCATGTCATTCATTCACATGCCATGTTATTCATATGCCATGTCATCCATATGCCATATCATTCATTCACATGCCATGTCATCGATATTGCCATGTCATCCATATGCCATATCATTCATTCACATGCCATGTCATCCATATGCCATGCTATGTCATTCACATGCCATATCGCCATGTCATTCACATGCCATGTCATCATATTGCCATGTCATTCACTCACATGCCATGTCATTCATTCACATGCCATGTCATCCATATGCCATATCATTCATTCACAAGCCATGTCATCCATATTGCCATGTCATTCATTGCCATGTCATTCACATGCCATGTCGTTCATATTGCCATGTCATTCATTCACATGCCATGTCATCTAGATTATGCCATGTCATCCATTCCCATGTCATGTCATCTAGGTCATGCTATGTCATCCATTCACATGCCATGCCATCTATTAGGCCATGTCATCCATTCATGTGCCATGTCATTCATATGCAATGTCATCCATTCACATGTCATGCCATCTAGATTAGACCATTTCATTTGCATGCCATGTCATTCATTGTACCATGTCATGTCCTTCATTATGCCATGTCATTCATATGCCATGTCATTCACATGCCATATCATCAAAATTTACCATGTTATTCACGTGCCATGCATTCACATTCCATGTCATTCATATGCCATGTCATTCATTATGTCATTTCCTTCATATGCCATATCATTCATTCACATGCCATGTCATTCATTACGCCATGTCATTCATATGCCATGTCAATCGCGTGCCATGTCACTCATATGCCATGTCATTCATATGTCATGTCATTCATTATGTTATTTTCTTCATATGCCATATCATTCATTCACATGCCATGTCATTCATTATGCCATGTCATTCATATGCCATGTCATTCACATGCCATGTCATCAAAATTTTCCATGTCATTCACGTTCCATGTCATTCACATGCCATGTCATTCACGTGCCATGTCATTCATTATGCCATGACATTCATATGCCATGTCATTCACTCACATGACATTCATTCTCATGCCATGTCATTCATATGCCATATCATTTTGTTTGCCATGTCGATTTCATTCACATGACATTCAGTCTTATGCCATGTCATTCGTTTGCCACATCATTTACATACGTCGACATTCATCCTCATGCTATGTCATTTTTGTGTCATGTCTTTCGTATGCCATGCCATTTTGTTTGCCATGTCGATTTCACTCACATCACATTCATTCTTATGCCATGTCATTTCGTCTGCCATGTTATTCACATGACATTCATTTCTTTATGCTATGTCATAATTTCTTTCACCATGTCATAATAAAATGTTTGTCATACCATGGTAAATATGCATGCTCATTTAATCTTTATCTTAGTACCATTTTTGCATATTCATGATCATTTTCTATGATTTTTGAAATACATGAAAAACAAATAATATTTTTATAAATCAAGATTATTCTCAAGTTAAAATAATTCATGAATTCTCTGCTGGGTCTACCGAGCAAGATATCATCAATTATCATCAACAATGGAATATCTTTTTTTTTCAAAAAAATAAGTTGATTCGGAGAATTTCAAAATTAAGGAAAAATTCCATGTTTTGTCGAGTCTGTTGGAAAATATGGAAAATTTTATGTTAATAATTTTTGGATCATTTTCAAAATAGAAAAGTGATTTTTTTAAAGGGAATTATTTCAAAACACCAAATTTTAAAAACCAACTTTTCACCGAGAGTTGAGATAACACACGACTAATAAGGTACCTTTTATACGGGCATCGTGGGGGTGCTAATCCTTCCCCGCGCATAACTGACTCCCGAACCCGCACTTGTTTTCTCTGGTTCAAAGCACAGACTACAAAATTGGTTTTAAAAATATTTTAATTAATTTTAAAATGTTTTATAAAAATCGGTTTTAATAGGTGGCCGATCACACCTAGCAAAAAAAAAGATTGGTGGCGACTCCATTTCTTTTTCCGAGGTTGTTTTCATACCGTCGACCTTTATTTCAAGAAGCATTAAGTCGTCTTTTCCTCTGCCTATTTTCCCCTCACTCGAACGGGTCCCAGCGATGGCATCACGTATCGACAGCTATTTAAAGAAAACTTTATTTTAAATAACTACTAATTTTATCTAAATCAATCAACTTAAGATGCTGTGGCTTCTCTCAAGCTAGTGATTTAGAACTTTAATAATGACATCTAACTTTTATGCAATAAATTATTCTATATCGATGCCATTATCCGTATGTAGTTCATTAAAGAAAAACTTTATTTTAAATAACTACTTATTTATCTAAATCACTTAACTTAAGATGCTGTGGCTACTCTCAAGCTAGTGATTTAGAACTTTAATAATGACATCTAACATGTATGCAAAAATTTATTGCATATCATAAAATAATCGCAGCATAAGATAACATTATATCATGCAATAATTAATATATTGCAAATATATCACAAATAATTACATATTAATGTTATTTTTCATATGTAGTTATTTAAAGAAAACTTTATTTTGAATAACTACTAATTTTATCTAAATCAACTAATTTAAGATGTTGTAACTATTCTCAAGCTAGTGATTTAGAACTTTATTAATGACAGAATGCATGCATATTTTAAATAATTCCATACATAATATAATAATATATAAAATATGCCAAAGATTCCATAGTGTGGTGAGTTGACACAAGTGATCCCAAAATAAAATAACAAACATGTCAGCACCACATTTGGTCCTCTATACTCCTTTATGCTTCAAAGAAGCCAAGACCACATTAGGTCTCCATATGGCCTTATCGAGACCCTTTATGGAAATCAATCCCCTTTATGCTTCAAACAAGCCAAGATCACGTTAGGTCTCCATATGGCCTTATCCAGACTCTTTATGGAATATAATTCCCTTTAAATAATATATTCATTCCATAAAAGAACGTACATGCTTCGATATCATACAAAAATATGCCCAATATCATAATTAATTAATTTCATGGCATATTTGTGTGCATATTACAAATAAGATTGAAATTCAAAATAAAAATTTTACTACATATTCAATCATGAATTTCACTTTAGGTTGAGAGTACAAAAATATTGGTCACTTTATGAGAGAGTACATACTGCCAATATATTTTCAACATGCCAAAATATTTTACCATGAAATAAAATTCCAGAAAATTCAAGCATAAATATTTATCATTCAATCATGTAAATATTAAATAATAAATATTTCATGTGATTAGAGCCTAAAACATGATTTTATATTAGATTAACATAACACAAGTATCAATTTGATTAAAAACAACAAGACTCAAATCAATCTAACAAGATTTTGGGGTTTTCTCAATTTTCTTGTTTCATGCTTCAAAAATAAAATTAAAAGCTTCCAGAACCCTAAAACATGATTTTATGCTAGATTAACATAACACAAGTATCAATTTGATTAAAAACAACAAGAATCAAATCAATCTAACAAGATTTTGGGGTTTCTCTCAACTTTCTTGTTTCATGCTTCAAAAATAAAATTAAAAGCATCCAGAATATGATATAAGAGCATGTATGTCTAGTCAATTCATTGATTCCAATCATAACATCATAAACGATAATCAATAAGGGATTTCACAATTTCGGGTTGAAAGAAAAAATTCATATAATACCCGTTTTACATGCTATTGATTTATGATATTTTGATGATTTTAATTTTATTTAAGTATATGCAAATTAGATTTGAGAAAACCATATATTAATACATCAAATTAGCATGAAACATTTTGATACTACAAATATTTATCTCAACAAAAAATTCATATTGTTAAAGAATAGAAATATGATTCTTAAGCAAATCAGTACATGCATGCTTTAAAAAACATACTTAAGAAGAAAATTAAAAGTATGTTTTTAAGATCTGAATAACATAGCTAAAGAGATAGCTCTGATACCATATGTAAGTTATTGAAATCTAAAGCGTACCTCTAGCCATTGTTGATAAAGAAAAGCGATCTTGCTCTTAACACTCAAATAGCCTTCTAGTCTATTTCTTGTGTTTTCTGTAAGTTACTCTGAGATGATTTCACAGGCAATTAATAGACTAGACTAAGGACTTATACTAGATAACTGATAGAGTTAAATCCTACCATCAAGGAATCCTTATCCTTATCAGTTACTGAGATAGAGAAGATATCTTTAACTCTTATCACTAAAGTAGTTTAACTTGAATAGGATTTACTAAGACAATATCACCTAAGTAATTATCAAGATAATTAAATAATTATCTTGGCTTTATTAAATTTTCATGTAGGTCACATTATTATCCAACAAACCCTCCAAGACCTCTCACTATCAATTAAAGTTGCCATCGCCTTCAAGGTATGTTGATGAGAAATAGATACCGAGACTTTATGAAGAAGCTTTTTTAGCCACTTATCCTTCCAAACATCAATATTCAAACCATTCCCCACCCTTTATCTAGCTCCACCTGTTGAGTTTAGTCCCTCCTATGTGGAGAAACCCATTTATCTTTTAGCCCATTGTGTTGTGTGCTTTTGGACTTAAGGACAGGTATTTCTTTAGCCTCATTTTTTAAGTGTATAACAAAGGGTAGAGGGTCTATTTTTCATAGACCTGGCAATTCATGTATTTTTTTCGTGTCATAATCGTGTTTAAGGTATATTAAATTTATAGAAGTTTTGACATGTTAATAATTTGTGTTATATAGATTTTGCATGTTTGTGTATTTGTGTCGCGTCCGTGTTTCTTTTTCGTGCCGTGTTTTGTATCGTGTTTTAATTAATTTTTTTTGTGTCGTGTAATCATGTCGTCTCCAATATTGCCAGGTCTTTTCATTAAGAAATAGTGAGTGTCGGAGAAACAGAAGAGAGAAAAGAGTAAGTATAAAAAATTTGGTTTTTTGGCACTGTGCACAGCTTTGATCAAGTCAATGATTGGAGAGTCATCTGTGGTCCGATTGGGCTAATTTTTTTAGAGTGGCTAGAGGACTCATAGATTCTAGTTTTTTACGGTCGGATGTTCTATCTAAGCACTGTAACTTTCTAATCTACAGCCTCGACAACAACCCTTGTTTTTGGTGAAATTTCTCAACTTTTTTTCTTTGTTTTTAAGATCACTTGTTGATAGCTAAAAGTAGAGTTATGTACCTATTGTGATAGTTGGAAAATTGTGATCTTGTAACCACACTTGATTATAGTGAAGTTTTAGAGTGGACTCTCAAGTCTCGTGGTTTTTACTCTTTGATTTAAAGGGGTTTTCCATGTAAAATTGTGTGTCTCGTGTGATTGGTTCTTTGTGATTGTTCTTAGTTGCTTTTGTGTTGTTGGAGAATATTTTTGTGTTATTGTGCTATCTTAATTATTGGTTTTGTTAATTGGGAGATAAAGAACTTCCAGTTGTGCTTTTGCATTTTTCGGTAAGTCTGGTTTCTTCCTATCACATTGGTATCAGAGCCTTCATAGTGTTCTAGTGTAATTATGGATATTAGCACAAGTAGAACGATTCTTTTGAATGACACAAATTATCAACTATGGCGGGATAAAAAGAAAGACCTTCTATTTGTGAAGGCTTTGCATTTTCTTGTTTTTGCTACTCAAAAACTCGAATTAAGAGTGATGAAGAACCAAAATTTGAGCACCAACAGTGTGTGGTTTTATTCAGCAATTTGTTGAGGGAAATGTTTACAATCACATTGATCAAGAGACACATGCTCGGAATTTGTGGAACAAACTTGAAAACTTGTATGCTTCAAAGTTTGGCAATAATAAGTTGTTCTTGCTTAAAAGGATGATGCAACTGAAGTATAAAGAAGGAACATCTGTAGCTGATCACTTAAATGAATTTCAAGGAGTTATGAATCAGTTGCTTGGCATGGGTATCAAATTTGATGATGAAATCATAGGGCTTTGGTTGCTTGCCACTCTACTGGATTCTTGGGAAACATTTCAAGTTTCATTTATTAATTCTACTCCTAATGGTGTTGTGAGTATAGAACTTGCCAAGAATAATGTTTTGAATGAAGAAGTGAGAGGAAAGTCTCAGGGTTCTTCATCACAGTCTGAGGTTCTAGTTACTAAAAATAGAGGGAGAAGTAAAAATAAAAGCAAAAAGGGTAGAGATAAAAGCTGAAGCAAGCAAGATCAAGTTATAAAAATCTTGAGTGTCATCATTGTGACAAGATGAGCCATATCAAGAAATATTGTTACAACTGGAGGGGAGAGAACAAGGGTGGTAGTGATAAACAAGAGAAAAGGGATCATGAAAATACTGATCGTGTTGCTACTACTATGTTTGATTTCTGCTAGTTATTTGTGATGAGAATGTGATCAATTTAGCATGCGATGAGACAAGTTGGGTGATAGATATTGTAATAACGAAAATTTCAAAGTGATCCTATTGCGTGGACCTTTCTTCCGTTAAATAACGTTAAAAGGGAGTAGGAAAAGTTAATGGGTTTCCTCGAAATTAAAATAAGAGTGTTTGAAAATGATCCCAGAAAAGAAAAAAATGAGACTCGCCACCGATTTTTTTTGGTTAAGTGTTATCGGTCACCTATTAAAATTGATTTTTTGTAAAACATTTTAAAATTAATCAAAACATTTTTTAAAACCAATTTCGAAGTTTGCGCTTTGAACTAGAGAGAAAACAAAAACGGGTTCGGGAGTCGATTACGCCAAGGGGAAGGATTAGCAACCCCACAACGCCTGTTAAAACGGTACCTTATTAACCATGTGTTATCAACAGTTTCAGTAAAAGTCAATTTAATATTTGATATTTAAAAATAATTCCCCTTTTAAAAACAATCGTATTATTTGAGAATGATCCGGAATTTATTAGTACAAAAAAATTCTATATTCCTCGACAAACTGGCAGAACATAGAATTTTTATTGTTTTGGAAATCTCCATATCATCCTCTTTTTTAGAAGGGTATTCCTTCGTTAATAATAATTGATGAAGACTCCCAGACAACACGGTGAAGAATTCATGAATTATATTAACTCGGGATATTGCCTTTGTCGCAACCTAAAAAATAATGAGTCTCATCGTAAGACTTTATTATTCGTTAAGCGTGACATTAAAAAAAATCGAGGAAAAGTCGACTTAATTCCTCTAGAAAAATGAAGGTTTTGAAAATGACCTTGAAAAAGACATGGAGTCGCGACCAATCTTTTTTAGCTAGGTGTGATCGGCCACCTATTAAAATCGGTTTTATAAAAATATTTTAAAAATTAATTAAAATATTTTTAAAACCAATTTCAAGTCTGCGTTTTAAACCAGAGAAATCAAAGAAACGGGTTCGGGACTCGGTTATGTGCGGGGAAGGATTAGCACCCCCACAACGCCCGTATAAAATGGTACCTTATTAATCGTGTGTTATCTCAAATCTCGATAAAAAGTTGGTTTTAAATTTAGTATTTCAAGTTAATTCCCAATTTAAAGAAAAATAATTCCATTTTTAATTGAAAATGATTCGGAATTTATAAATTCAAAATTTTCCTATATTCCCCAACACACGTGGCAAAATATAGAAATTTTTATTAGTTTTGAAAAACTTTTCGAATCATTCTCTTTTTTGAAAGAAAGATATTCCTTTATTAATGATAATTGATGATATTCCTTCCAGCAAACCCGGTAGAGAACTCATGAATTATTTTAACTCGAGAAAATCTTTATTTTTTTATTGAAAAATCATTATCCTTTTGAAAACATTTTAAAAGATATGAATATGTATATGCATGACATAAATAAAATGACATAGAAAAATCTAAATAATATAATGCTTCCTAAATGATATGATATAATGTAAATGCCTTAGCATATTCTAAAATGAAATGAAATATCCTTAGCATATTCTAAATGAAATAAAATATCCTAAGTTATATGACATATTATAAATAAAATGAAATGACCTAGATAACATAGTATATTCTATATGAGATGCAATATCCTAAGTCATATGATATATTCTAAATGAAATAAAATAACCTAAGTAACATAACATATTCTATATGAAATGAAATAACCTAAGTAACATGATATTTTTTAAATGAAATAAAATAACCTAAGTAACATAACATATTCTATATGAAATGAAATAATTTAAATGACATGGAAAACATGAATGATATGGCATATAAATTAAATGAGATGGAATATGAAATAATGCTATCATATAATATGCATGAAAATAAAAATGAAAGTAATAATGCATTAACATAGTATATGCTAAATAATATGACAAAAAAATAACTAAATAAAAAGCATAGGATATCATGAAATAGTCCAAATCATATAATAAACAATATAACATAACTCAAAATCATAACAATATCATAGAAATTATCATAGCAAGAATCACATATTATATAAAATGCATGAATATGGAAAATGCAATGCATGAAATGTATTTTTTTTCTTTAATTAAGGAAATCCGTATATCTAAAAAGATATCCGGCTACCTTAGGAAAATATGTCAAATTAAATATTCTAAAACCAAAATACTTTGTGATTGTTTGAAAAGCTTGAATTAAAAATAAAAACTGGGCTAATTTCTTTAAAATGGCTCTAATTTTTCAAGTTTAAAAATTCGGACTTGACTACCCTTAACCCGAGACTTGAAAAACCATTTTTAGAGTTTAAAAAGGCTTAGAAACTACCCTAAGTCAGTAGCTAACCCTCCTAATCAGCCCACTCTAAGTAACTTAACCAAAACAGAAAAATGACTTTTTCTTTAAATTCAATTCTGACTCCACTATCCAGTTTTAAGCCACAATTTTTATCCTATTTTTAAAATTTTAAAAACTTCTGAAAAAAATATTGGAGATTCAGGACATATAAAACTACACGGAAAAAAATCAGCTTAATTTTCTGATTAAAGATGAATGCCCAGAAAAATCAGAAAAGTACGAAAACTGGGTGAAAAAAACTGTTTTGCCAAAATACATTTTTGCCTTTGATAAAATCATTTAAAAATCAAAGTAAAAATGTTTAAGTCACACAAAATGACTCACAAACAGTAGCTAGGACATTTTTAAAGTTAGATAAAAATTGGCTAAGTAAAAAAAATCACAAAGTTAGAATAATCAATTTGACAAAACTTAATTTTCCACAAGTATGCTAAAGAGAGCATGACTTGGAACCATTGATTGGCTTAAGTCATTATTCAAGTGGCATGAACATGAAATGCATGAAAACTTACAGCAAATCTAATGCATGAGTTTAAACCTAAATGTCATGAAAAAATGCATGGCATTCATATAGTGACCTAGACCTAAATGAACTTGCATGGCATTTGATGCAACCTAGACCTAAAATGCATGAACATGCATGGCAAATAAACCAAACTTAATAACTAAAATATGCATGGCATTTTCACAAACACAAAGCATGCTTAAGCAAAAAACTCAACCAAATATCATGCAAATGCTAACCTATCAACTAACATGGCAAGAATGCACATAAAATGCAAAAATTCCAAGGATGGCCGAATGGAATAATGTAACTAGCAAACATGGCATTTTCACAAACACTTGGTATACTAGCATGCAAAACTAAATTAAATGTCATGCAAATGCAAAAACCTACCAACTAACATGGCAAAAACGCAACACACAATGCAAAACACATGTAGTAGCCAAATGGCCTCAAGCTCCAACAAGCATGGCATTTTCACAAACACTTGGTATACTAACATGCTCAACTAAAATATAACACTCAAATCATGCAAAAACCACACAAGCATTTTCACAAACACTTAATATACTAAATCTAAAACATGCTCAACTAAGATATAAAACTCAAATCATGCAAAGACCACACAAGCATTTTCACAAACACTTGATATACTAAATCTAAAACATGCTCAAATTTAAACATTATGGAAACAGAAAATTAAAAATGCAAAAACATGATATTTAAAACATAAATGGCAACAAACAAAGCAACCAAATTAAAATATAACTCAAGAATATGAAGTAAAATAACATTTAAAACACCAAGATCAAAGAAAATAACATAAACAATATGGTAAAATAAACCAAAACAACAACTTAAATAATAATGTAGGCCATTTGGCCATGGTGAGTATATTGTAAAAAAAATGTAAAAAATATATTTAAGAAAGAGATGAAGGAAAAACTTAAGAAGAACAATAAAAAACATTTATTTAAAATGGAAACTCACCAAATAGAAATCAAAATAGCAAAAACAATAATGGAAAATCAAGAAAGTGCAAGAGTTGGTGCTCAAGAGCAACCTCAAGAAGCTATATTTCAAGCTTTATCTCTTCAAACTTTCCTTTCTTTTCTAAACTTTTCTTTTTTGCTTTCAACCAAGGAGAGAAAAAACTAAGTAAAAATCAAAAGAACTCAGCAAAATGAAAAAATGTATTTTCTTCCCCCTTACTATGCTGGCCGAAACCCCCTCATATTCCCTCAAGGATGTTGTCATTTTTTGTAACCAATTTTCCATCAAATGTCTAATAATTCAAGGTGAAAAAATCATGAAATTACCACCTTTAGATTAGCATATCAGCTGTCCCAAATTATAGCTGTTTAAGAATAATGTTGACATCTCTCTTGGCCTATGTGGCTTAATCACCATGGCTTGATCAAAGAGAATCTCTAACTAACTCTTAATTTTTAGCCATTTGATTGAAAAATCAGAAGCTTCCTCCTTACTTTGGGCCTGGGCAGGCCAGCACTTCTCTTTTCCAGCCCAACTCTGATTTTTTGAAAGGGCCAAAGTAGCTCTTTTCGGTTGCTTGGGTGAAATGACCGTTTTGCCCACCGGATGCAAATAAATATCAAACGACTCCAAATTCAATTTTTCTTTTTTAATACTTCAAAAATAATAAAATATTGAGTTCTGGAAGTTTTCAAAATTATCCGAGTCTGTTTGCTATTTATTTGGATTTTTTCTTCCAAAAATGCAATTTTATGCCCCTACATTTTACCATTTTTTAAACGAGATCCAAATCAAGATTTTTCTTCACCAATCTCTTCAAAATAATTAAAAAGTGTGATCTGGAAGTTTTCATAATTTTTGGAGCTCATTTGGTATTTTTTCGGGATTTATCAGCTTGAATTACTACATAGGAGGCCCGGGATTTGGCCATTTTGCAAACGAACTCCGAATCAAGATTTTCTTTCGCCAATCTCTTCAAAATAATTTAAAAATGAGATTTTCAAAATTTCAGAATTTTTGGAGTCCATTTGCTATTTTTTCCGGATTTATCTTTTTGAATTATTGCATAGGAGGCCCGGGATTTGGCCATTTTGCAAACGAACTCCAAATCAAGATTTTCTTTTGCCAATCTCTTCCAAATAATTAAAAAATGATATTTGCAAAATTTTAAAAGATTTGGAGCTCATTTGCTATTTTTTCGGGGTTTTTCTTTTTGAATTACTACATAAGAAGCCCGGGAGTTGGCCATTTTGCAAACGAACTCCGAATCAAGATTTTCTTTTACCAATATCTTTCAAATGATTTAAGAATGAGATTGAAAAATTTTCAAGATTTTCGGAGTCCATTTGCTATTTTTCCCAAATTTTCTAATTTTGCCCTTTTGCCTCCGAAACCCGGTTTTGCTCAAAACAAGTCTGATTTTCAGATTTTCTTCAAGCTGAGCCTTGGGCTATCCTTTTTAATCATTCCTCATCCATTGGGGCTTTAGTCTTACCAAGTCGGGCCATTTCTGTGATTCTTCCCGATTTCACCGAAATCCACTAAAAACCCTAATTGTCGGTTTTCTCCCGGATTGACTTTTCTTTCGATTTCTCTTGAAAGTGACTTCTCCATTACCCGTATTCAGTGCTTATCTTTCATTTGGAATCTTCAATTTCGACCAATTTGATCGTTTAAGCACTTTTCCCCAAATTTCTCGGATTATGGTTTCCTTTCTACTGAATCTCCAAATCCTATCTTCCGAACTCCATATCTTTCAATGTAGACCTCAAATTACCAAAATTCTTTCGCCATTTTTCAGTTGAGCTTAAAATCTTGATTTTGAAAGTGGGTTGATTTTTTCAGTAGTTGACTTTCTAGGGTTGACTTTTTTATGGTTGACTTTTTCTGTGGTTGACTTTTTTCAAGTTTGACTTTTTATGCTCGTCCCTTTAAACTAAGTCTCGGAGTACCACCTGCAGGATGAAAAAAGTCTTTTTACACTCGGAAACATCAATTTAGGAAGAAAACATACTTGTTTTAGTGGTCCGGACAAAATTAGGTGTCTACAGCCTTATTTATTAAAGAGAGATTAATTTTCAAACATTTAAATGATTATGAATGTATAGATTATCACTAAAACATAAATGTAGAACATGCATAATTATCATAACATAGCAAGCATTTTATGACATGGGAAATAAATCATGACATGGCGTATACTTTATTATGACATGGCATATAGTTTAATACATGGCAAAAATCACTATGACATAGCATATAACTTAATTCATGGCAAAATTCATTAAATGACATCATCACAGAATATGCATATTAATTAAAATAACATGATCAAGATAGCAACGTGGACATCAATTCTAAAATGACATCATCATGGAATATTATGATTAAGATAGCAATGTAAACATCAATCATAGAATGATTTCATCATGGAATACGCATGAACATAGAATATGCACACATCATTGTTTTAAAATTATTTTTCATGGATTTTCTTTGTGAAATTACATTAACGTCATATGTCGGAAAAAAATTACCGTGCTTCTCAGAAAACCCGGCAAAGCTTGGAAAATGATTATTTCATATGACATTTATATAATTTTGAGTAAAACAAAAACCGTACTATATAATTTCATAAACACGTGCATTGAATAATTTTCTAATCTCCATGGCAACCCAGCGGAGATTAAAAAATAATTCTCGCCAAATGCTTATGAAATCGAAAAAAACACGTTTTTATACTAAATAAATAAAAGCATTGTTTTAAAATATGAAATACATGAAAACAAAATGTAATTCTCTCTTGAAGAGAGGATATCCGAACACCTAAAAAGATGTCCGACTACCTTTGAAAGAAAATTAAATTGAATATTTTAAAATGAAAGATTTTGGGCACGAATTTTGCTCGGATCAAAGAGGCATTCGAATGCCCTTGTTTGACATCTGAGTATCTTTAAACAAGTTTTGAATGCAACATTTTGAAAGCCAAACAAGTTAAAAATGATGCAATGTTTGAAAGGAAAATCAGGATGTCCGAATGGCCTTAGTGCAAGAATCCTAGTTCTTGTTTAGTTTTAAAGCTCGTTTTACCTTCCTATAGTCCGATTTTCTTAAAACCAATTTTTAGACTTTAAGATAAAATGAAAACATCCTGAAAATAGTTACCATGTGTTTAGGCCAGCCCCTCTCTTTTGGGGGAAAATGAGACTTTTGCTAGCTTTAGAATTTGTTTTGATTCCTAAAAATCCGATTTCACAAAGCTATTTTGTAGACCTTTATAAAAAATTTCAAAAAATCTGAAAAAATCAATTTGGACTCAGCAAATGATAAAATAAATGAGGTAGAAACAGATTTTTATTTTGACAAAAAAATGTATGGTAAAAATATTGCTCAAAATCAGTATATCCAACTTACAAAACATTTCTTTTTCCAACTAGTTTGAAAAATAGGTTTTGGCTATGGACCATTGGTTGATCCTAACCAAAACCATGCTGGAAATGAGTTGAAAACATATTCTTACAGCGAGCAAAATGGTTAGCTCAAGGTTGGCTCCTTGGACATAAATCTGGCCTAACCAATCTCTTGGTAAAAACCAAGGTCATCAAGCTCACAAACTATTTTTTAAAAGGGAAATAAGCAATATAAATCACACAACCAGCAAGATATATATATATATATATATATATATCCAAATGACAATATACAACCAAGAAAATATAAAGAAACAAGATAAAACAAGGTTGGCTCAAGGCTAGCCCCTTGGATGCTAGATCTGGCTATAGCTGTCACTTGGTAAAACCAAGATCATCAAACTCAAAAACTTTTTTTTAAAGAAAATAAAGGAAGAACATCTATACTACCACAATAGAACAACCCGCATCACAATGGAAAAAAAATGAGCAAAATACAAGCACAATGACAAAGCATAGGTTCGGCCAAGAGAGGAAAAATAGAGGAGAAAATGTTGTTTACTTTTGTTTCTTTGAAAAAGAGAAGAGGAAGAGAAAAACTTTTAAGAAAACCATTTTGAAACCTTTGTTTTTCTTAAGAAAATGAAATGAAAAACAACATAGAAAATAAGAGGAAAAGAATATGAAAATGAAAAAGAAAAAGAAAATAAAGAACAAGTAGAGAAGAAAGCTACCTAGCAAAGCTTCCAAGAAACCTCTCCAACTTCCTCATTTTTCTCTCTTTTTTTCCCTTTCTCCTTAGGTGATTTTAGCTACTACCCTTCTCTCCAAAAATGGTAGTGAATTTTCTAAAAAAATGAAGGCCTCCCCTTTGATATATTGCCTTGGCCGAAAATTTGCATGGGGAGTGCATGCTTTCCTCATGCTTTCTTTAGTCATGCTTTCTTCATGCTCCTCATGGTCCCCCTTTCCACATGGCCATCTCTCCTAAAATTAGGGATCAAATAACATTCCTATTGGCCCTAAATGCCATGTCATATATTCTTGCCCCTATCTCTACATCTCTTTTTTATCCACTTGGCTTCATCACAGGGCCTTCACATGGCCTTAGCCAATGATCTTTCATTCTTACAATTAAAATGCCTATCATTGGCGAAAAATGCCATCTAAGGCAC
Source organism: Fremontodendron californicum (assembly GCA_030761205.1). Lineage (NCBI taxonomy): Eukaryota > Viridiplantae > Streptophyta > Magnoliopsida > Malvales > Malvaceae > Fremontodendron > Fremontodendron californicum. Next base: position 23,786,863 of record JAULJL010000008.1, read on the forward strand.
TAAATGGTGACTCATGTCCTTGCTTTGGAAAATATCTATCCTCTCCTAAATCTTAGCCATTGATCATCTTTTCCTCCTCACTCTCTCTCTCATAGCTGAACATGGCCTAGAATATTCTAGTTTTCCTTCTTTTTTATTTTGCTACTTGGTCTTTACTCGGATTTCGAGAAAATTTTATTTTGTCCCACAAATTTGACCTATTTAAATTTGGGCCCAAATTTTGGATTTTTCTTATCCAATTCATCCTATCCAATATTAAACTCAGTTCAAGAAATTTTCGTAATTTTTAGAGCTCGTTTTCCATTTTTCTAGATTTTTCTCTAAAATTGCAGTTTAGTCCTCGAATTTAGCCTATTTTCATTTTGTCCCAATTTTGGGTTTTTTATCTCCCCTTTCCTTCTTTCCATCCTAAAACTTAATTCTGAAAAGTTTCACAATGTTTTGAGCTCAGATTCTATTTTTTTTTTTTAATTTTCTAAAATTGCATTTTAGCCCTTGAAACGTCGTTTTTACTTGAACTATGCCAATTTTTTGGATTTTCTTTTTCTGTCCCCTTTCAAACATATTGATTGGATTTGGGGCCATTTTGCCCAAATTTTTATACCCAAATTTCTTCCCTATTTGATCTTCCTTCTTTTTCCACAATTTGAAATTTTCAATTTTTTTGATTTTGACCTCGATTTTTCAATTTCTGTTCCAATTGACTTTTCTTTTAATTCCACTTCAAATTGGACCTTTAGGCATCTCTATTTATTTATTGTTTCTTAATTTGGGTTTTCAATTTTATCCAATTTGATCATCTCTATAGTTTTCCCCAAATTTGTAATTTTTAATGTATTCACTTAATCTTCATTTTTCAAATTATTTTTCAAATTGACTTCTCCTTCAATTCCACTTTAAATTAGACCTTTACATACCTCTATTTATTGATCATATTCCAATTTGAACCTTCAATTTTGTCCAATTTGATCATTTACATGCTTTTTCCCAAAAAATTGCAATTTCTAATTTTTCTCGAAAATTGCAATTTCCAATTTAACTCACTTTTGTCCAATTCTTCTTCTAATTGATATCTCTTTTGATTCCTTTGAAATTTGGATTATTTCTCAAATTGAAGCTTCAATTTTATCCAATTTGGTTATTACCTAATTTTCTCCAAAAATTGGAATTTTCATGCTTTTCTCCAAAATTGAAATTTGCAATTTGTCTTTCCACCTTCAATTCTTCTTTCTATCCTCAATTGTGGATCTCCAATTATCAAGATTGCTTCACCATTATTTAATTCTCCTTCAAATCTTGATTTTTTTTCAAAAAGATTTTTTTTTTTGACTTCTCGGGTTTGACTTTTCCATGTTGACCTCCGAATCAAAGTGTTAACAACCAAATTGTGGAATTAAGGGAGATTCTCTGAATTCCAAAGAGTTGAAGGAAGAACTTACCTTGTTTAAGGACAACATTAGGTGTCTACAGCTGCCCTTGTTTGGCTATTGTTGAGAATCAAGAATCAGACAAAGACAAATAGACAACCAATTTGTTTGTTTATGGATGTTATTCGGAAAATGAGGTTTTCTTTTCACCAGCTTAAAGCAAAACAAAAATCAAAAGGTCTAGGTCTTGAATTGAAAATACCTTGACTGTGATACCAAGGCTCGATTCGTCTTAAGGGAACGAATTCGACTTTTTTTAAAAAAACAAAAGCAATACGTCGACGGTGATCCCAGGGCTTGACTCATTTGGAAAACAAGTTCGATTTTGAAAACAAAAGAAAATACCTCGACGGTGATCTCAGGGCTCGACTCATTTCGAAAACAAGTTTGATTTAAAAAAGAAAAGAAAATACCTCGATGGTGATCTCGGGGCTCTACTCATTTGGAAAACAAGTTTAATTTTAAAAAAAGGAATACCTAGACGGTGGTCTCGGGGCTCAACTCATTTTAAAAACGATTTCAACTTAAAACAAAAAGGAATACCTTGACGATGGTCCCGGGGATTGACTCATTTAAAAAAAAAAGTTCGATTTAAAAGAAAAAAAAAAACCTCGACGGTGATCTCGGGGCTCGACTCATTTTAAAAATGAGTTCGACTTAGAATAAAAATGAATATCTCGACGGTGGTCTCGAGGCTCGACTAATTTTAAAACGAGTTTGACTTAAAAACAAAAAAGAATACCTTGATGGTGGTCTCAGGGCTCGACATTTTTTTTAAGAAAAAAGTTCGATTTTAAAAAAATATCTCGACGTTGATCTCGGGGCTCGACTCATTTTAAAAACGAGTTTGACTTAAAACAAAAAGGAATACCTCGACGGTGGTCTCGGGGCTCAACTCATTTAACAAAAGAAGTTTGATTTAAAAGAAAAAACATCGACGGTGATCTCAGGGCTCGACTCATTTTAAAAATGAGTTCGACTTAAAACAAAAAGGAATACCTCGACGGTGGTTTCGGGGCTCGACTCATTTTAAAAACAAGTTCGATTTAAAACAAAAAAAAATACCTCAGCGGTGATCCTGAGACTCGACTTATTTGGAAAAAATGAGTTCGACTTAAAACAAAAAGGAATACCTCGACGGTGGTCTCAGGGCTCAACTCATTTTGAAAAAAAAAGTTCGATTTAAAAAAGAAAATACCTTGACGGTGATCTCGGGGCTGGACTCTTTTAAAAAAACAAGTTCGATTTAAAAGAAAAGAAAATACCTTGATGGTGATCTAGGGGTTTAACTCATTTTGAAAAAACAAGTTCGATTTAAAAGAAAAGAAAATACCTCGACGGTGATCTTGGGGCTCAACTCTTATAAAAAAAAATCAATTTAAAAGAAAAAAATTTCCACAGTTCCTGCAATGTTACTCGAATGCATTGATGTTAATGACAGGGTTTGCAAATGCTTGTAAAATGCATGTTCCCTAGGTATGAATGCAATCACATGATTGTGTCATGAGTTCTAATCCATGATTTCATTAGGGTTCACGGACTTTTCCGACTTCATGACAAATGTCTTTGATTTTTCACTAATTGCCCCACTTGATGAGCCTTCCTGTATTATGAATTTGTGAGTTCTAATCCATGATTTCAATGAGATCCACAAATTTTTTGACTCTATGATGGTGTCTTCAATCTATCCACTGTTTGCCCCACGTGATGAGCTTTTCAGTATTATGAATTATCATGAGTTCTAACTTATGATTTCACTGAGAGCCACAAACTTTTTGACTCCATGACGTTTTCTTCAATCTGTCCACTGTTTACCCCACTTGATGAGCTTTTCAGTATTATGGATTGGTGTGTTTTCAAATTTTAGTGGTTTCCAAACTTCTTCTAAAATTTAACCCTACTCCATAGTAATACAAAGAAATCTTTTCGTTTAATGATTTTTATGTTTACTAATCATTATTCAATTTAATTACATTCAAAATGCATATGAAAAATGGTATGAAACAGCCAAATGTCCTAAAAGGGATAACAAGAATTCGTTGCAATAACGTTTCAGATAACAAAGATGAATATCAAGGATTTAAGAGGCAAATATAAAGTTGTGGGTCATAGATGCCCCAGATGCAAAATAGCTTGGACCCTCTTTAATTCGTCTGAAATATCTTTTGAATGAGCCATTTTACGTAGGTGACTTCTCGGCTTTCACAGTTCTGTCAAACTGAGCTTTACCCCCTCTCTTTCAATTTCTGATACTTTCCCCCTTTACACGGAGCATTGATTCAATCTTTGACCAGTACTTGGGCCGCCCTTTGCGGGTTTTCAACCCAAGCATCCCCCTTTCGGTTTTAAGTCACCCTTTTTGGGTTTTCGGCTTAAACCTCTCCTTTTACAATTTTTTTTTTAATTTTTCATTTTCATTCATTTTTTTTTTCGCTTATTTCTAAGCATAATACTTCTTCAATTCATCAGCATTAATGGGGTTTCTCCAATCATCATCATCCATCCGAGTCAAGATCAATGCTCCTCCAAAAAAAGCTCTTACCACATAGGGCCCTTCCCAATAAGGAGAATTTTTCTCAATACCAACTCTTCCTCTCGAAACTGCCTGGGATGAACCTTTTTGTTATTGTAGACACCTAATTTTATCCGAACTACTAAATCAGGTATGTTTTCTTCCTAAATGGATGTTTTAGAATGCAAAAAGGCTTTTCTCATCCTGCAGGTGGTACTCCGAGACTTAGTCTAAGAAAGCAAGCATAAAAAGTCAACCTCGAGAAAGTCAACCTCTCAACTATTGAAAAAGTCAACCCACTTTCAAAATCAATATCTGAAGTTCAATTGAAAAATGGTGAAAGAATTTTGATAATCCGAGGTCTACATTGAAAGATATGGAGTTCAGAAGTTGGGTTACGAAGATTCAGTAGAAAAGAAACCCTAATTCAGGAAATTTGGGAAAAAGTGCTTAAACGATCAAATTGGTCAGAATTGAAGGTTCCAAATGAAAGATAAGCACTGACTACGGGTAATGGAGAAGCTACTTGGAAGAAAAATTGAAGGAAAAGTCAATTCGGAAGAAAACTGAGAATTAGGATTTTTAGTAGATCTTGGTGAAATTGGGAAAAATTACAGAAATGGCCCGATTCAGTAAAACTAAAACCCCTAATTGATTATGAGTGAGTAACCAAGGATAGCCCAAGGCTCCGTTTGAAGAAAATTCGAGAAAAGAGCCAATTGGAGGAAAAACGAAAAAAATGAGGAAATTCCCGACAGTAAAAAAAGGAAAAATCAAATTGGAAGGGAATTTGATCGTAAAAATTGGGAATTTTTGGACCAACTCCAATTAAATATATGAAAAAGGCCCAGGAAAAGAAAATCCAAAAATCAGACGTGTTTTGAGCAAAACCGGGCTTCGGAGGCAAAAGGGCAAAATTGGAAAATTTGGGAAAATAGAAAATGAACTCCAAAAATTATAAAAATTTGCAGATCTCATTCTTAAATCATTTTGAAGAGATTGGAGAAAAAAAATTTTGATTCGGAGTTCGTTTGCAAAATGGCCAAATCCCGGGCCCACTATGCAAAAATTCAAAGAGATAAATCCCGAAAAAAATAGTAAATGAGCTCCAAAAATTATGAAAACTTCCATATCACAATTTTAAATTATTTGGAAGATATTGGTGAAGAAAAATCTGGATTCGGAGCTCGTTTAAAAATGGTGAAAGTTCGGGTGCACAAAAGGGCAATTTTGGAAGAAAAAATCTAAAAAATAGCAAATGGGCTCGAAAAATTTTGAAAACTTTCAGAATTCATTTTTTTATTATTTTGGATGTATTGAAAAAAGAAAATTTGAATTTGGAGTCCGTTTGCTATTTATTTAGGTTCGGGGGTCAAAAAGGTTATTTTACCGAAGAAACCGAAAATGGCCTTTCTTGCAATGGAATTGGGCTGGATTTTAAGAGGGAAATCAGCCAACCCCATGATGGAGATTGAATTTTCTAAGCCATTTCATCTAAAGGCCAAGAGTGAATAAGAAGGTAGTTATTTTTTTATCAAGCCTTTTAATTTGCAACAAATAGACCAATGGCTGGAGGAGGAGGATGTCATATTTATAATCCTATTTATGACATCATCTTCATGACATCATAAATTTAGGGGCTGATTATTCTAATCTAATGGTGAAAATTTTACATAGAAAGCATCTTGAAGTGATAACTATTGGATGAAAAAAAAATAACTACCTTCCTTCTAGAAGGAATGTCATTCGGCCAAGGGGAATATAGGGGGGTTGAGCAGTTTTTTTTCACAAGTTTGGAGGCTGAAAAAGAGGCAGTAGCTAAGGAGAAAAGGAGATAAAAAAGAAAGGAAAAAGAGAGGAGAAAAAAGGAGAAGGAAAAGAAAGGTTTTGGCTTGTTTCTTCTTGATTTGGAAAGCTAGAGCAAGGTAGCTATACTCTTTCATGGTTATTTTTCATATTTTCTTGACATGATCTTGCTCTTTTGATTGATTGTTTTCCTTTTTATGAAATAAACTTGTTTCTAAAGAGCTACTATTTTTTTTAAAAGAAAATTAAAAAAAAAAAAACAAGTTTTCATCCTTGTTTTTATCATGGCCGAATGGGTTGTTTTTTTTTTTTTTGTTAAATGATTTTGTGTTTGATTTTTGTTCATGAGATTTATTGTGGTAGGTTAGCTTATTTGTATTAGATTAGCTTGATTTGTGGTCGGTTAGCTTGATTGTGGTAGTTTAAACAATATAACATGCTATGTGTTTGAGGAAATACCTTGCTAAATTCATAAGACTATTTGGCCATGCTAGGTTTAAATTACCATGTTTGTGTTTTTTTTTTTTTTTGTGTTAACTTGCTTAGTATGCTTCTATTGTTTACATATTTAAACCATGCCATGTGTTTGTTATATTGTCATTAATATGTTCATGAGTTATGTTAGTCACTATAATTGCATTATTATCCTGTTTGCTACCATGTGTTTGTGTTATTTGCTAGCTAGGATTATACCATGTGATTTGAGGACCATTCGGCCAACATGACCTTTTTTGCTTTGTTTGTGCATTTTCATTTTGTTTAGTTGATAGGTTTGCATTTCATGCCATAACATTGTGTATTTTGATTTGGTTTGCCATTTGTTTGTTTAATGGTTATTCGGCCTCTTCATGTAATCCTTGCCTTGTGTTTGCATTTGCATTATGTTTAGGTACCATTGCTTTGCATTACTATGCCATGAGATTGTGTATTAGTTGCTGTTTGTTCATGCATTAGTATTAGGTTTATTGATCATTATATATTCATGACGTTTTCATGCATTCTCATGACATTTAAGGTCTAGAATCATATTGGTATTTCTATGCATATTCCCATACATATAAAGTTTAGAATCATATTGGTATTGCCATGCATTTGCTATGCTATTTAGGCCTTATGTCACTTTATATTGCCATGCATTTCATGTCACTTTAGGTCTAAGTCTCATTTGCATTATTATGCATCTCATGCATACTTAGGTTAGGTTTACATTTATTGCCATGCAAACTCATGCTAGGTATTAGGTTATTTTATATTGCCATGCATTTCTCACATCATTTAGATTTTAAATCATGCATTTCATGCATTCAATTGGCTGTATGTTCATGCATCTCATGTCATACCACTCGATTTATGACTTAGGCCAATCAATGGCTCAAAGTCATGCTCACTTGAGCATACTTGTGGAAAACTAAAGAGTTGTCAAATTGATTATTCTACCTTTGTGATTTCTTTTACTTAGCAAATTTTTGTCTAAATTTTTAGAAGTTTTAGCTACTTTTTGTAGGTCCTTAGGAGAGTCTCCAACTTTTTCATTTGATTTTTAAATGATTTTATCAAAGGCAAAAAATTGTGTTTTGGCAAAACAGTTTTTCACCCAGTACTTAGACTTTCTCGATTTTTCTGAAAAGTCATCTTTAATCAAAAAATTAAGCCAATTTTTTATCGTGTAGTTTTACATGTTCTGAGTAGGCAGTATTTTTTTTAAGATTTTTTTGAATTTTTAAAAATAGATAAAAAAAATTGTGATTTAAAACTAGACAGTAGAGGCAGATTTGAATTCAAAAGAAAAACAATTGTTGAATTTGGCTAAGGCATTTAGAGGGTTTAGTTAGGAACTTTAGCTACTATCCTAGCTTGATTTTTAGACTATTTTAAACTTTAAAAATGATTTTATAAACCTCGGGTTAAGGGTGGTCAAGTCTGGGTTTTCAAACTTAGGAATTAGAGCCTTTTTCAAAGGGAATTCGGCCATGAATTATTTTTCATCCAAGATTTTCAAAATTGTTTCCAAACAATCACAAAGTGTTTTTTTCTTTATTTTATAAATTTTAATTTGATGTCTTTTCCTAAGGTAGCCGGATATCTTTTTAGGTATACGGATTTCCTTATTTAAAGGAAAAAATACACTTTCATGCATTGCATTTTCCATGTTCATGCATACTATATAATATGTGATTTTTGCTATGATAATTTCTATGATATTGTTATTATTTTGATTTACATTTTATGGTATTACATTGTTTGTTATATGGTTTTGAATATTCCATGTTATCCTATGCTTTTTATTTAGTTATTTGTTTTTGTCGCATCATTTAGCATTTACTATGTTCATGCATTATTATTTTTATTTTCATGCATATTCCATGATAACATTGTTCTATGTTATATATCATTCCATGTCATTTTAATTATGTCATTTCATTTAGAATATGTTATGTTACTTAGGTTATTTCATTTCATATAGAATATACCATGATACTTAAGATATTTCATTTCATCTAGAATATACTATGCCATTTAAATTATATCATGTCATTTAGGTTGCATTATATTATCTAGACTTTGCTGTGTCATTTTATTTATGTCACACATGTTCATATTCATTTTTTTAAATGTTTTGAAAAAAATAATGATTTTCAATAAAAATAAAGATATTCCTGAGTTAAAATAATTCATGAGTTCTCTACCGGGTTTGCTGGAGGGGATATCATCAATTATCATTAATAAAGGAATATCTTTCTTTCAAAAAACGAGAATGATTCGGAAAGTTTTCCAAATAAATAAAAATTTCTATATTTTGCTGATTTTGTCGGGGAATATAGTAAAATTTTGAATTAATAAATTCTTGATAATTTTCGATTAAAAATGGAATTATCTTTCTTTAAATTGGGAATTAATTTGAAATGCCAAATTTAAAACCAACTTTTTAACGAGACTTGAGATGACACATGATTAATAAGGTACCGTTTTATACGAGCGTTGTGGGGTGCTAATCCTTCCCCGCACGTAACCGAGTCCCGAACCCGATTCTTCAATTTTCTCTGGTTCATAACGCAGACTTGAAATTGGTTTTAAAAATGTTTTAATTAATTTTAAAATGTTTTACAAAACCGGTTTTAATAGGTGGCCGATCACACCTAGCTAAAAAATATTGGTGGCGACCCATGTCTTTTTCAAGGTCATTTTCAAAACCTTCATTTTTCAAGAGGAATTAAGTCGACTTTTCCTTTGTTTTTCCAATGTCACGCTTAACGAATATAAAGTCTCGTGATAAGACTTATCATTTTTTAGGTTGCGACAGCTATGGGCTCGAATCATCCTCTTCTGCAACATTTTACCATGGCATATTGCCTTCAGCCTTTTCTCCTCGATGAGATTCAACTGTTCATAGTGAGCTCTTAACCCATTCTGCCTTTTCTAGACCGACTTCCATCAAAACACGAAGGAAATGGATTTCAACTTCAATTAGCAGCATTGCCTCCACCCCATATACCATAGAAAACGGTGTGACACTAGTAGATGTGCGGACCGATGTATGATATGCGTAGAGAGCAATCTTTGTACACATCAGTCATCTTTTCAACAATCTTCTTTATATTCTTATTTGTCGCTTCCACTACTCTATTCATTATTTGGAGATAAGGCACCGATTATGATGCTTGATCTTGAACTGGGTATATATATCCCTTATCATCTTATTATTCAGGTTGAGAGCGTTGTCCAAAATTATTCTTTCGGGGAGCCCATACCGGCACACAATCTGTCTTTTGATGAATCTGCGCACCATTGACTTCGTTACGTTGGCATAAGAAGCGACTTCTACCCATTTTGTGAAGTAATCTATAGCCACCAGGATGAAACGGTGTCTATTCAAAGTTTTCGGGGTAATGGGCCTGATCATATCCATTCCCACATTGAAAATGGCCATGGAGCTGTCATGACATGCAACGGTGATATAGGCACATGAATCTTGTCTGCATATATTTGGCATTTATGGCATTTCCGGGAATAACTAATACAATCCCCTTCCATTGTTAATGAGTAGTACCCTGCCCTCATAATCTGTTTAGCCAACATGTGGTTGTTGGCATGAGTGCTGCATATCCCTTCGTGGACCTTTTCGAGGATTCTCTGAGCTTCGACAGACCCGACATACCTCAACAGAACCTGGTCTTTCCCTTTCTTGCAAAGGATTTCACCATCTAAAACAAAACCCATCATCATTCTCCTTAAGGTTCTCTTATCATTTTTTGTTGCTTGTTCAGGGTACTATTGACTCTTGATCTATTGCAAGATGTCGTAGTACCAAGGGCGACTATCCGCTTCCTCTTTGATGCTTAAGCAGTAGACAGAAGACTCATATATGCTCATCTTGATTGGCACAACCTCGGCCCTTTCATTCACTTTAAACATCGATGACAAAGTGGTTAAAGCATCTGCCATTCGGTTTTCTTCTCAGGGTAAGTAATTGAAACTCACTTTTTTGAACTCCTCGATCAAGCTCAGTATAAGCTCTCGATATCAGATTAGCTTTGCATCCCGAGTTTCTCATTCTCCTCGCAATTGGTATATCACCAGAGCTGAATCTTCGAAAACCTCTAGTGTCTTAATCTTTCTTTCAATGGCAGCACGTAGGCCCATAGCACACGCCTCATATTCAGCGTATTGTTTGTACAATCAAAATCTAGCCTGACAATAAAAGGATGATAGTCTTCCTCAGGGGATATGAGCACTGCGTTGATCCCATGCCCCATGGCATTTGACGGTCCATCAAAGTACATTTTCCACGTTTCTTCTCAGAGGAAGTTCCATCTTCTTGCGGGACGCACATCAAGTCTTCATCGGGGAAGTCAAAATTCAGAGGCTCATAATCCTTTACCACTCGACTTGCTAGGAATTTGACTACTGCGCTACCCTTTATAGCCTTTTGGCTAACATACACGATGTCATATTCGGAAAGAAAAACTTGCTATCTCGCCATTCTTCCTGACAGTGAAGGCATCTGAATATGTACTTAAAGGGATCTAACTTTGCAATTAGCCACGTCGTGTGATACAACATGTACTGCCTAAGCCTTCGGGTAGTCCAGGCCAGGGCATAACAAAGCCTTTCTATTGATGAATACTTCAGTTCGTACTCTGTGAACTTCTTGCTAAGGTAATAGATGACTTGTTCTTTCTTTCCAGTTTCATCATGCTACCCTAATACACAGCCCATGGACTTTTCGAATATTGACAAATACAATATCAAAGGTTTCCCTGGAACGGGCGGCATTAGTATCAATGGGTTTAACAGCTATTGCTTGACTTTATCAAAGGCTATCTGGCATCATTCATCTATTCTTCCGGATCATGCTTTCGAAGTAGCTTGAATATTGGATCGCACTTATAGGTTAGTTGCGAAATGACCCAAGCGATATAATTCAGCCTACCCAAAAAGCTTCTTACTTCCTTTTGAGTATGAGGTGGAGGTAGATTCTGGATCGCAGTTACTTTATCCGGATCAATTTCAATCCCTTTCTTGCTAACAACAAATCCAGTAACTTCCCCTAGGTGACCCTGAAAGTACATTTTTCCGGGTTGAGTTTAAGCCGAAACTTTCTCAACCTTTCAAAGAGCTTCTTAAGATTTGCAACATGTTCTTCCTCCCCTTATGATTTGGCGATCATGTCATTGACATAAACTTCGATCTCCTTGTGCATCATGTCATGGAACAAAGTCACCATGGCTTTTTGGTATGTTGCCCTGGCATTCTTCAATCCGAAGGGCATCACTTTATAGAAAAAACTTCCCCACATCATCACAAATGTGGTTTTCTCCAAATCCTCTGTTGCCATCTTAATCTGATTGTACCCTGAGAATCCGTCCATGAAGGAGAACATGGAATTCTTCGCGGTATTGTCCACTAGAGTATCAATGTGAGGCAGCGAGAAATTATCTTTAGAGCTTGCCCTAATCAAATCTCGGTAATTGACACACATCCACACTTTTCCATCTTTTTTTGGTATTGGGGCAATATTTGCTACCCACTCCGGGTACTTTACCATTTCTAAGAATCCAGCGTCAAATTGCTTCTTCACTTCTTCTTTTATTTTTAGCAGCATCTCGGGCCTCATTCTTCTCAACTTTTGCTGAATCGGCTTGCAATCTGGTTTCATAGGGAGTTTGTGAACTACGATATCAGAGTCCAACCCAGGCATGTCTTAGTATGACCATGCAAACATATCCGATTTTGACCTCTTTTTAATTTTCTTCCTTATTCCCCAAACTTATAGTTTCCAACAGCTCTTTATGGGGTAATACTTGTTTCTCTTATTGTTCTATTATTCTTAACAGATCCAAAGGCAAATCACAATCCTCAACATCTTCCTCGGCGTCAAAATCACCCGCACAAATAGGTATTTCAAAGTCAATTTCAAAATTATTGATGGGACGATCCTCATATTCTGTATCCGGGCATCTATAAATAGGTGAGGAAGAAACAATATAAGAAGGAATATAGGCAAAAATAATGAAAGAATAAAGAATATGGACAAATCAATATGAAGAAAATGCATCATGATTGTTATTTATTGAATGAAAAGTTGTAAACATACGCCCATACAAAAGGATTCTTAATGCCCTTGGGCAAAGGCGATTAAGATTGATTCAGAGCATTACTCTAGAGTAGACTTAAAAACTAAAGCAAGTTCGGTCATACTCCAGTTTGTCAACTCAAAACCCGGGGGACATGGGCGCACCATCCAGCTTGTGCTTGCATTCCCCATTTCTTCTATCTCGACCATGCTGATCATCATTTCTTACAGCTGTTTCTCTTCACCCACATAGAACTTCTTGAATGGTTGCTCTAAAATCATTAGCACATCATCAGAACTCTTCTCACCACATTCAAATCCTCCAGAGTCGAAAGTGTGAAGGATCGGAGGAAAAGTCATGGGTTTCCATTCCATATACATACCCGAAAGTCGGGCCAACCTCATTTGTCTATTCTTCTCTACTTGTTTTCTCTTCTCATGTGCTTAGGGGAAGTGCCTAAGACCGAATCTATCATTCTTTTCAACCACTTGTATCACTTTTGCCATTCCTTGAAGGTATTTTCCCAATCTTTTTCAAGCACGTCAGCCCTTTCCCACCGTTGTCTTTACACCTTACTTGGTGGTCTTGGATAATTTAGGCTCTGGGATTTTATTCCCCTCGGTAATGAATATAGCATTGACAAACTCCAAAGATTTGAAAGAGCACTCCATGACATCTTCATTTACTTCTACATAAGGGGCATCAGTTGATGCAGAAGCTATGATATCTTCTTCCCCCGCTACACTAACCAGGCATCCCTCATGCACAAACTTCAACTTTTGATGGATAGACGATGGCACAGCCCCGGCTGAATGAATCCATGGCCTTTCTAACAGACGGTTATAGGATGAAGTGATGTCCATTACTTGGAACTTGATCTTGTAAGTACATGGACCTATTTGAAGAAGGATCTTAACCTCATCACATCCGATGAGTACCACCAAAAGCTCTGACTATAGTATGACTCAGCTGCATGTAGGACATATCGATTGACAATTTAGACAAGGTTGCCAAGGGCATCACATTCAAGAAGGATCCATTATCGAGGAGCACCCATGGCAAAATATGCCACTTGCAGGCAGTAGTTATATGTAAGGCCTTAGTAGACCCTTTACCATTGGGCTGTATCTCATCATCAAAGAAAGAGATGAAGATATTCCCATCAATCTGTCCAACTTTTCCATAGATATATTGTTTGGCACGTAAGCCTAGTTCAGTATTCTCAGCAAAGCATTTTGATGGGGTTCTGAATTCAACAGCAGTGATAGGATTGAAATCCTAGCCGACTGGCCGTGCAACTGCTCCACCACGCTGTACTCACCGTGTTTCATAAATTTTAGGAACTCACAGGCTTTATCTTATTAACTAGATTCAAATTCATTTCTTTCCCTCTTGACTATGTTGGTTCTTAAGGGAATGATTCCCTAGTCTCCTCGCCATTATTGGCTTCCCTTGTTTTCTTTCCCTGATTAGGCTCAGTCATTTTCGGGGCATAACACCTCTCGCTCCGAGTCAAATAGCCCACTCCAGATATGTCAACAACTTTCGCCTGATGACCTAAGGATCCCAGCATCACTATATTGCAATCATCGCTCAACGATATTGCTTTGTCATCTTTGTAAGGAAAAGAGGACGACAATTCTATACCAATTTCAGAGCGGGTTCCTTAATAACTGGGATGGCCTTTATCTCCGACTCATCGTAGTATATGATCAAAGGTTTATTCACCCCCTAATTGCCCGTGCCTTCAGTCACATTTACTTTAGCTTCCTCAAAATTTTTAGAAAATTGGGCCTCGCCCATATCTTTCATTCTTTGAATCTTGGCCAAAAACTCTTCACAATCCTAGATGACATGCCCCTCACATTCATGGTATTGGCCAAAGGTTCCTGATCTATTAACTGATTCTCTCAAATTCAAACCAGACTGAACTAGACCTGCTTTAACAAATTTTTTCCAGACCCGGATCATGGGTGTCCTCACTTTCTTGACACCTTTCTTCGCCTTTCGAAACTCCCCAGACATTATTGCGTTAACCTTAGCCTCTATGTGATTAGGCAAAGGGTTTCCCGCAATGTTAGGCATATTTCTGGGCCCAAACTTCACAATTCCTGCATCAATAAGGCTCTGGACCTTACGCTTTAAAGTAGTGCAATTCTCAACTGAATGCAATTGAATCCCTGTGTGGTATGCGCAATGGGCGTTGGAATTGTACCACTTGGGATATGGTGGTTTTAGGGGTTGCAGATAGACAAGTACGATAAGTTGTCCCTATAGTAACTTAGGGCAAAACTCGTCATAGGTTGTAGGGATAGGATCATATTGAGGTTTTTGGTTGTTCCACAAAGGTCTTTGGTCATTTTTGGTGGTGTTCTGAGTGTTTGGTGTAGTGTTTAAGGGAATGGCTATCTGAGGGGATATGCCAGTTGGGTACACTTGTTGTGGTATAGTCGTGTAAGGGAAAGGATTTTGAGTAAGGTTGTTTATGGCAGGGTATTATGATTTGTACATTGGATAGGGTGTGTATGGTGCTGGGGGCGTGAAAGGGTAGTTGTTGAAACTAACTGCGTGTGCTTCCCCTTTTTTCCTCTTGGTTAGGACTATTTTCTTGGGGCAGCAGATTCCCACTCTCTATTTTCCCGCTCTTGATAGCGGTTTCAATCATCTCTCCCGAAATAACCATGTCAGCAAAGTTCTTAGTGGCTTTACCCACCAGCTTGTCATAGAATGGTACCTTTAAAGTGTTGGCAAACAGGACTATGGTTTCTTTATCAGTGAGAGGAGCCTGTATCTGAGTGGCCAAGTCTTTCTATCTCTGAGCATATTGTTTAAAAATTTTTGTTGTTTTCTTCTCCATGTTCTGCAGAGACAGTCTGTCGGGAACCAGATCCGACACATGCTTGTAATGTTCCAGGAAAGCTCTGGCTAAATCCATCCACAATTTGATCTTGCTCCAACTGAACTGATTATACCATCGAGTTGCCGAGCCTGTAAGACTATCCTAGAAGCAGTGGATTAGCAATTTCTCATCTTCTGCATACCTATCATCTTTCGATAGTACATAGTCAAATGTGCCAATGGATTGCTGGCTCCGTCATACTTCTCAAAATCCGGCACCTTGAACTTGTGCTGGATTAATAGACCAGGAACTAAGCTTAGCTCTTTGACGACGAGGCTGCCAAACAACTCTGCTCCCTCTATGGCACGTAGCCTCTCTTCTAGAAACTAATACTTTTTCTGTGAATCAGCCAACTCAACCCTCTTCGATTCTGCCATCTTCATCTTTTCTTGTTCAGCAAGATCATCCAGATACGGGACCTCAATGGGATTCGTCGGGATGGCTCCAAGATTTGCCCAAATTGGCATCTGATTCTGTGCCCCTGTATTGGGCTGAATATACGCGAAAAGAATCATACTTGCTGGTTGTAAAGTTTTTGTGCTTTATGAGGACTGGCCATTTAACAGTACGACTTCATGCTGACATTCTTTGCCCCCTTGGCCTCCCGATTCTACTCCGATGGCCAAATTCTCTGTGTCTTTTTCCCCTAAATGCAGCGAACACCAGCTCTATCAGTTTAGTCATCTGATCTCTTGATTTGGCTTGAGACTTGGCTTACTGTTCTCGCAACTCATCTTGTGCCTTTTCCATTCTTTCTATTCGGGTAGCCTGTTCATTCCTTTTCCATTCATTCTCCATTTGGGTAGCCTGTTTATTCTCCACGATCGGGTATTTTATTGGTGCGGGGTACTTCTCTGGGTGATTCTGTGGACGGCCAATTTTTATACCTTAGTGTAAATATCACGGATTAGAATCTCATGACACATTATTCTTTTTTACTTATTGAATGAATGAATAAAATGTATGAATTAATGAACAAATGGATAAATGAATGGCTAAGTAAATGAATGAATGTTTTTATGATTATGTGGTATGAAAATATGAAACTAACAGTATTTGCCTTAAGATCAAATTCCACACTAATGTTTTTCATTAATTCATAGAAACTTTTTACAAATCATCTCTCAAACTCAGGCTACATAGAAATATTTGATTTGCTCATACTAGTCTTGAGCTTCCTCTAGGAAATTTAGTAGATGTTGTCCATGTTCCCCAATCGGGTCGACATCCCGTCTCAAAGTCTTCACCTTCTCCAACATCTCGCTTGCCTTAACCATTGCCTTACGGATCTGCCTAGTCAAGTGATCAATGTACTATTGTCTTTCCAAGCTTTCCATATTCCACCTCATACTGGCATCTATGGCTAAGTCATTGGCCTGGCTCCATTCTTTCTCTCTCTTCCTGTATTCTCGTATGATGGCAACAATGTCGGCTTTTTGGGTATGCAACTGCTGCTTTAGGGTCTGAATGGTCGCATAGAGTGTCTCATTCTCCTTGCGCATCATGGATGTCCTTTCCCTCTCATTCTCCAACTTGGCCGAAATCAACGAGTGCGCATCTCCCCACTTCTGCTGCCAATGAGAAAGTCTAGACTCTATTTATTTGCCCTTTTTATCCTTACCCTTCCTGAAGTCCTACATTATCTGAAGCTTTTCTATCTCTTTCTCATGTGCATCAAGAAACCTGCTAGTTCCTGTAAATTTTCCCTTGGCCCTTAACTTCTTGTTCTCTTGATGCAAATTAGTTAGATCAGAGTGTGTCGTATCTCGCTCTCTGGCCACTTTTTTCATCTTGACCTCTTGGATCTCAAGTTCTCTTTGTCCTTTTCTAATTCTTGCTGGACAGTCTCAACTTCCGATGCCACTACTGGTTCAGGTTGAAGAAGTTCTAGATGAACAAATGCATCTTCTAAAGGAAGCATGTTATCATGGACCCTCTTGGCTTTCCACACCTGATATGCCAGGGTGGCGTTGTCAATATATCTACCCAATTATGACCGGTGTAACTTTTTCCATTCCTTGATGACTTCATGTATCTTACCCACATACCCGGACTCACCAAATGCGAACTCCATCTAAGTAAGCTCATGAGTCATTGGGATGAACTGCTCGGACCCATATTGCCTATGTCGCAACCTAAAAAATAACAAGTCTCATCGCAAGACTTTATTATTCGTTAAGCGTGACACTAAAAAAACGAGAAAAAATCGACTTAATTCCTCTTGAAAAAATGAAGGTTTTGAAAATGACATTGAAAAAGACATGGAGTCGCCACCAATCTTTTTTAGCTAGGTGTGATCGACCACCTATTAAAATCGATTTTATAAAATATTTTAAAATTAATTAAAACATTTTTTAAAGCCAATTTCAAGTTTGCGTTCTAAACCAGAGAAATCAAAGAAGCGGGTTCGGGACTCGGTTACGTGTGGGGAAGGATTAGCACCCCCACAATGCCCGTATAAAACGGTACCTTATTAATCGTGTGTTATCTCAAGTCTCGGTAAAAAAGTCGATTTTTAATTTGGTATTTCAAGTTAATTCCCAATTTAAAGAAAAATAATTCCATTTTTAATTGAAAATGATCCGAAATTTATTAATTCAAAATTTTCCTATATTCCCCCACAAACGCGGTAGAATATAGAAATTTTTATTAGTTTGAAAATTTTCCGAATCATTCTCATTTTAAAGAAGATATTCCGTTATTAATGACAAATGATGATATCCTCCCCAACAAACCCGGCAGAGAACTCATGAATTATTTTAACTCGGGAATATCTTTGTTTTATTGAAAATCGTTACCTTTTTCAAGACATTTAAAAATATATATGAATATGTGTGACATAAATAAAATGACATAGCAAAATCTAAATAATATAATGCAACCTAAATGGTATGACATAATTTAAATGTCTTAGCATATTCTAAATGAAATGAAATATCCTAAGTTATATGATATATTCTAAATGAAATAAAATGACCTAGGTAACATAATATATTCTATATGAAATGAAATAATTTCAATGACATGGCAAATATAAATGATATGGCCTATAATCTAAATGACATGAAACATAAAATAATGCTATCATATAATATTCATGGAAATAAAAATAAAAATGCATGAACATAGTATATGCTAAATAATATGACAAAAATAACTAAATAAAAAGCATAGGATAACATGAAATATTCAAAACCATATAACAAATAATATAATATCAAAAATTTAAATCCAAGATAATAACACCATCATGAAAATTAAACATAGCAAAAATTACATATTATAATATGCATGAATATGAAAAATGCAATGCATGAGAATGTATTTTTTCCTTTAATTAAGGAAATCCGTATATCTAAAAAGATATTCGGCTACCTTAGGAAAATATATGAAATAAAATATTCTAAAACCAAAATACTTTGTGATTGTTTGAAAATAATTTTGAAAAGCTTAGATTAAAAATAAAAACTTAGCTAAACCCTTTTTTAAATGACTCTAATTTCCTAAGTTTAAATCCTGGACTTTACCACCCTTAACCCGAGACTTAAAAAAATCATTTTTAGAGTTTAAAAAGGCTTAGAAACTACCCTAAGTCAGTAGCTAAACTTCCTAATCCGCCCTCTCTAAGTAACTTAACCAAAACAAAAAAATGATTTTCCTTCAAATTCAATTCTGACTCCACTGTCCAGTTTTAAAGCACGATTTTATACCCTATTTTTAAAAATCTTAAAAATCTAAAAAAATACTGGAGACTCAGGACATGTAAAACTACACGGAAAAAAATCGACTTAATTTTTTTATTAAAGATGACTGCCCAGAAAAATCGGGAAAGTACGAGTAGTAGGTGAAATTTTTTATTTTTGCCAAAATACATTCTTTTGCCTTTGCTAAAATCATTTAAAAATCAAAGTAAAAATATTAAAGACTCTCTAAATGACTCACAAACAGTAGCTAACACTTTTGAAAAGTTAGGCAAAAAATTGGCTAAGTAAAAAAAATCAATCAATTTGACAACTTTTTAATTTTCCACAAGTATACTCAAGTGAGCATGACTTTGAACCATTGATTGGTCTAAGTCATAAATCATGTGGCAAGGACATGAAATGCATGAAAAATACAGCAAATATGATGCATGAAATGCATGATTTAAAACCTAAATGACATGAAAAATGCATGGCATCAATAAAATGACCTAGACCTAAATGAACTTGCATGGCATTTAATGCAACCTAGGTCTAAAATGCATGAATATGCATGACAAAACAAACCAATCCTAAACCTAAAATATGCATGGCAATAACACAAACATATGGCATGCTTAAACAAAATACTCAACCAAATATCATGAAAATGCAAACCTATCAACTAACATAACAAAAATGCACACACAAAGCATACAACATAGGGTGGCCGAATGGTCCCATTCTTAAAATGAGCATGGCGTTTTCACAAACACATGATATACTAACATGCATAGCTAAAGAATAATGCTCAAATCATGCAAATATAAAGTAAAGGCATGAAAACCAATAAGCATTTTCACAAACACATGGATTACAAAATATAAAACATAAACAAACTAAAACATTTTGAAAACAGAAAATCAAAAATGTAAGACAAGTAAAATAAACATGATAACAAGATAATAGACTCAAAAATAGAAATAGGCAAGCAACCAAATTAAAACAAACTTCATATTTATGTATTAGAAGAAGATTTAAAGCATCAAAACTTGTTAAATATCAAGAATAACATGAAATAAAAAATGCAAATAGCAACTACCCAAAAAACTAGGCCATTCGGCCATCTCAAAAACAAGAGGAAAAAAAATTTCAAAAGCTTTTTACAAGAGAAAATCAAGATTGAACCTAAAGAAGAATTTAAAAACACTTATTTAAAAAGAGAAATCAAAAGAAACTCACCAAAATAGTAATCAAAATAGCAAATCAAGAATGGAAAATCAAAGAAAGTGCAAGAGTATAGTGCTTAAAGCAACCTCTAGAAGCTATATTTCAAGCTTTTTCTCTTCTAACTTTCTTTTCTTTTCTAAACTTTTCATTTTGCCTTTCAATAATAGAGAGAAAAATCAGCCAAAACCAAGAGAGGATAGAGAGTGAATAGCTGAAAATGAAAAGGGAGAGAGACCCCCTTTGTAGTGGTCGAATGCCCTCCCAATGCTAGGACATTGTCATTTTTCATTCAACCAAATTTCATCCAAAGGCTACTGATCCAAGATGTTTAAAATATGAAATTATCACCCTTAGATTAGGCCATCAGCTATCCATAATTACAGCTGTTCAAGAATCTTAAGCCATTATATTGACACTCTCCCTCTTTGTGCATTGGTCCATGTGGCTTATTTGCAAAGGCTTGATCAAAAAATAACTACCTTCCTCTTCATTATTGGCCTTTTGGTTAAAAATCAGAAAATATATACCCATCCTTGGGCCTCATCCGGCCAACCCCTCTTCTTCCAGCCCATGCTTCACTTTTTTAAAAGGCAAGAAAAGCCCTTTTCGGTTTCTTGGATAAAATGACCTTTTTGCCCCCTGAACATAAATAAATAGCAAACGGACTCCAAATTAAAATTTTTTGTTTTAAATACTTTCAAAATAATAAAAAATTGAATTCTGGAGATTTTCAAAAAATTTCGAGTCCATCTACTATTTATTTAGATTTTTTCTTCCAAAATTGCCCTTTTGTGCTCCCAAACTTTACCATTTTTTAAACGAGCTCCAAATCCAGGTTTTTCTTCACCAATCTCTTACAAATAATTTAAAAGCATGATCAGGAAGTTTTCATAATTTTTGGAACTCATTTGGTATTTTTTTTGGGATTTATCTGCTTGAATTACTACATAGGAAGCCCGGGATTTGGCCATTTTGCAAACGAACTCTGAATCCAAATTTTATTTTTCCAATCTCTTCCAAATAATTTAAAAAATGAGATTTACAAATTTTTAGAATTTTTGGATTACATTTGCTATTTTTTCGGGATTTATCTTCTTGAATTTCTATATAGGGGACCTCGGATTTGGCCATTTTGGAAACGAACTCCGAATCAAGATTTTATTTTGCCAATCTCTTTGAAATGATTTAATAATGAGATCTACAATTTTTTAGAATTTTTGGAGTTCATTTGCTATTTTTCTCAAATTTTTCAATTTTGCCCTTTTGCCTCCGAAACTCGATTTTGCTCAAAACAGGTCCAATTTTCAGATTTTCTTCAAACTGAACCTTGGGCTATCCATTTTTAATCACTCCTCATCCATTAGGGGCTTTAGTCTTACCGAATCGGGTCTTTTCTGTAATTCTTCCAAATTTCACCCAAATCCACCAAAAACTCTAATTCTCGGTTTTCTTCCGGATTGAATTTTGTTTCAGTTTTTCTTTCAAGTGGCTTCTCTATTACCCATAGTCAGTGCTTGTCTTTCATTTGGAACCTTCAATTTTGATCAATTTGATCGTTTAAGCACTTTTCCCCAAATTTCCCGAACTAGGGTTTCCCTCCATATCTTTCTATGTAGACCTCGGATTATCAAAATTCTTTCACCATTTTTCAATTGAACTTCAAATCTTGATTTTGAAAGTGGGTTGACTTTTTTAGTAGTTGACTTTTTGAGGTTGACTTTTTCAAGTTTGACTTTTTATGCTCGCCTTTTTAGACTAAGTCTCGGAGTACTGCCTGCAGGATGAAAAAAGTCTTTTTACATTCTGAAACATCAATTTGGGAAGAAAACATACCTGTTTTAGTGGTCTGGACAAAATTAGGTGTCTACAACTGCCCCTCTTTGGCTATTGCTGAGAATCAGGAATCAGGCAAAGATAAACAAACACCAATTTTGTCCGGTTAGTGAAATTACATGTGAAGAGAAAGAGGTTTCTTTTTTCATATTCATTTTTTTTTTGTTGAAAAAAACTGTAAATAGAAGATATTGTCCTTAATTTGAGTTCCCTGACTAATCAAGGCTAGACCCTTCTTAAGGAAACGAGTTCGATTTGCAAAATGAAAATTGTGTCCGGAGGTCTTAAAAATAGTGCCCAGAGGTCTTATCTATAATTTAAAGAAAAATTATGCCCGGAGGTCTTAAAAATGGTGCTCGGAGGCCTTATCCGTGATTTGAAAAAAATGTGATGTATGCAACTTTAAAAATGATGCCCGGAGGTCTTAAGAATGGTGCCCGGAGGCCTTACCCATGATTTGGAAAAAAAAAATGCATTGTATGCGACTTTAAAAATAATGCCCGGAGGTCTTAAGAATGGTGCCCTGAGCCTTACCCGTGATTTGGAAAAAATACGCTGTATGCGACTTTAAAATGATACCCGGAGGTCTTAAGAATGGTGCTCGGTGGCCTTACCCGTGATTTGAAAAAAATACGCTGTATGCGATTTAAAAAATGATGCCCGGAGGTCTTAAGAATAGTGCCCGGAGGCCTTACCCGTGATTTGGAAAAAATGCGTTGTATGCGACTTTAAAAATGATGCTCAGAGGTCTTAAGAATGGTGCCCGGAGACCTTACCCATGATTTAGAAAATATGCACTATATGCGACTTTAAAAATGATGCCCGGATGTCTTAAGAATGGTGCCCGAAGCCCTATCTATGATTTGGAAAAAAATGCGCTGTGTGCGACTTTAAAAATGATGCCCGAGGTCTTAAAAATGGTGCCCGGAGGCCTTACCCATGATTTGGAAAAAATGCGCTGTATGCGACTTTAAAAATGATGCCAGAAGGTCTTAAGAATGGTGCCCGGAGGCCTTATCCGTGATTTGGAAAAAATGCGCTATATGCGACTTCAAGAATGATGCCCGGAGGTCTTAAAAATGGTGCCCGGAGACCTTACCCGTGATTTGGTAAAAATGCGCTGTATGCGACTTTAAAAATGATGCCCGGAGGTCTCAAGAATGGTGCCCGGAGGCCTTACCCGTGATTTGGAAAAAATGCGCTGTATGCGACTCTAAAAATGATGCCCTGAGGTCTTAAGAATGGTGCTCGAAGGCCTTACCCGTGATTTTTGAAGAATTGTTGAAAATTGACTTGAAGATTTTGAGAAGATGCGAATGCTTTTTTATGCTGGTGCAAATGATTAACAGGATGCACATACCTTATTTTTCAAATGTAAATGTTTTGAATTGATGCAAATGTTTCTTGATGCTGATGCAGATGTTGGATAAGATGCAAATGCTTCGTGGTGTATATACAAATGGCTTAGATTGATGCAAATGCTTATTGATGTAGATGCAGATGCAGATGTTGAATAAGATGCAGATGCTTCTAAATGATGCAAATGCAAATGATCCTCAAATAATGCAATTACTTTTCAGAAGGATGCAAAGGTCAATAATGTGCAAATGCTTCTTTATGATGCAAATGCGAAAATTGGTGTTAACGCAACTACTTCATGGAATGATGCAGATGCAAAGATTGGCATTATGCAAATGCTTCTAAATGATGCAAATACAAGGATTTGAAAACGTGCAGAATGCTTCTACATGATGCAAATGCAAAGATTGATAATGATGCAAACGCTTCTTGAAAAGATGCAAATGCCCCTGATTCATTTTTCTAGACTTTGGCTTAGCCTTTCCAATTCATTTCTCCTTTTCAAATCAGAGTATATCTTCAATTCATTTCTCAATCTTTGGCTATTCTCTTTACCCCAACAGTTTTCGAACTCTTATTGACAGAAGTCCGCTTGTCGAGTTCTATTTCTTCTTCTCATATTTGGAAATCAAGATAAACCCTATTAGTTCCACACCTTTGGGTTAGAAAAACCCTTATCTCATGTCAACATCAAAAATGGGTATTTTCAAAAACAAAAAAATATATATCTTTATTTGTTTTCTCATTTTGAAAACTTCTGAACAAAAAATATTAACCCCACAGTGTATGATGTACAAATCTTTTAAAGATTGATGATCATTGTTTAAAACTTCTCTAAGTGTCAATCTGGGTTTTTCAATTTGAATTGGCAATGCTTGGTATAACAAGATTTTGGTGGGTCAAAGGAAATTTCATAACAAAAATGTATGTCCCTTGTAGGCTCACAAATGGAACATGTTTTATAAATCATGAATTCATTGAAAATCAAACAAATTCAACATTATTTTTGTTTTCATATCAAGGCATTTTGACAAGTGTCAAGATTGGCTGGTATGTTTAAACTGGAAAGTTGATTTTGGAGAAAAAGAGTTTCAGTTTTTGAAATCAATCATCCGAATGAGAGATGACACTTTGGGAAGTTCAAGAATTCCTAGATGTTCCTCGATGACCACTTCTTTAAGATGATTTTCTCTTTTGTGGTATCGACACTATCATAGACGGCATCGGAAATTCCCATTTTACTCTAGACTACTCATTTATGGGTTTTCTCCCTAGAGTCCGATTCTTTCCATTTTTCCTTCTTTTTTTTTTCTTTTTCATTGTTTTACCATGCATTTAAGAATTCTAAATTCTTCCTTAGTGAAATGATAATTCGATGAGATGGGATAAAATCCGAGGAAAAACCCTTCAAATTAAATATTAAGGCTTAATCAAAATGGACTTTTAAAGCACGTAATGTAGGCCATGGCTCGGGGTTCAGAAAGAAAGGATAAATAGGCCCAAAATCTGTGTTTGAGGGTAATCAGATCAAGGATCATTTCTTGAGGAGCATTTCCTTTGAATTATTTGTCCATTTCACCATATTTTCTTTTTCCTTTTGACAGAGTGAGCCCATTTTCATTCGGGGCTCCATTTGCTTTATATATGTCTTTGAGCCAGGATTCATTCCTCCATGGTCTTTAGAAAGATCTTTCCTCGCATTTGCTCTCTAGTGTAGAGGGTGATCCTTGATCAGGGTTCAAAGAAGAAAGAATTCTTTTGGCTCAAAATGGGTGACTATGGATAATTTCTTTTTTTCGAAAGGGATATGAAAGAGGGCCATTCATCATATCAAGCACAAATATTCTCATTGAAAAGCAATCCCCAGGGGAAATAGATAATCAAAATTTCATTTTGCACTTTGGAATCATCTGAATTCTCATATGCATGATATCACAATTTTTCTTCTTTTTTTTTGTTTCTTTTTTTTTTCGCATGCCCTAATGATTCATGCGTTAGTCCATCCTTATTCACCATGTATCCATTATTTCCACATACGATGCCCCAATTTGATTAACCATGAGAATTTGTATCAACGAGGAACATAGCAAGTCTAGGTCTATTTTGAAAAGGCTGAGTTTCAAATCTAAGTTCTTTGAAGAGACAAAGAAAATATGACCTAAAAATGGGTTTTCTTTGGGACATGAGATAATCTAGTTTAATCATTGTGCCCCAGGGTGTCAATCATGAAGTGATGTTTGGTTAATTAGTGTTTTGAAGTTGTTGAAAATGACATGAATGGTTTTGGCATAACCTTGACACACACCAAATTACCATGATCTAAATTCTTGAAAGAAAGTCTCATTTGTTTGAATTTCAAGGAGTTTGAAAAAAATTCGAAAGTTCGTTCCTTTGTTTATAGCCTAGACTAGGATCTACATCTTTGCTTATTCTATGGTGACAATGGTTTGATGAAGTTCAATCATTCATATTCCTTGAAGTATTAGGTCTTTCAAGTGTTCTCAATTCAATGGGTTTAGGCCTAGGAAAGCCTAAAAGAGAGGGGAGAAGGTATTGGGTCATTTGTAACAATGATCATCAATATTCTCAAGATTATCCATTATTAAAACTTCCTTAATGCTCGTTTTTGCAAATTCAAATTATTGTTAAAACACAACAAACACAAAGCATTTAAAATTCAAAATTCATTTAATTCATATGAATGTCGACATGAGACAAATGTTTTCATCTTAAGGTCTGAAACTACATGCATCAAAATGCTCATATTGACATCCTTCAAAGGTAGTAATTCTCCCCCTAAAACCCTGAAAGAAACTGATTTACGGTAAAGCAGCCTTCCACTGATTGATAAGCTTTGGTGTCAAAATACCATCGCGGATAAGACTTTCAATCCTTTCCCTCAGTTGTCTACATTTTTCAATTGAATGCCCAACTACCCCCAGGTGATAATCACACTTGCTGTCAGGGTCATAACTCCTCGCTGATAGATTCGAAGCTATTTTCAAAGGTATCGAGGTAAGGTATTGATTCTTTATTAGTAATGGCAGTAGGTCAGGGATGGGGATTGGAATTCTTTCTTGACTGTCCCGCAGTCGTTTTCTGGAAGTAGGCCTTGTTACAAGGGCTGGTACAGGATTAGGTGCTTGGGTTGGTAGGTAAGGATAAAGGCTTGGAGATACCTCAGTAGGGTAACATGATTGGTATGAGGGAAATTGGGAATATAGGACGAAATCTCCCATAGCTTGGACATTTTCCTCTTTATTTCTAGGTGATTTATTTCTCTCGGCATTAGATGTTCCTTCTCCTTCAAGTTTCCCATTCTTGATAGCATTCTCAATCATCTCCCCTGAGATTACTATATCCGCAAAATTCTTCGAGGCATTGCCGACGAGTCTATCATAGTACGGGGCCTGCAGTGTATTCACAAAAAGGACGGTGATTTTCTTTTGTGTCAAAAGTGGTTGTACTTGGGTAGACATGTTCCTCCACCTCTGAGCATAATCTTTGAAGCTCTCAGTAGCTCTTTTCTCCATATTTTGCAAAGTGAGACGATCCGGTGTCCTGTCAGTCATATGTTTGTACTAGTTTAGAAAAGCCCTAGCCAAATCATTCTAATAGCGAATTTGATCCTTGGTCAACTGATTATACCACCTAATTGCGAACCCGCTAAGGCTATCCTGAAAGTAGTGAATCAGAAGCTTATCATTATCTATATGACTTGTCATCTTTCGGCAGAACATAGTGATGTGGGCGGACGGATCAGTCGTCCCGTCATATTTCACAAAGTCAGGGACCTTGAATTTAGGAGGAATGACTAAATTGAGGACCAAGCATCGTTCTTTCGCCTCCACACTCCCGAATACGTCTGTATTTTCTACTGCCCTGAGCCTTTCATCTAGAAACTGATATTTCCCTTGGGAATCTGCCAACTCTACCTCATAAACCATTTTCAACTTTGCCTGTTCATCTGGATCATCTGAATTTAAGACATTGACGGGGTTAACTGTGTTCTAGGCATCCATCATTGCGACATTATTCTGACCCTTTCGTGCCTCTAACCCTTCTCTGGCGGCCAAGTTTTCAGTGTATCCCTTGATTACAGTGGACATTAGCTCCATGAATTTAGTCATCTGATCTTTAGATTCTGCTTGAGACTTTGCCAGCTGTTCTCGCAATTCATCCTGTACCCTTTCCATTCTTTCCATTCGGGCAACTTGTTCATTCTCCATAGCACTAGCCTGTATTAAAAGGGTATTCAGTACTTCTTATACCTCTGATTTGAAATGGAAGTTCTATCAAAGACTCTTAAAGCCAAGCCAACTTCTGTTTTATTCCCCCAAAGTGCGTGTCATGATGAAGGATCCATGAATGCAATTTGATGCACGTGAAGCCTAAACAATATGATGTATGGACATGTACAGTGGAAACATGCTGACCATATATGTAATAAATGCAATTACGATGCCAACATGTTGCAAGCAAAGAATAAACAAATCAACGCATGGATATATGTAATGAATGATCATGTACATTTCAGCGTATTTCCCAATGAATGATCATATACACTATGAATGCAACATGATGTCAATTATGATGCATGTAAACAATGAATGATTGATACAAAGTATATACAAAGAAAATCATGATGACCATGTTTGTCATGAATGCATCCTGATGTTAATATGATAGATTAATGCATGAGCATATACAGAGAAATCATGTTGACTATGTTTGTCATGAATATGATGCATGTAAAGAATAAGCAAATTAATGCATGGATATATATAGAAAATCATGCTGATTATGAATGCATGAATGCAACCTGATACCAACATGATACATGTATGAATGTATGGTATGACAAATAATTGATCGGATGCAAAATGCAAAGGGGAAGATATCATGGAGGAAATAAGAATCGGAGGAACTTAACCATCAACATCTCATAAATTTGAAGCATAGTCAATTCATTCCCATATCAACGTTCACAATGGTATAAACCATGTTTCACAAAATATGAGTAGTAGTTAAAACTGTCTTTACAAGCACTTTATTCTTCCTAGCATTCTAAGGCTATAAGAGCCGGCTACTGAAAAAGTGAAATCCTACTACATCATATTAGACCGAAGTCTTTCTACATCATTGCTATAAATCTCCCAATCTTAATTATGCTTTCCCAACCATCTATCAATCAATGTCTTTGGATCAATCCACTTGATCTTTATAAGAGATTGCACTTTCTTTTTTATGGCTATACAGTCTTCAATGCTATGGCCAGTAATTCCACAGTGATAATCACATCTTGCATTTGAATTATACCACTTTGGATATGGTGGTAACAGGTGTTTCAGCGGGATACAGGCAACCATGTGATTTTGGATCAGTATAGGGAGAAATTCTCGGTAGCTGATTGGAATGGGATCATACTGCTCATGAGTATTGTTTTTGGGTTGTTTCTTAGTCACACATGGCCTAGGAGTTGGGGCACTTGATGGTGGCACTAAGGTTCGAACTGAAGTGTTTACATGGAGAGGTGACAAAACAGAATGGTAAGGGTATGGATTTGGACACAGGATCCTTGGAGGTTGTACATAGTTCGAGGTTCCTATCTCGGATGCTTGATAAGGTGATTGATGAGGGAAATAGTATGAACTGGCAGTTGGTGGTGATGGAGTGGGATTCAGGAATCCTGTAGTGGTCATCTCAATAGACGATTGGACCATAGTAGGGTGGGGATACTGGTTTGGACCTAAGACAGTTTGCAGGTATGGTATAGGATCCGAGGTTTCTATCTTTGGTATCAAGCTCTCAGGTTTAATCATTTTCACGATTTTGTCCATAATTTCATGAGGATTGTAATCTTTGTGGCATTGACAAGCGTAGGATCCAGCAAGCATTGTATGTTCTAGATCTAATGGTTTTGGTTTATCTGAAGGTGATGCAGAGCCCTGAGAAAGTTCCCTTTTACTCTTACCCATATCCTCAAACATTTTCAGCAATTTGGCGAGTTGTTCTTTCACTTCCCTAATTTCATGTCCAAATTCCTCTTGATTTCGTTCCAGAGCACCCAATCGTTCCTCCAATTCTTTCCTCATATCTCGAACCCCTTTCATGCAAATGAAAATGTCATGAGATTAAGAATACAATTATGAATGTACATGCTCTATTCTTATGTGCATGAATATACTGATATTAATGCATGAACATGTACAGAGAAATTATGATGACTATGTATGCTATGAATGCAATCTAATGCCAACATGATGCATTTAAAAAATGAATAAATTGATGCACAGGTATATACAAATAATGACTATGCATGTCATAAACGTATTCTACAATGAATGACCATGCATGCTATGGTTGTAACATGATGTTAAAATGATATATGCAAAGAATAAATGAATTAACATAAAGGTAGGTATAAAGAATGACCATGTATATCACAAATGTATTCTACAATGAATAACCATACATGTTAGGAATGTAACATGATGTCAAAATGATACAAATAAATTAACCAATATTACACAAAATTGGTGGGACCTAAATCTTGATTATTCAAAAATCTCATTATGCAAGATTTGCCTCCAAATTTGATCTATGATTTTTTTTAAAACATGTTTTCTCTATGAAAAACCAAACATATTATTTTCAAAAGAAATTCGGGGTAGTGGATCCTACTATGGTACAATATGCAAATGTTCATGTAACACTATGGGTTTATAGAAACCATCAAATAAAATTATTACCACCATCTGTTTATTGCAAAAAAAAAAAAAAAGAGATCAACAATACAACCATAAATGTACATGCTCTATTCACACATGCATGAAATGTGCAAAATGCAAAAATATTTGAAAAAAAATGTTTATATTTTCAATTTCAAAAAGTTAGTTAACACTTGCCCCAACAGTATCTGCTTATTTAGGCATCACGATGCCTTCAATGTGGAGTATCACATTTATTACGGGCGATGTATGTACATCGTTGCCCGATCTACAATACTTATTTAGAGTGTAAAATAGTTAATAAAAGGTTTAGAAATGTCCCTCCATGTGTTCCTATTTTTAGTATATCTAACGAAAATCCGGCATGGCTTCGCCTAGGTTCACTATATGAGGGTGAATCGGTTCTAAAGGCCCTGAATTGCTCCTCACTGTTGCCGGTGAAGGCTAGTAAGGCACCCCGATAAAAGCAGATTCAATTCGTTAGAGTCTATTTTCCTAGCCCATGCGGATTGTTAATCACGAAGGCTTAGTTACTTTGCCCCCACCTAAAAGGACGAAACCCGGGTATAAGGCTGATGATATGCAAATGCACGTGTGGTGTGTGTGGAGGAACAACAAACCTTTCACCACCTATTCTACAAACCTTATTCTAAATGCCCTAGCAATTTATTAAAACAAAGATCAAGAATAGTGTAACGCATTAACCAACAAGAATGCAATAGTAATTTACAACATTAAATAACTAGAAAACAAATAAAATGCATGTGAATGAATATGAACATATTTAAAACATTTTATTATTTTCAAAATTCTCTTTTTTTTAAAAAAAAAATATGAGAATTAAAATTAAATACCGGATAAACCAACAAAAATCGAGACTTGCATAACACACGACTAATTCTAGGCCTGACTCTCTAAAAGTCCCCAGTGGACTCGTCAATCTATCGCAACCTAAAAAATAACAAGTCTCATCACAAGACTTTTTATTCGTTTAGCGTGGCATTAAAAAAAATGAGGAAAAGTTGACTTAATTCCTCTTGAAAAAATGAAGGTTTTGAAAATGACCTTGAAAAAGACATGGAGTCGCCACCAATCACTTTTAGCTAGGTGTGATCGGCCACCTATTAAAACCGATTTTATAAAACATTTTAAAATTAATTAAAATATTTTTTAAAACCAATTTCAAGTCTGTGTTCTAAACCAGAGAAATCAAATAAACGGGTTCGGGACTCGGTTACGTATGGGGAAGGATTAGCACCCCCACAACGCCCGTATAAAATGGTACCTTATTAATCGTGTGTTATCTCAAGTCTCGGTAAAAAAGTCTATTTTTAATTTGGTATTTCAAGTTAATTCCCAATTTAAAGATAAATAATTCCATTTCTAATTGAAAATGATCCGAAATTTATTAATTCAAATTTTCCTATATTCCCCAACAAACGTGGCAGAATATAAAAAAATTTATTAGTTTGAAAATTTTTCGAATCATTCTCATTTTAAAGAAGATATTCCGTTATTAATGATAATTGATGATATCCTCCTCAGCAAACCCGACAGAGAACTCATGAATTATTTTAACTCGGGAATATCTTTATTTTATTGAAAATCATTACCTTTTTCAAGACATTTAAAAATATATATATATATATGAATATGTGTGACATAAATAAAATGACATAGCAAAGTCTAAATAATATAATGCAACCTAAATGGTATAACATAATTTAAATGTCTTAGCATATTCTAAATGAAATGAAATATCCTAAGTTATATGATATATTCTAAATGAAATGAAATGACCTAGGTAACATAAATATATTCTATACGAAATAAAATAATTTAAATGACATGGCAAATATAAATGATATGGCCTATAATCTAAATGACATGAAACATAAAATAATGCTATCATATAATATGCATGGAAATAAAAATAAAAATAATAATGCATGAACTTAGTATATGCTAAATAATATGACAAAAATAACTAAGTAAAAAGCATAAGATATCATGAAATATTCAAAACCATATAACATATAATATAATATCAAAAATTTAAATCCAAGATAAAAACACCATCATGAAAATTAAACATTGCAAAAATTACATATTATATAATATACATGAATATGGAAAATGCAATGTATGAGAATGTATTTTTTTCCTTTAATTAAGGAAATCCGTGTATCTAAAAAGATATCTGGCTACCTTAGAAAAATATATCAAATTAAATATTCTAAAACCAAAATACTTTGTGATTGTTTGAAAACAATTTTGAAAAGCTTAGATTAAAAATAAAAACTTAGCTAAACCCTTTTTTAAATGATTCTAATTTCCTAAGTTTAAAATCCCGGACTTGACCACCCTTAACCTAAGACTTAAAAAAATTATTTTTAGAGTTTAACTAGGCTTAGTAACTACCCTAAGTCAGTAGCTAAACTTCCTAATCAGCCTTCTCTAAGTAACTTAACCAAAACAGAAAAATGATTTTCCTTCAAATTCAATTCTGACTCCACTATCCAGTTTTAAAGAACGACTTTTTAACCTATTTTTAAAAATTCAAAAAACTCTAAAAAAAATTACTGCAGACTCAGGACATGTAAAACTACACGGGAAAAAATCAACTTAATTTTTTGATTAAAGATGACTGTCCAAAAAAATTGGGAAAGTACGAG
Organism: Fremontodendron californicum; assembly: GCA_030761205.1. NCBI lineage: Eukaryota > Viridiplantae > Streptophyta > Magnoliopsida > Malvales > Malvaceae > Fremontodendron > Fremontodendron californicum. Next base: position 23,819,590 of record JAULJL010000008.1, read on the forward strand.
TACTGGGTGAAAAAAACTGTTTTGCCAAAACACATTCTTTTGCCTTTGATAAAATCATTTAAAAATCAAAGTAAAAATATTAAAGACTCTCTAAATGACTCACAAACAGTAGCTAACACTTTTAAAAAGTTAGGCAAAAAATTGGCTAAGTAAAAAAAATCACAAAGGTAGAATAATCAATTTGACATCTCTTTCATTTTCCACAAGTATGCTCAAGTGAGCATGACTTTGAACCATTGATTGGTCTAAGTCATAAATCATGTGGCAAGGACATGAAATGCATGAAAAATACAGCAAATATGATGCATGAAATGCATGATTTAAAACCTAAATGACATGAAAAATGCATGGCATCTATAAAATGACCTAGACCTAAACGAACTTGCATGGCATTTAATGCAACCTAGGTCTAAAATGCATGAATATGCATGGAAAAACAAACCAATCCTAGACCTAAAATATGCATGGCAATAACACAAATATATGGCATGTTTAAACAAAATACTCAACCAAATATCATGAAAATGCAAACCTATCAACTAACATAACAAAAATGCACACACAAAGCATACAACATAGGGTGGCCGAATGGTCTCATGCTTAAAATGAGCATGGCGTTTTCACAAACACATGATATACTAACATGCATAGCTAAAGAATAATGCTCAAATCATGCAAATATAAAGTAAAGGCATGAAAACCAATAAGCATTTTCACAAACACATGGATTACAAAATATAAAACATATACAAACTTAAATATTTTGAAAACAGAAAATCAAAAATGCAAGACAAGTAAAATAAACATGATAACAAGATAATATAATCAAAAATAGAAACAAGCAAGCAACCAAATTAAAACAAGCTTCATATTTATGTATTAGAAAAAGATTTAAAGAATCAAAACTTGTTAAATATCAAGAATAACATGAAATAAAAAATGCAAACAGCAACTACCCAAAAAACTAGGCCATTCGGCCATCTCAAAAACAAGAGGAAAAAAAGACTTTCAAAAGCTTTTTACAAGAAAGAATCAAGAAGGAACTTAAAGAAGAATATTAAAACAATTATTTAAAAAGAGAAATCAAAAGAAACTCACCAAAACAGTAATCAAAACAGCAAATCAAGAATGGAAAATCAAAGAAAGTGCAAGAGTATGGTGTTTAAAGCAACCTCTAGAAGCTATATTTCAAGCTTTTTCTCTTCTAACTTTCTTTTCTTTTCTAAATTTTCTTTTTGCCTTCCAACAATAGAGAGAAAAATCAGCCAAAACCAAGAGAGAATAGAGAGTGAATAGCTGAAAATGAAAATGGAGAGAGACCCCCTTGTAATGGCCAAATGACCCCCTAATGCTAGGATATTTTCATTTTTCATTCAACCAATTTTCATCCAAATGCTATTGATCCAAGATGTTTAAAATATGAAATCATCACCCTTAGATTAGGCCATCAGCTATCCATAATTACAGCTGTTCAAGAATCTTAAGCCATTATGTTGACACTCTCCCTCTTCATGCATTTGTCCATGTGGCTTATTTGCAAAAGCTTGATCAAAAAATGAATACCTTCATCTTCATTATTGGCCTTTTGATTAAAAATCAGAAAATATCTACTCATCCTTGGGCCTTGGCCAGCCAACCCCTCTTCTTCCAGCCCATGCTTCATTTTTTTAAATGTCAAGAAAAGCCATTTTTGGTTTCTTGGGTAAAATGACCTTTTTGCCCCCCCCCAAACATAAATAAATAGCAAACGGACTCCAAATTCAAATTTTCTTTTTTCAATACTTTCAAAATAATAAAAAATTGAATTCTAGAGGTTTTCAAAATTTTCAGAGACCATTGCTATTTATTTGGATTTTTTCTTCCAAAATTGCCCTTTTGTGCTCCCAAACTTTATCATTTTTTAAACGAGCTCCAAATCTAGATTATTCTTCACCAATCTCTTTCAAATAATTTAAAAGTATGATATGGAAGTTTTCATAATTTTTGGAACTCATTTGGTATTTTTTTGGGATTTATCTACTTGAATTACTACATAGGAAGCCCGGGATTTGGCCATTTTGCAAACGAACTCTGAATACGGATTTTCTTTTGCCAATCTCTTCCAAATAATTTAAAAATGAGATTTGCAAATTTTCAAAATTTTTGGAGTTCATTTGCTATTTTTTCGGGATTTATCTTCTCGAATTTCTACATAGAGGACCCAAGATTTGGTCATTTTGTAAACGAACTCCGAATCAAGATTTTCTTTCGCCAATATCTTCAAAATGATATAAGAGTCAGATTTGCAATTTTTTAGAATTTTTGGAGTTAATTTGCTATTTTTCCCAAATTTTCCAATTTTGCCCAGCCTATGAAACCCGGTTTTGCTCAAAACAAGTCCGATTTTCAGCTTTTCTTCAAACTGAGTCTTGGGCTATCCTTTTTTAATCACTCCTCATCCATTAGGGGCTTTAGTCTTATCGAGTCGGGTCTTTTCTGTAAAAATTTTCAAATTTCATCGAAATCTACTAAAGACCCTAATTCTCGGTTTTCTTTCGGATTGACTTTTCTTTCAGTTTTTCTTCCAAGTGGCTTCTCCATTACCCGTATTTAGTGCTTGTCTTTCATTTGGAACCTTCAATTTTGATCAATTTGATCGTTTAAGCACTTTTCCCCAAATTTTCCGAACTAGGGTTTCCTTTCTATTGAATCTCTGTAACCCAACTTCCGAACTCCATATCTTTCAATATAGACCTCGGATTATCAAAATTCTTTCACCATTTTTCAATTGAACACCAAATCTTGATTTTGAAAGTGGGTTGACTTTTTTAGTAGTTGACTTTTTGGGGTTGACTTTCTGAGGATGACTTTTTCAAGTTTGACTTTTTATGCTCGCCTTCTTAGACTAAGTCGCGGAGTACCACCTGCAGGATGAAAAAAGTCTTTTTACATTCTGAAACATCAATTTGGGAAGAAAACATACCTGTTTTAGTGGTCTGGACAAAATTAGGTGTCTACAGCCTACGTACTAGTAGTGATGCATAACTAATAGCTCCCCAAATTCCCAATAGTGGAACCCATAGTTTCTCAGCACAACGATACAAAATCGACCTAAGCGGCATCACAGAGCCCTCCAAGTTACATCATCCCTGGCTAGGTGACGGAGCACCATGATCCATTGTTTCTTATCCCCTTTCCTCGGTCATTCTTTCTTGCTAAATTCTCTAAGGGAATACAAGTCTTCATGTAAGGGTAAAGTTTTCCATCATCATTTTCACAAAAGTGACTCTGAATCCAAACATACCGGAGTTGTGCACAACCTTCGAAACGTCCCTCACCTCTTCTTGGACAATAACTGAATGACCTAATCGTCTCAGGAAGAATGGCAAGGGAAGGATCAATCTGTTTGTCCAAACGGTCAAAGAAATCCACCATCGTCACTTCGACATGACCTTCCACCTTCGGGAATAGGACCAAACCATAGATTGCCAAAGCGAAGATATCCACAACACGGTCATCCTCCGGGTTATTCTTGATATAGCTTCTCAAAAACACCCAAGGAATGCAATCACTCGAGCCTTTATTCTTTAAGTGTGAAGAATCTATCAGGAACTCTATACCCATCACTTTGGAAAGCTTCTTCCAGCAGCTCATGGTTTTCTGCTCCTTCCAATAAATTTTATTTGGGTTTGCTGACTCGACACAAAGTAAGGTAGAGTACTCCTCGATGGTGGGCACCATATCTTTCTGACTAAAAGTGAAGTATCAGTATGAAATCCCAAAACTGTACTATTGCCCTTAGCAACAGCTCGTCTATCCTGATCGAAAGGAATAGCGCTATGTCGCCATATTTTCTGGTGAACTCATTCTTCCTCGCAACTCCCTACTATCTCCAAATCTCCTCTAACTCTACTAAATCATTCTGAACAAAATTCAAATGAACTAACTCGGGAAGTGCATACACGAAACCAACGGCCAAACAATCTCCCTTGTCACCCTAATTCTTTTCAGACTCGATTTTGACCTCTTGATATATCTTGCTAACAATTGATACCGACAGAAGGTCTTGGCGCTCCATGACTACAATGAAATTTCCTCGGTTGGCACTCGGCTTAAGGCAAATACCCCTAAATGATCATGATGCATGAAATGAAAAAAAAAACATAAAGCACGAGTTAGTACGAGGATAAAAAAGAATTAAAACATCATAATGTTATCATAGAATAAATAGCAAACGGTGAGAAATATTCCTCCGAGTGTTTCTAACTTCGGGATATCTAACAGAAGTCCGGCATGGCTTCACCTAGGTTCACTACATGAGGTTGCATTAAGTTCTAAAAGGCTCCAAATTGTTCCTTACTGTCGCCGGTGATGGCTAGTAAGGCACCCTGATTTAAACGGGTTCAATTTGTTAGAGTATATTTCCTAGGCTTATGCGGAGGTTATCACCTCACGAACCGTAGGTAGTTTGATACTCCAGAAGTGTTTCGCTAGCTTATGTGGAGGTTATCACCTCACGAAGAGTAGGCATTTTACTCCTACCTAAAATGAGGGAACTCGGGTCAAGGGCTCATGCTATGCAAATGCAAGTGTAGTGTATGAAGAGGAATAAACAAACATTTCATCATTTATTCTACAACCCTTATCCTAACTACCTCGATAATAAATAAAATCAAATGACGTAAAGAATTAACCAGGAAGCAATAATAATATACAATATCAAATAACCAGAAAATAACAATATGCATGAAAATGAACATATTTAACATTCTCTTTATTTCTTTTTAAAAAAATTGGGAATTATAATTAAATACCAATTAGAACCGAAAAAACCAAGACTTTTGATAACACATGATTAGTTCTAGGCCTGACTCTCAATTTTCCAGTGGAGTCGCCAAGCTGTCATAACGAAAATTTCAAAGTGGTCCCATCGCGTGGATCCCTCTTCTGTTAAATGACGTTGAAAGGGATGAGGAAAAATTAATGGGTTTCCTCGGAATTAAAATAGGAGGGTTTGAAATGACCCCGAAAAAAGAAAAAAAAATGAGAGTCGCCACTGATCTTTTTTGGATATATGTGATCGGTCACCTATTAAAACATTTTTTAAAACCAATTTCGAAGTTTGCGCTTTGAACCAAAGAGAAAACAAAAACGGGTTCGGGAGTTGGTTACGCCACGGGGAAGGATTAGCACCCCCACAACGCCCGTATAAAACGGTACTTTATTAACCATGTTTTATCAATAGTCTCAGTAAAAATCGGTTTTATATTTGATATTTAAAAATAATTTTCCTTTTTGAAAATAATCATATTATTTGAGAATGATCCGGAATTTATTATTGCAAAAATTTTCTATATTCCACGGCAAACCAGCAAAATATAGAATTTTTATTATTTTGAAAATCTTCGTATTATCCTCTATTTTAGAAGGGTATTCCTTTGTTAATAATAATTGATGAAGACTCCCTGGCAACCTGAAGGAGGATTCATGAATTACATTAACTCGGGGATATTGCCTTATTTATTAAAAAGACATTAATTTTCAAACATTTAAATGATTATGAATATACAGATTATCACAAAAACATAAATGTAGAACATGCATAATTATCATAGCGTAGCAAGCATTTTATGACATGTGAAATAAATCATGACATGGCATATACTTTATTATGACATGACATATAGTTTAATACATGGCAAAAATCACTATGACTTAGCATATAACTTAATTCATGGCAAAATTCATTAAATGACATCATCACAGAATATGCATATTAATCAAAATAACATGATCAAGATAGCAACATGGACATCAATTCTAAAATGACATCATCATGGAATATGCATGAACATGAAAAATTATGATTAAGATAGCAATATACATATCAATCATAGAATGATTTCATCATGTAATATGCATGAACATAGAATATGCACACATCATTGTTTTAAAATTCTTTTTCACGAATTTTCTTTGTGAAATTACATTAACGTCATATGTCAAAAAAAAATTACTGCACTCCCCGGCAAATCTTGAAAAATGATTCTTTCATATGACATTTATATAATTTCGAGTAAAACAAAAATCGTACTTTATAATTTCATAAATCGATGCCTTAAATAATTTTCTAACCTCCCAAATAACCCGGCGGAAATTAAGAAATAATTCTCGCCAAATGCTTACAAAACCGAAAAAATCACGTTTTTATAGTAAAAAAATAAAAAGCTTTTTTTAAAAATATGAAATGCATGAAAACGGAATGTATTTCTCTCTTGAAGAAAGGATATCCGAACACCTAAAAAGATGTTCGTCTACCTTTGAAAGAAAATTAAATTGGATATTTTAAAATGAAAGATTTCGAGGATGAATTTTGCTCGGATCAAAGAGGCATTCGAATGCCCTTGTTTGACACCCGAGTATCTTTAAACAAGCTTTGAAAGCAACATTTTGAAAGCCAAAAAAGTTAAAAATGATGCAATTTTTTAAAGGAAAAATTAGGATGGCCGAATGGCCTTAGTGCAAGAATCTTAGTTCTTATTCGATTTTGAAGCTCGTTTTACCTTCCCATGGTCCGATTTTCTTAAAACAATTTTTAGACTTAAAAAAAAAAAAAAAAAAAAAACTAGAAATTTACTAGCTTTAAAACTTGTTTTGACTCCTAAAAATTCGGTTTTACAAAGCTATTTTTTAGACATTTATAAAAAATTCCAAAAAATATGGAAAAAACAATTTGGACTCAGTAAATTATAAACTAAATGAGGTAGGAACAGTATTTTGTTTTGACAAAAAATGCATGGTAAAAATATTGCCCAAAATTAGCATATTCAACTTACAAAACATTGCTTTTTCCAACTAGTTTGAAAAATAGGTTTTGGCCATGGACCATTGGTTGATCCTAACCAAAACCATGCTGAAAATGAGTTGAAAATATATTTTTACAGCAAGCAAAATGGTTAGCTCAAGGTTGGCTCTTTGGACATAAATCCGGCTTAACCAATCTCTTAGTAAAAACCAAGGTCATCAAGCTCACAAACCATTTTTTTAAAAGGGAAATAAGCAATATAAATCACACAACCAGCAAGATATGTATATAAAAATGAAAATATACAAGCAAGAAACTGTAAAGAAACAAGAGAAAACAAGGTTGGCTCAAGGCTAGCCCCTTGGATGCTAGATCCGGCTATAGCCATCACTTGGTAAATCCAAGATCATCAAGCTCAAAAACCTTTTTTATCATGTTTTTTAAGAAAATAAAGGAAGAACATCTATCCTACCACAATAGAACAACCCACATCACAATGGAAAACAAAAATATGAGCAAAATACAAGCACAATGACAAAGCATAGGTTCGGCCAAGAGAGGAAAAATAGAGAAGAAAATGTTGTTTACTTTTGTTCCTTTGAAAAATAGAAAAGGAAAAGAAAAACCTTTAAGAAAACCATTTTGAAACCTTTGTTTTTCTTAAGAAAATGAAATGAAAAAACAACATAGAAAATAAGAGGAAAAGAATATGAAAATGAAAAAGCAAAAGCAAAAGAAAATAAAGAATAAGTAGACAAGAAAGCTACCTAGCAAAGTTTCCAAGAAACCTCTCCAACTTCCTCCTTTTTCTCTCTTTCTTTCCTTTTCTCCTTAGATGATTTTAGCTACTACCCTTCTCTCCAAAAATGGTAGTGAATTTTCTAAAAAAATGAAGGCCTCCCCCTTGATATATTGCCTTGGCCGAAAATTTGCATGGAGAGTGCATGCTCTCCTCATGCTTCCTTTAGTCATGCTTTCTTCATGCTCCTCATGATCCCCCCTTCAACATGGCCATCTCTTCTAAAATTAGGGATCAAATAACATTTCTATTGGCCCTAAATGCCATGTCATATATTCTTGTCCCCTCTCTACATCTCTTTTTTAGCCACTTGGCTTGATCATGTTGCTTAGCCAAAAATATCTTCCTAGTGTAATCTTTTTTATCTACTTGGCTTCATCACATGGCCTTCACATGGCCTCAGCCAATGATCTTTCATCCTTACAATTGAAATGCCTCTCATTGGCCAAAAATGCCACCTAAGGCACTAAATGGTGACTCATGTCCTTGCTTTGGAAAATATCTATCCTCTGATACATCTTATCCATTGATCATATTTTCCTCCTCCTTCTCTCTCTCCTAGCCAAAATTGGCCTAGAATATTCTAATTTTTCCTTTTTCTATTTTCCCTCGTCGAATTTTTGTAAAATTGTATTTTGGCCCCCAAACTTGACCTAATTACATTTGAGCCCCAAGTTTGGATTTTTCTTATCTAATTCATCCTATCCAATATTAAACTCAGTTCTGGAAATTTTCATAATTTCTCGAGCTCGTTTTCCATTTTTTCGGTTTTCCTCTAAAATTGCGGTTTAGTCTCTGAATTTAGCCTATTTGCATTTTTGGCCTCAATTTTGGGTTTTTTCTCTCTTCTTTCCTTCTTTTCATCCTAAAACTTTATTTCGAAAAGTTTCATAATTTTTCGAGCTCGGGTTCTATTTTTTCTAGATTTTCTAAAATTGCATTTTAGCATCTTAAATCTCGATTTTACTCGAACTAGGCCTATTATCCGGATTTTCTTTTTTCATCCCCTTTGCCACATATTGAATTGGATTTGGGCCCATTTTGCCCAATTTTATACCCGAATTCCTTCCCAATTTGATCTTCCCTCTTTTTCCATAATTTGGAATTTTCAATTTATTTGATTTTGACCTTAATTTTCTAATTTCTCTTCCAATTGACTTTTCTTTTAATTCCACTTCAAATTAGACCTTTAGGTATCTCCATTTATTGATTGTTTCTCAATTTGGGATTTCAATTTTACCCAATTTGATCATCTCCATAGTTTTTCCAAAATTTGTAATTTTTAATGTATTCACTTAATATTCATTTTTCAAATTGATTTCTCCTTCAATTCCACTTTAAATTGGACCTTTAGATACCTTTATTTACTGATCATATTCCAATTTAAACCTTCAGTTTTGCCCAATTTGATTATTTACATACTTTTCTCCAAAAATTGCAAATTTCCAATTTTTTTCCAAAATTGCAATTTTCAATTTAAGTCACTTTTGTCCAATTCTTCTTCCAATTGATTTCTCTTTTCATTCCTTTTGAAATTGGACCTTGAGGTTCCTCTATTTATTGATTATTTCTCAAATTTAAGCTTCAACATTATCCAATTTGGTCATTTACCTAATTTTCCCCAAAATTGGAATTTTCATGCTTTTCTCCAAAATTGAAATTTGCAATTTGTCTTTCCATCTTCAATTCTTCTTTCTATTTTCAATTGTGGATTTCCAATTATCAAGATTGCTTCACCATTATTCAATTCTCCTTCAAATCTTGATTTTTTCAAAAAGCTGACTTTTTCAAATTTTGACTTTTCGAGATTGACTTTTTCGTGTTGATCTTTTCGTGTTGACCTCCGAATCAAAGTGTTAACAACCAAATTGTGGAATTAGGGGAGATTCTCTGAATTCCGGAGAATTGAAAGAAGAACTTACCTTATTTAGGGGGTCCGGACAAAATTAAGTGTCGACAAATACTAGTGCTTCACTTCGTGTAACGTCACGAAGGAGTTATTGACATCTTATACGCTCGGTAATTTTGAGGTATTGAAGATGGGTAATGACGGCTTGGCACAAGTTGTTGGCATGCGAGATGTGAGTTTGGAAACTAATAATGGAACAAAATTGATGCTTAAAAATGTTAGGCATGCACCAGATATCTGCTTGAATTTGATTTCAACGGGAAAGCTCGATAATGAGGGATTTTATAACACCTTCAATGAAGGCCAATGGAAATTGACTAGAGGCTCCTTGGTTATGGCTCAAGGAAAGAAGTTTCAAATTTGTATTTGATGAAGGCTTCGACTTTTAGAGGCATTGTGAATGTGACAGAAAATGACAGTTCAACCAAGTTATGGCATAAATAGCTTAGGGCTAGTTTAGCATTGCTGTTCGAAAAAGCTTGGGTTGGAAAAAGCTCGAGTTGAAAAATGTGTGTTTATAAAGTGTGGTGAAAAAGTGTGGTTTAAAAACTTTTAAGTGTTTAGCATTACTGTGAAAAAGTGTTGTAGGAAATTGAAATGTCAAAAAAAGATATGTTTAAAATAATAAAAGCGTAGAGATGTGAAGATAATAAAGTCATTTTATCCAAAAGCCAGCTTTTAAAGCCCAAAAGCTATATTTTTTGGCTTTTTGGTTTGGCTTTTCAAACCATGGTTTCAACAGCAGAAGCCAAATTTTTTTATCTGTTTAACATTGCGTTTGCGGTGAAAAGCAGCTTTTGATCTCAAAAGCTGTGCCAGAAGCAATGCTAAACGAAGCCTTAGTCACATGAGTGAAAAGGGGTGTTTAGTCAATAAGAATCAACTTTCTGGTTTGAAGAGTGCTACACTGAAGAATTGTGCTCATTGTTTGGTTGGAAAACATAAAAGAGTTTCATTTAAGAGCCATCCTTCTTCAAGAAAATCATATTTGCTAGAATTGGTGCATTCCGATGTTGGTGCTATGAAGATAAGGTTGCATAGTGGTGCACTTTATTTCGTGACTTTTATAGGTGATCATTCAAGAAAACTTTCGGTCTATGCTTTGAAAACAAAAGACCAAGTAATTGATGTGTTCAAACAGTTTCAAGCTTTAGTTGAGAGGCAAACAGGGAAAAAGTTGAAGTGCATCCGTTTTGATAACAGCGGCAAATATAATGGACCATTTGATGAGTATTGTCAACTACAAGGAATCAGACATCAGAATATACCTCCTAAGACACCACAGTTGAATGGCTTGGCTGAAAAAATGAACAAGACATTGATTGAGAGAGTCATATGTTTGCTTTCAGATGCCATGAATGAACATGACATAGAATCTACATTTGGAAGGTGAATTTTTTTCTTTCATAATTTAGTTTTATGTTTATTTTAAAATATTAAAATTACTTGAAATTTGCAGACATGATCTATTTAACAAAATTTATCATTTTATTGAATTTATTTTTCAATTTTAAAACTTTTTACTCAAATTTTCATTAAAAAAATTACCAACTCTAGTAAAGAAACTCTCTTTTAAGTATTAGGCTTCTCCAATAAATACTCATGAAATCTTACAAGAAAACATTTAACCGGTCATTAAAATGAAAATGAATCCTGTATTCAATGAAGTCCTTAAAATATAAAAAAAAAGGTTTTTTCAACAAATGCCAACTGATGCTTTCTAGTTATTAATGAAATTATCCATTGTAGACACCCGTTTTTATCCGGGTGTAAAGTTGTATTTTTTTTTTGTTGATAATTTAATATTAATTTTTGTTTTAATTTTCAAAAAATTGAAAATAAAAAATGGAAAAAAAAAAATTGAAGGTTTGTTCAAATCCAAATTCTTGGGATTAATATTAGAACTCTTATTAAGAGGAATTTTATTTGGTGTTAGACTTCGACTTTGATTGGAAGGAGAACTCCGAACCAAATCATCCTAGGACACTAGATAAATTTCTCATATATATAGACCCAATCCCAGCATTCAAAAGGGGAAGGAGAGGTAGAATTAGAAAGAAGAAAAAAAACCCTAAATGCAGTTAAGATTTTAGCTTCTCTCGTCGACTCATTCTCATCGAGAAAAAAGAAAGAAAAAAAAAACAAATAATAGCAGCGATGTTCCGAGCAATGTTCATGCGCAAATCAGACAAGCGACGGACTTGAAGCAGCCGAAGGCACACGCAACTGTGTTTGGGGTATGGGTAGCTGTGGCTCGTATCACTCCTTACATTTTTTATTACCTCTTTATTGACATGGAAGTAGACCTGCTCAAGGGCCGGGCTACCTGACCAAGCTCGAAGGTCCGTCCATATTTTAAAGGGTTTGGACAAAAATATTAGGCCTGAAATATGAGTTTGGGCAAAAAAATGAGACCCGTTTAGAAAATAGGCCGGGCCTTGGCTCCAACCATATCATGACTCGAGCCCGACCCGGCCCGCCCATGTTTTATTTATATAATATATAATATATTATTTTTATATTTATAGATATTATGTAATTTATATCTTATAAAAAAATAAAAAAATATATAATATTATAGTGTAAACATTTAAAAATATGCTAAGTTATCCATATTTTAAAAGTTAATAAAAGAAAAAGATAAAATTACTAAAAATAAATAATAATAAAATATTTGTTTAAATTTTTTTTGGAAAAAAAATATGGGCGGGTCTAAACGGGTTTGGACTATCCATTTACAAATATGGGCAGGCTTGGGTAGAATTTGAGACCCATATTTTGGGGCCAGGCTGGACTGGGATAAATATATATGGTGTTGGTATCATAACTAAGCCCGACCCGACCCATGAACACCTCTACATGGAAGAACTTCCTCTCATTTTTTTTTTCAACGGATCTAGAAAGAAAGAATTGAATTGGATATAAATTATGCAAGTTCCAGATTATTGTTATTTGTATGAGACCATATTAAGGTATACTTATATGCGCATCTGCTTTGATCATTTTTTATATTTTTTTCTTCATTTATTATTTTGTTAAGTTATTGTTATTTATTTAGTTTCTTTATTTATTTTGATGATTTGTTATTATTTTAGTTGTTTATTTTATTCATAATCATTCAATTTATTTATTCTGTATTTATTTTATTTGCTTATTATTTTTTTCATTTATTTATTTTATGTTATTAGCTTTATTTTTATTTCATGTTTTAGGTCTAAATTAATTTTGTTTTTTTGATTATATAATTCTTGATTAATTATATTAATTATTATTATTTGTTTGATTGTTTGATTATTATTAATATTGCATGATTAACTCTTTATTTGATTTTTCGTAATTTTTTGTGTAAATTATTTGATTATTTATTTCGTGATTACTTATTTTGTAAGATTAATTTAATTTTGAGTCAAGTAATTTTTATTGATCGTTAATAATTAATTAGCTTATTTAAGATAAAATACCTTAGCTAAATTTTAAAATACAATTATGATAAATAGAGACCATTTAGATGAGACCAATTTAAGATAATATGTAATTAATATAGTACTATTTTTAGGATAGGCGTTGTGGGGGTGCTAATCCTTTCCCATACGTAACTGAATTCCCGAACCTAGTTCTGAAACATAGATTGAAACCTATTCTTTTTAGGGTGTCTTAGTCAAGCTTAGGATTACTTAAAAATGATAGATTCATATAGGTGACTAATCACACCTAGAAAAAAAGATTAATGGCGACTCCATGATTTGCGTCTAGCATACTGAATTCGTATTTGGCATGTTATGACATCCATTATGTAAAAAAAAAAAATTGCCAATTAAGTTGGATGCCTCGTGAATAGAGGTGCTCACGGGCCGGGCCAGGCCGAGGCCCGAAAATTTTTGAAGATCCTTGCCCAGGCCCGACCCGCCTGACCGTGAGCACTGTTCATTACATCTAAAAAATAAAATATATATATATTTTTGTATTAATATTTTTATACTTAAAATTAAATAAAATAATATTATTTTAATACCTAAAACAGTGTTCTGGGTCGAGCCGTGCCGGCCCGAAACAAAAATTCCCTGCTCAGGCCCGGCCCAATACGGGTCGAGTCTGCAGGATCGGGCGGGTTGCTCGACCCATGAGCAGGTCTACTCGTTAACTCGTCTTAACATTTGTATTGGTACATCTCATTTGGCATGCTATTAGAGCATAATTTAATTACCAATCGTCAATTAATTTTAAGTTGAATATTTTTTTTATATATTTGAGGTTGTCAGGGTTTAATCTTTAATCCTTGAAACTAAGAATCCAGTACTCAGACTACTCGGTTGTTGGCTTAAGTTGAATATTCATAATCTTAATAAACTGAACATCTTTTTCTTTATCTTGTCTATGATTATATTCGTATCATAGAGTTCGATATCTAACAATGCTACCGGTATATTTTTTTTGGGTACAAAAGGAAACCAGAACTTTAGGGATAAGTGTCATAACGGTTTTTCCGACCGCTAGTGACGAATTTGAATGAAAACACAAAATATAGAGTCGCCACCAATCTTTTTTGCTAGGTGTGATTGGCCACCTATTAAAACCGGTTTTAGTAAAACATTAATTAAAACATTTTGTAAAACCAATTTCGAAGTCCGCGTTGAACCAGAGAGAAAACAAAATCGGGTTCGGGAGTCGGTTACTTGCGGGGAAGGATTAGCACCCCCGCAACGCCCGTTTAGAAAACGGTACCATTTAACCACGTGTTATCTTAAATCTCGATTTAATGGACTTGACATCAATATTTAAAAATAATTCTCTTTTCTTTTCTTTTTATTTTATTAAAAAAACATGTTTATTATTTTTGAATTTTTTTTATCATTATTATTTTTTGAAAACGAAAATGACACAAATTTGTTATCGAAAATATTCATTAAATATTCCCGACACTCTCGGTGGTATTTAACGAGATCTTTTCACCTCAAGACATCTTAGGAATCACAACCGTGATATCCTTCGAATTCCGTCGTCGGCAATTGACATCCATTTTTATTTAAATGCGTACGATGCAAATATTTAAATGTCCGATGCACACGACTTAATAAAATTGAACATGCAAACCATAATATTAAAATGAGCGTGGCAAAATATCGAGCGCAATAAACATTCCCTCTTTATTCATTTTTTTTATTTTGATTATTTCCATTTTTTTAAAACGAAAACGAATTTTTGTATCGAGCATGTCGCTAAATACTCCCACCACTCGTGGTGATATTTAACGAAATTCTCGCACCTCAAGATATCTTAGGAATCACTACCGTGACATCCTTCGAATTCCGTCGTCGGTAACTCGCATTTACTAAAATCTTTTTTTTTTTTTTTGAAAAGTAAATTAAAATGCTTTTAACAATTATTTTTGAAATAAAAGAAATTATCTATGTAAGAATAATTCCCGAATCACTCCGATATTTTCGATAATGTTTCGATTATTATTCTTACTCGGACCATTTCAAAGAACGATTGATGTTCCGACCCTTCTGAGAAAGAAATCCGTTTTTAGAGAATTTTATTTACCGAAAATAATTTTAAAAGACATGTATTAAAAGAATTATTATTTTATAATTTTTTTAAAAACCGAAACCGAATAATAAAAATATGTCGAATGCTGAACAAAAATAAATAAATAAAAATAGTAATAAATAAAGAAGTTAAAATCATACCAAAAATGTCGAGAATCCGAAAATTAAAATATCGGACTTGATCTTCGTAAAACTCTTTGCTCGTACTCGACTACCTGAAAAAAATCAAAAATAACAAAATCAAAATTGATAATCGTGAATTTTTTTGTTTTATATTTTTTTTTTAATTTTTTTCTTTTTTTTCATGTATCATTATTATTATTTTTCTTAATTTTTAATTTTTTGATTTTTTTTATATTTTTTTATTTAATTTTTTCTTTTTTTCTTTTTTTTTTCTTTTTCCTTCTTTTTTTTTCTTTCTTTTTCTTTCTTTTTCTTTTTTTCTAGCCCAAAACCAGGCCTGGCCTGCTGGGCCAGATCTGGTTCTGGCCTGGCCTGCTGAGCCAGACCTGGTTCTGGCCTGGCCCAGCTTTTTCTTTTTTTTTTTTTTGGGCTAGGAGGGACCCGCGCGGACCCCGGGTCGGATCCGGATCTAGGCGCGGATCCTACCCGCGTTAAACGGTGCTGTTTCGGCGCCGCAAAAATGGCGCCGTTTCGGTGCCATCCATTCTTTTTTTTTTCGGGTCGGGCGCGCGGACCTCGGGTCGACCCACAGGTCCACGCGCGGACCCTAGGTCAAAACGGCGACGTTTTGACGCCGAAATTTTTTTTTTATAAAAATTGGGTGACCCGCGGGTCCAGGCGCGGGTCATCTTGATCCGGTTCAGGGGGCTATATAAGCCCCCTTTTTTTTTTAAATCATTTCTCTCTTTTTTTTCCTCTCTTCTCTCTCATCTCTCCCTCTCTCTCTCCGCAGAAACCAGAAACCCCCTCCAAAACCCAGAATCTGGCGGCCGGCCACCGTGCCGGCCGCCGTGCCTCGCCGCCAACCGCCGCTCGCCGACGGCCGGTGGTCACCATATTTCAGATCCGAGGGGGTTTCGACCCCCTCATCACGGATCCGGGCTCCGTTTTGCCCGGATCTTGCCAGAGACACGTAGATCTAGGTTTCAAAAAAACCTTTTTTTTTTTGCTTGATTTGGTTTTGTTGTTTTTTGGTACTGGTTGGTTTTTTTTTTTTTTGCAGGTTTTTGGATGTTTCCGATGGTGGGTTTTTTTTGGGGTGGTCTGTTTCGAAAATGGGGGTCAGTGGTGGCTGAGGGGCCTTTTGTGGAAGATCGGACCCTGGGGGTCTGATCTCTGGCTGAGGACCCCCTTTGGTTTTCTGGGGTCCGAATGTGGGCTTTGGCTGGCTGAAGGCCTCCGAATCGGGGTCAGTGCCCCCTTCTCTTTGGAGGTGATTGGGGGGTTTTTATGGAGGGGTTGCTTGTGTAGGTAGGTGGCGTGTAGGGTGGCTGTGCAGGGTAGGGGCTGGCGTGTGGCAGAGGGGGGTTGTTGGGGGTTGAGTGTGGCAGGGGAGGGCTGTCAGGTTTTGGGAAATGGGGGAGGCGGCTAGGGTTAGCAGCAGAGGGGTTGGTGTAAGGTTCGGGCCTGATGGGCCAGTGGGCCTGGGCAGGCTGGGCTTGGGCCTGTAGGCAGGCCCATCAATTGGGCCTGTATTGGGAAATGGACAGCAGGCCTGGTGGGCCTGCTGGCCCTATTTGCGAGTGGCCCGGGTCGGATTCGAATCCGACCCGGACGAAAATTGGTTATTACAGCTGCCCCTCTTTGCACATTGCTGAGAATCAGGAATAGGGCAAAGACAGTATAACCAATTTTGTCCGGTTATTGAGATCCATTTTTGGCGAGGCTCTATCATTTGGAAAATAAATTGCTCCTCTAATCAGAGGCTCTATCACTTGGAAAAATAAATTGCTCCTCTAATCAGAGGCTCTATCACTTGGAAAAATAAATTGCTCCTCTAATCAGAGGCTCCAACACTTTGAAAATAAATTGCTCCTCTCATCAGAGGCTCCACGACTTTGAAAATAAATTGCTCCTCTCATCAGAGGCTCCACGACTTGAAAATAAATTGCTCCTCTCATCAGAGGCTCCACAACTTCGAAAATAAATTGTTCCTCTCATCAGAGGCTCCACAACTTCGGAAATAAATTGCTCCTCTCATCAGAGGCTCCACAACTTTGAAAATAAATTGCTCCTCTCATCAGAGGCTCCACAACTTTAAAAATAAATTGCTCCTCTCATCAGAGGCTCTAAGACTTGGAAAATAAATTGCTCCTCTCATCAGAGGCTCCACAACTTTGAAAATAAATTGCTCCTCTAATCAGAGGCTCTAAGACTTGGAAAATAAATTGCTCTTCTCATCAGAGGCTCCACAACTTTGAAAATAAATTGCTCCTCTCATCAGAGGCTCCACAACTGTGAAAATAAATTGCTCCTCTAATCAGAGGCTCTATCACTTGAAAAATAAATTCCTCCTCTAATTAGAGGCTCTATCACTTGGAAAAATAAATTGCTCATCTAATCAGAGGCTCCACAACTTTGAAATTTAAAAACGAACTTCGAATTTTTTGACAATGAGTTTGAACACAACTTAGACCATCACCTCACTTACTACCTTAGTCTTACGAAAGTGAAGACTCATTATGGATATCCCATCTCTTTCTCGTTTAGTTTTGAAATTCCTTGTCAGATTCTTCGGATATCGCCACTCGACTAATCATACTGAGGCTCGACCTTTCTTAAAGTAACGAGTTTGACTTCGCAAGAATTGAAAATGGTACTCGGAGGTTTTGAAAAATGTCATTTTGAAAGATGTTACCCGGAGGTTTTTGAAAGCAGATACTTGGAGGTCTAAAAATGTTACTTCTTTGAAAGTGGTGCCCGGAGGTCTTTATCAATGATTTTTCAGAAAGGTGCCCGGAGGTCTTGAAAACATAACTTTTGAGAATAATGCTCGGAGATCTTGAAACAGGTGCCCGGAGGTCTTTAAAAATGTCTTTTCATCGAAAATGGCGCCCGGAGGTCTTATCCATGATTCTCGAGAATAGTGCCCTGAGGTCTTGAAACAGGTGCCCGGAGGTCTTTAAAAATGTCTTTTCATTGAAAATGGCGCCCGGAGGTCTTATCCATGATTCTCGAGAATATAGCCCAGAGGTCTTGAAAGAGGTGCCCGGAGGTCTTTAAAAATGTCTTTTCATTGAAAATGGCGCCCGGAGGTCTTATCCATGATTCTCGAGAATAGTGCCCGGAGGTTTTGAAACAGGTGCCCGGAGGTCTTGAAACAGGTGCCCGGAGGTCTTGAAAAAATGTCTTTTTTTTTTTTAAATGGTGCCCAGAGGTCTTATCCATGATTTTCGAGAATAATGCCCGGGAGTCTTGAAACAGGTGCCCGGAGGTCTTTTTTTCTAATTTCTCTATTTACTGTGCCCGGAGGTCTTAAAAAGGTAACCCGGAGGTTTTAAAACAGATGCCCGAATGTCTTCTTTTTTTTTTAATTTTCTTTTTCTTTTCTTGTGCCCGGAGGTCTTAAAAAAGTAACCCAGAGGTTTTCTTTTTTCTAATTTTCTATCACTTTGAAAAATAAATTGCTCCTCTAATCAGAGGCTCCACAACTTTGAAAATAAATTGCTCCTCTCATCAGAGGCTCCACAACTTTGAAAATAAATTGCTCCTCTCATCAGAGGCTTCACAACTTTGAAAATAAATTGCTCCTCTCATCAGAGGCTCCACAACTTTGAAAATAAATTGCTCCTCTCATCAGAGGCTCCACGACTTTGAAAATAAATTCTTTTCCTGTGCCCGGAGGACTTAAAAGAGGTAACCCGGAGGTTTTAATGAGATGCCCGGAGGTCTTGGTGATCATACCTGAAGATCTTTCACAATCACATCTAAGAAAATCTCACTAAATGCTCAAATTCAAATGTCAAAATTTCAAATAGTCAATGTCATGCATGAAATGTGAATGTCATGCGATGTTAATGCATATGCCCCTGATGATGCATGTGCAAGTACCCATGAATACTGTACACATTTTACGACACGATGCAGATGCAAAACTTAATAAATATGCGACTGTTCATGAATGATGCGAATGTTCCCAATGGTTTTTTTTCCTGATCTTGGTTTAGCTTTTCCAAATCGTTTTTCCTCTTCGAAACAGAGTGTATCCAGAAACGCTCGTGCCTCGTATGAGATCAACCCTTTTCTTCACTTTGGAACTATCTCTTTGCCCCGATAGTTTTTCAAAATTTTATCAACTGGAGTCCGAGCCAAATG
This sequence comes from Fremontodendron californicum, assembly GCA_030761205.1. Taxonomy (NCBI): domain Eukaryota; kingdom Viridiplantae; phylum Streptophyta; class Magnoliopsida; order Malvales; family Malvaceae; genus Fremontodendron; species Fremontodendron californicum. The sequence continues at coordinate 23,838,909 of JAULJL010000008.1, forward strand.
TTCATTTCTTTTACCTCAATAGTTCCATACCTCTGGGCCAGAAGAACCTTCGTCTTATGCCAACATCGGAAATGGTTTCTTCCAAAAGTATTTTCATTTATCTGCTTTTGCTTGCTTCTTTTTTTTTTGAAAAATGTTTGCTTATTTACTGAAAACTTTTGAGCTGAAAATGTCATCGTCATGTTGTGATATCTGAATCTCTTGAAGAATGATGATCACTTGTTAGAAGTTTTTTTCTGAGTGTTAATTCGGATTTTTTCAAATTGAGTCAGAAGGCTTGGTACCACAAGATTTTGGTTGATCCAAGGAGACTTCACAACAGGAAAAATGTATATCCTTTCTAGACTCACAAATGGAACAGATTTTATAGAACATGATTTTTTGGACTCAAACAAATTCAACCTTCTTTTAGTTTCCAAATTATGGCGTTTTGACAAACGTCAAGACTAGCTGGGATGTTCAAACTGGAAAATTAATTCTGGAAAGGAAAACGGTCTCAGTTTTTTAAAGTCAAATCTCCAAACGAGAATTGACAGTTTTGGGATATTTTGGAATTCTCAGATGTTCCTCGATTTCTTCAAAATGATCTCTTCTTTTGTTATGGCCTTGACAATACCATAAGCAGCACCGAAATTCTCCCATTTTACTCTAGACTGCCCATGTTGGGTTTTCACCCTAGAGTCTCTTTCTTTCCATTTTTTCATTTTTTTTATTAAGTGTTTCACCATGCATTCAAGAAAACAAGACTTATCCAAAAAGGATTTTTAACCAAAAAAGAGACCGAAGTCTCATGCATTTCTCTAAGAATAGACTCATCAATTTAAATGACCATGCTCGATCGAAATGGTCTTTTTCAGGTATGTAATGTAGGCCAAGGTTCGAGGTTCTGAAAAAAAGATAAATAGGCCCAAACATGTGTTTAAGGTGATCAAATCAAGGATCATTTCATGAGGAGGATTCTCTTCGAAACATTTGTCTTTGCTCAGCTTTTCTCTTTACCCGATGATTTTCATTCGTTCTTTTCTTCCTTTTCTATTTTTTTGCTCTCAATTTTCTTTTTATCTCTCTTTTTTTGCATTTCTATTTTGACAAGTTGAGCCCGTAGTTATTTGGAAGCTCAGATTTCTCTTTGATTCACGACATTCTTTTTTTCGTCTTTGAACCAAGACTTCATTATCTGTGACCTTTGAAAAGATCCTTCCTCGCATTTGCCCCCTAGTGTGGAGGGTGATCCTTGATCGGGGTTGAAAGAACGAAAGTATTCATTAGACTCAAAAGGGGTAGCAAAAGGATATTTTATAATTTGTGAAAGGATGATGAAACATGGCCATTTTTCATCTTGAACACAAGCACGTAAATCGAAGAGTCATTCCTTAGAGGAAAATAATGAAAAGGTTTTTTCTTTCTTGAAACCATCTTGAATTTCATAAATGCATGATGTCACACTCATTTTTCATTTCTCATTTTTTCTCTTTTTTCCATTTTTTCTTTTTTCGATGCATGCTCCGAAAATTACTTCCTCTTTATCCACCACGCGTCTTCCGTATCTACAAATGATGCACCATTTGATTGGTCATACAAATGAGACTTCGTATCATAACGAGGAACACCTCAAGTCTTTTTGGCTTTTCGAAGAGACAAGAAAGAATATGGCTCAAAGATAGCTTCTTTTTTTCTAGGAACACGAGAAAATCAGGTTTAATCATTATTACCCGAGACGTTAATCATGAAGTGACGTCTGGGCAACTCTTGTTTTGTGGTTGCGGAAAAGGATGTGAATGGTTTTGGAATAACCTTGACACACATCAATTTACCATAATCCAGATTCTTGAAAAAGGTTTCACTTGTTTGAGACACCAAAAACTCGGATTTTTTCAAAAAGTTTGTTCCATTGCTCATAACCTAAACTAGGATCTGCATTTTTCTTATTGCACTGACTATGGTTTCTGCAATTCAACAATATGTTCTTGGAAGCATTGATTGTTTCAAACTCAAAGGATTCAAGCATAGGCAAGTCCGAAAGAGAGGGGAAAGGGTGTTGGGTCATTTCCAACATTGATCATCAATAATCTCAAGACATCTCATCATTTCTTAACGTGAAGAAAGATTTTTCCTTTTAAGAACGCGCTCTTCAAAATCAAGAATTTCAAATTATCATTAAAACACAATAAACACAAAGCATTTGAAATTCGAAATTTATTTATTTCATGTGGATGCCAACATAAGACAAGTGCTTTAATGATGAGGCATAGAACTACATGTATATTCCTCGATGCTTGTCGACATGCTTTTAAAGGTAACCGTTCTCATCCTCCAAACCCGTGGCGAAGAAACCGATTTATGGCAATGCGAATTTCCACTGCTCGACTAGCTCTGGAGTCAAAATGCCATCGTGGACAAGACCTTCAATCTTTTCCTTCAGTTGTCTGCATGCTTCAGTTGTCTGCATCTTTCAGTTTTCAAAACTAAGCCGGCTTCTTTTTTTTATTCCTCAAGTGTGCTTCATGATGCATGAGCTATGAATGCCGCGAATGTAACACGATGCCCATATGATGCATGTAAAGAATAAACAAATTAATGCATGAGCATGTACAATGAGTGGCCATGTATGTCACGAATGCATGACATTATTGTTATGACTGCAATCACAATGTCGATATGATGCATGTAAAGAATAAAAAAATTAATGCATGAGCATGTACAATGAGTGACCATGTATGTCACGAATGCATGACCTTATTGTTATGACTGCAATCACGATGTCGATATGATGCATGTAAAGAATAAATAAAATGATAGACTGGTATATACAGAGAACGATCATGTATGTCACTAATGTATTCTACAATGAATGACCGTGCATGTTATGATTGCAAAATGTTGCTAATTTGATTTGTACAGAATAAACAATATAATGCATGAATATATACAAAAAAAACTATTCGATAATTGGATTAACATGATTTGGACTGAACTTACTCATTCAACAATTTCATTGCACAAACTTTGCCCCCAAATTCAATCCGCAAAATTTTTTGTTTTTTTTTTTGTTTTGAAAAATGTTTTTTTTTTTTGTAAAAATCAAAATATTGTTTTCAAAAACCAATTTCTATCAAAAACTTTTGTGGTAGTGGATCTTATTATGGCACAAATGTCCGAGTATTTATTCAACATTACCGGTTTGCAATTCTTATTTAATCAACAACAAATGCTTATGCAATTCATCAAATAAGATTATTATCACCGTGAAATCAAAAATACAATTATAAATGTAAATGCTTTATTTACAAGTGCATCAATGCATGAAATGTACGAGATGTACGAAAAGAAAAATTTTCATATTTACAAACTCAAAAAGTTAACAAACATTTGCTCCGACAGTATCAACTTATTTAAGCATCACGGTGCCTTTGGAGTGAAAAATGAAACTTATTGCGGGTAGCACGATGTACATTCATCGTTACCCGATTTACAGTTTTTGTTCGGAATGTAAACAAATAGCGAAAGATCACCATGTTCCTTCCAAATTTCGAGGATATCCGATCGGAAATTCGATATGGCTCTACTCAAGTTCACTACATGAGGTTTGAGTTAGGTTCTAAAAGGCTCCAAATTGCTCCTTACTGTCGCCCGTGAAGGCTAGTAAGGCATCCCGATTTAAACGGGTTCAATTTGTTGGAGTATATTTTCCAGGCTTATGCGGAGGTTATCACCTCACGAAAGCGTAGGTACTTTATTACTCCGAAAGTGTTTCGCTAGCCCATGCGGAGGTTATTGCCTCACGAGAGCGTAGGTACTTTACTTTCACCTAAAGGGATAAAGCTCGGGTATAGAGCTTATGTATGAAATGCACGAGCTCGTGTATAAGAAGGAACGGACAAACCTTCGACTACTTGTTTACGACTCTTTATTCTAAACATTCCACGATTTAAAAAATAAACGACATAAAAAAATGAATCAAGAATTAACAAATATCAAAGTGTAATTGCAAGCAAAATAAAAATAAAGAAAGAAAGAAAGTAAAGAGAATTAAAATTAAATACCGATTAAATTCATTAATTCGAGATTTTAAAACAACACATGATCAATTTGTGGCTCGACTCTTAAGGCTTCCCCAGTGGAGTCGCCAAGCTGTCATAACGGTTTTTCCGACCGCTAGTGACGAATTTGAATGAAAACACAAAATATGGAGTCGCCACCAATCTTTTTTGCTAGGTGTGATTGGCCACCTATTAAAACCGGTTTTAGTAAAACATTAATTAAAACATTTTGTAAAACCAATTTCGAAGTCCGCGCTTTGAACCAGAGAGAGAACAAAATCGGGTTCGGGAGTCGGTTACGTGCGGGGAAGGATTAGCACCCCCGCAACGCCCGTTTAGAAAACGGTACCATTTAACAACGTGTTATCTTAAATCTCGATTTAATGGACTTGACATCAATATTTAAAAATAATTCTCTTTTCTTTTTATTTTATTTTATTAAAAAAACATGTTTATTATTTTTGAATTTTTTTTATCATTATTATTTTTTGAAAACGAAAATGGACACAAATTTATTATCGAAAATATTCATTAAATAATCCCGACACTCTCGGTGGTATTTAACGAGATCTTCTCACCTCAAGACATCTTAGGAATCACAACCGTGATATCCTTCGAATTCCGTCGTCGGCAATTGACATCCATTTTTATTTAAATGCGTACGATGCAAATATTTAAATGTCGGATGCACACGACTTAGCACATAATTATAAAATTGAACATGCAAATCATAATATTAAAACGAGCGTGGCAAAATATCGAGCGCAATAAACATTCGCTCTTTATTCATTTTTTTTATTTTGATTATTTCCATTTTTTTTAAACGAATACGAATTTTTGTATCGAGCATGTCGCTAAATACTCCCACCACTCGTGATGATATTTAACGAAATTCTCGCACCTCAAGATATCTTAGGAATCACTACCGTGACGTCCTTCGAATTCCCAAAATTGGTTATTACAATAAGGAAAGCAAAATTGTATTTTTTTGGTATAAGGGAAGCCAAAACTTTGGGATAAGGAAAGCAAAATTGTAAGTGTTAGGGATCGAATATTAATCTTACAAAAATTCATTTCTTAAAAGAAGTGAATGAACTATTTGAATTAAGCCGAACTAATACCTTAAACAAAAATAAAAACATTAACCATCAGTTATTGTGAATTAATTTTAAATCACACGTCTTATAATGAAAATTCGACATATATGCTAATATTTGAAACGGTATCCATTTTGTTTATCTTGTCTATGAATCATATAAATTATAAAGTTATAGATAATGGCTATGTTCTAGGATCGTGTACGGTATCCAGGAATCAAATACTGCTCGAACTCCTAGCCATCAAAACTGCATTGGAGGTTTTTGTTCAATGGAGTTGGAGAAGTAAGGTAGGATTAATCATTGAATCAGATTCTTTAATCGTTGTCCAATGGTGTTCAAGAGAGGATACCAGACCATGGAAATTGTGGGAAATTTGTGTGAAGATATGTTCGATTTAATCCTGTTTTGCGCGAAGCTAATGCTATGGCAGACGCTTTAGCTAAAGCAGGAGTGAATCGCTCGGAAATGTTCATGGGATGGTAGTGACTGGTGACTAACGGTTTTATAATAAAACTGTGTGATAGGAATAGTTTCGTTTAATGGTAATTTTTGCGTACTAGATGTGAAGGTATGATGCTTTCTCTCAAGTTTTTGGTACAACAGGTCTGTCAGTTAGGGAGAATAAGGAGGTGCGATATACAGGCTCAAATCAAATGGAGACTGGAGTTGTATCTGATACCATACAAAGCGTTCTATTTTAAATCTGATAGAAAATATTGAAAGAGTACGAAACTCTAAAGGGGAGAGGGGAGAGTGATACTGATAATACTATAGATATGGAGTATTTGTATTTAGGACTATTTTCATGATCTTGTATGCTACTTGTCACTGCTATATTGCGGATTTTTTGTTTGTAGTTCTGGAATACCTGTGAGTTTTCTCTCATGAACTTTTCTTTAATAATATTGACTGAATTAGAAAAAGAAAAAAAAAAGTAATATATGAAAATGCCATCATTTTGGTTAAAATTAAGGGTGCTAAAGAAAAGTAACCATCATTGGCAAAGCTACAGCTTTACGGTGGAACACCACATATAACACCATCGATTTTGTCGAATACTTTTTTTCTTCTGTTTTTTGCGAGTACTATCTAGAACTTGTCCTGTTTTATCCTATCTCACCCACCTCATAAATGAACAAAGGAAAAGACAATGAAAGAAAATGAAAAATTCTTCTTTCCTTCAGGAAAAACCATAAACGACCAAATGGTTAAACTGTGTATAGATCTATTTCATTTGGAAAAGAAATGTAATGTCGTTTTAGGGGTGTAAAAAACAACATATATATCCTCTTGGGGTGTGTGTGTGTGTGTGCATGTGAGAGTATTTTTGATGAGTCCATGGTGGCATCGGCTTGGACGTAGCAGGAAACATCAAATCATGCGTTGGGCCCTCTCTTAAAATTAGCAACAAAAAAAAAATATTTAGTTAAAATGTCATGAAAATAACTTTCTGGGCAATCTAATCAAATCGTGACAGAACATGTTCTAATGCATCTGATAAACCTATCTGATTGCTTTTCATTTAGACAATGGGAGACATACAACTTTCTTGATATGGGCCAAGCTGCGAATAATTCACTTCTATCAAACCACTTCAATTGTGGAGATCATAACATGAAACAAAAGAAGGGAAAACGTATTATGTTAAGTTATACCATATGGAGTTTACGGGTAATTCGTTTGGTTTGACAGATCCGATCCATATTAGATCAAGTTTAGGTAGATTCCTTTCTGATCCGGTCCAATCAGAATATCTGTTCATATAATAAAAAAAAATTATTTAAATTTAATTATAAAAATATTAATATAAAAATAATTTTTTAAATTTTTTATTATTTTTTAAACAATAAATCGGACCTGGATAAAGAAATCAGAAAAGTTTCGTGTCACGGCCCGACACGGCCATGAACAAGTCTTGACTTGCACAATTTATGATTTTTTTTTAATATTAATTATTTTTTAATACATTTATATATTACCAGAGGTACATATGTAAGATTTAATTATAAATTATGAAATTCATACATGTAACTAATGATTAGCAATGTATTTTAAAATAAAGGATAAAAGAAAATAAACCGAAGAGAGTTGAATCCGCACAATCTAGACCAATTAGGAAAGTTGTCACAAACACCAATAAATGGGGCATTATGTTTATGTTTTGGTTGGTGTTGTCTCCCCTCTTGATTAATTAAATCAAATTGATAAAAAAAAATGTTAAAATACTACATAAGTCCTTGACTTTTCACAATTTCCTTAAATAAGTTTATATATATATTACTTTATCTAGTTAAATTCGTATTTTATGATTTGTACTCAAATGAAGTTTTTATGTTGATGGAAAGTCATCACGTGTATATCATGTGATCTTAACCATCAAAAATTTTACATTATCTCTCTCTTGTACTTGAGTGTGATTTAATTTATTAGATTCTTCATCTTACAAGTAGTTTTTGAGGTCGAATTTGAGTTTATTTAACTTTAACGATTGTTAGGTCCATGGTAGACCTGTTCACAGGCCGCGACTCAAATTTTTTTATTTTCTTTACTTAGGCTCGGGTCGGGTCGGTCTGAAAGCCCATATAATTATTCAAAATAATATTTTTATATTAATATTTATAATTAAATTTAAATAAAAAATATTTTTTATTGATAAACAATAATTCGGGCCGGACCGCGCCAACTCGAATTAAAAATCCTTATCTAGATCCAATCCAATACGAACCGGACCAAACAAATAACTCGATTCTTGAATAGGTCTAATCCATAGTTAGTTGACATTTTTTATGCACATAAAAATAATAATGTTTTTTTTTTAAATGAAGAAATTAACTAAAATAAATAATTTCATTCAATCAATTTCATCACATCAAAAAAACATCAATTGTCACGAGTGCGATGGATGCCAACTAGTGTCACTAAATTCGCTTATCCCTTCGCTTTTCGAATGAGATCCAATGATCACAAACGCGAATTGTTTACGATCCAATTCTCAAAATTAAGGGTTTCGTTGTTAATTTGTAAAATAATAATAATAATAATAATAATAATAATTAAAAAAAAAAAGTGAAAGAGAAAGAGAAGATAAAGAACCATCTCAACTCCTAAAGGCTCAAACACGCACAAAAGCCATAGAGAAAGAAGAATTGAAGACCCCAACGGTGAACATCTTGTAGTTTTAACTTTTTTTTAGGGGTTTTAACTTTTTCTTTTCTATTTGGCAGCAATAAAATTTGTAGTTCTCAAGTCTTGATTCTTAATTCTACTACAAAAACATCCTAATTCTTAAACGAATTTTTAGGAACATCTCTTACTTTGGAAATTTTACCTGTTTGAATTTTAAAATAAAATTAATTTTATTTATCTCATTCATTCAATTTTAAGTAACTTTGATACCAATTGTGCAAGAGCCTAACCGTCAATATAAAGTTACATGTGTTACATGATTTCTTTAAGTCAACATAAGTATTTTTCCGAGTAAAAAATATTACTATAAAATAAGGGTTTCTAGATAATATCAAAAGAAGCTGTCGAACTTTAAGATAAGGATGAAAAGGATTTCTAGATATTTTATTTATGAATTAAAATTGTAAATTTTTATTTTATTATAATTACACTCATTCATCTGAAAATGAGTGAAATTGAAATAACATTCTATCAAGTATTTGTCATCTTATACTCAACCAAATAAATTTAGATAAACATTTTTTTGTAGATCATATTAGCCAATCAAGAAAAATTTAATGGAATATGAAATATATTTTAACATCAATTTCTCGTTATCATAAAATAAAAACTTATAACCTTAATTTCATGGGATAAAATATTTAAGATTTACTTTTAATTTTTAATAAAATTTGAAGGTTTATTTGAATACTAACCATGAAATTTATTTGAAAACAATAAAAAAATAACAATTTTTTTATAAAAAAAAAATGGATAATTTAGGAGTTTAATTAGTATTTAGTTTAACCAAAACAAAGTATAATTCCTCTTTTTTAAGGTTCTTTCATTCTGTTTTGGTTGGTTATTGGGGCCGGGGACCTTCCTGGGTGAGAATCCTTAACCATTTTCCGGTGGGTAACTCAGCATAAAGCCATATATCATATGTGATGGGTCCACAACATTGCTGTTCCTCCAAACATTGAAAAACAATGCCCAGCTGGAAATCATAAACCAGAGAAGATATTTGTGGTGAACACCATAAAGACAAAATGCGCAGTATATAAACTTTCTTTCCCATCACTAGCTTTATAGTAAGTAATGGTAGGAAATTTTGATGAAACATAAGATTAACTAATAATAAAAAAGGTTAAGAGTAAAGGGTCTTCATGATTCCTTGCATAAGTCTGGAAGTGACACCGTTTGATGATAATGCAAAGTTACCAGATTTAGTTGGTGTGGAGAAGTTATTGTCCCACAACTTACCTAAATGTTTTGCTTGGAATGAAAAATGGTTCATATATGATAAAAAAAATAATTAAAAAACGATACAAAAAAAATAATATGAACTTCAAATTTATATAATATTAATTATTAATTTATCAAAATTTATATAAATATAAAATATCTTATACACGATTATAACACGATAAAATATACGAATACAATATAAATACATGAATTATCAAATTTATTCATCCTAAGAGGGAAGTCTAAAGTCATCGGGGTGTTAATATCTTATATATATATATTCAACCAAAGATATGTAGACTTTGACGACGCCCAGGGGAAAGGAACTCAAAAAAGGAAATGAAAGTACTTAAAACTAACCAAGACTTTTAGGGTTTTATGCTCTCATTATCACCCACTTATAAAATGGTGCATTGATGTCTCATATTATATCTTTCTTTTTTTTTCCTTTAAATTCTTTTTCATAGTTATCGCATCTTTGAAAGCAACCTAAGAACAACCAAGTCTCATCTCTCCCATACCATGTGGTCCTCCTAACTCTGCCAGCCTCACTCAGTGAGTGAGCTAGATACCATGTGGTCCTCCTAATTCTGCCAGCCTCACTCAGTGAGTGAGCTAGAGAAAGAAAGCAAAAAAAGAGGGTAGTATATAATAAGTTTGTCTAAGTGGAAAAAACGGCAGGCATAAATGGAAAGAAAATGGGACAAAGGGGAGTGCCTAAAAGATAGAGGTAAGCACTGCAGAGGAGAGAGAGAGAGAGGGGTGTTGATCAATTTTCTTATTAATAGTGGACACAGTACAAGATTATTTCCCAATTTCCATAGGACGAGAGAGATTCTGTAGTTATGGCAATTTCTTATTGGCTAGGGTTTTGGATAGCGAGCAATGATAGTACAAGCACAAGCAAGTATTTCTTGACTAATGCAATTTCCTATGTCCTTTATTTTAATATATTTATTTATATGTAGACTGATGCGTCTCCAACAAAAAGCTAAACAGATAAGCACGCATGGGAGAGGGAGACCAACAACAATACCTAAGACTATATGAGGTGAAAGAGAAAGAAAAGAAAGAAAGAAAGAAAGAGAGAGAGATGGGGTCTTTCTCTTTTTTCGGAAAGCGACCCTAGGGGCCTAGCTAAGAGATGCCCAGTCAAAGGAGCATTGCCCCTTTCATGGCAGGGCCTCGCAGTATTTTTTTTGCCCTTTGGTGGTCAAATAATTGTCCTTAATTTTCAAAGGGTTATCAATACATACGTGGATCGAGTCGGAATGCAGTCTAAATTTTTTTTATTTTATTTAAATTCGATTTTGAATGGGTTTAAATCGATTAGTCAGTCTATATTATTAAAAATTTAATTTTTATATTAATATTTTTATAATTAAATTTAAATAAAAATTTAATTTTTTATTATTTAAATAATAATTCAGATCGTATCAAACCAACTCGAATCATTAAGAATACTGCTCAAATCCTTGATTAGATCTACTTACTCACTAATCACATGTTCATATATCATTTTTCCTTACTGTGTTATGTGAATCTTGCCATATATAAGAAGTCACAGCAAGAACCAATACCAAGACAAAAAAACAAATTTACTAAACCGTTTGTGAAAATTTTCTAATTTATGGAGAGAAATTATGAAAATGCGTAAATTCTACTTTTACCTAGCAATTGAGGTGTCTATGGGTCCGCGGGTCGGGTTGAAGCCGAATCTATATATGGTATAAACTAGAGGTGCTAATGGGCTGGGACGTACTAGGTCGCGGCCCAAAAGTTTTTTAAATTCCTTGCCCAAACTCGGCTCAGGCCGGCCAGCTGGTTTGAATTACTATTCATTTATAATAAAAAAATATTTTTTTAATTTTTTTTTAATTTTTATATATTTTTATAATTAAATTTTAAAAATATTATTATTTTATTCTGTGAACAGTAATTTGGGCTTGGCCGATCGGAATTATAAATATTTTTGCCTAGGCCCGACCCAATACGGGGCAGGCTACCCAGCCCGTAAGCAGGTCTAGTATGAACACCATATATTTGTCCAAGCCCAGTCCAGTTCGAAATATGAGCTTCAAATTTTGTCCAAACTCGTCTATATTTATAAATGGATAGTCCAAATACGTTTAGGCATGTCCATATTATTTCTTTTTCTAAAAAATTTAAAATATATATTATTTTTTATTTAATCTTTAGTAATTTTATATTTTTTTCTTTTATTAAGTTCTTAAACATGAACAACTTAACGTATTTTTTAATGTTTACACTATAATATTATATATTTAATCCTTATATCATATAAATTACATAATATATATAAAAATAAAAAATTATTTAATTAAAAAATGGGTCGGATTCGGGTTTTGAATGATGGAGCCAAGGTCCAGCCCATTTTTTAAACGAGCCTCATTTTTTTGTCTAAATCCATTTTTCGGACCAAATATTTTTGTCCTAGTCCTCTCAAATATCGGATGAATCTTTGAGTTTGAACGAATAATCCAACTCTTGAACAGGTGTATCTAAAAAAAATTGATTTGAAAGGAAAAAAAAGGTTAAGAATCAAAATCAACAAAGCACCCACTTAACAGAAAAAGAAATTCGTTGTTTGTCAATGTACTTCCTGCTACCACCTGAAGTGGCATAATAATAAGAGACGTCTGGTTCGAAAAATGCTACATTAAATCTTTGATAATAAAATTTTTTTACAAGATGATTAATGCACATTCTTAGTAATATATCATGCATGTGTTTATTTCACCTGCCTTACATATATAAGATTATCATGTGTAATTGATCAAGAATATAACTTTCCTAAATAGTCACATTACTAAAATATCCTGAAACATAAACAATTTCTAAATTAAACTTACATATATATAATTCTACATAAAATTACACATATTTAAATATGAAAAATGAATTAAAAATAACATATGATTTTTAAATTATTTATATCATCACATTATATCAAAATAACGAATTTGTGTAGCATACTGTGATAATGATCCATAATTTTAATATAAATCATACAAATATACTAGGATAAGAATTAGAGTATCCATTATAATAACAAGCCAATTATATTTAACAAAAAGTTTTATCTTATATTAAAAGTTGCTTAAATTTTCAAGTAAATTATCCTTTATTTTGTTTATAACACTACTCATATACCAACAATAAAATGGGTTTGAAGCAAAAGCCAACCTTTGTTTCAAATAAAAATGATTAATAGCATCAATGGTCCCCAAATTATAAAACATATTTTATATTAATCCTTAAACTTCAAAACGTATCAATCAGGTCCCTAATGCTATAGCTTTGTATCAATGTAGCTTTTCCGTTACTCAGACCGTTAAAAATGACATTAAATGACAGATAACATATGACACGTAAATTATAAAAATGTCATCTGCTGTAATCCTTGTTTTTTTCTTTTGTCTTTATTTCTTTATTCTTTTTTTTCTTTTCAAATTATATATTTTCCTTTTTCTTATTAATATAAAACATATTAATATAATTAATATATTTGATTTCATCTTTATTATATATTTATTTTTTCTCCTCTTTATAAATAAAAATAAATAATAAATATATTATATTATAATTTAAACTAATTTTATAAAAAAATAATAATTTATAAAAAAATATAAAAGATTTATTTGCATTAATATTATAAAAATATTTTGAGTTTTTTTTACTTTTATTTTCCTTTTCCCTTTTTCTTCTTTATAAATAAATAAAAATAAAAATAATTTAAATTCAATTCAATTTTCAAAAATAAAATAATTTTAAAATATATAATATATTTATTTACGTTAATTTTATAATAAAAATAATTTTTCTTTTTCCTTTTTCTTTTTTCTTTTTTCCTTTTTATTTTCTTTTTCTAAATAAATTATTTTTTATAAAAAATAAATAATTTATAAATATAAAATATTTTTTTACATTTATTTAATTAAAATTTTATATTTTTTATGTCGACTCCATTGCTGAAGTTGAGGCGGCAACTACCTTGACCGAATCTGTCATAAAGCGTCAAAGCAAACCCTTTTCGATCTAACGCGAGAGATCAAATTTAGCCTCTTGCAATACCTATCGAGCTTTATGAATGGCAGTCTGATCTTTCGTAAGGTCGTACTGATGGTGGTGATTCAAATTTCTCTTTTTAAATCGACGAGAGTTAGGTGGTGAAAATAGAACGAAAAATAAAATAAAAAATATATATATTTACAAAAAAAAAATAATGTAAATAAATATTTATATTTGATAAATTATTTAATCTTTTACAAAATTTATTTATTTATAAAGGCAAAGAAATAAAAAAGGAAAAAGGGAAAATAACTTTTTTAATTAATTAAAATAAATATATTATTTTTTATAAATTATTTAATTATTACAAAATAATTCATTTTTATTTTATTATTTATAACAGTAAAAAAAAATATTTTTATAAATTAATGTAAATAAATCTTTTTATGTTTTTTATAAATTATTTACTTTTTAAATTTTAATTTAAATTATTTTTTCTTCTTTGTATTTATTTATTAACAAGAAAAAAGGGAAAAGTAAAAAGTAAAAAGTAAAAACAAACTTAAAATAATTTTTATAAAATTAATATAAATAAATATTTTATACTTTTAATAAATTATTTAATATTTATAAAATTAATTTAATATAATATAATATAAATTATTATTTATATTTTAGTTTATTTATAAAGAATATAAAATGAAAAAAGGAAAGAAACAAAAAAAATTAAAATTTTTTATAAAATTAATTTAAATAAATATTTTATATGTTTATAAATGAATTATATTTTTAAAAAATTAATTTAAATTATAATATATATTTTTTATTTTTTTTATTTATTTATAAAAAAGAGAAAGGAAAATATAAAATTTGAAAAGAAAAGAAAAAGAAAAAAGAAATAAAGACAAAATGACGAAAAAAGGATTACATTAGTAGATGACATTTTTGTAATTTACATGTCATATGTCATTTGTCATTTAATGTCATTTTTGTAACGGAAGGACTATATTGATACAAAGCTATAACATTGAGGACCTGATTGATACGTTTTGAAGTTTAAGGACCAATATAAAATATGCCCTATAATTTTGGAACCATTGGTGCTATTAACTCAAATAAAAATATGCAAAATTTTGTAAATTTGAAGGAAAAAAAAATCGATCCCCTCTACAAGGGATTGATTCTTTCAAACAGAATAAGTCCATTTGGCTATAAAGCTCAAAGGATAACCCCCTTGTAAAAAGATCGATAATTTTTAACATATAATGATCCCCTTTGACTGCAAAGCTTAAAGAGATCGATGCTCTTATTAAAGGAATTGATCCTTTTCATTTGTATGAGTTTGTAGTTTCATTCAAAAATAAGAGTAATATGGATTAAAAAAAAAAAACTAGTAAGGGTATAAATGTGATAAAACTTACAATGTAACATAACTTAAAAATACAAATATAGGTTTATTATTATTCTCAATATGATCGAATTTTGACACCGTAAATAATTTAATATTTTTTTAATAAAATGTTTTTTTTTTAATCAAACAAAGTAACCTCATAAAAAAACAAAAATTCATGATAGTAGTAATATTAGATTTCCCAAACCAAACGGACTCTAATGTGCCGTTTGATTGGGGGATTCCCCTTTTATTTCTTGTTTAACAGTAATGCATTCATTCGTTTCACAGAATAACTATTCCACGAAATAGCCATTCCCCCCCCCCCCCTCATTCCTTTCTCTCCCATAATAGTTATTCTTAGGTGAAACCCTAGAATAGCTATTCCCCTTAATTTCGGTTACCACAAAATAACAACAAAGAAAATGGATCATTTTATTCTTACTTTATATTTTAAATCTCAAAACTACCCAATGTTAGGAGTGAGAAAATCACTACTTCGATAGTCGAAAAACCCAAACAGTAAAAAAAAAAAAAAAAACCTAGTCCGATAAAATCAAATTTTTTGCTTGAATATTTTTCCAACATCATCCCTGAAAAGGGAAGCAACACAACAACAAAAAAATGCTAGCAAAAATCGGAAAAAATAGGGAAAGAAAAGCTTTCTCTCTCTTCAGGTTAGGTTAGTTATAGAGGAAATTGAGGTTCCAAATTTGAGGAGGAAGAAGAGGATACAAAGAGGACGAACATATAAAAAATTGAAGGCATTTGAAAAAGCAAAGGACAACGAAAATGAAATGAAAGTCGTGAGATAATTTTGTAGATCTAAATTTTTTTCACGAATTTAAAAAAAAAAAAAATTGAAGTAGAAAATAGGAAATATGAGGTTTTGAGAAATGTTTGGATGGATTTTGGAGAATTTCTAAGTTGGTACGCGATGACGGTCGCCGATCGAAATTTGGGATTAGCTGCGTCCTATTGAGTTGTTTACGTTTTCTTGTTGAAGGTTTTATAATTAGAAAGAGAGAGTAAGAGGCTTAGAGAGAAATAGAGATTTAGAGAGAGAGTGGAGAGGAAAATTGGATTTTATTTTGGCTTTTATATATTTTGAAAAATTAATATTAAATATATTTAAATTTATTTTGAAATAATTTTAAATTTTAGTTACAAAAATATTTTTAAATATAATATTTTAAAAACAATATTGTATGTAAATATTAAAATATTTCTTTTTGACTATATATTTTAAAATATAATACTTTAAAATTTATTATTAAATATTTTTTAAAATATATTAATAATTTATAAGAGATTAAAAATATTATTATTTGATTCAAGGATAAAATAATTATTTATATATATTTTTAACATTATTTTAACTAAATAAACAATATAATAATATTTTTTTGTTTATTTCATTTAATCAAATAAATTATGTAATATATTTATTTTATTTCATTCAAGGAGCGAATATTCTTCAATCCACTTACTCTTAGGGATGACAATGGAGCGGGTAGAGGATTACCATATCTATCTTCGTCCCACTCTTGCATGGACATTAAAAACATTTGACTCCATGGATGTCAGTTACATTTATAATTGTTCCAAGATACTCCACCCACTTTTTACTAATGTTTTTTAATTTAATATTGTAAAAAAAAATTCTAATTTTTTCATAAATATAATTTTAATATATATAATTTTTTAGTATATATAATATTAACATATATATGATTTTAGTATATATATATTAAAAATATATAAAAATATTTTAAATAATAAAATAATAATTAAAAAAAAAAAAAACGAAATAAACATTTATCAAACTCCCTACCCTTACTTTTCAAAAAAATCTTCCTATTTGAAATGAATTGATACAAAATTATCGAGTTTCGCCGTCTCTACTAACTCCCCACGATGCCAATGCCTGCCTTGCCCTCTGTCATTTTCATGGGTCCAAGCAGTAAGCATTTTCTCTAACAAATAAAGATTAAAAAAAATTAAATTAAACTAAGAAAAAGATGGCTATTTTGTCCGCAATAAATTGCCCCTTTTTTGGGGTTCTTTACCTCCTCACAATTGTTATTCAATTCCCTCTCTCTTTCTTTTTCACTCCCTCTCTCTCTCTTCCTACAGAGACAGCCCCCGAAGACATAGAGTACATCCGCTTTGCTGTCTTTCTCAAGCTGTAGTCGTCCTCGCTTGTGAAGGGTAAATAGACAAACTCTCTATCTCTCCCTTTCTAAGACAAAAACTCAGATTGGCTGCCTTTTGAAATGCTAGCTAGCTAGCTCTGAGAGAGAAAAAAAAAAATACATGGGGTGGTTTAATTTCTCACGAACACTGTTTTTTTTGCTTGCAGAGATGGAACTGAGCAGAAACATGGAAGTGGTGGAGCTGTTTTCAAAGGAAACACCTTAAACTTTAGAGATAAATGGTGCGTCTGTCATTCTCAACTTCCTAGTCCCACCATCTAGCTCCTGAGGCTAGGGTTGTTCAGTGCAATTACAAAGCTCTCAAATGTTTCCTCCAAACAGCAATGGCAACAATGACCCATTCCCTTATATTGACCATTCAATTCTCCACAGACATTTTTCTACTGAAACCACCCCATATTCCAAACAGGAAGACCTCCCTCTTTCCTTTGTTCATTTCCCCTCTCCCTTTTATAATCAATGTGAGTTAGAACTCGAAGACCATGATGTTTTCCTCCACCAACACCATGATCTGTTACTTCATCAGCAAACCTTGATGACTGATAATTCAGTTTCGGAGACTATCATGAACATACCTGCAGATTCTAGCAAGAACGAGGAGTCAACCATAGACTGCACCAAAAAAAGCCATAATGCCACTGATCAACAGACACCGCGAAAGAGATCTTCCAAGAGAGATCGGCACAGCAAAATTAATACAGCTAACGGACCCAGAGATCGGAGAATGAGACTGTCTCTTGATGTTGCTCGAGATTTCTTTGGTCTGCAAGACATGCTAGGCTATGATAAGGCTAGTAGAACTGTTGAATGGTTACTCATACAGGCAAAGCCAGAAATTAAGAAGCTAGGTAGAAGCCAGCAGCTTTCTCAGATGAATAACAGCTGCAGCGTTGCAGCTGCAAACAGTCCATCTTCAACTTCTGAGGGTGAGGTCGTATCCGGAATTGATAAGGCTGCTATTGATCAAGGAAGCATCTCTAAGGGGAAACCTTCAACAAAAGAGAAAAAGGTTAGACAGCCACGTAAAACCACTTTCCGCCCTCTTGCAAGGGATTTAAGAGAAAAGGCCAGGGCAAGGGCAAAGGCGAGGACAAAAGCAAAGATTATGTGGACTCAAAGGTTTGATGAATCAAAGCTATGTGATGACAACAACGATCTGAATAAATTCAGTTCTTGGAGTTCCTTTGAGACTGGTGAAGAATCTGGTATTCAAGATCACAACAGGAAGCAGGCCGCGGTAGCTGAGGTTAAAGAGTTTAGTTCTCGGGGTGGTGAGCTCATAAGGGTTCATGGGGTTATGGTTGATGAATCTTTGGCAATTATGAATAAGTGGAGCCCGAATTCAATGTTCAATTGTCTACAAAACACTGGAATTAACCAAGAGGTAAGTTCCCTTAGCATAGCCAAAATTGTTGCTATTGATAATTCTAGACTCAAGCCCAATTAGAACTATGATAAAAGGACTCATATATCAACAATATGTGTCCAAGATGAAGTAGCTGAATCAAAATCTGACCAACTCATATATTTGTTTGCAGCATCAGCTCACAGGCTTTCCGTCCTTTGGGAAACCATGGGAGGCCTAAAACAATAAAAATCTGTAATAACGTGGTTTTTCTCTTACTTCTTCAGTTCGTTGAAGTGTCATGTGGATAAATATTAGAGGCATACTATGTATTGCTTTCTTTCTGTATGGAATGTAATATGGGCATGTTTTTTCTTTTCTTAAATCTATTTGGATTTTTCTTCTGGACTCTATTAATTATCATTAGAATGATGTGATATGCTTAATTTCCTTGTTTATGTTCTAAGTATTTAAATATAGTATCTTAGATTCATTTTAACCTTAATTAGAGCAATCAAGTCAACAGCTTAAAAGGGTTGAAAACAATTATAAAATTAATTCTTTTTTTTTTCCTAAGCTAATCTTCTTTGAGCCCCTATTTTTTTTTTATAGCTAATCTTCTTTGAGCCCCTATTTTTTTTTTTTTTTATAGCTAATCTTCTTTGAGCCCCTATATATAATTGTTTTCAACCCTTTAAGCTGTTGACTTGATTGCTCTAATTAAGGTTAAAATGAATCTAATCCAACACTTGCTTTAGTCTTTGTTTGTGGTGACATAAGCCCCTCCCTACAACTCATAAAATTCTCGCAACAACAAAGTCTACTCGACATAAATGAGGAGTTAATGAAACCTTTTCGAAGAAATCTTTCAAAAAATTATCAACTAATCCGAAAGGTTCCTTATTAGACCATGGTATTTGATTCGCCAAATACATCATTATTCTATATTCTTTCATATGTATGGCGCAACCCGATCCATGTTTTTCAAGTTTATAATTCCTTACTTTTTTTGAATCGAAATGAAAATGAAATATGAAATAAATGAAATAAAAATATTAGAAATATATAAATATATAAATAAAATAAATAATATATAATATATAAATAAAAAATATATAAAAATATAAATATAAATAAATTATTAAATTATAATATATAATTTATAATATATATATAATAGAATATATAATAGAATTAATATTCTAATATAAATTATATAATATAAATTAAATATAATATAAATTTTATATATATATATATATATATATAGAGAGAGAGAGAGAGAGAGAGAGAGAGAGAGAGAAAAAGACACTAACGAAGACAATTGCCTTTGCTTTCCTATATCTGGATTCTACTTGACATGTTTCCATGCTATTTTTCTTTACAACCAATTTATGTAGAACTTCCTCTGTCTCTTAAGAGTTGTTTACTACTTGTCTCATTTTTATTTTGCTCTCTCTAGTGGGCTGCTGAAGCAAGTTTTTAAGTGCACTCCAACGAAAGAATTCAGTTTAACTTTGAGGAAATGATTGAATAGATGCATGGATGATCCACTATATATCCCCTTTCAAGTAATGTTTTTCCACTTTCAAGTCGTGTTTTCAAAGCCTATACACACCTAAGGGGAGATATTTCAACATATCAATCATCTCCTAGTATTTGATACTACTAGATATACCTTAAAGGTGCACAAGCAAGATATATATCCAGTACAAATTATAGAGATTGTAGTGAGCATATATAATAGAATATAATATGCATATTTCATATCTTGGAGTGGACATGATGAGTTAAGATAATTGGAGCCACTCAATGTTCATAAAATTAAGAATAACAATTGCATGATATCAATTTATGCTATGAAATATTAGAACTGATCGATTTGAAGACTTCACAATTTAGAGTTTGAACTTCAATGGAACACTCATTAGGTGGTTATTTGTGGTTTTGATTTTTCTATCATATGTTTTGTTGAGTTTTGATCACTGCTCTTATGTTTGTAAGCATCTTTGATCTGATGCCTTGATTGTGGTCTTTCTGACTCTTTTTCTCTATTAATAAAATGATTTTGGCTTAACGAAAAAGAAGAAGAAGGTAATATAAAAGATATCATTTGGATTCTACTAGAGTAAACACTTATAAATTTCTGTAAATATTAGGTGAACTTATTTCCCATAGATGTACTCTGAAACTTTTTCTTGTCAAAATAATTTCTCTAGCAGTTGTAGCTAATTAGTTCGATTTACGCTTGCAGTCTTATGATAGCATAATAAACATTCAAACATGCTAAACTTTCTGAATTCCTTGAATCAATTTGTTTCTCGAAAAGCATGCAAGACAAGTACTTTTAATCAGAATTTTTTTATCTAATATGTAGGTATAAGTTCATATTTCTTTTGGAAAAGAAAGGATCAGTATTTACCTGTTTGAATTAGAAGCCTCTAAGCATGCTTTAGTATTATTATCTTAGATACTTGTCATATGGCAGTGTTGCTTGATTGTTGGCATACTCCTCAGTATTGGATAGCAATGCATCAAAGTTTCTAATTGCATAATGAAATATATATATATATATATATATATATATATATATATAATCAACTAATGTATAAGCTGTAATTTTTAGAAGATTGTATGTGTAATGTGTTAGGTATTCACTATATATATTCTGAACTGCATATTCACTTTGAGTTAATCTATTGCTATATTACTCGGACTTGGGTTTGTGTGTCGGACACGAGTATCTTTAATTTTTTTCAAGATTTTCATATATTTGGAGGGTCCTTGGAGGATCATATCCCCACTGTCCAGATATATGTCGGACACGAGTATCGAACGCGAATACTTCAAGAAAAATGAAGAGTCCAAGCAACATGATTCTATTGTACTAATTAATGTGCAGCCTCTATAAATTCTAATAATAAATTAATTAAAATTCTTGAAAGAAATAATATATTTGACATGTACACAGGTGACAGTAGTAGTTCACAGGAAATCTTAATCAGCTGATTAGTTGAGGTTGACAGTTAAAGAAATTAGGTTGAGCTAGAGAATGCTTCTACATTTCTGTGATTTAGTCTGTAGATTCATGACAAATCTGGAAGTTTAGCTACATCTATATAATAACATAGATTAGAGTACTATATTGCATTTAAGCCACTTTTTCTCCTTAAGCCACTTGGGGTTTCCATGTCTAATGTGGACCTCTTCAAAGCTCGAGTTCAAATTCAAATGTCGGTTCAATATTTGAGTGAATTTGAATATAAATATTAGGTTCGAAAAATAAGTTTGATAAAAAATAAAATTCATTTTAAAATTTGGTTGGGCCTTGAATATAGCAATTTTTTGTTAAGATTCAAGTCAACTTGTTTTATTGTTAATTATATAATTTTTTTAGAGGGATCGATTTTTTTTATAAAAATGATCATATTTTTTTTATGAAAGATCGATCCTTCTTAAGAGGGATTGATCATTTTGAGTAAAAATTTGGATAAACTTGTGGGGATCTAGGTAGTTCTTATATAGTTGGGTAAGATGTGGACATAAAATTATGTTCATATTTTAAGTCGTACTGAGTTTGAGCAGTCACATAACTTCTTAATACCCTATCTAAATCCGATTCGAATCCAATCCAATTCGAATCTGACCCGGATATGTCTAACTAATGGAAACATGACCTGATGACTTAGGGGTCACAGCTTTTTGGTCCCCCCCCCCCTTTTTTTTTTTGTTGTTCCAAGACATGCGGCCATTACTTTAATTATAAATATTTATCCTTCATAATTTGAAGTTTTTTTTTTATTATCACATAAGTTTGAAGTTTTGTAGTAACTGTAGTTTGGGTCATAAAAACACCATAGCAGTAAGATAAAAGTTGTATCCAAATAAAACAAGATATACAGCACCCATGATTTGGCCTTCTTGCACTAAATTGATATGTCTGTTGAAATAATTTCTATGTTGTGCAATTCTAGAAGAACGAGATTAACGTTAGAATTTGGATTTTTAATTTTGAGGTTTTAGATTTAAATTTTGAGATGAGGGTTAGAAAAAAGAAATGATACCAATTTTGTTTTAGGAGAGTACTACATACTTTTTTTTTTAAAAAAAATACATAACTTTGCAGAAAACTTATCATATGATCTTAAATTCTAAAATGCTCTTTAATTGTTATTATGTGTGTTTTAAGAAGTATTTTTAAGAAATGTTTGATTCATTTTTCATTGTTTTATCCAAATTCAATTAACTGAATGGATTTTCACATGCATCGAGAAAAACATAAATTAAAAATTAAAGCATATATATATATATATATATATATATATATATGAATTAATTAAGGCTATTAAGGTGCTTAATTGAAAGACATAATCAGGAGAAACTCACCGTTGATGCTAAATAAAAGATTTCACGTTGAACGGTTCGAGAGGGATAGGCTCCTAAAAGAAGCAAAAGTAAAATATGTGGAGGATAAAGGAACCTGCAAAAAATAAATAGTTAGAAATTTAGATTAATGCTAATTTTAATGGGTGTTGCCAAATTTATTTAAAGAATATATGATTTGATATGAAAAGAGGGGCCAGAAAGAATAAAAGAAACTGTGTTGAAACGGAAATCTCATACTCAAGCTTACTTTTCTCTTAGTCAAATTTTATAAGAGTTTTCATTTTACATATTAGTGCAATTTGCACATGTATTGCGTATTTTATTTTGGAACAAAATGTTGATTGACCTTTCCTTTAGCAATAAGAAAATAAGAATAGAGTAGAAAACAAATTAATGAACTAAAATTAGAAGTATAAGTCTTAGTATAATATTCAGAGTTCAGACTGATATATTCAAAAATAGTAAAAATACCATGTAAAAAACTAGCTAGTTATCCAACCCCTCATTGAGGAATAACAACAAACATCTAAGGTACAGAGAACCCTACCTACTTAGCTTCAATTAAGCCGTAAGCAGAGTATGTGATCCATTTTATGACCAACAAAGGCATTTTATAACTTACCATAAATAATGTCAACTTCAATGGTACTCGCATGGAAAGAAATATGTGATTCAAAAACAAACCTGAACCAGATCTAATGTACATAGAAGTTTATAGCACATTAATTTACCGTACAGAGATTAAAATATCAAACGGTCTTTTTTATTTTTTATTTTTAAAAAGGAGATTCAAATCCAATTTTATTTTTTTGTTTAAATCCAGGATGTTCCTCCCATCCCCATTTTATGGTTGATAGAAAATTAATCTCTGTTGGGCCGGAAGTGTAATGGTAAAACCCTCTCAACATCGATGACTCCCAAAATTTGATCCTTGATTCTTATTTTGCGACTTGAAGCCACTTTATCACTCCAACCAACCAAATGTTGATTTCAAATCCCATTCTTTCAGTTATCATTGAATCCTATAGTAAAAATTTAGGTCAAAATCCTAAAGTTGAATCTTATATATAATTCCTTCATTTATGAGGAAAAAATTGTATTGAAGTTGAGGGGTTTTCATACTTGATTGTTGATAGCATTCCTTCTTCCTCTTCTTTTCCCTTCACTTAAGATTTTAAATATACAGAAAACAAGTAATTAAAAGAAAATGTTAATTGCATTCAGTGTAAATATTTACCTTAGATTTCAATGTACAATATCCAATCAAGGCAGTATTACATATACAATTGTTAGAACATCCATGGAAAATTTTTGTGTTTCTTTTCTCATTTAGTAATTAAGTACTCTTAGAGAGATAAGTTTAAAGGAGAAAAAAATGGATTTTTTATTTTTTTTTTATTTTGCTTGAAAGGTATTTTAAAATGTCAAATAGGAAGTTATTTGATAAGTTTAGCAAATGTATAGCCTAATTTGACATGTCCTTTTGTAAAAGACTTAAGAGCATATAATTAGGTTGTGAATCAAATTAATTCTATGCTTTTCCAAATAAAAAAGGGTGGAGATTTGAGCTTTTTTGCCTAGAGCAAAAAATGGAAAAAAAGAAGGAAAAAAGTACTTACCAAAAAGTAGAAAAAAAAAAAAAAAAAAAAAAAAAAACCTCCCTCTAGAAGAGCTCCTGGTTAAACAAGTTTGATTTGGGTATTTTGTACGTTGGATTATTACTAATTTGCCTCCATAAATAAGATGAAAAATTGTAAAAAAAAAAAAACACACACACACACAAATTACAAGTGAAATAGGAAGAAGATATATACTAAGGGAAAAGCTCACGGTCCTAGCCCTACTATCATCAATGAGGAGGATATTTGCATCTCAGATAATGGCATATGATTTAGGAAGTCTTTGTATGATAATGTTTCTTCTTACAGAAGTGAAGCAATCAAAACTTCGAAAGTTGGTAAACTTTTTGTTTTTTCCTTTGCTAATGAAGATGAGATAATTATCAATAAACTTATGAAATTGAAACTTGAGGAGTGGGCAGCTCATGATAAAAATTAGCTGTGTTTGTTATGATAGCTCTCTTATACTTCATGTTTCTTTTTCGAGCAGCTTTATTAAGTTTAGGATCGGTTCTAATGCTACTTCTCTTCTCATATTTTTTTTTGTCATATGGTGGCTCTTGTAAGTGATTTATATTTAGATCCAGACCTATATAAAAATGGCAAGAAAGCTTCAATATGGTAAAAAGCCTAATCAAATTGTATCTGCTTAATTTATTGATATATGCCCTATAGGCTATATATAGAGCTAAGAAAGTGAAAAAACAAAAAACAAAAAAACTCCATTTTGATCCAAAGACCAAGGGGTTGCTGTAAAATATCAAGTACAAACTTCAGAGTTTATTAGTTTTTTGCTTTTCCTAATAATTTCTTCAATCAAGAAAAATTAAAATGGGAGGATTGAGAGACATGGATCTGCCCATATGTGAAGTGAAGGAGAGAAAAACAAAAAAAGAGTTTCTGATATGATCCAGAAAAAACACAGAAAGAGTAGAGTTGATTGAAAGAGTATAAGACTACACAGTACTTGACTCTAAAGTCTTTCATGGTCTTTTGATTCCATTTCTTCCATCTCTTTTAAGCAAAGCAGTTAAACCCCAGAAAAGCTTCTGGACTTGTCCTCAAATGCACCATTTCCTTTCATTTCTCCTTCTCTCTCTACAATGAATCTATTGTGCAAAGGGAAGCAAAATAGGTATGTGGGGATCTATAGCTCGATTCCTACAGAGATCTGCTAAAATTCTTCAAGGAAAAGTTTAAATGAAACTTTGCCCAAATGTTGGAGGAGAGACACAATAGCTCAACTTGCCAACCCCAATGACAGAGAAAAGGAAAACCTAAGCCAACAAACCCTAAAACTGCTATTTTCCATAATCTCTAATTAGAAACACAGATCAGCCACGAAGCAGCAGAAAGATAGCTAGTATATTTTTAGCAAGATTGAAAAGAAAAAAAAAAAAACCCTAAGATATACTGTTTTTGCCCTTTCTGGCTAAGGCCTAGATAAGGCAGAGTACTGATTCTCAGATGCCATTTTTTTTAACAAGTTGGTTGTGCATTTATGCATTCATATGCTTCTCCAGTTTTTCAGGTGCTCGTTGTAAAAAGCAAATGACACAAAATCAAGCATAAATGATGCTACTAAATCCATAATCAACCTAAAAGAAGCAAAAATGGAATTCCCACACCCTCCAACTTCTGGGTTTGTGAAAGAAAGAGATCCAAGAATCATCATAACCATTAAACCGTAGCTAGACAGAGAAAAACCAAAAACCTAGAATATGCCAGAGATAAGAGAGAGAGAGAGAGAGAGAGAGAGAGAGAGAGAGATGACTGATGAGATCTGATTCATCAGCCCACTTCTTGAAGTTCGATCACAATGTAGGAAAAGATATATGTTAAAATTCTATGCCGCAAATGCTAGGGATAGGGGGGAGGCGGGGATATATGTTTTTGAGTGGTTGGAGCAATTGTAGTAATGGAGAACAATCCCAAAGGGAAAGTGAATGATCAGACCAATCAAAGGGCAACCAGAATGCTCTTGTTTTTGTCCCTTCTTTATATTTTATTTTGCAGAAACAGGAAGATGTATAGTAGAATAGATAAATAGAAACTAGAAAGAAAGAAAGAAATGAGTGACCCTCTTTCTTTTCTTTTCTTTTTCTTCTTGGTATGGGTGAGTGTACCCATTATTAGTGCAACCAAAATAATTGTATTTTGTATTGCGAGTCATTTTCTTCATCAACCTAATCCAAAATCCGTCCTTACCCTTAACTATGTCTATAGCCTTTACCCTTCACTATGTCTATAGCCTTTACCCTTCTGCCACTTCTGAAATTTCCTTTTTGATCTCTTTAGTCTTCGCTCACTTAGCTCCTCTACTTATTGGCAGGGCCACAAATACAGATTCAATGAACTTATTCAACAAACGGTCTTATTTACGCACCCCAACATTTAACTCAATGAAAATCATTGTATATGAATTTTCTTTCAAAGAACTTGATTTGATGTCTCTTCTGTAAATAAATATATATAAAAAGATGTCTTAGTGTTTTCTGATGTTATCAGTACATGGAATAAAAAGCCAATGACGCTGCAAGCTTAGATACCACAAACTAGAAATGAGCATCTTCGATATTTTTCAGACAACACATGCAAATGCAGTTTCTCATCCTTCCCTTATAATAGAGATAATAACTAATGTATATAAATAAATTTGATGTTACATTATAAACTTTAAAGTACAATAATTTCCTTTAATTTAATTTCATCTATTAGAAACAACTACGAAAGTTAATCTAGAGTATCAGTTTTATTACAGTTAGCACAAACTTTCAGCTCAGCTAAAAATAATTAAGCTTCAAATAACTCTTTTTTTGGCTGGACAAATTTTGAGGGGATAAAAGGGATTAGTCTTAGAACCCCATGCCTTCCCTGAAGGCTAAAGCAGTGTGTCAGCCAAGGCGCCAAAGCCTCTGGTTCCCAAACAGCATCTAAAAAATTACTCCATTAATGACAGTAATTAAGTAATAATAGGTATCCACTCCACATGATTCTAAAAATAAGGATTGTATAGTTTAGGCCTTAGGGATTCCAAATATAACTAATTTCCTTGTCCTAGGTTCTCAGTTGTTCCTCTAGGATAATTTATGCTCTCAACCAAGAGTAATAAAAAAAAAAAAACAGATTGTAAAGTTCATCTTTGTCAAGTTTATCATATCTTACCATTTTGGTACATCCCAAAGCAATATAGGATGTAAATTAGGTGAACATATTCAGTTCTCTTTAGATTTAGCTTAATTATTTAGTAAATATACTAATAGACAAAGAAAACTGACTGCATATAAATAAGGAGTACTAATATTTCTAGGATGAATCATCTTTCAGCAATGATGATAATTACTGCTACAAATGTCACTAAAATGAATGGCATATATAGCTGATATTTATCTAGTATAGAAGATTTGGCAATTCTTTATATTTAGTACAAGCCCCCTTTTGCGAAGAAGGCAGGATATAGAGCTGCTCTCCACTTAGAGATACCAACCTTATGAACTTGCCAAAATTAGATTGAAAAAGAAATGTGTAAAAGAAGACATGAAGACATTCAAGTACATTGAAACATTGATTAAAACTCTTAAATTCAAATTTACACTCATATAAGAAGGACACTGCATTTAAATGTATGCATTTTTTGTTGGATAGGCTATTCAACGAAGTTTGATCATGATCAATATGTTTAAGCATTTCCAATGCTACCCGTACAAGGGTTTCACAGGTCCAGAAATTATAAGACTAGAACTTACTTGGACTTGAGCTTCGAGTTTAACATTTAAATTGTTGTTATTTATTAGTTTGGGTTGGGTCTCGAGTTGCCATTTGCATTACCAATGGACGTGGCAAGCTTGAAATGTTAACTAACTCATGTGATATTGTGAAAATCACATAGTTTGACCACATGACGAAAGAGAAATAGTCATCAAATTTTTTTTTTTTTGTTAGGTGTTATTAGTTATTTACACTATAAGAAAAATAGATTTTAATAATCAAAATTCGTAACGACATTTCATGTCGTTGCGAAAAATTGCGACCATATTACATGTCGTTACGTAAAATTGTAATATTTGCAACGACGTCACATTATCGTTGCTTAATTTAATTTTCAAGATATTAATCGCAACGATAATTTTTTGTTGCGAATTTTTATTTTATACATAACAATAAAAAATTTGTTGCTAAATATTGTTAAATTAGCAACGTCTTTTAAATGTCGTTACTTAATTTAATTTTCAAGGTATTAATTGTAATGATAATTTTTATCGTTGCGAATTTTTATTTTATACATAACGGAAAAAAAAAAAGTTATTGTTAAATATTGTTAAATTAGCAACGACTTTTAAATGTCGTTACTTAATTAAATTTTCAGGATATTAATCGCAACGACAATTTTTGTCGTTGCGAAATTTTATTTTATACATAATGAAAAAAAATTGTTGCTAAATATTGTTAAATTAGCAACAACTTTTAAATATCATTGCTTAATTTAATTTTCAGGGTATTAATCGCAATTACAATTTTTTTCGTTGCAAATTTTTATTTTATACATAACGACAAGAAAAAAAAACATTGCCAAATCTTATTAAATTAGCAATGAATTTTAAATATCGTTGCTTAATTTAATTTTCAGGGCATTAATCGAAACGAAAATTTTTGTTGTTGCGCAATTTTATTTTATACATATATAACGACAAAAAAAATATTATTGCTAAATATTGTTAAATCATAGACTTGAATAAGATTTCTTAAAAAGAATAAATTCTGGTCTATGTCAAAGAATTAAGTTCGGGAGTCAATTATTTGTGTGAAAGGATTAACATCACCATAACACTCATCCAAAGAACAATACTTATCAGTCTTATTTTATCTTAAAATGATCTTACTTAAATGATCTTATTTAAATTAAATTTATTATTTATTAAATATTGAAAAATTCATTAGGTTTTCTCCATCAATTTGACGGAATCCCAAAACTTTTCCTCAATTCAATAGTATTCAAGAGAGATTAATTTTTCTCCCGAAAATATTCCATCGTCATATTTATTATAATTTTTTGTTTCTTATGAAAACCTCTTTGATTTAAATTTTAAAACTAATTACATTTTTTTTAATTATTTATTTATACTTGCTTTTATATTTATATTTTTTATACCTTTTTTTATTTTGAAATAACTATTGACCTTTGATATTGAGTTTTTTTTTAAATTCTCTATCAAATTGGTGAATTCAAAAAAAATATTCACCTAAATTATTTTACAAAATTACCTAATTGGAATCCCCTTGAAATTTCATCATTGAAAATTTTTCATTTTGTTTTCACAATTTTATTAAAAATTGAATGATACAGATATTATACAAAGAAAGAAAACAATTAATTTTACAAATTTTAACTTGTCAAAAATTTTATCAATTTTTTATTCTCTTAAAAGTTATAAAAAACCTAAAATTCTAAATATTAAAATAAAACTCATAGTAACAACATACAAAATAAAGTACATAAGATAATTCAATAAATAAGATAAGATAAGTAAATATAAATAAATAATATTAAATAGAAAATAAATTAACATAAATAAATAAATTAACAAATTCATAAATAAATAAATAAATAAATAAAATAGAGCAAATTCGAGTTCAGATAAGATTTGCACGTAGGTCAACGCGTGGATCCTCCCAATATGGAGCTCACCGTTTTGACAACTTTTAAAAACACAAAAATTCATTTTTTTCTTTCATTTTCAAATTTTTTTTTTTTTTTTTTATAATTGGGTAAGGGGAGGGGTTGCTTGGGTTTGAAGCCAAAACTTCATACCCCCAAGACTCTTAGCCACTCAGCCAAGAGCTTGTTGGTAACTATTTTTTTTTTTTTTTTTTTTACCTCTTATGCTCTCTCTCTCTAAAAGAATTTTGGTTGTCGTAAACCCACCAAAATCCACTTTTCAAACATCGAAATCTTCAAAGTTTGGTCGAAATATTCGAACTTTAAGTTTTTTGGTGTAAAAAATTTCATTCAGAAATCCAAAAATTCCCAGAAGAACCAGAATAACTTTTTTATATAAAAAATGTATTATTTTTTGTAGTTTGGAATCTTTAAAAAAGTTTCTCACAAGAACCTATATCTAAATCCAAAAATAAATTCTCATGACCAAGAAACCTCTCTTTTACACTACCAGAGAAGAAGAAAAAAAGAATAATCATTCCTTTAGCTCCTTTTTTTTTGCCAACTCAGAAACTAAAAATTTAAAGAAAATCGAAAACCTAATCCCAAGAAAAGATTTTCAAAAACCCTTTTTCATTGTTTTTTTTTTTTTGGCTACTGCTTTTTGCTCTGATTATTGGGTATAGATTGTATTGTTGGATGACTGTTTGTAAGGAGAATTTTTAACAAA
This sequence comes from Fremontodendron californicum, assembly GCA_030761205.1. Classification (NCBI taxonomy): domain Eukaryota; kingdom Viridiplantae; phylum Streptophyta; class Magnoliopsida; order Malvales; family Malvaceae; genus Fremontodendron; species Fremontodendron californicum. Next base: position 23,869,836 of record JAULJL010000008.1, read on the forward strand.
GAGTCTTAAGTTTCTTTGGATTCAATTTTGATTTTCCTAAACAGATTCCAATTCTAAAACTGAAAAGGAGTCCTTTGATTTCGGATTCAAAGTCCTTTGTTTTTTTATCAAATCTATTTCTTTGTTCTTTTTCTGATTTTTTAATTTTTACCTCTTTATTGTTTGAAACTTTCAAATTTTTTTAGAATAAAGAAAATGAATAAATAAAAAAGGAATTAAAATGACCATAGACCGGCTCAAATTTGGTGTCCAAAGTCTAAAATCAATAATGAGCCTAAGTTCAAATTTAAAGTCCCAAAAAAATAAATTAAGACCCACTATCTAATTCAAGACTCAATATTCAAACTAAGACCGATTTTAATAAAATTTGAATATGAATTCAAAACTCGATTTTAGTCTCGAATTTGAAAATATAATATTTGATCTAAATAAAGATATTTTGAAAAAAAAAAATTTAAAAATAGCCTTATTCATAATATTTCAAATAACGCTTTAAAGATCCAGATAAAATTTAGTATCTATGAGTTAGTTCATGCAGCTAATTGTGACAAAATATTCAAATGACAAAGGATGAAGATTTGGGTAGAAATTCTAAATTTGAGCCGTAATTCTCTCAAAACATCTCTTTAACTAATTAAAGAAGTTGTGGTAGTCCAATGAAGTCAGAATGTGAGAGCTTTCCCAATTGTGCCCAGATTCATCAATTTCACTTAGCAGCTCAATTCAATTCAAAATGATTGGGCCTATAGAATACTATATGTTTTTCCATCTGGTTATACTAGAGGACAATATAAAAGTAAACTTCTTAGTAGTGATGAAAAAATTGAACCGATCGGTCGGACCGGTTGAATTGAGAACCGATAGTTTATTCTGTTCGGTGCATATAAAAAAGCGAATATATAGTGAACAAGTAGAAAATCGGTTCAACCGGTTAAAAATTGATAAAAACTAGATTAAATCGGTAAAAAATTGATTTTTTGTTAATTTTATTAATTTTTTTTATTAAAAAATTATTTGTAAATGATGAGATTTTAATTTTTTTTATAAGCTTTTTGTTTCATTTATCCCAAAAAAGCAGTATAAACTGCTATAATTTGAATGTTCTTAGCAGGTTAGCCAGGATTTAACTAGAAAACGTAAAGGGGTTTAGTCCCCAAGCTATACAAAGTTGTCTATTTACATGATCTGCTTCTATATGTTTTAGGCCCCCCAGATTCCACCTAACTACATTTTTTATGTGGGATAGAACTTGCATAGCAGTTTCCTGTGGATGTCCATGGATTCTGATGTTTCTCTCCCTCCAAACTTGGTATATTAGAGCATTCCATGCTATCCTTAAGGTGATTGAAATTAAAGATCTCCCCTTTAGCTTCCTCATTGCCCAGCAGAGCTTATTTTCCCAGCTAGAGATTCCTCTGTGTAGCTGACAGAGACTAAGTATCTCTTGCCATAAAGCCTTTGAAAACTCGCACTCAAAGAAAATATGGTTTCTTGATTCCTGCTCAGAGTGGCATAGATCACATGTCCCATCAATCTCCATTCCCCAAGATAGTAGCTGATCCTTAGTAGGCAACCTATTTAGAATGGTCATCCAAGAAAGCAAGGAATGTCTTGAAGTATGATAAGGAAACCAGACTAATCTGTCCCATCCAACCTTCTGCTTATTTTTTTTTTTTCTGATTTCTTGCCGAACTTTGGAAACAAAATACTTTGCACCAGGGATCTGTCAAGAAGACCTTACTATCTCATGAATTGTGCTGCCAATTGTCTCAGCTTTAACAGTTTCTTCTAGCTCTAACTGTTATGCTGAGCATCAGGGATCTATCAAAAAGACCTCCCTTTCAATACATATTCATGAATCAAAGCTATCCAGAAGGAGTCAGCTCTCGAGAATAAAGCCCATATATTCTGCATTATGCAGGCCTGATTCCACACATAAAGGTCTTTTATGCCCAGCCCCCTTTGATTTTGGGAAGTATATAGACTGCTATTTCACCCTTGCTCCCCTTGCAAAGGTGTTTGCACCAGACCAAAAGAATATAGAACAAAGTTGGGTTATTTTGTTCAAAACACACCTAAGAAAAATGAATGCCTGCACCAGTAGTTTTGGAGGTTGAACAGAACTGATTGGATGAGTTGAATTCTTCCTACATAGGACAAGAGTTTAGCAGCTCAACTTGTGATCCTAGCAGTGATCTTCTCAATCAGTGGGGCACAATCCCTTTCTGTAAGCCTTCTAGTAACAAGGGGAATTCCCAGGTACCTCACAAGTAGGGAAACTGGGCTTGAATCCTGATTCACTTTGAATATCCCTTCGAGCTTTCACTGCTTATTCCTGTTGAAAACAACTCACTTTTTTCACAATTCAACTTCAACCCAGAAAAGTCATAAAAGACTGATAGGACATCCTTTACTCCAACAATAGACTCATTTTTCCCTTTTGTGAAAATAAGCAAGTCATCAACAAAGCATAAATTGGTGAGCCCAATTCTTTTGCACTTTGGGTGAAAAGAAAATACCCCTGACTCTGCTGCAACATCTAGAAGCCTGGAAAGAACATTCATGGCTAGCACAAATAGGTATAGGGAGATAGGGTCCCCTTGCCTCACCTCTCTTTTCCCACAAAAATATCCCACCATTCCTCTATTTATTGATATGGAAAACCTCGAGGTAGTGATGTAGCTCTGAATCCATCTGATGAATTCATTTGGAACCTCCACAACTTCAAGTACTTTAAAAATGAACTTCCAATGCAAGGAGTCAAAGGTTTTTTGGAGGTTAATTTAATATCACAACGAGGGGACAAAGTGGTCCTACTATATCCCTTACCAGCTTTTGAGCCATCAGGATGTTGTCGGTGATGCTTCTACCTTCCACAAATACACTCTGGCTGTGACTGATAAGGGAGGGTAAGCACATTTTGGTCCTATTAGTCATGATGGAAGTTATGCATTTATAAATGACAAAGAAACAAGAGATTGACCTAAAGTACTTCATGCTTCTAGGATGTTGATTTTTTGGCACCAAGGCTACTATTGTGGAGTTGAAGGCAGGAATCAAATTTCCAGTCTGAAAGAAATGGGAGATTGCTGCAAAAACATTATCTTTAACCAAGGCCCATGCAGTTTGAAAAAGTGAGAAGTAAAGCCATCTGGCCTTGAAGCCTTGTCCCTTTTTACAGCAAACATGACAGTCTTTATCTCATCTTTTGTGACAGTCTTGATCATTTCATTTTGTTCAGCTACAGATAATGAGATGTTAAGAAGTTTAGCCAGAAACTCCCTACTGTATCCTGTGACCCCTGTATCAGCTTTCCTAAACATATTCTGGAAATAAGATACAGCTTCCTGTGAGATTTGATCAAAGGATTCTAACTTATTTCCTTTATCATCAAAGATAATTCTCAGTGTGCTTCTACTCTGCTTTCCATCAACTGTTTTATGAAAAAACCTAGTGTTTTTATCTCATTCTTGGATCCATTGGATCTTGGATTTTTGTTTGAAAAAACTTTCCTCAGCCACCATCAAGTCAGTATTCTCCTGAACTAATACTCTTTCCCTTTCAACTAAGTCATTTGAAGAATTTTGGTGCAATATAGTAAGTTGAGCAGCCTCCAGTTCTTTCCTTTTCTCAACAATGTTTTCTAAAATGCATCCATACTGTGAATGGTTAAGCTGCCTAAGCATTGGTTTTAACCTTTTCAGCTTTTTGTGAAGAGCAATCATAGCATTTCCAATAACAGGCTCCTTCCAAGAATTCTCAACTATGTTCATGAATCACTATGCCTGGTCAAAAAATTGAAGAATTTAAAGTGCTTTGCAGGTGAGCAACTATCTGAGCAAAGTTTGATAAATGCTGGGCTATGATCTGAGACTTCTGCGGCTAAGAACTCTACAGAAGAATCAGTAAAGCATGGGAGCTAAGAGTCATTTATCATTGCATGATCCAATTTTCTTGCAAAGAAGCTTTCTAACTGATGGTTAGACCAAGTATGGAGGGGGCCAGAGAAAAGGTGATCAAAAATAGCCATCTGTTGCATCTAGTCTTTGAACTCCAAAGACTCAGAACTAAGAGCTTGTGATCCAATAGAATTTGAGCTTTCAGAAGGAGAGGCCACCACATTGAAGTCCTCTGCTAGCATCCATGTAAGAACTGGAAGAGAATTATGGAGGGATAGTAAGTGGCTCCATAGTCTTCTCCTGTCAATACCTTTATTACAAGCATAGGTTACAGAGAGCTACAGTTTTTTGTCTTCATATGCAATAGAGCAAGTTATACACTAGTCTGATGTGGCAACTAGATTCACTCTCACGTGGTTCTTACAGAGGAACCAGATCCTCCCACTGTAGGCTTCATCATAATTGTGAAATAAACTCTAGCTATCAAAATTTTGCTCCACTATTATCCCCATATTTGGTTGTTTTACTCTGGTTTCAATGAGGCATGCAACATCTACTTTCAATCTCCTTATTCTACTTACTACCTGTTTTTGTTTTAGAGGATTATTTTATCCTCTAATATTCCATATTGGAATTTCATTATAAAGAGCTAGGGGGATTACCTCCAGAGGTAGATAATACTACCTTTACTTTCTTTCCTTTATCAAAAGGACCTTTCCTCTTATTCTTCAAGGCTTTCATTAAATCAGCCACTCCGGCAGTGGCTGCTCGTTTTCTAGGGGAATGAGGTATCAATACCTCCAAATCCCCAGATTCATCTTCATCAGGCCCCTCAAATTCACTTCCATTCATCTCATCCACTGTTTCCAAAATTGCAAATCTAGTAATAGATCCTGATTTTGCATTTTTAGAGGTTGTCATTTTCTTTGTATTAGCCACCTTTATTTCAACAACTGAATTTTTTCCCCTGTTCTCCTCAGACTTGGGGGTTGACTTGTTACTACTAGTCATTGGGTTGCTATCCGTAGAAGATTCAATCTCATTTTTCCTTCCTTCTTCTGGATCATTCCCATGCTCTTTCATTGACTCACCATTAGGGGCTTTCTCCTTAGGTCACCATACCTCAATAGGCTTCCTGAGGAAAATTTTGTTTATATGCCAAAAATATCCTGCATTGACTGCACCTGAGGCATCCAAGGAACCTCAACTGATATTGAAACTGTAGAGCCATTTCTTAGTTCAACCTTAATAGAACCAAGAATTTTTATGCTGGCATCAACTTCAACACAGACATTTGCATAAGCTAGCCGTTGCTGAGTAGCAGTGATTTAGTCCATATACAATGGATTTTCCAGTCCACTTGCTATGTAACTCAGGCCTTTCCTGGTGTAAAACTCCAAAAGGATCCTGCTTAAATGTATCCAAACTGAGAGTTTCTCCATATTAAACTCCATATTCTTCATCTTTGGCTCTCACTTTCTCACAATAAGTGGTTTGTTTTGGATATGCCAAGGCCCGGATTCAAGCACTCTATCCCTTCCTCCTGAACTTGGAAATTGGATGACAAAAAGGTTTTGCCCTGCTGGCTTTATGTCGATTGGCCATCTTTCTCCCACAGAAGATTAACTAATCTTTGGAATTAGCTAAAATTTGAAATTATCCCCACAAATTGAGCCACAACTGAGTTCTGCCAGTTAGCGATCCCTTCTTCGAACACCTCAGCTGGGGGCTTCATAAGAAGGGCACCATTGTCGTTCTTTGGAGGAAAAAGTTGCAAGGATTGATCAGCTGAGACAGAGAAAAGTTTCCTCCAATCCTTTGCAGATTTCGTCTTTGCCACATCAGCAGAGTTGGTTACACCAAACCATGTTCTTTGTTCTACAGACTCACTTGTACCCAAAATTTCCTCCTTGCTTGTATCCCAATTTAAACCTTTAACCTCTTAATCATATAATAAAAACTATACTATTAAGCTAAACACTTTTTTTGTTAACTAATGATTATATTTAATACTTATTTAATATTACAATCATATATTTAATATTAAACAATCTAGTTCGACTAGTTGAACTGGTGATCCGAAAGTCACACCAATTTGACATCCGATCGTTTTTTTTCAATATTGCTTCCTAGGAAGGCATGTTATAGCATCAAGTATTACCTTTTAAAAATAACAAAGATGGGCATTTCTAATTAAAACATACCATCTGCTTTCTTTCCTTATTATTTCCCCAACAAGCATGGCAATTTGCCTCCTTCCAATGAAGGACATAAAGTATGGAATAAAGGACTATATTATTTTAAGAATCTTTAAGTTACACAGCCTGTTAACTAGTACTTATGTTCAGAGATCCAGTAAAAGGAGCACAACAGGTGGAGCAAAAAAAAGATGATCAATGGTATACCTAATATCTTGGAGGCAAACCAAACAGCAGACTATATATATCCTGAATCCTACAACCCAGTAAGTACCTAAAAGGTTAAAACTATTTGAAGGAAAACACTAAATTCCCCTCAAGACTTTGGAGAGACCTCTTGCACAAGCCAGAGTCTTATAGAGCACTAATGCAGCTTTAATTGAAAATATATAGCCTATAGGTATTGTCTTGTCAACACCAAGCAAGCTCGATCGGTCCTGGTAAGGTACTACTAAATAGCCAATCTGTCTGTATGTGTTCGGACATCAAAACTATATATCCCTTCAACCAACAAATTATTTTAGACGTACACATTGCCCTTACTTATTGACATCAACCTATAAAGGACAGACTCAGGAACACTATGATGTTAGACAAAAACCTCATACGACCATTCCAATTTGTAGTCTAATCCAGATTGACTCATAATTAACCACAAGGGATATATATATATATATATATATATATATATATATATATATATATATGCCCCTCGCAACGCTTCGAGATTAAAATTTTGAACATGATATTTATATTAATTATATTAATGTATGGCAAATACAATAATTTAATTCTTAAATAAATGAGTTTAGAGTTAAAATCGAATCACTATGACAAACTATGCAAAATATGAGATGAACTGAGACACGACACAAACACAACATGAAAAAATAATTAAAACACGATACGACATGAAAAATAATATGAACACGATACGAATATACGAACGTGTCAAAATCTATATAAAACGGATTATTAACATACAAAAATTTATATAATTTATAATACTTTGAGCATAGAAAAAATAACACGAATACGACACAAATATACAATTTTTTTTCTAAATTTAACCACTATGAAAATTTATGAAAAATATATCATGAATTGAGATACGACACGAACACGACACGAGTGCATCAATTTTTCTCTAAATTGAAAGACCATGACAAACTATGCAAAATAATTGATGAATTGAGATATGACACGAAAACAACATAGGAAAAATAATTAAAAACAACAAGAAAAAAATGAACATGACACGAATACACGAACGTATTAAAATATATATAAAACGAATTATTAAAGTGTACAAATTTATATAAATTTATAATACTTTGAACACACGACACAAATTTTTCTCATCTTTTTTTTTTTTTTTTTTTTTCTCTTTCCTTTCTTCCCTCTTTCTTTTCCTTTCGTTCCTTCCTTCTCCATAAAAAAAAAAACTTTGAAATACCCAAAAGAACCTTTCAAACTCCCTTAATACCATTGCCTAATTGTCCCAAAGCAAAATCACTAAAAATTGGAACTGAGTTCTCTCATGCATTGGGGACAACTTATATATATATATATATATATATATATATATATATATATATGAACATGATCCACTCTTATACGATATATATTTATCCGTTAGTTTTTTTTTTTTTTGACACATGTGTATCGCATGTGTAATTTATATCTCCAAAATATTTAGTTTCACAAATAAATTTTTTTGACACTTTGATACAAGGTTATTGTTTGAATTTGGTTTGTATCTTTATTGTAATGAAATTAATCCTATACTTTTATAAAAGGTCTATTTAAGAATAATTGATAACGCCATTAAACTTCTGTAATTAAATTCGATTGTATGGTTTTTTGTTTGTTGATATTGTAACATAACATGTTAATATGGTCTTTTTTACCTAGCACGCATTAGTACCAAACTTTATTTTTAATTAAAAAAACTATAATTTTTATTTTTTTAGAATTTAAAAATTATAATTTTATTTAATTAAAATAAAATGTTATTTTTTATTGATATCTATCACGCATCTAAAAAATTAATCCACTTTAGCATACCATATAATCACCAGAATGCCATATTATCCAAATTACAGGCAAAATCTTAATACTGTTATCAATTGTCCTTGATTCGACTTTTAATAAAGTGCAGGAAATAAATTCTGAATTTTGACTTACTTCTGAAAGTTTGTTCTTGTCTTCTTTAATTATATTTTAGTCTACTCAAATGGCTGGCCTTCTTACCTAAATCACTTGCAAAGCGTGTTTGAAGTCTTATTAAAAATCAATTATTTATAAAATAGAGCAAGTGTGATTTTGGTGTCACTAAAGTGGAGTATCTTGGACAGTTATCAGCCAGGGAAAGTTGCTATGGATGATAAGAAAATAGCCTGCATCACTTAGTGGCCTGTGCCTAATTCAGTTAAGGAGTTAAGGGGATTTTTAGGCTTGACAGGCTATTAGAAAAAGGTTTATCAGGGACATGGCTCTATTGCTAAGCCACTTACTGACTTATTAAAGAAAAATGGGTTTCTATGGACCAATGCGGCTCAGTTAGCCTTTGACAGGCTTAAACAGGCCATGGTGACAGCTACTGTACTGACACTTCAATATGTTGACTCTGAATTCACAATTGAATCTGATGCATCTAACCAGGGAATTGGGGCTGTATTAATTGAGTCAATGAGGTCAACCAATAGCCTACTTCAGCAAATCCTTGGCACCAAGACACCAGGTTCTTTCAGTGTATGAAAAGAAGATGTTAGCGGACTCACAGGTCCAGTACTTCGCACTGCCACATGCCAAAGTTACGTGGTGCCACCAAATTTCTCCACCTCGAACTTTGCAGTGGTCATCGAGTTCTTTCTGATGTAAGAACTTGATGGTGCGCTGCTGGTTGTTTCAGTTGTCTCTAATGATTCTGCCATGGTAATAAAACAAAATTACCAACTCAGAGTTTTTCCGTTACCTGTATGGAAAAACGGATGCCGCGGTTGAGTCCGGAATAGTCGAAATAGCCAGGAACGGGTCCAACTGTGTAAATTTTGGACACACGGTGAATATTCTGCGAATATTCTGCTGCAGGTGGCTCGAAATGGACTCGGTTTAGCTCAACCGGCTCGGAAAAGTCTCGGAATAGTGTTCTGAAACGGCTCAAAAAATGGCCCGAAAAAGTTGGTCGAAGCTACGGCGGCGCGTGGGGCGCGTGCGGTGGCGCGTGCGGCGGCGCGTGGGCGCGTGCAGGCTGGTGGTGACCGGCGCGTGGGCTTCACGCGCCTTCATCCTCTGGAGCGCGTGGGCGAGTGAGGCCCACTCGCGATTCTTCTGGCGGCGCGTGTGGGCGCGTGCGGCCTCCTCTGGTGCTCCGGTTGATTCTGCTGCACTCCTCTCAACGACCTCTTCAACCTGGTATTTTCAAAACACAAATTGGAGCACTTTTGAAAAAACGGACAGAATCGAACAAACTCGATTTTACGTAAAATTTGGCTCTGATACCAATTTGTTGTGCGGAACTAAAACGAGATTACTAAAACCGATAAAGACACACTGAAAAAACACCGATAATTTTACGTGGTTCGGCCAATATGCCTACGTCCACGGGAGGAGGAGCAAAGCTTTGTATTTATCGGAGATGGAGTATTACACGAGATACGTATTACAAGTGCTCTCTATAGCACACACTCAACCGGGAGGGGCTCTCTCTAGAGCTCTCACATCTCTACCGGGAGGGAGCTCTTGGAGCTCACCTTTGGAGCTCTCGAACTCTATCTCACACTCTCTCACTCACTCATTTTTCTCTCTCACTCTACATGGCCTTTTATAGGCACCATCCATGGTGTGAACACATAGCTAGTGGCAAACAAAGTAGCCACCATCCACCAACTATCATGGTGGGAACACATAGCTAGTGGCAAACAAAGTAGCCACCATCCACCAACTATCTTGGTCTACCATCCACCAACTATGGTTGGTGGTAGCCTCCATTATTGACCTTGGTTGGTGGCTTTGGTGGAAGATTCTTTGGTTAACTTTGAGCCATATTCAACACCAGGGACTTCCGCAAACACTTGGCAGTTCGGCCAGCTAAGAAGAAAAAAGAAGTTGATGGTAGGGAATGATGATCGATTAAAGAAATATTTACTGACATACTTCCACAATACTCCCACAGATGGTCATTCTGGTGTTCAAGCTATTATGAAGAGGATTTGTAAGAAAGTGCACTATATGCCAGCAATGCAAGTATGACAATGATGCTTATCCTGGTCTTTTGCTGCCCTTGCCTATCCCTAAGAAGGTCCGGACAAAAATTTTTATGGACTTTATTGAAGGGTTACCAAGGTCTATAGGTAAATTAGACGTCATTTGGGTGGTAGCTAAACGTTTAAGCAAATATGTCATTATTACATTGTCTCACCCTTTCATTGCTGTCACTGTAGCTCAACAGTTTATGGAGCATATTTACAAATTGCATGGTCTAACTACCACTATTATATTAGACAGAGACAAGATTTTTGAGCACCTTTTGGCATAAGCTATTCAGATGTCTAAGAGCTCACCTGAAGATGTCCAATTCATACCTTCCCCAAACATATGAACAAACTGAAGACGTAATTAGGTGTTTAGAAACCTATTTAAGGTGCATGCTGAATGAGAGACCAAGGGATTAGGCTAAGTGGTTTCCATTGGCGAAGTGGTGGTTTAACACCATATATCACACCTCCATACACACTATCCCTTATGAAATTGTTTATAGACAATCTGCTCCAGTTCATTTGCCCTATCTACCAGGTGATTCAAAGGTCGAGACTGTAGACAGAAGCTTGCAAACTCACGAGGCAGTTATTAAGATGATGAGGTTCCACCTTAACAGAGCTAGGAACAAGATGAAATAGCAAGCTGATAAAAGCAGAATAGACAGACAGTTTGAATTTGGAGACTAGGTCTATGTCAAACTACAGCCTTGTAGATAGAAATCAGTGGTCAATAGGGTATGCTTGAAGCTTTATGTTGGATACTTTGGTCCCTACCAGTCAAGGCAAAAATCCATCATGTTTTCCATGTGTCCCAACTCAAGAAACACATTGGAAATGAACCAACTCAATTACAACTGCCATTACTAGATAATGAAGGTCTGTTGATTAAGTAACCACTGAAAGTTCTAGATAGACGGATGGTTAAAGGGGGCACTAAAGTAGTAACTGAAGTTCTCATCCAATGGAGTAACTCATTTCCTAAAGACAACACTTCGGAAAACTAGCTTGATCTACAACAGAAATTCCCTCAGTTTCATCCTTGAGGACAATGATGCTTTCAAGGGGAGGGTATTTGTTATATGCCAATTTTCTACAGGCCCAATGCCATGCTACCAATCCAATCCATTTCATTTTGTTAAGCAGAGTTTTGGTAGTAACTAAATAAACGTCGAGTCAGCTAAGTTAGTTAAAAAGGAGTCAAATGAGGAAACGACCATACGAACATTCTATTTTTCTCTCTCATTTCTGGTTTTTCTATACTTAGAATCTATCAGAGAAATAGAACATTCTCCATTCCTCTCATTCTTCCATATTCTTTCTCTCTTATTATTCTTCTATAATCTTCTATGATTGAGTTGAATTGAGTGATATCACAAAACTGCAAAAATATGAAGATCTTCTCTGCATATTGCTTTCATAGGAAACTTCAGTAGAAGAGTATCCAAGAATGCATTATAGGAAGCTTTTGATGCCGATGGAAAAGTTAGAGGCATTTTCGTCTTCTTCAATTGAAATTCTTACAACCGTCTTACATATGCTTTTGTAAGATTTAAAGAGGAATGGGAACTTCTCTGTGCGATTAATCAGGGGAATGGTAGGAAAATCGATGGATATTTTACCACTATCAAAAAACACTTATTTTGGTTAGGGCCAGAGACGTTTTTCTGTTTCGTCCTTTTTTTTTTTTTTTTTTTTTTGTCTTCAATTCAAACATCAGCATAACACCTAAAACAGACAAATAGAGGGATTCTTTGAGAAACTGTTAAAGTCTCAAGTTTCTTGAAAGAGCAGAGACAATCGTTCTTATAGAGATGTGTTAGAAGGCACCTTGCATGCACAAAAATCCAACAAGGAGGAAGTTTCACATGTAGAACCATAAAATCCATTAATCAGTTTTGACATTGAGATTGACCAGGTGGATTTCGATTGGCTTCATAGAAGCAATAAGAGTTTTGCATTATTACATACATCATTCGTCCTTGCAAGGGGCTTTTTTCTGATAAGGTTTCTATTATCGTGTTCGGCCTATGGGTGGCAATTGCATTTTGTTAACTTTTGGTGAAACAGAGGAAACAAAGGCTTGTTTAAAAGATTTCAAAGATTTGCTGGATATTTGGTTTGAGAAAGTCAGCCCGTGGAAGATGCATGATATTAGCCGAGATCATTTTGTTTGGTTAAGATTTGAAAGCTTCCCCCTTCATCTGCGGACAGAAAATTCTTCAAAGCAATCGAAAAACTATTGGGTTCATATGTTACTACCGATGATAGCACTCACGGCATGCACATATTCGATATTGCAAGAATTTTAGTCTATGCCAAAGCCTTTTCGATCATCCCTTCTATTTGCTTTAAAGCCAACAGTGATATTTTTAATATTTCAATTATAGAGGAACCAATTTATAATTTTCCCAACTTATTATCGGACATGAAGTTGCAAAAGAAAAAGAGTCATATTTGTCTTCCTCTTCTCCAATGGATTTATGGTCTCTTGAGTCGGTCCAATCACTGGATGTGGTAGAAACTCCAATTCTCAAAACAAATAACATTAATGGAACATCTCTAGTCCTCTAGCACAACAATCTGAATTGGAAGGGGAAAAGTCGCGCATGTGCATTCACCTAATGAAGTTATTGAGGAAGTTGAAATGGTGGCACAATCTGAAAACGTGTGCATGGATATCGAAAATAGAGTTAATGTGGACGTGAAAGCTGGCATTAATTCAGATGGAAAGATAGACTTAATGTATGGTGATGAAAACTTGGAATTAATGGGAGGAGAGAAGGCGTTGTCTCAACATATTTTTTTTTGGTGAATTCAAGTCCAAAAGGTATGCAAGAGCTTGCTTTTGAAGTTGGTGACTCAAATTCTATTCGGCATAGTCCTAGGAATATTATTGTTGGGCCACTGATTGAAGTGTGTGAGCAAGATCCTTTATCTAGTTTAGTACATGAAAACTCTAAGCCAAAAATGCAGTATTCCTATTCCAAACCAAAGCATCGAAAAGTAAGGTTCTTGGTAGACATTGAGGAAGCCTTATTCAAAAATCTTTCTCAAAATGATAAGAAATGGATTAGGAGAGGGAAGATGAAAAATTGAAACCGCTCAAGAATAGAGAATAGTTGCTAGTGCAGATGAATCAAGGAGACCGTTTTGCTAACGAATCATCGTCTGATGGTGATTTTCAAAATCGATACAGAATTCTAACAGAGGAAGCTCAAGACATATGGAATCTTGGAAAAATGTTAGGTTTATATGCAAATTGCATGATTGTATTGTTGAGAGATTGAAAGAGTTAACGGCTCGAAATTAAGCCATTTCCCTTGAAAGCCATGATGATCTTGAAGGTGGTTGATTTTACCTGGACCATTAAAATTGTTGATATTTTCAACACTAGATGAGAAAGTGGTATTTGAAATCTTAAAGGCAATAAAAGTTTTTTTTTTTGGGTTGGAAATTTTATGGATGCGTTTTTGGATTATTAGAGGGTTGACCAGCAGTTTAAAGGAGATTATTGAAATGGTGTTGGTTCTTATTATCAAATTTATTTATCTTGACATTTTGAGGATTGTAAGATTCTTTCATGTGAGACTGTTGATTATAATTTATGGGGTGTATTGTTTTAATCTAGGATGTTGTTTGGAGGGATTTGGTGTTTAGAGAAATGAGATTTTTTTATTTTTTGAAAATTGGTTGAAAGAAAAGGTTGTTCTTTGGTTGGAGTTGACAATTTATAATTATTTTTGAGTTCTTGTGGATTGTTTCAAGCTTTTTCTTTTTATGGAGTTTGGATATTGTATGCAAAGTAGTGAAGGAAGTAATGGTAATGGTGTTTTTAAGTCTTTGAAGGTGATAGTCAAGCAACACTTTTGTTTAATGATTTGGATTTCAATTTTAAGTTTGCACGATGTGGAAAGTCAGAAGCTCTGTTTTTCTATGGTTAAGTTGAATCTAGCAGTTTTGGATTGGATCTTTCTTGGTTTTTAGTGACTTTGGAAGGATTTTGTAAGAGTTTTGGTTCGTCTGATGTTGCAACGATAAAGTTATATTGTTGGAATTTCTTGGGATTTTTGTAACTTTGTTTTTACTCCTTTAGCAATGTTGTGGTAACCTTTTTAGGAGTTGGGTCTTTTTGTATAGGGTTTTTTTTTTTATTTCTTCTTAACTTGCATAGAAATTATGTTCCTTGTTTTGCTAGCTTTTTGATAGTGGTGTTCCCTTTGGGTGCTTAATAAATTTCTTTAGTTTAACAAAAAAAAACGTTTTATTATGAACAAGTAAACCTAAATATTACATGTTTCAGTTTAGAATGCTTAATCTCAACCAATGTTGTTGGTACTTTGTACAGCGTGAATCAATTCAAATTGAGTACAAAACTTCTTTGACGAGGACAATTACTAGCTAGCTCAGAACAATTCCAACCATTTTGAAAAATTCTGTCAATTTCAAACATATAAATATATATGTTATGTTAAACAATGACATCTTTATTTTGTGGTTAGAAATCTTGAGTTTGTTAAATATACCATGAATTTCTTTCAAACTACAAGGAGCTTAATTAACTTAATCGAGTTAAAAGAGTAAAACAGTAAAGTTGTGCGCCTTCTGGTTGCTCCAACCGCTAATAGAACCTAAAACCCTCTCTAATTTCACCATTTTCTCCTAGCCTATATCCTCCAAAAAAACAAACCCCAAATTTCAAAGTTAAAACCTATGAAAACCCCGACCTTTATCCCTTGAAAAACCCCTCAATCTACCATTGACCTGTTTATAAAAAAACAACCCTTTTCCCCATCTCCATTACGCCTCCTCTAAAAGTTTTGAATCCCTTAGAGGAGCTACCTGGAACCCCAATCCTCTTTTTTTTATTGATTGTTGTTTTATTTATCTGTTCTTTTACAAATTTTGTGGTTCTTTCCTTTTATAAGGGATGATGCTGCTAGGTTTAGAACTTTGATTTTTTGGCGCTGTGGATGGTTGTCGTCCTATCCTTGGTTGCATTTTTGCTCCATTTGAAGCGGTTTTTCATTCTCGGTTTGTTGTTGAGATTTTTATTAGTGGTTATCTTTGTGGCTTCCATAATGGTCGGTGGTGATTTTTGCCTTGTTGTTTTTTGTGCTGAAGAAGGCTATATGTGCTTGGAGGGCATTTATATTTGACAACAAGGATTCGAGAGTCTAGTGGTTCGAGCTATAAAAGTAGAGTCAATATTCATTTTACAAATTTTCCTGACTTGTAGAAAGCCGATCACTTTTGGAAAATCTTAACATCTTATGGTGACATTGTTGATGTTTATATTCCTGCAAGGAGAAATGGTAGAGCCAGAGATTTGAGTTTATTGATTATGCAAATATTGCTAATGTTGAGTATTTGTTAGTCTCTTTGAATCAAACTTGGATTGGCAGTTATAACTTAAGATTCTTTAAAGCTTGGAGTTCAGATAGTAAGAAAGCTCAGTTGTTCACTGAAAAATCTGTTGATTGTAGTCAAAAGAGCGTTAGGCTTGAAATCTCTCAAAATAAAGCAGAGGTTGTTAAGGGAGTTTGGAAACAAAAACAGATAATAACATTGTTGCTCATAAAACTAGTGTCCAAAAGACAAGTGTAGTGAAAAATGATGATTCCCGTTTGAGTAGTGCGGAAAAAATGCTTGAGAGCGTGACTACTTCTACCTTTGGTCGATCTTTTAATCATATTCAAGTTTCTTTGAAGAATAGATCCTTAGTTATCAAAATTAATATAGAAGATATTTTAAGATCTTATTTTTCAGAGAGTTCAAAAGACACATAGTAAATAGTGATAAGGAACCATCTTGTCACAGTCAAAAGACAGAGGCGCCTATTATTGATCAGTCTAAGGTGTTGTGCAAGGATCCAATGTGCAAGTCTTACCTCCTCCTTTCGAGGTTGGTAAGCTTGCTTCTTGTAGTGATGATTTAGATGATCCTAATGCACTTGATCAAAATAGTAATTATTGGATTGATCTGCGTGGAAATAGTAAAGTGGGAAGTCCCTGTTATATTGTACACACTAAAAGCACTAATGGGATTAATATGAATGGTGGTGTGAACTTTAACAATAAAGAAATGTCGGTTGAGAATGAAAGTGTGGATGTCAATTCTAAGGTTGAATTGACATTGGAGGATCGTTTCACTTATAATAATTTGAATCTATGTACCAGGTCGATAACGAGAAAGATGATGAATGTGATGTCGAAAATGACATTGTTGAAATATGCTTAGAATTTGCTAAATTCAATAAGTTGAAATGTCCCAGAAAAAGAAGAAACGTAAAAAACTATTATTGGAGCAGGAAGAAGACCTATTGATAACTCTATGAAATAGAGTTATTTTATCCTATTTTGTGCTTTTAAATCAGCTAAGTCCTTATAGTTTAAATTATTAATTAATTAATTTTATTTATTTTTAATTTATTTTTGTTTTATTTATTTATTTTATGTTTAATTTAGTTATTAATTAAATATCTTTTATAATTTTGTAGAGTATTAAAGTAAGAAGGAGTTAAATCTGACAACACCTATTCAAAGGCAATAATAGTTTGTATTTTTACACCTCCTATGATCTCTGAGAGCGATTTTCTATTTTTGATAATACTATTCGACATTTGAATACTGTAAATAGAGATGAAGTTGTCAAAACTTGGGAACTTGGACAAGTAATTGGATTATCCTTTGCAAGTGATGAAGAGTCATTATCAATTAATAAACTGATGGAAATGAAAAAAAGGAAAGGGCTAGTGATGATAATATTTAGAGGCTTTTGTTTGGTGAAAATTTAGGATTCGAGAAAATTCTCTTGAGTTTAATTTGATGACATTTATTGTTCCTTAAGATGATTGCTTTTTAATGATTTTGGAGATGATGTTGAGTGCTCAGTTCATTTGTCTTGCCTGGTTAGGTTCGGTTTTGTTTCGCTCTTCTCTATTGGACTTTTGCTATTTGTTCTATTTCGGGATTGACTCTATTTTGTTCGTGTAAGATTCTCTTAAGGTTTTTTGAAAAACTTTCAGTATTTTTTACTTTCTCACATAGGGATCTCTTTCAGTTTTCTTTTATTATTTTGATAGAAAGTTTGTTCTCTTTACTAGTTTCTACTTGTTAATTTATAACCTTTTGATTATTTAATACTATTTTGACTTAGAAAAAAAGAATTAAAAGAATAAAATCACAATTATGAAGTTTGGGCACAAATTGATAACTATATATGTAGCAGATTTTATAGCCAACTGTACATAGGAAATGTCTTAAGTGGCCAAATGTCATATTCAATAAGGAGGAGCTAAAAGTGTTAAGTATCCAACCTAAAATCAATTAGTAATAGATGGATAGACCCAACTTGAATATAAAATCACAGGCAATACAAGATTTAATCAATATGGGATAACACCACTTTAACAGGTCCCCATCATGTGTAGGCGGAGACAGAGGAGCATACCACGTAACAAACTTAGAAAGGATAACAGACAAGAACAACAGAAAAAAACCTGGGCTCCGATACCATATTAAGCCTCTAATCTAAAACCAATTAGTAATAGGTGAATAGATCCAACTTGAATATAAGACCATAAATAATCCAAAATTTAACTGATGTGGTGAGATAACACCACTTTAACAAAAAAAAATCTATATATAGTTTCCTAAAAAAAAATAACTATACGTGTTTTATCAAACCTAAGTTGTTCTATTAAAAAAAGAATATTCATATATCTTTCAACCAAGTTTCCACATATTTTTTAGTTTAGCACAGTTGGTGACTATGCTCAGTTGAATCGATACAATTTTAAGTTTGAGAGAGCTCAATTAATTTTATTTTTTCTACGTATGCTGAGGCTGATCTACTCCTAAAGAAAATGAGATATTCGAACTAAACTTGATCAAAGCATCAATTAGAAATAGAAGGTGTTTGAGTTGAGTATTAAAACACACTATAGGACTTTGATTTTACACATCACTTGAGTTGGACTTGGAATATTCAATAAATTAAGATATCAAATAATTTATTATAAATAATTTGATTCATTTGCACCTTCATTTCTTAGGATTTATTAGACTTTTTGAGATTTACATTAAAATGAATAGACCTAAAATCTTCACTTTAAAGAATTTGTCTTAAAAAAAAAAAAATTGAGAAAGGAGAAAAACAGACCTAATGGAAACCTGCATGCAAATGTGTCGCGATGTCGATATTTCTGTCTTCTTTTAAGCACCAAATGTAACATCTAATTAAAAATTTTCTTAAGCATTTAAGTCTTTTTTTTTCTTCTTATATAAATCTATTATATATTTATATATATCATATATTAGCAAGTATAAATAAATCTGAAAAGTAAACAAGCAAAAGCAATTTCAAGATATGATCGAGGAGAATGCCCAATTTACCTCAGCTTCTACAAAAATGATAATTACCAATAGCCAATGAATGATCACAATTAATTATATCAAGATTGCCATTGACTAGTAAACTTAAGAATAAATTCACAACTTACAAAAATATTTAGAGAAAACAATGAAAAAGGGAAAATACCTTGAAATAAAAAGCTAAATGTTGATGATCTCGAAGCAGCTAGCCCTTGATATCCAAAGTGCTGAGTTCCAAAATTCTTGCAATTAAGTTTAGCTTCTGTCAGGTAAGATTATGAAATGAAATCTTTCGTAGAATATTTATAAATTATTAATTTAAATTAAATAAATTCTTTATATTTTTTCCTACGTCAAATCGCAATTTCTTAACGACATCCGTCAAATAAATAGTACCAACCAATTATGGTAAATAAAATGCCGACATCTCTCGGGTCCCTCAACTTGACAAATATATAAAATAACACATAACCGGATAACCCTAAGAAAAAAAGAAATATTCCGTTAATGAAATAAAAAACGTAAAAGGAGGAAGAAAAGTGCAAAAAAGGGTTGCCATTATTTGCTTTATTTATCCACATTTGTCAAACTCAAACGACATGTAAAGATATTATTATAGTAAACAATGAATGAATGGAAATCAGATCCTTCATCGATCCTAGGGGATTAGGATTATTTTTCTTGTAACCCTTCAAATCAATTGCAACTTTATGTCGGCTAGCTTCCATGAGGATCAGAGTTCACACCCATAATTCCTTCTCTCTCTCTCTTTTTTTTTCTTCCTATTAACTAGTAACCATGTCTAGTGTTAAATGGTATTTATAAAATAGATTTTGTTAATAAGTGCTTCAAAGATTTTTTTAAAGATTATTTTATATAGTAATATCTTGATTTAATACATTAAAAATGATGAATAAAATTATCAATTATTACATTTAATATAATATTTTTACTATAAAAAATAAATGAATTTTACTAACGAGTGTCTTTAAGGTATATTTTAAAATTAATATATTATTTATAAAAAGAATATTGTATTAAATATAATATTTAATTATTTTATTCATATTTTTAATACACTGAATCAAAATATTACTATATATAATAATCTTAAAAAGTGCCCTACACTTATTAGTAAAATCCATAATATTATATTACCTAACTTTAAAAAATAGCCTAAGGACTTTTGTTAATAAAATTCTTGTAAAATAAATTGCAATGATTTAATCTTTTTTTTTTCTTCTTCTCTTTTCTCTACCTCCTCCCCAACGGCCATCCTAGCCGGCCCAGTCACCCCACCTAGCCATTACGGTTTTCTGCCCTTCCCCTTTCAACGTCTCTCTTCTCTCTTTCTCTTTCTCTCTCTCTCTCTCTCTCATCCTCCTCCTCCTTTTTGGCTTCATTCCTCCCTCTGCCACTCCTCCTCCCTCGTCCTCCCTTTTGTCCTCCTTTCAAAAACAATGTTTAAGTTAAGGTTAATGACTTTTTTTTTTTGTTGCAATTTTTAATTCTTTTTTTTCAATTTTTTCTGTTTAGTAATTACTTTTATTAACTTAATTTCTTTTTTTTATAAGAACTTTTTTGTTGGTTATTTCTTGAAAAGCTTTTATTTGAGATAATTTTTTCTTGTTAAATAATTTATTATTTAATTTGATATTATGTTTTAAAATTTTAATTTTTTATTATGTTTGACGTAATTTTATTATTTTTTTATTGTTATTTAATTATGTATTAGGATGTTTAGGAAATATTCAATATTCAATATGTATATTTATTTTTATTTTTAATTTTGTATTTTTTTTTGGAATATGAATAATTTTATTTATTTTAAAGTATGTAATTTATTTTCTTTTCAATGTGTTAAATAATTAATTTTTAATTTGATTTATTCTTGATTAATTGTAATTTAAATTAGCTATAATTTTTAAATTTAACTTTATATTTTTTAAAGAATATTTTGAATTTTTAAATAAAGTTTTGTGTAATTTATTTCCAATATATTCTAATTTCTAATTAGAGAAATATATATTTTATTTTTTATAAATTAACTTTTTGATTTGTGTATTGTCGCCAGAATTAAATTCTGCAAACTACACAAAAGTCGACAATAGATGTTAGTTTTTTTTCGTTAAATAAACATATAATTTATTTTATCATAAAAAATTATGCTATGTTTTTTTTCTTGAAATATAGATTTTTTTTTCCCTGTTGCATAGATATACTTCTATTTGTGTTGCTTCCTCGAAATTTTCGAGGATAATGCAGGTAAATTAGGTAAAATTAAAATAAAGTACATTTTAAAATTATAAAACAAATTAAAGTTCAATATTTAGGATAATTTGATATTTTTTATATTTTTAGCGTACCGTGACTTTTTTTTATGGCATGTTACTTTTAGTTAATGGATTAGATTTGGAAAATGAATAAAGATAAGTCTTGAAAGACCTGCTCATGGGCCGCGACCCTTTTTTTTTCATTTTCTTTGCCCAGGACTGCCCTTGGGTTGGTCCGGCCTGGTAGATCCGAATACACTGTTCATTGGATTAAAAAAATATTTTTTATATTTTTATAATTAAAATTAAATAAAATAATATTATTATAATAAAAAAAATACTGTTCCGGGCCGACCCGGAACATAAAATATCCTGTCCAAGCCCGGCCCATGAGCAGGTCTAGTCTTGAATGTTTTACCAGTTAATTGTTACATCGAATACAATGAAAGGGAGCTATTATAATGATTATGAATGTGACTTTTACGGTATTTTTGTTGATATCATCAATATTTTAGGATGAAAAATAAGATTCTACTTTTTAAAGGTTTGATACCAACAAAGGTGTTCGAGTTAATCCACGTAATAGTCTCGTTGAAGTTAAACATAATTCAATACTTATTAGTAATGAACTTTTTGTTTTAGCTGAGCAATGTCAATAAGTGTATTTCAACTGTCATTCCTCAAAAAGAGAGAACGTTGAAATTGGTAACTATTCAAAACAAAGATTAAGAATAGATTTGATCTTCTTACTCATATTGGAGATATAAATGATATGAATGAAGGAGTTTATCAAAAAATAAAAGTATATATTCCACGAAATGTGACATATTCAATTTTGACAATCCTCAAGTTCCTGTTCATTGTGAATTTGAAAAAAGTAAATTTTGTTCTCGAACAAAAACAACAAGAAGAAGAAGTTACAATATATTTTGATTTTCAATATATTAAATTGGTAATCGCTAAAAATATAATAATAATATTTATATAAATAATAAAAAATATATAATATATAATAAATAAAAATATATTTTCATACATTTTTCAATGGCATTTCCTAGTATCAGTGACGAAAATTTCATCGAAAATTATTTTTAATTAATATAATAATTAAAATATATTTCAAGAAAATAATTTAATAAAACAAAAATTACTTATTACCCACAGATTTAGGTTTATTTTTGACGAAAACTTTGTTGAAAAAAAAAACTTAGTAAAAAATTAATTAATAAATAATCATTACCAACGGGTTAGTAATTTTCTTTTTTACAAAAAATTCAGTTGAAAATAAAAAAAAAAATAAAATCAATAAAATTAAAAATACATATTACTGACGAACTTTTGTCTTTTCTCAATGAAATATTTCGTCGAAAAAAATCCTATTATTTTCCACGGAGTTTACCTTTTCCGACGAAAGAGTATTTTCGTTAGAAAATTTCATCCAAAAATACTATCTTAGAGGAAAAATCCAATAACTCTGAAATTTATCTTGGTTTTCCACCATGCAGCTTGATGTTTCTTTCCGTTAAATTCATATAGATATATTGAATTTGATTGTATTAGTTAAAAACTCTTTTCAAAATTTCTTTATTCGGAATTGACTTCATTCTTTTATTTTGTTTGTTAAGATATTGTTGATTTTCAAAGCTCTTTAAATGTGGCTAAAGGGATTTATCAAAGGCTCTCTAAGAGACCTATTGGACCATGGGCATATAGAATGAAACAACTCAAAAGTTTTGAACTTAACACTCTATCCCTTAAACTTTAATATTGCATTATATATTAATTTCTATCGATCTTTTTATTTCATAATTATTTTTTTAATATTGGATTATATAAATATTATATTATATTATATAATTTTTATTTTCTTTGTTAATATTTGATCATTATTTATAAATCTCAGGAGTGAAACGTGAGCCTTTATCCTAGTTATAGGATAAAAAAAAAAGGCAACTTGTGTTCTTTTTTTTAGGCCAATAAATTTCATATCTATCAAGAAAAAAACATCCTTGATGTATATATAGGATGAAAGGTGGATAGCAATGGAGTAAATTTAAAATTTTAATTTTCTTATGCAATTTTTTTTTTTTTTCATTTTTAAAGCATGGGAAATGGTTTACGCTTACTACCAATTTCTCCAGCAAATTTTTTTTAAAGAAAAAAAAATATGAAATGGTTTAATCTAATTAGCATCTTCTTTACCAATCATATATTTTTTTTTTCAAAAAAAATCTTTCATACCTCTTACTGTACCTTGATATAGTTAAATATGCATCCATAAAAAACAGAAAATATTGTTTCATCAATTTTTGTATATACATAAAAAAAAATATTTCAAAAAACTCCCATGTATACAATTACTTTTGGTACAATATTACGTTATATATTATAAAATAACTTTCCACTATTTCATAATTTTTATTTTGCTATATTACTCTTTGATAAGTAAAAATATTAATTTTTAGTGAAAGTCACGGTCTTCTGTTGGGGTCAGGGTATTAAAAGGTAAATTTGGGAATTTTTTTATACGAAACGTTTATATGATATAGAAAAATAATTAATACATGATATAAAATATGATACAATGTAAAAAATAATATGAACATGATACGAATACACGAATATATCAAAATTTATATAAAACGAATAATTAACTTGTCAAAATTATATAAATATATAATATCTTAAATACGATTATAATAAATAAAATAATACAAACACATCACAAATACACAAATTATTAAATCTATTAAAAGATGCAATTACTTCCGTGCAAGAAATGCCAAAATATCCTACTCCAGAAATGTTATGTACTATATATTTTCATTTTTTTATAATAAATACATAAAAATCTAGCTTTTCTGATTATTTCCTGTGCATCAAATTTATCCCACATAATCCGAAAAGAAGAACTGATGAATTAAAAATTGAATTTAAGTCCTCACTATTATTTGTTATGCATAATTTAGGCAATGTGCAGCCACAATTTTGAACGACAGATTCAGATTCATTTATATATATATATATATATATGAGAAAAAAAAACAAAGAGGGTTTAGATTCATATATATATATTTTTTAATTTTTTAAAATAAGAAATAATTAATAATTTCAAAATTTTCTGCTCATATCAATATCATGCTTGAGCTGGGCATGGCTCATTCATTCCCTCCATAAAGTCTGGCCAGTTGCCTCGGCCCAAGCCAGAATATCTATCCCCAAATTCCGAAGTCCCTTTTATTTTGTTTTTGGGGGTTGGGTTAAAGAAAAGAGAAATTAGATTTTTTATGAATTCAAAATTTAATTCAATTAGTTTATATAATTATTTTTAAAATATGATATCTAATAAATTTAAAATTTAAATTCCAATATCTATCACCTCTTTTTTTATTCGAGATTACGGCTTTCTTTATTAAAAAAAAAAAATTTAAACCCTTTATATCCAACGATCAACAATTTAAAACAAAGATTACTATAGTAGTTTAGTTTGCATCATCAGGGCAAACCTTTGATGTTTATTATAGTATGTAACATTTTGTTGATGGGATGATAATAATAAACTTAAGTAAAGAAAAACAGTAATGATTAGAATCCTCCGGTGCCGAGTCAGAATGGAATTTAAACAAATTAAGAAATCAGTAAGGCTTTGTTACCTTGAGCTTGAAGGAAAAGGAACTCATCAGATCATATTCATCAACTGCCATTCCATATTTCTTACAGCTACATACCACCATGCACCAACAAGGCATGAAGGAGAGATCAGAGGAATCCATCATCATCATGAATATGCAAAACCAATAATGAAACCAAAACAAGTTAAAAATGGAGAATTATCAACAACAAATAAAAAAGGTTAAAAATGGAGGGATTAATGTTTGTTAAGACAATACAATTATTTATGAGCTCTTATTTTAATTAAATAAACTCCTATAAGCCAAATCCCCATCCAAAAAAAAAAAGGTTCATTATATAAGTAATCAATGAGAGTGTGTACATGCAAAAAATTAAGTTACTATAGTTAACCCATTCTCGAAAATTAACCTGAAATTCTTCAAAGATCTAGCTTTCACTTGAACAGCTTTAACCGGAGAAAAGAAATTAAATGGCCATACTAAAGAAAGAAAAGAAAAGAAAATTCAAGTTGATAAATTTAGCCAAAAGTTGCAAAATATAGATCAGAGAGTAGGATTTACAATTAAAACTGAAGAATGAAAAGGAGAAACTGAAAGGAAGATAGATTATATTCTTACAAAAAGAAGAAGAAGAATAAATATCTATCAAAAAGAAAAAGAATAAATTTAAAGACTAGTATATAGTTGATGCATTGATAGCAAAGAAGATAAGAATAGAAGTAGCAGAGGGGTCAGCTAGGGTTTTTGCAGCAGATAGATACTACAAGGCGAGAGAGTGAAGGACGTACGTTATAGGAGTAAGGCATCAGCGAGCTAAGCCTGCATGCTTTATTTTATGGTTAGCTTCAAAAAGATACACTAAAATTAATGGTTTTCTTAAATTACATATAAAAATAAAAAATGAAACAGGGGTAATATACTTAGTAAAAAAAGACCTTAGGTTATGTGACTATGTGAGTGACAGAACGCGCAAAGGCTTCAGTAGTTCTGTTTAGCTATATATATATATATATATATATTTATCATTTTAAAATATTTTTTAAAATTAATTAATATATTATTTATAATAATACAATTGTATTAAATGTAATAATTGATAATTTTATCATCATTTATAATATATTGGATGAAGATATTTTTATATGTAATACCTTTAAAGAATACCTCTAGGATACTAGTTAACAAAATCAATGTATATATATATATATATATATATATATATATATATATATATATATATATATATTGCTTTTGCTTGCTGCATATTTACCTATGGCCTATGGTATGCTTCATGCACATGCTTCAGATTAACAACCGGCTTGCTGCTTGTGGGGGCTGCATTTTTTCTCCTTCTCTCCTCAATTTCTAATTTTAGTTTCTATATATTAACCATAATTTCTAATTGAAAAAAAAATCTCACATCCATTTAATATTACTCTCTCCATATATAGCAAATTATTACTTCTCTTTTATTTTTATGGAGTTTACAAAAATTTTAATTTTGATGTATTTAATATTAAAATTTTAACTTTTCCATGAAATTGATATTTCATAGTTTTTATTGTTAAAAATGAAAAGTTATATTAAAATATAAAAAATAAGAAATTTAAATGTTCAAAAAAGGAAAGAGAATATAATTTTGCGAAAGGACAAAGAAAATAGAACGAAAGTAGTACTTTTCAAGAAGATACTATTCAGTTTTGAAATTCAGTTCTCAATTAATCTTATTTTCTTCTTCTTTATAAACACTAATAGTAAAGGAATTATTCCTTTTTTCTGTAATGCAAAATGATATTTGATATTTTCTCTACTACATGACGAATTATTATTTTGGTTTGTGCTCGAGTAGACCTGTTCACAGGTCGAGTTATCCGTTCGGTCTGACAAGTTCGATTTGAATTGGATCAGATTTGGGATAGGTTTTTAATAATTCGAGCCGATCGGCCTGAATTACTATTTAAATAATAAAAATATTTTTATTTAAATTTAATTATAAAAATATATAAATATTAATATAAAATAATATTTTAATATATTTTAAATAGTAAAACAGACTTTCGGACCAGATCTGAACAAGCAAAAAAAAATTATTTGAGTCCAACCCGACCCATAAACATCTCTAAACCCGAGCATTTAGTGAATAAATATGCTAAAGTGATCATCTATTCCTTTGATAATAGTTACTCCCATCAGAGCTGGAGTAACTTCTTTCGAAGACCTTTACTGAGCTCACTTGCATTAAAGATTTGGCTGTCATTCTTGAAGGAGTACATATGGTTCTATTGAAAAAAAGGTGGAAGTCACTACAACCAAATTGGTTTTCAGTGGCGCTAACATAGCGGCGTTTTCCTTAAAAACGCCGCGAAGTACCGTGTTTTTGAATACCCGGCGGCGTTTCTATAAGAAAGGCCGGGAAGTTGTAAAGTAGCGGCGTTTTATATATACAAACGCCGCTAAATCTATACTAATTGCGGCGTTTGCATTACATAAACGCCGCTAAACTAAAATCAATTTTAATAACTTTAGTAAAATTTGGGCGCCAAAATTTGGAGGCGAGACGCTGCGTTTAGGCTTTTGTTTTAGCGGCGTTTGTATCCACAAACGCCACTAAATAATATAATATAGCGGCGTTTTTATATATAAACGCCGCTAAAAACTTAGATACAGCGGCGTTTGTAAATATAAACGCCGCTAAATATTTGGACATAGCGGCGTTTGGTAATAAAAACGCCGCTATATTGATTTATTTATGGCTTTAGGCAAAACGATGTGTTTTACCTTGTCAATTAGCGGCGTTTGTTGATACAAACGCCGCTATGTTTGTTAATATGATTCAGCCCCGAAAACAAAAACCTAAACCTGTTCTCTCTCTCTCTCTCTCTCTCTCACAGATCTCCAACCCCAAAAACTCATCTCCAAGGCGATTTTTCGCATTTCATCTCCAAATCATCATCTCCAAGGCGATTTGTCTCTCTTCATCTCCAAATCCGTTCAAATCGTAAGTAATCCGTTCTAAGTTTTTTTCCCTTTTTCAGATTTAATTAGGTAATCCGTTCAAATTGATGCAAGTTTTTTTACAATCCACTGGATCTCTATATATAATCAATCTATTACAACTTGTATAGCGTTTTGATTCATTCATCCGTGTCTGCCTGCACCTTCAATGAAAAAGAAGAAAAACGAAAGAGAAGAGAATATAACTCTTTTCCGCGTTTTGATTATTTTTTATAAAATATATACATATATATATTTTTTCCAAAAGGATGCATGTCAGGGTGTAGTGAAGAAATTGGAATTGCCATGAGTTTTCTATATTTTGCATGAGGGTAAAAATTAGTCATAGCATAGTACTGGATCATGTGGGTTGGTTGGTTTAGATGAATGATATGCCCCTTATGAATCCCAAATTTGTCATATCAGTTAATGACTAGAAGATGTTTTTGGGGGATCAATTATCTTGCAATGGGAGTTCAAACATTCTTTTAGAGTAATGCAAGAAGGGTTAATATTTTCCCTTTTAAATTTTATATGTAAGTTTGCAGCTTAGCAAAGAGTCCCAACAGTGGATGGTTTGATTCATAGAGGAAGTTTATTGTTGATAGTTACTACATTTACAAAGGGGGGTGATAAAACTGAATAATCTTAATTACTGTCTAGTGAAATGGGACTTGTATGTTATCTCATATCAGTGTTTGTTCTTGTGCTTATACCAAAATTTTACTTATTTTTATCTGTTTTTGGTTTCTTTCACTAAGATCTTTTGCAAAGTCCATGATTTTGCTGCAATTAGTCCCTCAATACACTATAGTAAGTGGTCATGGGTGAAACTAGAACTGGTTTAAGGTTAGGAAACTAAAACTTATCTTTGGACAAACACTGCCAGAAACGTAATCTGTTCTTTCTCATGCACCCTTAGCTTACCTTTTTTAATGTAGATGTAAACATCTGCTTACCTGTATAAATGCAAAGATATATGATAAAGAGCTATGCTGTTTTTATGTTTTTTTTCTACGTTTGGTTACAATGTTGTTTATTAAGAGGAAATACCAGTTGAAAGAAGTAGTATTTCTTCATGAATTCCTATTAACCTTTCCAAAACCTAGCCTTCTTATTTGAGCTTATCATTCAACTTTACATCATAAAAATGGCCAAGCATTGCTTGCTATTAATCAGAAGCCAATGTATGTAAACCATATATCTTGGGTAAAAGAAACTTACCTCTCAGGTTTGATAAAAAAAATCTATTTACATCATTTTGGTTTCAAAACACCCACTTACCTCCTTAAAGTTGTATTATAGTTTAAAGCAAGATTAAACACTTGAGATATTTCTTTCAATTTTTTATTTATTTATTTTGATTGTTAATAAAGATACTTAAGAATAAGGGTAGAGAAAGAGATTTTAGGACAGAGTATTTAACATTTGGTTGAGTGGACTAAAGATACCAGGATATATTACTAAGCTGTGTAATATATCAAATGTAGTAGTACTGTTCTTTCCCTTCTTTTCTATTGTGTTTTCTCCAACCATTGTATTTGCATTACGAATTATAACATTAAGGTTGGGCTTTTCTTCTGGCAGGTGTATGCTATTGGGTCATCATTTGAGAGGCTTGGAAAACATATTGCATCTAAGCTGTGTTGTTGGATTATTGTAAAGTAAGTTGTATGATGGATGTATATTCTTTTCCTTTTTGGCCCTTTTTTTTTGTTATAGTTTCGGTTAATCCGATAATATACAATCTTTTCCATTGAAGCTATTAATGATTATCACATCAAAATTTTCTTCAGCCTGCTTTCACAGAAATGATTGATTCATTGTGAGAACTTGAAAAATCTCTGATGAACCAACCAACCTATTTGCAGTTTTGTGGCTGAGAATTGTTCCTAATATCAAAACTTTGTTCATTTGAAATTGTTTCTCCTCATATCTCTTTATCTAAATAGCATTGTGAGGCCAGACATGAACGGTTGCATGTTTATTTCAGATTCTTTTCCTTTTGCAGGCAGGCAGTGAACTTTTTTAATTTTTATACCAGGATATATTAATTACATCAATCGGTTTAATTAATTTGATTCCGCCAATAAAAATGGGGGCTTATTTATGTAAGTACTAATTAATTAAATACGTACTAGGAATGAAGTATATTGTATATATATTTGGAAGTTGGAACTGGATATGGCATCAATATTCAATACCGAACAGCTAGCTTTTGCATTCTTCTTCTTCCACTCACTTGTAGTTGGTATATATATATATATATATATATATATATATATATATATTTCAAACACATTGTAACAGATTGCAAACTTCTAAAATATGACCATAAGTAACTGACAGCTACCAATACAATTTATTCATGCTAGCTAGTAAATTCACGCCACCTCAGCTGGTAGTTATGCATCCTTCTTGTGCTCTTCGTATTGGATAGTGGCAAATTCCAATTCAGTAGCTCCCAGCTTCTCTTTAGTCATCTCGGCTTCCTCTTTCCTGTTAGCTCTCTCCTACAGCTTCGATTTAGCCAACTCAGCTCCCACCTTCTCTTTAGCTCCCAGCTCCGGTTATTAGTCATGGCAAGAGATTTTACATCTCTATCAATTGCCATGTTATTAGCCTTTTGTATATATATATATATATATATATATATATATATATATATATATATATATATATATATATATATATATACAAAAGAAAGACAATATGAGTTTAGTGAGAGTCTTTTGTATATATATATATATTTCTATACAATTAGCATTAGGTGGTTTATCTTATTAGTCTTTTTTGTCATAAGCTCATGGTAATGCTAAAATATGAGTTTCTGATGGGACTTAACTATGCAGAACGTACGAAATGGATAAGAGTTGGATGTAAAAGTCGAGACTAAGTCAAGAGTACGAAGATGGAGTACATAGTTTTCTCGATTTCGCTTTTCAGAACGCAAGCGAAGATAATAAGATATTATGTCCTTGTTCGAGGTGTGCCAATATTGATTGGCATATGCGTGGAGTTGTTTTCGAACATTTGATTTGTGAAGGATTTCTCCCGGGTTACAGACAATGGTTTTTTCATGGAGAGTCCGCAACTTCTAGGTCATCTTCTAGAGTTCGTCCAAGTAATTCTAACAATCAACATCAGTCTATTAGACAAGATGACATGGAAGGCATGTTGCGAGATACATTTAACATGCGTAACCATAGTTTGTACACATCTTCACCAGAAGTTCCTGGAGGGAATGATGGGTTCAATGTTGGCATGAATGACTTTGCTGAAACGGGAAGAGGTATGGGTGATCAGGAACCCAATGGAGAAGCGGCAAAGTTTTATAAGTTGCTTGATGATATGAATGAAGAACTTTACGAGGGATCTAAGCATACAAGATTGTCTTTCTGTGTCCGTCTTTTTCACTTAAAATGCTTAAGCGGGTGGACAGGAAATTCTTTGACACTGTTATTAGAATTTTTGAAAGAAATGTTTCCTTTTGCAAAAATGCCTCAGTCTTGTAAGGATTCGAAGAAGATGATAAAAGATCTAGGCCTTGGATATGAGAAAATTCATAGTTGTCCGAATGACTGTATGTTGTATTGGGGTGATAGAACAAATGAACAATTTTTTCATGTCTGCGGTAGATCTCGATGGTTGAATGGAAATACAGAAGAAAATATGAATGAGGACGATGGTGACACACATTTAAAGAAGAAACCTGCAAAGATTTTGTGGTACTTTCCGTTAATACCAAGACTTCAACGAATTTTCATGTCATCAAAAACATCTGATTCTATGAGGTGGCATCATGATGAAAGGATTGATGATGGCTTATTAAGACATCCTGCAGATTCTTTGGCTTGGAAATCATTCGACAATAAGTTCCCATCTTTTGCTAATGATCCCCGGAATGTGAGGCTTGGACTTGGTTCTGACGGTTTTAATCTGTTCAAAATAATGAGTACTTCTTATAGTACTTGGCCAGTTGTCTTGATTCCTTATAATTTGCCTCCATGGATTTGCATGTAACAATCCTCTTTTATCTTGTCCATGGTAATTCCTGGAGAGAAAGGTCCCGGAAATGATATTGACATTTATATGCAACCTCTTATTCAAGAGTTGAAGCAGTTATGGGAAGGGGTTGAAACATATGACGCATCAAAAAAGGAAAACTTTAATTTGCGTGCAGCTTTGTTATGGACTATAAACGATTTTCCTGCTTATGCAAATCTATCTGGTTGGAGCACCAAAGGTCGTTATGCTTGTCCTTGCTGTGCTGCACAAACATGTTCAAAATGGTTATATAACGGGAAGAAATTCAGTTATATGGGACATCGTCGGTGGTTAGATGAAAATCATAGATTTAGATTCCAAAAACATGTCTTTGATGGCAGTGAAGAGTTAAGACAAGCACCTGAGATCACGATTGGGTCGGATATCTTGTTGATGTTGAAAGATATCAATTTCACTTATGGAAAGATGAATCAAACAAGTAGCACACAGTCAAGGAAAAGATCAAGGGAGATGTTAGAAGGTGATGTTGAAATTCAGAGTGATGAGGAGGAAGATGAAGAAGATGATCCAAATGAGGCGGATTTGTGGAAAAAAAAAAGTATTCTTTTTGAGTTACCTTATTGGGTGCATAATTTATTGCGTCACAACCTTGATGTGATGCATATAGAGAAGAATGTTTGTGAAAATATCATCGGGACAATTCTTAATGTGGATAGAAAATCAAAAGACAACTTAAAGAGTCGGCTTGACCTAGTTGACATGGGAATTCGTCGTGATCTTCATCCGGAATTACTTCCTAACGGAAAATCACGGTTGCCTCCTTCTTGCTTTGGGATGTCTAAAAAAGAGAAGGACGTCTTCTGTAAGGTGTTGAAAGATATGAAGGTCCCGGATGCGTATGCCGCCAATATATCAAGATGTGTGAATGTGAAGGATCGGAAACTTTCTTCTTTAAAGTCACATGATTACCATATCTTGATGCAAGACTTACTTCCAGTTGCTTTACGTTGTTCTATGTCAAAGCAAGTGACTTCTTCTATAATTGAACTTAGTAATATAATGAAAGCTATTTGTGGCAAAGTTCTCAAGGTAGAAGAGCTTAAAAACTTCAACATCGAGCAGCTCTAACTTTGTGCCACTTAGAGAAGATTTTTCCTCCATCATTCTTCACTATAATGGTGCATTTGGTTATCCATCTTCCTTATGAAGCAAAAGTCGGCGGACCAGTTTTTTATCGATGGATGTACCCATTAGAGAGGTATACTTTGCTAATTAGCTTATTATACTTTTATCTTAAACATAGCATTTAATTACACATTAAGATTGTTATGTATTTTGTTTTAGGTTTTTAGGGAAGTTAAAATCTTATTGTCGGAACAAACGCTATCCAGAAGGTTCTATTGCTGAAGGATATTTAGCAGAGGAGTGTATGAAATTTTGTGCAAGATATTTGGATGATGTTGAAACAAGATTTAATAGACCGGGAAGAAATGATGTGGTCACACATAACAACTTAGCCGAAACATACTTATTTGGAAGTGTTGGACAACCAATCGGCAAGGTTGAAGTGGTTGAGCTAGATGATAAATCTTGGGGACAAGCGCATCGATATGTGCTTTTCCATAGTGATTCACTGGAATCATTATGCACGTAAGTTCCAGTATAATTTTTAAATTAACAAACAGTTTAATTTGTCTTTTGCTTTCTCACGTAAAAAACGTACTTTTTTTTTATAGTGAGTATAGAAGCTACTTGAGAGGAACTTTACGTTCTCGAAGAAGACAACTTCGCGAGCTTGATAAGTTATTTACGGAAAATTTCCACGAATGGTTAGGAGAAGTAGTAAGTAACACAAGTTTTTATCATTTTATTACGATCAATGTATTCTTTAATATATAAATAAAGTGAAGTGTTTGCCTTTGCGTTTCTTGTAATAGGTTTGGAGTGGAAGAGATGTTAGCGAAGAAATTAAGTGTTTTTCACAAGGACCGAATAGAATAGTGAAAAGATACAGTGCTTACATCATTAATGGATTTAGATTTCATACTAAATCCCGTGAACGCTTTAGGAGAACACAAAATTGTGGAGTTGTTGTTTCTTCTTCAACAACAAGCTATGCTAGTGCTAGGGATAGTAATCCTGTGGAGGGGGATATTGATTATTATGGAATTATAAATGATATTATTGAGTTGGATTATTATGGCAAGTGGAAGGTCGTGTTATTTCGATGTGATTGGGCTGATGTGAATACTAGTAGAGGTGTTAAAAAAGATCAGTTCGGATTTACAATGGTGAATTTCTCTCGATTAATTCACACCGGACAACAACTGATTGACGAACCTTATGTTTTTTCATCTCAAGTCAAACAAGTATTTTATTCCGAAGATCCGAATGATGCGGGTTGGTATGTTGTACTCCGTAACACACCTAGAAACCTGTTTGATATGGGTGATAAATTTCAAGATGATATTGAACAAAGAACTGAATGCTTGTCATTTACGGATCAAAACTTGGATGAAAATATCCCTAGTACCAATACAGATGTTCGGTGGGTTCGCGAAGATGTTGATGAAGACATTTATGAAACTTGATATCAAAAACAAAATCTAGTAAGATTATTTTGAAACAAATACTCTGTATATAATATGTTTTTATACTGTAAATATTATTATTAATGTTTTTTACATAATAGTATTTCATTCTTATACTAATGTTGTTTACTTAAAATTGATGCAGATAGCATGACGAGGAAAAGATTAAGGGATATCAATATCATTCAGACTGTTGAGGGTGACACTAGAGTGACGCCTTCAGAGGTGCCGAATGCGTCTACTGCAGATGTTAACCCACCAGAGTTGTCGACTGCCTGCATAGTTGCAGAAACTGCAGTTCATACGAACTTGAATACAGGTATCGTGGTACGGCGTTTGTGTTAAAAGTACGCAAAATCATATTGAAATTGCTAATATATTTGCTTTTGTGTAGTTGATAATGTTGGACAACGCAGAACTCGTGGTCGTACGACATTAAAGGAGTTATGGGCACTACCTCCTGAAGAGCGTATTGTTGTCGCAACAAATAATGAGCAGCAGCCAATTGGTCCAGAAGCACAATTATTGGCTAGCTTTCTTGGCCTGATTGCTCGAAATGGGATGAAGTGTCCCATTCATTATGAGTCATGGCGTGACGTGCCGAATACTGAGAAAGTCGAGATGTTAAAGTTTATTGAGGTATAAGCATGTTACATTAGTATTGCATTATTTTAATAATTTTGTTGATCATCGAAACTAACGTTGTACAACTTCTCCGTTTCAGTCACGATTTTCTTTGCAGATTCCCACATCATTCGTTATGAAATCATTGGGGAAAAAATGGAAAGACTTTAAGCATGAGTTGAAGAAAAAGTATTTCGATTGAAATACTGATCCTAATGTCTTACTACGAACCATACCGCGTGGTGTGATTATGTGGCAGTATGAGAGACTGGTTAGATTCTGGTATTCAAAAAAATGAGAGGTATCATTTATAATTTATTTTGGTCATTTACTTATAGTACTTGATATAATACAATTTTATGGAATATGTATAGTTTTATAACGTGCTTTGTCTAATGTACAGGAACGAGAAAAGATAGGGGTAAGCAGTAGACAACAACAGAAATACAGTCACACCAGTGGTTCAAAAAGTTTTGCCAAAAAAGCTAATGAAAAAGTAAGTTTACATTCATAATGTATTAATATATTAGTTCTCAATTATTTTAATACAATTTAGTATTAATTATTTTTGTTTTGTAGGAAATTGAGCGGGGTGAAAAAATTGGACGAGTTGAACTATTTCAGTTAACTCATACTAAGAAGGATGGATCCTATTTGAACATCGAGACTCAGGAAATTGTGGTATATTTTCTTCAAACTTGTTTTCATTTACAAATATGTTTTACAAAAGATTTTATTAATTTTATTGTTTTATAGGAGAAAGCTCGAAATAAAATTGCTGAGTATCAAATCGGAGCATCAGATGGATCATCAGCGAATATGCAAGATGTGGAGAATCAAATATTCACTGAAGTAGCTGGAAAAGAACGATATGGACGGGTTCGAGGTGTCGGAATGGGTCCGACACCATCTAACTACTATGGACTTGGTTCTCAACGGTTTACTGCTTCTTCTTCACAAAACTCCAGTGCATATGAAGTTCAGATGCTGAGAGAAGAAATGCAAAATATGAATAAACGTTTTGAGGAGAAGGAAGCAGAGAGACAAGCTGAAAAAGAAGAACAGGATAGACGATATCAGGAGCTGCAGACACAGTTTCAGTCGTTGATGAATTTAGTGCAGCAAAAGAATTTAGGAGGCTCATCTACTTCAGATTAAAGAATTTGTAAGTGGATTTGATGTATTGAATAATACATTGTATGGTTGATATTAAATATATTTTTATATTATATATTTTTTTTATAATTTGTGTTGTTTGTGTATTATTCGACAATGTTGCGCATTTCGGACCTTCAATTGTATTTTTAAAAAAAAATATTCTGCATTTACAGCGGAAATAAATAGTATTTTTAAAAAAAAATATTCTGCATTTATAGCGGCGTTTGTGAA
The DNA here is from genome assembly GCA_030761205.1 of Fremontodendron californicum. Taxonomy (NCBI): domain Eukaryota; kingdom Viridiplantae; phylum Streptophyta; class Magnoliopsida; order Malvales; family Malvaceae; genus Fremontodendron; species Fremontodendron californicum. Next base: position 23,906,078 of record JAULJL010000008.1, read on the forward strand.
AAAAACGCCGCTAAATACATAAATTTCTGCAAATATAGCGGCATTTTCTGATAGCAAACGCCGCTATATATATAAATTCATGTAAATATAGCGGCGTTTTCTTATCAGAAAACGTCGCTAAAAGACAAAATATAGCGGCGTTTGTGATCAGAAAATGCCGCTACAAGCCAAAATTTAGCGGCGTTTTGTATTCAAAAACGCCGCTAAAACCGAACACTTAGTGGCGTTTGAGAACAAAAAACGCCGCTAAAGTTTCAAGTATTACCATTTCGGACCTTCAATTGTGGCGTTTATAAACGCCGCTAAAGTACCTAAAAACGCCACTAATTTAGCGGCGTTTATGGTGAAAACGCCGCTAAATTTCCCGTCACTGTTTTTACCGGCGTTTGTTGCGGCGTTTTGTGAAACGCCTGTAATTTTTTTCGCGGCATTTATAAACGCCGCTATTCCAAAAAAAAAACGTCGCTGAAAGACCAATTTGCTGTAGTGAGTGGTGTGAGCATGACAAGTTAGGTATGTTTTTGGTTTTTTTATCAGAATATAGTTAAAAAAAAATTATTTACTAAAATATTGTTGTCGCAATCTAAAAAATAATGAGTTTCATAGCAAGATTTTATTATTCGTTAAGCGTGACATTAAAAAAAAACCAAGAAAAAGTCGACCTAATTCCTCTAGAAAAATGAAGGTTTTGAAAATGACCTTGAAAAATACATGGAGTCACCACCAATCTTTTTTAGCTAGGTGTGATCGGCCACCTATTAAAACCGATTTTATAAAATATTTTAAAAATTTATTAAAACATTTTTAAAACCAATTTCAAGTGTGCGTTTAAACCAGAGAAATCAAAGAAACGGATTCGGGACTCGGTTACGTGCGGGGAAGGATTAGCACCCCTACAACACCCGTATAAAACGGTACCTTATTAATCTTGTGTTATCTCAAGTCTCGGTAAAAAGTTGGTTTTAAATTTAGTATTTCAAGTTAATTCCCAATTTAAAGAAAAATAATTCCATTTTTTATTGAAAATGATTCGGAATTTATAAATTCAAAATTTTTCTATATTCCCCAACAAACGTGGCAAAATATAGAAATTTTTATTAATTTGGAAAACTTTCCGAATCATTCTCGTTTTTTGAAAGAAAGATATTCCTTTATTAATGATAATTGATGATATTCCCTCCAGCAAACCCGGTAGAGAACTCATGAATTATTTTAACTCGGGAATATCTTTATTTTTTATTGAAAAATCCTTATCCTTTTGAAAACATTTTAAAATATATGAATATGTATATGCATGACATAAATAAAATGACATAGCCAAATCTAAATAATATAATGCATCCTAAATGATATAATATAATTTAAATGCCTTAACATATTCTAAATGAAATGAAATGTCCTAAGTTATATGACATATTCTAAATGAAATGAAATGACCTAGGTAACATAATATATTCTATATGAAATGTAATATCCTAAGTCATATGATATATTCTAAATGAAATGAAATGGCCTAGGTGACATAATATATTCTATATGAAATGTAATATCCTAAGTCATATGATATATTCTAAATGAAATGACCTAGGTGACATAATATATTCTATATGAAATAAAATAACCTAGGTAACATAATATATTCTATATGAAATGACATAATTTAACTGACATGGCAAATATGGATGATATGGCATATAATCTAAATGACATGGAATATAAAATAATACTATCATATAATATGCATGGAAATAAAAATGAAAATAATAATGCATGAAAATAGTATATGCTAAATAATATAACAACAAAAAAATAATTAAATAAAAAGCATAGGATATCATGAAATTTCCAAGTCATATAATAAACAATATAACATAACTCTAAATCATAACAATATCATAGAAATTATCATAGAAAAAATCACATATTATATAAAATGCATGAATATGGAAAATGCAATGCATGAAAATGTATTTTTTTTCCTTTAATTAAGGAAATCCGTATATCTAAAAAGATATCCGGCTACCTTAGGAAAATATGTCAAATTAAATATTCTAAAACCAAAATACTTTGTGATTGTTTGAAAACAATTTGGAAAAGCTTAGGTTAAAAAAAAACTGGGCTAATTTCTTTTAAAATGGCTTTAATTTCCTAAGTTTAAAAATCCCGGACTTGACTACCGTTAACCCGAGAGTTAAAAAATCATTTTTAGAGTTTAAAAAGGCTTAGAAACTACCCTAAGTCAGTAGCTAACCTTCTTAATCAGCCCCCTCTAAGTAACTTAACCAAAACAGAAAAATGATTTTTTTTTTTAAATTCAATTCTGACTCCACTGTCCAGTTTTAAGCCATGATCTTTTACACTATTTTTAAAAATTCAAAAAATTCTGAAAAAAGTACTGGAGACTCAGGACATGTAAAACTACAAGGAAAAAGATCGGCTTAATTTTCTGATTAAAGATGAATTCTCAGAAAAATCGGAAATGTAAGAGTACTGGGTGAAAAAATTGTTTTGCCAAAATACATTTTTACCTTTGATAAAATCATTTAAAAATCAAAATAAAAATATTTAAAACTCACAAAATGGCTCACAAACAGTAGCTAGGACTTTTTGAAAGTTAGATAAAAATTGGCTAAGTAAATAAAATCACAAAGGTAGAATAATCAATTTGAAAAAAATTAATTTTCCACAAGTGTGCTTAAGAGAGCATGACTTTGAACCATTAACTGGCCTAAGTCATTATTCAAGTGGCATGAACATGAAATGCATGAAAAATTACAGCAAACATAGTGCATGAAATGCATGAGCTTAAACCTAAATGTCATGAAAAAAATGCATGGCATTCATATAGTGACCTAGACCTACATGAACTTGCATGGCATTTAATGCAACCTATACCTAAAATGCATGAACATGCATGGCAAATAAACCTAACTTAATAACTAAAATATGCATGGTATTTTCACAAACACAAAGCATGCTTAAACCAAAAACTCAACCAAATATCATGCAAATGCTAACCTATCAACTAACATAGCAAAAATGCACATACAATGCAAAGATTCCAAGAGTAGCCGAATGGAATAATGTAACTAGCAAACATGGCATTTTCACAAACACTTGGTATACTAGTATGCAAAACTAAATCAAATATCATGCAAAGGCAAAAACCTACCAACTAACATGGCAAAAATGCAACACACAATGAAAAACACATGGAGTAGCCGAATGGCCTCAAGCTCCAACAAGCATGGCATTTTCACAAACACTGGATATACTAACATGATCAACTAAAATATAAAAACTCAAATCATGCAAAAACCACACAAGCATTTTCACAAACACTTGATATACTAAATCTAAAACATACTCAACTAAAATATAAAATTCAAATCATGCAAAAACCACACAAGCATTTTCACAAACACTTGATATACTAAATCTAAAACATGCTCAAATTTAAACATCATGAAAACAGAAAATTAAAAATGCAAGAACATGATATTTAAATCATAAATGACAACAAACAAAGCAACCAAATTAAAATATAACTCAAGTATATGGAGTAAAATAACATTTAAAACATCAAGATCAAAGAAAATAACATCAATAACATGATAAAATAAACCAAAATAGCAACATAACAAAAAATGTAGGCCATTCGGCCACGGTGAGTATATTGTAAAAAAAAAATTGAAAAAAAAATATTTAAGAAAGAGATAAAGGAATAAGAACAATAAAAAAAAACATTTATTTAAAATGGAAACTCACCAAATAGTAATCAAAATATCAAAAATAAGAATGGAAAATCAAGAAAGTGCAATAGTTGGTGCTCAAGAGCAACCTCAAGAAGCTACATTTCAAGCTTTATCTCTTCAAACTTTCGTTTCTTTTCTAAACTTTTTCTTTTTGCCTTCAACCAAAGAGAGAAAAACCAAGTAAAAACCAAGAGAACTCAGCAAAAATAAAGTGTGAAATGAAAATTCTGAACCCCCCAAGAGTGCTGGCCGAATACCCCTTAAAACATGCAAGGATGTTATCATTTTTTTGTAACCAATTTTCCATCAAATGGCTAATAATTCAAGGTGAAAAATCATGAAATTATCACCCTTAGATTAGCATCTCAGCTGTCCCAAATTACAGCTGTTCAAGAATAATGTTGACATCTCTCTTGGCCTATGTGGCTTAATCACCATGGCTTGATCAAAGAGAATCTCTAACTAACTCTTAATTCTTGGCCATTTGATTGAAAAATCAGAAGCTTCCTCCTTCCTTTGGGCCTTGGCAGGCCAGCACTTCTCTTTTCCAGCCCAACTCTGATTTTTTGAAAGGCCCAAAGTAGCCCTTTTCGGTTGCTTGGGTGAAATGACCATTTTGCCCCCCGGAATGGACTCCAAATTCAATTTTTCTTTTTTTAATACTTCCAAAACAATAAAACATTCATTTCTGGAAGTTTTCAAAATTATCCGAGTCCGTTTGCTATTTATTTGGATTTTTTCTTCCAAAAATACCCTTTATGCCCCTACATTTTACCATTTTTTAAACGAGCTCCAAATCAAGATTTTTCTTCACCAATATATTCCAAATAATTTAAAAGTGTGATCTGAAAGTTTTCATAATTTTTGGAGCTCATTTGGTATTTTTTCGGGATTTATTGACTTGAATTATTGCATATGAGGCCCGAGATTTGGCCATTTTGCAAACGAACTCCAAATCAAGATTTTATTTTGGCAATATCTTCCAAATAATTTAAAAATGAGATTTGTAAAATTTCAGAATTTTCGGAGTCCGTTTGCTATTTTTACGGGATTTATCTTCTTGAATTATTGCATAGGAGGCCCGGTATTTGACCATTTTGCAAACGAACTCCGAATCAAGATTTTCTTTCGTCAATCTCTTCCAAATAATTTAAAAATGATATTTGCAAAATTTCAGAAGATTTGGAATTCATTTGCTATTTTTTCAGGATTTTCCTTTTTGAATTACTGTATTAGAAGCCCGGGATTTGGCCATTTTGCAAACGAGCTCCAAATCAAGATTTTATTTTGCCAATCTCTTTCAAATGGTTTAATAATGAGATTTGGAAATTTTCAGAATTTTCGGAGTTCATTTGCTATTTTTCCCAAATTTTCCAATTTTGCCCTTTTGACTCCGAAACCCGGTTTTGCTCAAAACAAGTCCGATTTTCAGATTTTCGTCAAGATGAGCCTTGGGCTATCCTTTTTTAATTATTCCTCATCTATTGGGGGCTTTGTTCTTACCAAGTTGGGCCATTTCTGTGATTCTTCCCGATTTCACCGAAATCCACTAAAAACCCTAATTCTCAGTGTTCTCCCAGATTGACTTTTCTTTCGGTTTTTCTTGCAAGTGGCTTCTCCATTACCCGTAGTCAGTGCCTATCTTTCATTTGGAACCTTCAATTTCAACCAATTTGATCGTTTAAGCACTTTTCCCCAAATTTCTCGGATTAGGGTTTTCTTTCAACTGAATCTCCAAATCCCAACTTCCAAACTCCATATCTTTCAATGTAGATCTCGGATTATCAAACTTATTTCGCTATTTTTCAATTGAACTTAAAATCTTGATTTTGAAAGTGGGTTGACTTTTTTAGTAGTTGACTTTTGGGGTTGACTTTTTTCGTGGTTGACTTTTTTCAAGTTTGACTTTTTATGCTCGTCCTCTTAAACTAAGTCTCGGAGTACCACCTGCAGGATGAAAAAAGTCTTTTTACACTCGGAAACATCAATTTAAGAAGAAAACATACCTGTTTTAGTGGTCCGGACAAAATTAGGTGTCTACAATCGTTATTCTCAAATTAATTCTCAAAATTCGCTTGTTTTAAAACTAGCTGGGAAATCGTCATCCCCCATGGCTATTTCCCAATGTAAAATTTTCAAAATTTGCGTTGGTGTATTTTTAAAAAAATTCAAAAAATACCAAGGGAAATCGCCACCCCTATGGCGATTTTCCTTAGTGTTTTTTGCAAATTTTGCAAATTTCACCAAGGGAAATCGCCATGGGGGTGGCAATTTCCCTTGGTGGTATAATTTTTTTTTTTACTTAAATTAAAAAAAAATTGTAAATTTGTTTATAAAATTTGTATTTTAATTTTAAAAATTATAAATTAAATAATAAAATTTAAAAAATAAAAATAAAATAAAAGTCCAACGGTATATTTCTTATTTAAATTTTATGAAACTTTTTTTTAAAATTTTTTAGTTAAATTTTACTATATAAACTTTTAAAACAAAAAAATATTAAAAAAATTCAATTTTTTTTTAAGGCAACGATAACTTGACCGTTGCCTTCAAAAATCCCCTCCCCCCCACACACACCACTCTTCTATAAATAACCCCCCTCATTTTCTATAACTTATTTTTATTTTTATTCTTCTTTCTACAATCAATTTTTTTTTTCTACCAACAATTTTTTTCTACAACAATATTTAAAAATGGCTTCATCATCACTATTGAGGTTGCAAGAAAATCACATATCGGAGGTTATGTTTAAAGAGGTAAGTAAATTATTGTAATATTATTTGTATTACATTATCAATTTTTAGTAATTTTTTAATTATTATTATTTTATAAATTTATAGTTTTATAATTTTATATATATTATATTTTTAATGTTTTAATTATTATAGTTTTATCATTTATTAATTAGTATTGTTTTTTCATTTGATAGTTTTATAATTATTTATTTTTTATATTGTTTATTTTTTTATTTTATAGTTTTTTATTTTTTTAATTATTATTGTTTTTTCATTTTATAGTTTAATATAATTTTAATTTTAATTTTTATATTATATTATTTTTTATTATTATATTTTTATAATTTTTTAATTATTATTGTTTTTTCATTTTATTGTTATTTATTTTTTATATTATTTAATAATTATATAAATAATTTTAAAATTTTGTATTATTATTGTTTTGTTATTTTATAGTTTTAGAATTTTTTTAATTTTTATATTGTTTAATTTTTTAATTATTATAGTTTTATAATATATTAATTTTTATTATTATTTTATTTAATTTAATTAATTATCAACAGGATACTCGTCGCGTGTTACGTTCGAGGAAATTTAATTGGAGGACCCGCATCCATCTATTATGGACCACTTAAGAAGAACCGGATTTTATCACGCAACTCAAATTCGACGATTTTTTATACAACCCGACTTAATCAGTGCGTTGATCGAACGATGGAGACCCGAGACGCACACTTTTCATTTTCCATTTGGTGAATGCACGGTAACTCTAGAAGATGTTGCGCTTCAACTTAGACTTCCGGTCTATGGCGATGCAGTTACAGGTGAAAGCTTGCTAGAATGGAATGAAGAGTGTCAAAATCTATTGGGCTCGGTACCTCCAGATGAGTATGTATCTGGCTCAACAGTGAGACTAAATTGGTTGAAATCCTTTCAAAATCTTCCATTACACGCAACTGAAGAACAAATACAATATGCTGCTAGAGCATATATTTTACGTTTGATTGGAGGATTAATGATGCCTGACAAATCGAGCAGTCAGATACATTTAATGTATCTTCCATTACTACGTGATTTAGAGCATGCGGTAAATTATAGTTAGGGTTCTGCGTGTTTGGATGTTTTGTATAGAGATCTGTGCCGGGCTACAGTTCTAAAAAGTCATGACATAGGTGGATGTTTAGTGCTTCTACAATCATGGGCTTGGTATCGGCTGCCATTTCTTGCTCCGCGCGTGGATGTTTCGGCTGTATACCCTCTTGCAAGTAGGTAATAATCTTTACTATTTTATTAATTTTGTACGAACTTGTATTTTTATAGGCCTATTAAGATTTTATATGCATTTTAACAGGTGGAATAGGAGTAGAGATTTTACAGAGACTCCGATCGACCTTGCAAGTATAAGACTGCGACTAGATCGAGTAGGTTATGATAAGGTAAATATTTCGATTGTTACATTCAAGTATTTTTGTATTTAGTCCATATGAAATTAATAATTTGTAATAATTATTCGCAGTTTCTGTGGATGCCATATTCCTCAAGTGAAATTATGGCATGCCTCCCATCGGATGCCTACAATAATTGTAATATATGGAAAGCAAACACAACATTGATATGCTTTTCATATGTAGAGTGGCACCAAACTGACAAGGTGTTGCGACAATTTGGGATGCAACAACCAATTCCTGCAGCCCTGGTGAACCTTGATAAGCTTCACAATATCGACATGCGTGGTCGTCATGAGGAATTCTGGCCTGCGAAGCATGAACATTGGATCCATTGGTGGAATATACGTTTTCAACAAATTCCGATAGGTTATCCGATTGTTGGTAATAATTTCAACTCATCTGATGATTACATAGGATGGTATAAAAATGAAGGTCGCCTTTTGTTTGTCCACCGTCGGTGTATGAGGATGTTAGGAGTATGCCATTTACCAAACGAACTTCCACTCCAGTCCCTCCTACACAGGATATGGAAGCTCCTAGACCTAGCCGACAACGTGGGCGGACGAGTCAACCGGCCTCATCGGAGTTCACAGCACCGAAGATGTCCTTTAGTCATCCTGAACCTGAACGGGATCATGGAGTACCATCCAGTCATCGTTATTCTGTCAGTCACCCCGGATATGACGTTGATGAGTGTTACCGATCATCACCGCCAATGACGAGGTTAGATGACCAGCTCCCCATTCTAAGTCCAAGTTCAGCATATCTAACATCAATGTATCAGTTTGGAACCCCTGCGTCAGCATTTGATGGTACATCATTTCTGGGTCCATCTAGTAGTCAGGTTCCCGTTATGGGTGAACTAGGTGTTGGCTCCTCCAGCAGTGGGTTTCAAATTTTTGATACAGAAGAAATGACTGGTGACATACAATCGGAACCAGTGGCGGTTACAGCAGGAGGTCGTGGTCAACCGCGAATACATGCCACTGACGAGATTGAACGACGGGTCCAACCACCACGCACTAGAAGAGCTCGACACTATTGCTCTACACCACGCAATAATTAGAATAAATGTACTTTTATCAATATAACGAGAATAATGTATTTTAAATTTGTAATATATAAATTTATATGTTTTGCATTTCATGTTATTTATTTTAAATTTGTGGGTAATTAATTGTTATTTTTAATTTTTTTTATTCAGCATATCTAACTAAAATGTTAATATTGTTATTTAATTTATAAAAATGTAATAAAATATATTATTCAATATATTTTTATAAAATTTCTTAATTTTATATAAAATAATAATCCAAATTACATGATAAGTAGAAAAAAACTTGCATAACATTTTCCCTTAATGGCAAAATATGTAAATATTACAGGTTATGAAAACATGTAATTCCTTTATTCTTGATGCGAGCTCTCCCCCGATGTGCCAGATTGATGCGGACATTTTCGACGGTTATGACCTTCATTTCTGCATAATCCACAACGTTTTAGTTGGCCTTTCTCCCTGAGGTCCATTTCATTTCATTACGAATACGACTTGATTTTGGCCGACCATGTGGATTTCTCTGCATTTTTTGATTGGGACACACTTCTAGACCATCATATTGAGGCCAATAACCTTCATTTCCAACTGCTTCGAACTCATGTCTATAAACATTCAATATAGTTTCCAGTCTATAGATATTGTCCACATATTGCATGCAATCTACATGGACATGTGCACAAGCAGCAACTACATGTGAACAAGGGAACCTTTGTGCTTGAAACTTCCCAAAGTCACACCACATGTCACTAAGCTTGACTTTGTACTTCATTGCAGAAACACCCTCTTGTGGATCAACTAACTCTTCAATCAGAAAAGATTGATTTGCTCGCGTAAAATTACGAACAAAGTGAGAGTTAGCTTTCCTGCGATTTTCTTGCATAGCCTGTGTGACTGTTTCACAGTATGTGTGTCCTCCCTCTATCATTTCAATTTGCTTGTTCCCCATCTTAACAAAAAGTGCAGCCAACCTATAATATGTTAATTGCACTAAAGCAGTAATGGGAAGATGACGCATTCCCTTCAACACCGAATTGATAGATTCAACTAGATTGGTTGTCATATGGCCATAACGTCTTCCTTGATCATATGATTGGGCCCACTTCTCCTTGGGGATCCTATCAAGCCAATTAGCCTCCTCTGCATTTTCTCCACGAAGATTCTCATACATGAAATGAAAATTCGGTCGCCTTAACTCGTATCGTAATAAAATTAAAAACAAAAGACTTGTGAATTTCAGTATTATTTTATAAACTAAAGGAAATATAAGAGATAAATAACTATGATTCGATTCCATACCCATGTTAACAATGTGTTGACGCAATTCCTTATTGTTAACTTCTTCATAAAGTTAGCTGCAATGTGTCGAATGCAGTAGACTGAATATGCATGTGGATGATTCCATCCACTACCATCGCGTCTAATCGTAGCTTTGATGGCTTCATGTCGATCAGACATCAAGCATATGCCAGGCTATTTTGTCACATGTACGCAAATTAGTGAGAAAGAATGACCAAGCCTTTCTTGTCTCACCCTCCACAATGGCAAAGGCAATTGGCAGTATGTTTCGGTTGCCATCTTGTGCAATAGCTAACAATAATGTTCCTTTGTATTTTCCATATAAGAAAGTGCAGTCTATTTGCACAATAGGTTTACAATACGGATACCTTTCAATGCACGACTTAAATGTCCAAAAATAGTCGATGGAATATTCTCTTACCCTGGACTAGTCGATCACCGTGATATGCAGGTACCGTTTGCAATTCCACAATTGTACCAGGCACGAAATGTTGCATTGCACCTAACCATTTAGGTAGCTCATTGTACGATCTATCCAAATCGCCAAAAACTCGAACAATTTTCTTTTGCTTTGCTTTCCAATTTTTCTTATAGGAGATGATGTATCCATACCGGATTCGCATCTCAGTGATCAAAACTGAAACGGAGATCTCTGGATTTGCTTGGACCAATGACAGAATGCATGAACAGATCATGTTAGAATCTAACTTGCAATGATCTTGTGAAATCCTCCCCGATGTGCAAGTATGAGGCCCTTCATATTTTCTAATCTCCCATGCTTGTTTCTTCTTCATAAAAGTTGCCCTTATTCTCCAATTGCACCATTTTCCATACATTAGACACTTGGCATAATATTTGGTCCGCTCAGATTCAGTTACTCTGTAATCTATAGAGCTTTTGATGTTATAGTGCTTAATAGCTGAAAGCACAACCTCTTTCGTTGGAAATTGTAACCCAACACAGAGATCAACTGCAGATGGATCAAATGTCAGAGGCGTAGCTAATGTATGAGCATACTCAGGAAATTCTGGCACTTGCATTGCCTCCAGATCCAGGGTATGCATATGGGATGCAGCCTCATATGGGGGAAGATCTCCATGAGTGTTGATCTCAGCAGGAACGACGTGTGGGTCAGAATCACTGTTGTCATCACTTGCGAATTCAGCATCCTCTTCCTGCTCACTAAAGTCACCAAAATATTCACCATGGACTCCACATGGCGGAACAGGATCAACACCAGCTGGCTCATCTTCGAGGGTAGTAGGAATTGTTTGTGAGACTAATGAATTATGAAACTATAGGTTGAGATATCGGAACGACTTCTTTTGTGGGAACGTCATATGTAGTGTGAAAATAGAACGGCCCAGAATCATCATCTTCTGTGGGAAAGTTTTCTGTTGTGCGAACATTTGAAGGCCCACAATCATCGTGAACATCCTCTATGTCAGCATATAACTCAAGTACACCAACATTTGCAAATGTCTCATGAGCATAAAACATGCATCTGACATCATCATCATCTTCAAGTGGAAATGTTCTATATCAGATACATCCTTCACCAATAGAAAGAGGATGCCTATACTTAATCTTTGAAACTCTTTTTCTATTTCCAGCTTTAATTTTTGTATGAATTTGCAACTTCAGTTACTCTAATGTGACGTCTTCTCAACACGAAAACTTTTAGGATGTTCACAATCAAAGGTAGCACCTTCGTCAGTATTATGAATTTGGCCATTATAGTAGACCAATGTGATCACTCTATTGCTCATGTTGTGTAGTAATGAAACTAAGAATGATGAGAATGGAGGTATTATCACTCGGCAAAAGAAAGAAGAAATATAGAAGGATTAGAATGAGGAGGTATTAGCACTCAGAAAAAATCTGATTGAAAAACTGCTGTAGAGGGTATTGTAAACCTTCATCAGTATTATGAATTTATAATGGTTCATTATGTTGTACCGGATGACAAATCCCATCCTTTGTACAGGGTGGAATCTGATTCTTATTTTCTGGCTAGGTTTAATTGACTGAAAAGCTGATAACTCATTCAATGCAAAAACTGATGATAAATCTCATCCTTTGTACCGGACTGTCCAATAGTCCCATCCATTGCAGAAGGAATCCAATTCCAATTTTTTCTGCAGCATTTGATTCACTGGAAAATAGCTGAAACCTATCCCTTACCCTAAATTATTAGTCCCATCCATTGCAGAAGAAATCCAATTCCAATATTTTCTACAGCATTTGATTGACTGGAAAATAGCTGAAACCTATCCCTTACCCTAAATCATTAGTCCCATCCATTGCAGAAGGAATCCAATTCCAATATTTTCTGCAGCATTTGATTGACTGAAAAATAGCTGAAACCTATCCCTAACCCTAAATCATTAGTCTCATCCATTGCAGAAGGATTCCAATTCCAACATTTTCTGCAGCATTTGATTGACTGAAAAATAGTTGAAACCCTAACCCTAACTCTAAATCTGGTGAATACTCCCATCCATTGCATGAGGAATCCAATTCCAATATTTTCTGCAGGATTTGATTCACTGAAAAATAGCTGAAACCCTAACCCTAAATCATTAGTCCTATCCATTGCAGAAGGAATCCAATTCCAATATTTTCTACAGCATAAAATTAAAATAATAAAAAAAGTTTAATAAAAAATTTAAGTATATATGTTTAAAACAATTAAAACAAGCGAAGATAAATTTTTTTATACCTGTTTGTTACAGATCTCACATATAAAATTTAAATAAGAAATCAAAATTTTTATTTATATAAAATTTAAATAAGAAATAAAATTTTTTATATAAAAATTTAATAAGAAATATAATTTTCTTTTTTAAATATTAATAAGAAATAAAATTTTATTTTTTTATAAAATTTTAATAATAAATTAAATTTTATTTTTTATAAAATTAAAAAATTATAAATTTTTAATATATATTTAAAAAAATAAACAAACCAAGATAATTTTTTTTATTTAATTTACAAATTTTAAAAATAAATTTATAAATTTTTTTTAATTTAAGTAAAAAAAAAATTATACCACCAAGGGAAATCGCCACCCTCATGGCGATTTCCCTTGGTGAAATTTGCAAAATTTGCAAAAAACACCAAGGGAAATCGCCATGGGGGTGGCGATTTTCCTTGGTGTTTTTTGTAAATTTTGAAAATTTTACGCTGGGAAATCATCATGGGGGATGGCGATTTTTCAGCTAATTTTAAAACAAGAGAATTTTGAAAATTAATCTGAAAACAATGATATTTTGGTAATTATTTTTTTTAGTTATATTCTGATAAAAAAACCCATATTTTTTTGTTAAAAAATTAATAATTTTATTGGATCAATCCAATAATTTATTTGATTCGCCTGAATTGTGCCACTTGTGAAAGTTTAAAATTTTCTTCCAAAGTCCAATACTTTTTGTGGTTAATTATTTTTAGATAGAATTCCGACTAAAGTCTTCTTAAAAATAGAGGAATATCATTACCTTTTTCATAAAGTCTTTGCCTTTGGTGTCATTTTGAGGAAGAAGATGCTAATCATGTTTTGTTTTGCTGCCACTTTGCTGCTACTTGATGTATAAATTTCGGTGATGTTTTATGCTATGATGGAATGTTAAGTGGTGCCATCCCTCTTTTTTGTCCCATCTTGCTTCAATATTGAGTCTCCCTTTCGAGTCAGGTTATTTTGGATTTGAGTTATATTAGATTTGGGTTTTTTTTAGTTCGACTCATTTTGAATTCGAATCATATCGAATTTGGGTTTTTATAGGTTTGAGTCATTTCAGGTTCAAGGTATTTTTAGTTCGAACTCTTTCGAGTTCAGATCATTTCGGGTTCGAACTACCTTGGCTTCAGGTTCAGATTCAGGTGAGTTTTACGTCATTTTTTATTTTATGTTAGATGTAACCATTTTTACATAATTTAAATGTTCAAATTCAAAAATAAATTATTTTTTTTTTGAAAATTTTTATTATTTTTTTTTAAGTAAACTTTTGTATATAATATAATATTTTTTTAATTATATTTGTATATTAAATATCAATATTTGTTAGCATAAAGATAATTTGTTATATAAAATCACTTTGTTAAATAATTGATTATAGAAAATATGATATATTATCATATTGATATTTAAAACAATTGGTTCGATGAACTCTAATATTCAACATGTAAATACATTACGATTTATATTATGCATACATATAAATATAATTATACACTATAATAATTAAATAAAAATGAGCAAAACACTAAATTTGAAAAAGAAATAAGACTGCGGTTTACGAACCGGTAAGACAATGCAAAACAAACAAAAAAAAAAAATACTACTACTAGTTAGTTGCTCAATTATTTGTCCTAATAGTTTAATCCTAACTTAAAACTAAATTTTTTAAGAAATCATGATTAAAAATTACTTATATATATATAGTATATATTTAAATAATTTAATAATTTACCATTTGAATAATAAATATTAAATAGTAATGACGAATGAAAATAAGATGACATAATGATTTGTAAATATGATAATTTTAGACACAATACAATTACACGACACGCGAATGACACAAGATATATATATATATATATATATATATGATGATATCGTGATCTTATTAATTAATTAGGTTTCCATTAAAAAAATAATTACTTAAGAAAAAAAATTTGTGAATGCTAAAAGAATAGGATGTATAAATAAACTAATTATGTCTAAGTATGAAAGAAAAGCAAACAATTAGAAGTAATACTTATCATGTTTTGGATCTCATACTCTTGAGTTTTTTATTTCTTAATCTTTATTTATTTCATTGTCTTATATAAAATTAGTAGTATGATTATTAGTATGATTGTAAGCTTGTAGTTTATTAGTTAATAGTATGACTTTTAATATTTGTTAATTTATAGTAATATTTGTTTTAATCTTAATTTGCGGTTTGATTTTTTCTACCCCAAAGTGATACTGACAAGTGACAAATGAATTAAATGTTTGATGTGTTGATAAGAATTGTAATTTTCATATGATTACTTTTTTTGGATAATATTTATTGATTTTATTTAATTACTTAAAGTTTATTGATCTTTTTAATATTTATGATTTTATATAGTTTTTGAGTTAAATGATTTTTGGGGTCTTTTTAATGTTAAAGAATTATTGATTTTGGCATTAATGATGAATTGTTATTTACTTTGTTACTTGGTTTTACTTTTCACTTCTAATGGTTTTTTATATTTGTGGTTTCGGGTTTTGATTTTGGTTGTTTTTTGTATTGATTCTATTGAAGCATGGTTTTTTTGCAATGTTTGCTGGATGGCTGGTGCAGTGTTTGTTCATTGTTATATAATTTTTTACAGATAAACGAAAAACAAAAGATATAAATTTGGGATAAAAAACTTGTTACATTTGGATATTAATGATTAATGAACCATTTCTTTGCTAGGCATCTTCTTACTTTTATGAGATAAATAAATATGAAAATATAATTTTTGTATGAAGATAAGATAAAATAAAATAAAATAAAGTATTGTTAGAAGAAATGTGGTA
Source organism: Fremontodendron californicum (assembly GCA_030761205.1). Taxonomy (NCBI): domain Eukaryota; kingdom Viridiplantae; phylum Streptophyta; class Magnoliopsida; order Malvales; family Malvaceae; genus Fremontodendron; species Fremontodendron californicum. Next base: position 23,921,923 of record JAULJL010000008.1, read on the forward strand.
TGTGTTTTACTTTTATAATTTCGACAAATTAGACTGTCCAAAATCAAGTGAAAGGTTGATGGGTTACAATAAGTCATTTCTGTACTTTGATAGAAATGTTTATATGAAATGAAGCAAACATAATGAATCTATCTTTAGTTTTTCATGGAAAAAATGAAATTTCATTTAACCTAAATATTTTATATAGTTTTTGACTTTATAATATGAAAATTATCATCTATATCATACTTTGCTTACCTCTTTTGAATTTGAAACACCAACTTCTTTTGATAATTTATGTTACTTAAACTTTATAACATCAACTTATTTTAACAAGCCGGACGGATGGACAAGGATTTTTGTAATCTGGGCCGACTCGGCCTGGATTATGTTAGAATCCCACATCGGTGGGAGAATTGTTAGAGTTCCTCCTTGAAGGCTATATAAAGAGCCTTAAGGAGAAGTATTAAAACCATCCCAAGAATTATCTCTTCCTCTCTTGTATACTTTCTTATATTCTTTGTGAGGTTGTTCTCTCCTAGTATTTAGAGAGAGGTGTTGTAATATTTTCTCATAGTGAAATTCTTCTAGTCTTGCCCCGTGGTTTTTCCCTTTATTCATTGAGGGTTTTCCACGTTAAATTTTGTGTGTTCAGTTCCTATTTTCTCATCTCTTATTTTAGTTGTGAGACACTATTCCGTCACTCTGGTACCTAACAGTGGTATCAGAGCCATTGGTTCGTGGTCCTTATTCCGCTGCAGTGAAAGTGTTGGTTCTTAGTATGCTCTGTGGTTGCAGTATTGTCTGATCTTCCACATCAGAAAAGAATTATTCTTGTTGCTGGAAATAAAGTGTGGTAGTGTGAAAGTGTCTAGGGAAGTTCTGGCTAGGAAAGACTTGGTATTTAAGTGTGTCTATCAGTGACCCACCTCTCTTTCCTGGGAACCTACCTGGTGCACTATTCACGGGCTACGGTCACTGTTCCAGTATACTGTCACTGTTCTAGTGTACGACATACGTACAATACTGTTCATACGTGTGGTTGTATACTTTTGCAGTAATTGTTAACGTATACTGGATTTGTTCTAGTGTACGACATACGTACAATACTGTTCACGTATACGGTACTATTCACGGTGAAATAGTGTAACTCGCTTCAGTTCGTGTACAACCATGGCAGCAAAATTCGAGATAGAGAAGTTCAGTGGGAGAAATTTCTCCTTGTGGAAATTGAAGATAAGAGCAATTTTGAGGAAGGATAATTGTCTAGAAGCAATTGAAAGTAGACCCACAGGAATGACTGATGAAAAGTGGAAAGAGAAGGATGACAATGCTGTTGCCAATCTGCACCTAGCAATGGCGGATTCAGTTTTGTCAAGTGTTGCAGAGAAGAAGACTGCAAAGGAGATTTGGGATGTTCTAAACAAATTGTACGAGGTGAAGTCACTTCACACCAGAATATTCTTGAAGAGGAAACTCTACACTCTTCGAATGAGTGAATCCACGTCGGTAACGGATCACATCAACACTCTGAATACGCTATTTGCTCAACTCACAGCATCAGATTTCAAAATAGCGGAAAATGAACGTGCGGAACTTCTACTTCAGAGTTTACCAGATTCGTATGATCAACTCATCATCAACATCACAAATAACAATGTTAGTGACTCTCTTCACTTTGATGATGTTGCCGGTGCTATTCTTGAAGAAGAATCCAGGCGCAAGAATAAGGAGGAAAGGTCAGAAAATTCAAAGCAAGCAGAGGCTTTAACGGTGATGAGAGGCAGATCAACAGAACGTGGCTCCAGTGGGAGTCAGAATCATGGTAGATCAAAATCTCGAAGAAGGAAGAATCTTAAATGCTACAATTGTGGCATGAGAGGGCACTCGAAGAAGGAGTGTTGGCATAATAAGAAGGGTGGAGAAAAGAATTCTGAAACATCAACCTCCCAAGGTTGTGTTGCAAGTACCTCAGATGATGGAGAAATCTTGTATAGTGAAGCAGCGACTAGTTCTAAAGGCGGAAAGAAACTCAATGATGTCTGGATAATGGATTCAGGTGCGACATGGCACATGACTCCACACCGAGATTGGTTTTGCACTTATGAACCTATTTCGGAAGGATCTGTGTTCATGGGAAATGATCACGCCTTAGATATTGCTGGAGTCGGTACCGTCAGATTAAAAATGCATGATGGTACTGTTCGCAAAATTCAAGGGGTACGACATGTGAAGGGCTTAAAGAAGAACTTATTGTCAATTGGACAATTGGATGACCTCGGGTGCAAGATCCACACTGAATGTGGAATATTGAAAGTAGTGAAAGGAAACCTTGTGGTGATGAAAGCAGAGAAGATCACAAGCAATCTATACATGCTTTTGGGAGAGACGTTGCAAGAGGCAGATGCATCAGTTGCAGCAGCCAGCCAAGAAGAAATGACGATGATGTGGCATCGCAGATTAGGCCATATGTCAGAGCGAGGCTTGAAAGTCCTTGCAGAACGCAATCTCCTGCCCGGGCTCAAGATGGTCAATTTACCTTTCTGTGAGCATTGTGTGATAAGCAAGCAGCATAGATTGAAGTTTGCTAAAGTAACTACAAGAAGCAAACACATACTGGACTTAATCCATTCTGATGTGTGGGAGTCACCAGAAATATCCCTGGGTGGAGCAAAGTATTTTGTATCATTCATTGATGACTATTCCAGGAGATTATGGGTGTACCCAATCAAGAAGAAGTCAGATGTGTTTCCAGTATTCAAGGAGTTCAAAGCACAAGTAGAGCTTGAAACTGGGAAAAGAATCAAGTGCTTGAGGACAGACAATGGAGGAGAATATGTAGACGGTAACTTTCTAGCATTCTGTAAGAAAGAGGGTATTATGAGACAATTCACGGTTGCACATACGCCTCAACAGAATGGTGTAGCAGAGCGGATGAACAGAACTCTCCTAGATAGAACAAGAGCCATGCTGAGAACAGCGGGATTGGCCAAATCTTTCTGGGCAGAAGCAGTCAAAACCACCTGTTATGTGATAAATCGATCACCATCAACGGCGATTGGTTTGAAGACGCCTATGGAGATGTGGAAAGGAAAGCCAGCTGATTATTCTTCTCTACATGTGTTTGGATGTCCTGTGTACGTGATGTACAACTCCCAAGAAAGAACAAAGCTGGATCCAAAATCCAGAAAATGTATATTCTTGGGTTATGCTGACGGTGTTAAGGGGTATCGCCTGTGGGATCCCACTGCCCGCAAGGTTGTTGTCAGCAGAGATGTAGTTTTTGTAGAAAATGAACTGCAAAGTGAGCAAACAAATGACAACACTTCAAAAGAGACTGCTACAGTGCAAATGGATAGAAATTCTCAAGAAGATGATTCTTCTGAAGCAGAACCAGAGCATGAGGTACCAGAACCAGTTGAGTCCGAGGCTGTAGAAGTTCGACGGTCAACTCGTGAGAGAAGGCCTCCAAATTGGCACACGGAGTATGTTACGGAGAGCAATGTTGCATACTGTCTTTTAACAGAGGATGGAGAGCCATCAACTTTTCATGAAGCTACTAGTAGCCCAGATGCTTCTCTGTGGATGACAGCAATGCAGGAAGAAATTGAAGCTCTTCACAAGAACGACACATGGGAACTGGTGGAATTACCACGTGGCAGAAAAGCCATTGGTAACAAATGGGTCTACAAGATCAAGCGGGATAGCAATGATCAAGTAGAACGATATCGTGCTAGATTGGTTGTAAAAGGATATGCTCAGAAAGAAGGTATTGACTTCAACGAGATATTTTCTCCAGTTGTCAGACTTACTACCATCAGAGTAGTGTTGGCTATGTGTGCTGCATTTGATTTACATCTTGAACAACTAGATGTAAAGACGGCTTTTCTACATGGAGAGCTTGAAGAAGAAATTTATATGCTCCAACCAGAAGGTTTTGTTGAAACAGGCAAAGAGAACTTGGTTTGCAGGTTGACCAAATCTCTGTACGGTCTAAAGCAGGCGCCCAGATGTTGGTACAAGAGATTTGATTCTTTCATAATTAGCCTTGAATACAACAGACTGAGTTCAGACCATTGTACGTACTACAAGAGGTTTGATGATAATGATTTCATTATTTTGCTGTTGTATGTGGATGACATGTTGGTGGTAGGCCCCAACAAAGATCGAATCCAAGATTTGAAGGCACAGTTGGCTAGGGAGTTCGATATGAAGGACTTGGGACCCGCAAACAAGATTTTAGGGATGCAAATTCACCGAGACAGAAAAGACAGGAAAATTTGGCTTTCTCAAAAGAATTATCTGAGGAAGGTCTTGCGACGCTTCAACATGCAACTGTAAGCCAATATCTACCCCACTTCCTGTCAATTTGAAATTATCCTCAGGTATGAGTCCTAGCAATGAAGCAGAGAGGATGGAAATGTCTCGAGTACCGTATGCATCAGCGGTGGGAAGCCTTATGTATGCTATGATATGTACAAGACCAGACATTGCACAAGCAGTGGGAGCGGTCAGTCGATTTATGGCAGATCCTGGTAGAGAGCATTGGAATGTTGTTAAGAGGATCCTTAGATACATTAAAGGAACCTCAGATGTTGCATTATGTTTTGGAGGATCAGAACTTGTTGTCAGGGGTTATGTTGATTCAGATTTTGCAGGTGATCTTAATAAAAGGAAATCCACTACTGGCTATGTGTTCACACTTGCAGGAGGAGCGGTAAGCTGGTTATCTAAGTTACAGACTGTTGTAGCTTTGTCTACTACAGAAGCTGAGTACATGGCAGCTACCCAAGCATGCAAGGAAGCAATATGGATACAAAGGTTAATGGAAGAACTCGGGCACAAGCAGCAGAAGATTATTGTGTATTGTGACAGTCAGAGTGCCTTGCACATTGCAAGGAATCCAGCCTTTCATTCCAGGACAAAGCATATAGGTATACAGTATCACTTTGTTCGAGAAGTAGTAGAAGAAGGAAGTGTGGATATGCAAAAGATTCACACCAAAGACAACCTAGCAGATGTTATGACAAAGCCAATCAACACTGACAAGTTTATTTGGTGTCGATCCTCCTATGGTCTATCAGAAACGTAAGCAACATGGAATGGCAAGACAGAAAGAGTGGTGTGAAGATATGATTGGTTTAATCAAATCTTCAAGTGGGAGAATTGTTAGAATCCCACATCGGTGGGAGAATTGTTAGAGTTCCTCCTTGAAGGCTATATAAAGAGCCTTAAGGAGAAGTATTAAAACCATCCCAAGAATTATCTCTTCCTCTCTTGTATACTTTCTTATATTCTTTGTGAGGTTGTTCTCTCCTAGTATTTAGAGAGAGGTGTTGTAATATTTTCTCATAGTGAAATTCTTCTAGTCTTGCCCCGTGGTTTTTCCCTTTATTCATTGAGGGTTTTCCACGTTAAATTTTGTGTGTTCAGTTCCTATTTTCTCATCTCTTATTTTAGTTGTGAGACACTATTCCGTCACTCTGGTACCTAACAGATTATTATTAATTTAATAAAAAATAATTTTTAATTAAATTTAATTATAAAAATAATTTTTTAATATTTTTAAATAATGAAACGAGCTTTTGGACTCATCCTGCCCAGGCTTGGGCAAACAAAAATAAAAAATTTCAGACCCGGCCCGACACATTAACACCACTAATTATAAGAATTTGTTGAATAAGAATGATTATTTAATTCAAATTAAGAGCTTTTCAATGAATGTTCTAATATTTTGGTTAAAATTTAATTTATACTTTGAAAGAATTACTTGAAAGTTGTTTTCAAATTTAATGAAAAATAAAAAATATGTACGAAATTAAATTTAAATATAACTATTAAAACAATATCAAGTGTGTTTATTGATCTTGACATAAATTTAAACTTTTAAACATGTTTGAAGTGATTTTAGTGATTTGTTCAAATTATTTTATACTCATATAGTTTTAATATCTTTAAAAGTTATAAGTATAAAATATAATTGACTTTATTGTGATAAAATTATTATTTTACCTTATATATTTTAAAATTTAACTTTTGATTAAAAAGTAAAATAGATATTATAATAAAATTGATAATCAAAGTTTTTGTTTTATAAAAAATTGTTTAATTACAATTCAATTATTTTTATTTTTAGTATTAAATTTGGGTTATTATGGATTTATGATCAGATCAATCTCGGGTTTATATCGTTTCGGTTCAGGTCATTTTCGAGTTTGGATCGTTTCAAGTTTAAGTCATTTTGGGTTCAAACCGTTCGAGTTCGAGTTATTTCGGGTTAAGGTTTTCTCGCATTTAAGTTTTTGATTTTTTGATCAAATCAAATTTGAGCAGATTCGATTTTAGATCTTTTCGGACAGATTTTTAGATTCGGATTTATTTTAGAATTTTTAACTGGATGTGTGAAATATTTGTGGTTCGCTGCTTGTTCTGCTACTATATGATTTATGAGGTTGGTTAAGAATAAAGTATTTTTTAAAAATAAAAAATTGAATGTTGAAGAGTTACTACTTTTAGTTAAGTTTCGTATTGGATTAAGGCCATTAATGAAGATATTATCATCTCGGATTCTTTGTGCTGGGCTAATCATGTGGCTTGTGCTCCCTTTTCAACCAAAAAATCTATCAGGCCTAATTCTATTTGATTCCCTCCTAAACCTGCTTTTTTAAAATTTAATGTTGATGACTCTCTTCGAGGTAAACCAATGCCAGCTGGCTGCGGCGGTATTTTGAGTTTTTCACCGACTCTAATAGTGATATTGGCGATATTATTATTTATATATATATATATATATATATATATATATTTGATGAATTGATTGTCCATTAATAAGATAATATCATTTTATTAAAAAAATTTAAAAATAAATATTAATAATTTTATTTTTAATAAATTAATATTATTTAATTTATTGATAATGTATAAATTTAATGTATCAAATATAAATTTTTATTATATTGTCTTTTGAGTTTTCAAGATTCAAATGTCGCTAAATTGTATGCCATCCTGTTTGCTCTAAAAATCTTTGTGAAATCAGGGGATTGTAGTATGAGTTTTATAGTTGAATCTGATTCTATAAAATTGGTGGGAAAAAGAAAAAAAGAAAAAAAAAAAAGAATGGTAGACCATGGAAGTTGTGGAATATTCTTACTGTTATCAGTGGGTTTTTTTTTTTTTAATGAGATTAAGGATGTTTAGGCTTTTGGTTAAGGCAGGTGTGGATGGAGATGAGAGATTTGTGGCTTGGTGGGGACCGGACTTAATTAGTACAATTGTTTTGGTGGGAGCTCCATGGACTTCTGAGCTTGCCAGATTTATATATTAATAAAATTTATAGCTTAGAGAAAGAAAAAAAAAGTAAAGTAAAGTAAAGTAAATCTCTCTACATGTAGGTTCTGTCTGGAAATCTATACGATGACACGTTTTGTATATTATAATAAAAATGAATAGTCTCTAGCTAATAGCTAGCTTGCTATAAAGTCAGATGGATTGAGTCTGCAGTCTGCTCTTGGAAGGGAATTTGAGAAACCTTCATTGCTAGTTTCGAAACAAATATAGGAGGCAACAAAATCCTTTAGCCAACCTGCAGCTGCACAAAATCTAGTAGTAGGAGAGAATCCAATAAACAACAAGAAATTCTATCCAGATATGGTAATGTGCCGTCCATGGCCATTTAAGTGATTTAATGATTAATTGTTATATTTTTTAAAATTCCCGATTCGACTGACCTTTAAGACTTTTTTTTTTTATTTTAAATTATACAAAAATTAAATTTTCTTATATTGTTATATTTTAGATATATTTTATAATTAAAATTTAAATAAAAAAATATTTTTTAATTAAAAAATAAACTCGGCCCGAGTATTTGTCAAACCAACCCAAATCTATATAATAGATCTTACCGGATTTGATAGATAATTCTGTCCTTGAACAAATCAAATCAGGTAAACATTCCTTTCCATTCCCATGATCTTCCTGTAATATTATCTCTATGGATAACATTAATGCATGATTAACCATGTTTCTCTTCGGTGAGCACTCCAATTGATCAGAATTTTATATATATATATATATATATATATATTACAGTCTTGTATTTATGAATGTACATGTACTCATAAAATATAAAATATTTATATTTAATGTACTGATCACAATGTATAAATTTATACATGTTAGTGAATCAGATGATATTATCTCATTAAAAATAAAATTATTTGTATTTATTTTTAAAAACTTTTAATAATATGACATTATCTGATTCACTAACAATGCATAGATATATACACTTTTAGTGTATCAAATATAAACCCAAATACAAATGCTTACATATATATATATATATATATAAATATTTCTAACTAAAAAATAATGTGAAATGATAAAAAATTAAAAAAATATAGTGGTTTGAAGAATTCCAATAAAACATATATTTGTAAATTTTACTCCTAAAGTTTGCATTAATTACATACACTACCATCTCTTTTTGTCTCCCCACTTCGTATTTCTACAAGCTAACACAATTCATAAACCTTACACTTTTGTCCCTACTGTTTCATTCTCATGATGTGAAAAAATTTCATTGATTTAATTTTAAACATTGTATAATCGATTAATAAATTAACCTGACATAGAATATCCAATGAATAGTAAGAATTAAAGTGAAAGATCAAATTCAAATGGCATAATTCTATTTGCAAAGCTTCATTAAGCAAATGTCAACTTTAGTACTTCTTTTATATATTGCTCCATGTTGTAAAGGGCTGAAAATAACAGTCAAATGTGCATGGCAATAAATATATGTTGGAAACTTTACGGGAAAGAAGATTATAGAAGATAAATTTATTCATTGAAATATAGGTGATAGCTAGGCCACATCAAAAGTTTACAAGTCGCGTAGCCTTTTGTATGATTGTAGAAATAATAAGGTAGCGTTTATAACACGTTATTTTCGTTATTTTGAGATTTTGATTTTTTTTCATCGTGAGTATTCATCGATGATAGTGATCACAAATTATCATATTCGTAATCATAATAAACCTAACGCAATAAAAAAACATGACAATGATAATAATTTAAATCCATGGTATTAATAACTTTCTCGTGCGACTACACATCAATTATCAATAGCTGTGAAAAGGAAGGGAGAAAAATGAAACAAATGGTACGTACGACCCCTTTTTTGACTGTCTGCACCTTTCTTTATAGACCAGAAATAAGCAAAAGATCTTAAGGATATCCCCAGCATAGATTGCAGAATCCAAGCAAACTTCAGAAATACTATTGCTTTGCTAAACAATTTGGTACACCCTAATTTTTCAAATACCCTACTATCTTCAATTAAGTTTACCAACTTCTCTGTATAATTCTGATACCAACTTTCCCTTTTTCCAATAACAATGAGAGCAAAAAGCTCAAGCCAAATGACTAAGAAATCTAATATGATGAACTTCCGAAAGCTGAATGTCTAAATTGTCTATATATGTTCGTAAAACTTGATATCAGATATGTTTAAGAGTAAAGTATTCCCATTAATCCAGGCGAATCAATTTCCACCATCACATATGATTTGCTGCAATGTTCAATACTTAATACACAAAAAACATTTACATGTATATATAAGCATAATCTGAGTATTTACAGAATAAAAAACTATCATTCATTATATATAATATTTATACAGTTTGTGGAACAGTTAAATTTCGGACAATCTTGAATACACAGAGACCCATACAAGTATGTGAGGAAGAGATAAAAAACGCAAGTAGTTGAGGCCATTCATTGGCTATGAAACCTATGCCTGGCCATTGGCTAAGCATGCACTTCAAAAAAAAAAAAATTACTATGTAGCTAGGATCCATCAAATTCAAATGCAAAATATTTGATAAGGGAAGAGGAGGGGTCCCTCTCCCTCGTTATGATGACATATAGTCAAATAATAATATATGGAGTAGTAGTATTACGTAAGACAATTGGTTTTCTCAGTTTTGATGTGCTAATGGAGCAGCTCATCTTTTCACCCTATTATAGGGCTGCCCACCAAAGCCTACCCTTTGCATAGTTGCGAGCTGAGACTTGATGGTATACGTGCACTTGAACGCGATAAATATATTAGTATTATGTTTTTATTTAGATTTAATTTAATTTAATTTTATTGGTATTTTTATTTTTTTATTGAAAAAACAAAAAGTAAAAGTTCAAACCAAATGAAATGAAATCTTAGTATATTTTATCAAAAAAAAAGTACATTTTTATAAAAATTTCTTCATCACGTAAATTTTTTTTTTTTCAAATCATACATAAATGTTTCGATTTTATTGTTGACATAAAAAAATAATCCATACAATTGGATTAAAAAAGTTATAATAAGTATGAATTAGGTCAACCCAATTTAAGTGATTTAATGATTATTTGTGTTAATTTGATTAATTAATTAAGAGAATAGATCATGATCCATATTAAACCCAATAACTTTGGGCTACTAAACATTTAAATGGGTAAAAAATCCAATAGTTATTCGGATAAGCCCTCGTTTAGAAGCCAAAAATAGTATAATTCGAACATGGTTAGTTGGTTTTGCTAGAGAAAATTAGCATAATAACTGGTATGGCAGTTACCAGCAGTTAAATAATTTGTGCTAGGAGGATATTGAATCAAAGTAGTCGGTATCATCGACGTACCGTATTTGTTTTGATATTGGTACATATCAATATCGATATATTCGACGTACCATTAATATTTTTAAAATTCTTTCATATATATATATATATATATATATATATATATATATATATATATATATATATATGATTGATCATAATGTTTATTTAATGTCTAAAACTTGATGTAATATCACTTTTTTTGTTTATAGTTTCAATATAAATTTTATTAATTATTATTATTATTATTATTATTATTATAATGAGCCTGTATTCATTTTATATTTATTTACATTTCTATAGTGATTATTTGTTTTTAAGTAAATTAAAATAAAATTTAATTTAAAATATTTTTTATAATTTTAGTGCATTCATTCATTTTGCTCTAAATGATCCAAATCTATCATTTAAATCTCATTAGGCCCAAAACACAATAACAATAAAATATAAACAACCCAAATATATTGGCCCTAAAAAAAAAAAAAAAAAAAACCCAACTATAGAATATCTTTTAAAAACTTGTCTCTCTCACCGCTCACTCGTCTTTTTCAACCTCACATCTTCTATCTGCTGTATAAATCGAAAATTTATGACAAATAAAGAGAAAAACCAAAACCGATGATGGTGTTAAGCTTCAAGAACCGGCCGAGACAACATATTTGGCTGAAACACCCCGAAATTGACCAGTACAGGCGGTATAGTCTCGTACAACCTAATATCTAAACCTAAACGAAACACACCTTTAAATGTACCGATGAAAAAAAAAAAAACGAGATGTATAAGCCGATACCAACAATACCGAAATGGTACTGATAACTCTATCTTGAATACAAGGATAAAATTAAAGCAAAAATCAAGGAGTCAAGGTCATTTCAACATGATGGAACTCCTAACGACTTGAAGGCGAAGAATTCAACAACGGTTGACATGGAGACTCAACCAGCAATTCAAGATGGAAAGGAGCATGAGAGATGATTATCACCCATGATCAAACGCGTGAAGGCAAGGAAATTAGTGAGCAACAATTAGACTTAAAAACTTTCTAAATTTTTTTTATCTTCTTTCATACAAATATAAATGAGTTTTGAATACGTAAAACGAATTACACACTGTAATTTTAATAATTATTGTATATTTACAGCATTCTTATGCTTTGCAATTATCATACCTTTTTATGCATTAGGCCTAGCTTAACTTAGCAGATTATCTAAGTTTTCTTCTTCTTGTCGCATAATCCCACTCTTATAGGGGGTATCAGGGGTGAAAATCCTTCGGTCGCCTTGAATAGTAGGATTGCCACAAAGAAAAAAATCAATTTGTCTATGAAGAACTTTAATCAGAGAGTGAGCCAGGAGGAAACTCACAAAACCTTATTGAGGATGCTCAATCAGCTGAAGAATATGAGAAACTTCGAACGATAAGTTAGGCTACACTCACAAGTGCTTTCCATGCTGCACTTGAAAATGCAAGTTTTAATGTGAACCATATATGCAACAACATTAATAGTTCCATGGAGACCGAGTTTAATAGGCAAAATCATACTTTAGTTAATGCTATGAACATTCTCAACCAGAATATGACTCATTTTTCAAACACCCTCTAGCATCCCCTCAACTACATTAACCTTAACCTCTTAGGTTAAATGATGTTCACCCAACCTGTTGCTATAGACAAGGTAAATGGACAAAGGAATGAACTATTAGGATGATAGGGCGTATTTAGGACATTGGAACTGAGAGATTTTTCAGTATCCAATCAATTACATCAACCTCGACCTTCTATAGTAAGCCAAGCAAATGTTCACCACCAAGTCACTATAGATAGACTAAATGGACAAAGTAAAGAGCCTATAGGGCTAGGGCATGTTTAAGACATCGGAGTTTAAAGACATGAGAAACATAACTCAGGTTAGTGATATTGCAAGTTCAATCCAAAATCCAAGCTTTCAAGGCTTAGGAGTTAAGTGATTGGAGAATGCCAGGCCAAAGTCCAAGCTTACAAAGCTTAGAGACTTGAGAAATGACTTTAGGTGGAAGTAAGAATCCATTACATAAATACGAAAAGTCAGCTGTAAGACAAGAAAACCTATTGCCAAACCAGCAACCTGTAGTTCCGCAGCTGGGGATGAAAGTCAAAAGATCTACGGAACCATCGTTCCACCAATATTAATGGTGATATTATAGACCTACGATTTATTCAGTGTCTTGTTTTTAATTTTTATTCGGAATTTGGGCGCTGATGTACCTTCCGTTGGCTCGGTCCTGGTTTCCAACTTTGTGATTACCACTTTGGGGGGTTCACTTGGTTTTATTCGCACGGTTGCTGAGTTGATATCCAGTTCCTCTTTCTTACCAGGCAACTCTGTTAAAGATGTTTCCTCTTTCTTACCTCTTAACTCTGCTGAAGGTTCCTTCACTTCACTCAGCAGCTTTGCCATCTCCTTCTCCTTCTGTTTTTTCTCCTTTTTCAATCGCTTCTTCTCTAAATACTCTGGATCATCTCGGTCTCCTTTATGGTCTTCCCGCTTTCGTTTCTTTTCCCCATCTTTCTTATTCTTCTTCTTCTTCTTCTCCTTCCCTCGGAATGGAGAACGCATAGTACCCAATGAACGAGCATTGTCCCTCGAAATTGATAGTGTTTGTAGACTTGCAAACTTTTTTGCTTCAGCATCTATGTAGCTATCTTGAATGATGCTAGGTGATGAGGGATCATCAGGCTGATGGTGCACGGAAGCATTACCTGAATCAGCAGTACACTGAAGTTCCTTACCAAAGTTGTCACCTTCACTTGCAATTTTTGCACTCCCAATGCTAGCAGTAATCCGAGACCCATGATCATGAAATGAGTTGACTTCTTCAATATTTCGATTGCTAATGCTCACAGCCTCAGGTGAATTTCTTTGGGGTGCATCCACTGAAACTGAACTGGTTGCACCCCGATCAGCATCATGACGCCTTCCTTCTGATCTTTCGACAGTACCATTGTCTGCTTCCTCTGCTTTACTGGTTGTGGCAGACTGCTTGACCCTAATCTTAACAACAGCCGTCTTCCTCTCATGACTGTTGGAGACAGTATCCACTTCCTTCGAAACTTCTGGAATTGCCAAACTATCATGCAAAAGGTTTTGATTGTCCACGGGAGGTTGAGGAGGCTTTATCTCTGTAACAAGAGCACCAAAGTTGTTCTTCTGCTCATTGCAAATCTCCACATTACCCATACGCGGTAACTTATCTTTAGGCACTCCATAAAGTGTAGGGGATCTGAAAATGAGAGCTCAAAATTTGATTAGAAGATTTTGTTTCAAAAATAAGACAAACATATTGGATTCTCAAAAAGAAATTACAATTTCAAAGAATAAATAAAAAAGAAATTACAAGTTTCTAACATAAACTTCTTATACATAGCAAAAGTATTAAAGAAAGCAAACAAAGCAGTAGAACTCTGTGCTACATCAAATTCAAAAGTATATTTCTTCCATTAGGGCAAAGCATATTGGACCATGAAAAACATAAGAAAAGAATTACCAACAAGCTCCTATTGCAGCCACTGGAAATTAGGTTTTCTCATTCTTCAACTTGGTTGCATAGTTTTAGCAAATCAGACGTTTTCACTGCCCAAGCAAATTTATAATTTTCTCACAATTTCTACAAATTAGGGGTATACTGCTAATTTAATCAAAGTCTGGAGTTTCTAGAGTTTCCACAAGTTTAAATTTATTTACTTGAAACTAAAATTAGATAGTTATTTGTTTCCATTGGCTATTCCTGATTAAGTTTACTGTTTAGTACTCCTAATTCTTGCAAGTCAAAGAGTGGCCATTTCTATTTCATTTCTAGAGAAATAGACCATCTATGTTTATGAATGTTATTAACATCAAGCCACAAGAAACTTAGCTAACTCACTGGAAAAGAAAAAGAAACTAAAACATTTGGCACTATGTACAGATTCAATCAAATTCGTACTGGTTACTCCAGTTATACCATAAAAGCTCTAGTCTAGCTTCTTCCAAGAAGCTTCTAATCTCTCTTTTTTTCCCCAATAAAAACTAATCTCTTTATTCCGGTCACCATTTTAACCCCAAACACCACTCGGAGCAAACCATCATTTAACTATTAACCCACAGATGCCACCCCTTTTTTCCCATAATTGAAGACCCTAAACTCCATAAGATTTTGAAACAAAAACTCAGTACAAACTGCTGGAAATCAGGGATTGACAGTTGGAATCCCAAGGCTGGAAATCAGGGATTTCCAGCTTGAAACCCAATGCTGGAAATCAGGGATTTCCAGCTGGAAACCCAAGGCTGGAAATCAGGGATTTCCAGCTGGAAACCCAATGCTGGAAATCAGGGATTTCCAGCTTGAAATTAGCTGTAAATACTATCAAATTCCTATCTTTTAGGGATTAAGTAAACCCTTCCTTCATGTATAAATACCTTGTAATAGACTAGTTCAAAAATAAGAAATAACAAAACCTTTCTTCATGGTATCAGAGCTATAGGCTCAATTTTTTTTTCTGGGATTTGAAATCTGTCCAAGAACAGAATTTCTGCTAAATTTTTTTTTCTTTTTTCAGCCTTCATAGCTGAATTTCTGGTCACTGATCAGCAGCCTTCATTGCTGATTTTTCTTTCAAAATTTTTTCTGGGATTTGAAATCTGTCCAAGAACAGAATTTCTGCTAAATTTTTTTTTCTCTCTTTTTTCAGCCTTCATAGCTGAATTTCTGGTCACTGATCAGCAGCCTTCATTGCTGATTTTTCTTTAAAAAACAATCACTTTACAAAATGTCTTCTATGACCGAGCTACTTCTTTCAAAAACAATCACTTTACAAAACAAGGATAACCTCTGGTGTACCCACTGCAAAAAGCCCCGTCATACTAAGGAGCACTGTTGGAAGCTTCATGGCAAGCCACAAAGTTCTCAATGGAATAGAGGACCTAAAAGTGGAACACAAAGAAGCCGGCTGCATATGACTCAATCAAAAGAAGACAGATCAAATGAGTTCCATGGTGGAGAACAGAATGAATTCAACAAAGGAGACATTGAACGGCTAAGATCACTTCTTGATTCATTAGAAAAGTCTACAGGTACCTGTTCCTTGGCAAATTCTGGTAAGCCTCATTCCTTATATGCTTTAAGTGCCGCCAATTTTGAATTTTCAAACTCTTGGGTTATTGACTCTGGGGCAACCGATCATATGACTCATTCTTCACACAAATTTCTCACATATCATCCGTGTCCTAGCAACAGAAAAATAGTCATTGCTGATGGATCTTTGGCCACTGTTGCAGGCCAAGGAGACATTGTTCTAAGCCCATCCATTATTCTTAAAAATGTGTTACATGTACCCAAGTTATCTACAAACCTTGTGTCTGCTTACCAACTTACAAAAGATCTAAACTGCAATATGATTTTTTCTCATATTTCTTGTGTATTTCAGGACCAAGTTACGAGGAGGACGATTGGACATGCTAAGGTGAGACATGGCCTTTATTATCTTGAGTTACCTAGTGAACAAGTGAACAGTGAAAACAAATCACCTATCTCGTTTCTCTCCAATAACTCTCCTTGCAATAAAGACCAAATTTGGCTTTACCACTTTAGACTTGGGCATCCTTCCTTTAGTGTTCTTAGTGTCATGTTTCCATCTTTGTTTAAAAATGTTAGTTTAAATGAGTTTCACTGTGAGGTTTGTGAATTTGCTAAACACCGACGTGTGTCCTTTCCTTTGAGTAATAAAAGAACTACTGTTCCTTTTTCTTTGATTCACAGTGATATTTGGGGTCCATCTCGAGTTCCCAACATTTCGGGGGCTCGTTGGTTTGTCTCATTCATAGATGACTGTACTCGAGTTTCATGGATTTATTTGTTAAAACAAAAATCTGATGTGAGCAACATTTTTCCTATTTTTCATACAATGGTCAAAACTCAATTCAATGTTAGAATTAAGAAGTTGAGGACTGATAATGCTAGGGACTACTTTAATCAAACTTTGTCTCCATACTTTCAAAAAGAGGGAATTATTCATGAATCTTCTTGTGTTGACACACCCCAACAAAATGGAGTTGCCGAAAGGAAAAATGGTCATTTGTTAGCCTCTGTTCGTGCTCTTTTGTTTCAACAAAATGTTCCAAAAACCTTTTGGGGGGAAGCAGTCCTTACTGCAGCTCATTTAATAAATCGTATCCCCTCTCGAGTTCTTGATTTTAAAAGTCCAATGGAGGTGTTTTCTAAGTATTTTTCAGATTTCAATATGTCTATGAAGTTAGTCCCTAGAGTTTTTGGATGTGTCTCATTTGTTCATGTTCACTCTAATAGTCGAAGCAAGTTAGATCCTAGAGCAGTCAAGTGTGTATTCATAGGATATTCACCTACTCAAAAAGGGTACAAGTGCTACAATCCTATTACTCGTAAAACCTATGTCTCTTCTGATGTTACTTTTGCAGAACACGAAAGCTATTTTTCTAGCCCTTATCCTCAGGGGGAGGCATCATTTATGGAGGATAAGGATTTGTTCTTGAGAGAACCATCAATGGTGGTTAAAATATCTCCTGTACAAACAGAACCCACTCCTGAAAGACAACTTACCTCTGAACCTTGTGAACTCATAAATCCTACTCTCACAAAGCCACTACAGGTCTACTCAAGAAGGATAAAGCCAGTGATCAATCCTGTGCAAGTTCAAGAAACCAAATCGTCACTTGGAACTGAGGTAAGTCCTTCTACTGAGATATCCCCTACTGTTCTTGATTTAGATTTGCCCATAGCTACAAGAAAAGGTGTTAGAAAATGCACACAACATCCTTTATCCCATTTTGTGTCATTTGAAAAATTATCAACCCCACACAAAACCTTTCTTACCCATCTAAACACTGTAGACATCCCACAGACCTTATCGCAGGCACTTGGCAAAGAGGAATGGAAGCATGCAATGAGAGTAGAAATGGAGGCCTTGGAGAAAAATAAAACATGGGAACTAACAGAATTACCAACTGGAAAGAGACTAGTAGGATGCAAATGGGTCTTCACAGTGAAGTATAAGTCGGATGGATCCATTGAGAGGTATAAAGCAAGACTAGTAGCCAAGGGATATACACAGACCTATGGGGTGGATTATCAAGAGACATTTGCACCAGTGGCGAAGATGAACACAGTAAGGGTATTGTTATCCCTAGCAGCAAATTATGATTGGCCTTTACAACAGTTCGATGTGAAGAACGCCTTCTTACATGGTGATCTTGAGGAGGAAATTTATATGGAAGTACCACCTGGTTTTGGAATAAATCTGGACAAAAACAAAGTGTGCAAACTGAAAAAAGCATTGTATGGGCTCAAACAATCTCCCCGGGCATGGTTTGGAAGATTTACCAAAGCAATGGTGAATATGAAGTACAAACAGAGTCAGGGTGATCATACATTGTTTATCAAGCATTCGGCTTCAGGGGGAGTCACGGCATTGATAGTTTATGTGGACGATATAATTGTAACTGGGAATGATCCAGATGAAAAGGAGGCTCTTCGGAAGTATTTAGCAAAAGAGTTTGAAATAAAGGACCTTGGAAAATTGAAGTACTTCTTAGGAATAGAAGTAGCTCGGTCCAAGGAAGGAATCTTTGTTTCACAGCAAAAATATGTTCTTGATCTGTTAAAAGAAACAGGTAAGCTTGGTTGCAAACCATCAGATACGCCTATTGAGCCAAATCATAGATTAGGAGAATCTGTGGAAGGAGAACCAGCTGACAAAGGCATGTACCAAAGACTTGTGGGGAAGCTAATCTATCTATCACACACACGACCTGACATTGCATATGCAGTGAGTGTTGTGAGTCAGTTCATGCAAAATCCTAAAGGTGTCCATCTCGATGCAGTATACCGGATCCTACAATATTTGAAAGGCAATCCAGGAAAAGGGGTTCTCTTTAGAAAAGGCACAAGAATGGAACTAGAAGCATACACAGATGCCGATTATGCTGGCTGTGTTACTGACAGAAGATCAACATCTGGGTATTGTACTTTCATTGGCGGAAATTTGGTAACCTGGAGGAGTAAGAAACAACCAGTTGTAGCAAGATCTAGTGCTGAGGCAGAATTTCGATCAATGGCACAAGGTATTTGTGAACTGTTATGGCTCAAAATTATACTAGATGACTTGAAGATTAAATGGGAGACTCCAATGAAGTTGTATTGTGATAATAAGTCTGCAATCAACATAGCTCACAATCCAGTTCAGCACGACAGAACTAAACATGTGGAGGTTGACAGACATTTCATTAAGGAGAAACTTGAAAGTGGATTGATTTGCACTCCCTATATTTCTACAAAGAACCAGCTAGCAGATGTCTTAACTAAAGGACTGATGAGTTCAGCATTTCAACAGATTGTAGGCAAGCTAGGGATGGAAAATATCTACTCCCCAGCTTGAGGGGGAGTGCTGGAAATCAGGGATTGACAGTTGGAATCCCAAGGCTGGAAATCAGGGATTTCCAGCTTGAAACCCAATGCTGGAAATCAGGGATTTCCAGCTGGAAACCCAAGGCTGGAAATCAGGGATTTCCAGCTGGAAACCCAATGCTGGAAATCAGGGATTTCCAGCTTGAAATTAGCTGTAAATACTATCAAATTCCTATCTTTTAGGGATTAAGTAAACCCTTCCTTCATGTATAAATACCTTGTAATAGACTAGTTCAAAAATAAGAAATAACAAAACCTTTCTTCACAAACCACATTGGAAGATCATCTCAATCCTCTCCCACATCACTTCCTAAATAGGACTAGTCTGTCTTGACCTCCTTACTCAAGAAAAATCCCATAAAATGCTGAATCTAGAATTGTTTATTAATCAGCAGTCCTGTCCAGAGCCCAATATGATCAACATATTCATCTGCTTATCAAATAGCAGAAGTCGGAGTGCATCAAGTGAGCAATCAAACAACAGGACAATCAAATTATATGCTTTCAATCATCAGATGTATTCTCTTCCCCAGCAATATTATCAATATGAAGCAACAACTTATCCAGAGGAAGGTTTTAATCCTAGAGAGACAAAATGATAATTGCATACCCACCTTCCTGCAAGAACTTGTAAAATGCAGAACAAGTAGTGCCGGAGAATTACATTATTGAATGCTATGCGGCTTTCTAAAAGCTGAAGCAAAGCCACAAGAGTTGTTGTCTTAATATCCTCATTAGAAACTGCTCCACCTCGTATCTGACATAACCGCATAGCATGCACACCCAACTTTACCTGCCCTGCAATCAGAGAATGTATAATGACATCAAATTGTAAATAAATACAAAGTACACCTAAATATTACCAATAAAATAAACAGAGGATAACATCAGGATAGGTTACAGAAGAAAGAAACTCGTTTTTCTTTTTTTTTTTTTTTTACTGAAGGGAACCTCTTAAAGAAGGCTCTTCCTCTATATACTTGATAAATAACAACAATGCTGCATCGATGCCATTGCAATGGAACTCAAGATCAAGGAGTGCTCTGCTTGCTTCTATTCGGACTTGCCAGATGGTCTTGAAATCTCGAAATGGTTTAATTAGTTCAAAGACATGATCCTGCAGTGAGAAACAAAATCTATACATAAATTATAAAGAATTATGCGAAGTAGACATTATTCACTAAGGGATCAGAGAACACACTAGATGGATGAATCCAGAAAGCTTTAATGCAATCTGTGCCAAGGTTCGGATGCAACTGATTGTCAATATCCCATTGTAACTAGGCATCAACCTGGTAAGTGTCATTTCTAATTAGATGTGAATAACCAGGAAGATTATTTGGAACAATCAGTCTTTAATCAAACAGATCAGAAGAGAATTATCACCTGTCAAATTGCAAAAGCCGATCAATGCGCTTGAGAAGAGAAGATAAAAAGAAAATACTCTGAAATAAGAGAAAGGAAGAAAGAAATGTAGATAGGTTAGCTTTCAGATATGCTTTGAAAATGACATAGGTGATGCATGACCAAAACCAAAATATGGAACATTGGCAAAATATTCTTTACTCATGACATATTCTATAAGCCAAAAAGAAATTTAAAGAAAAAAAAAGGTTAGAAAAATGGAAATTTAAAGAATTAACAGTACCAGCAGCACCAGAGGAAAGCACAGAAATAAGATACTAATATCCAGTAATTGATATGCATTTTCAGATTTTTGCATGCATCTGTCCATTGCACATGCATGTACACAATTATGAGAGAGAGAGAGAGAGAGAGAGAGAGAGAGAGAGAGAGAGAGAGAGAGAGAGAGAAAGAGAGGGAAGGTATGATGATGATGATGGATTGATGGTTATGAATTGCTACAGATTTTCCTAATTTTCAGTAGCCTACACAACAATTGATGTGTAAAAAACACCCACACAACAAGAACGGCTCTAATTTCTTAAGAATTGTATACTGTTATTTCTTGTAGGTTGTAGAAACAGAACAAAGAATCACACTAACAAGAACTTACAGAGGAAAAAACCCACAGGAATTTTAAACAAATTAAGACACAAACCAAAAGGTATTGCAAGTAAAATTATATTTACATACCTGTTGCCCAAATTCAAGTTCACCGACTGACTGCACTAATGCAGTGAGCCAGAATACGTCAGAGTAAGGATTCTCGTTATTATCATTATACTGTCAAAGAGCAGCGAAAAACAGAAAGAATAAGAATGGGGATAAAGTATCAAGCATAAGAACCAAAGCAAATAAATAAAGCACCGTTTATAAAAATAAACTAGTATACAGTGCAAGAAAACAGTAAGCAGTGTATGGTCAATAATATGCATAAAATGTATGGTATGATTTAACTAAAAGTTTTAAGAGTGCTCTCCACATTTATGAACGAACTAGAGAATGACTTGCAACAAATCTTTTGCTCGACATACCAAAAAATTTTCATTCCAATTCACTATTATGGGTCCCATCCCACCTTTTCAACCTTAAATCCTTTAACTGGTTGAACTGTCGCAAGTCATACACACACCTAGATGCATTTATTTAGTTATACAACCTTATCGTTCATCTTTAAGGTCAATTATTCTTTACTTCTCTTTGACATTGTGAGGTATTATCACAAGCTTTTTTAACTCAGAGAAAGCAAGTCCTAGTCCCTCCAAGTCTCTTTCTATGAATGGAGGACCGCCTAATCTTGCACTTCAAAGGCAGAAAATATGTTGAGTACAAATACTGAGATTAGTTGATGCTCTCGGTGAAAATATAAAGCAAAATCAATAAATCATTTGCTCATGAATATATCACTCCTCAAGAAATCTGTAACATCTTCAAATATCCCAGATACAGTTGTTGATGCTTTGTCTAGTTGTAGAGATGAGGGAGAAGGATATTGTGCGGAAATTATCTTAGCATATTTTGCAGAGTTTATGGAAGGAGTGATTGTAGAACTTGACAAAATTGAAAGCCTTACTTTTGTGCAGTCTTCTGCATCTTGTACATGCTTTTCACTTTGTCTACACTCCCAAGACACATGCTATGTCCAATGTCCTTTTAGATCTTGCAGAAGTTTGACTTTTTAAATTTAATTTTTGCATGTAATTTATTATTTTCCTTTGCATGCTTCTCCCCTACACTCCCATGCACTCGGTCATACTCCTTGTGATTTCTCTGCAACAGTTTTATTTACCCAATAAAAAGGACTCTTCTATCTCTTGTGAAACAATTTTAACTTTTAGGGGCTAACATGTGTTAATCATGCATTTTGGAAATGAAATGTAAAGTCATAGATCCTTTTTTTCTTCATATTTCTTTTTGTTTTGCTTAAAAATATTGTTCTTGGTTCTTTTGTTTCATCTAATGCATATCCTCTTATACATTTATTTTTTTACATAACATCATATAAGCTAGGACAACAAAAATTGAACATATCACTTGCCTATGTTACCCAGACTCTTCGTCTTCCCTCAAGTACCCATATCCGACCCATATTCAGATGGGGATAAAGAGGTTTGATCCTCTAAATATAAGGAAAAACTTAGAAAAAATTGAGTATACTCGTATCTGACACTCACCCCCGAGTCCGAGTAACATAGTCGCTTGCTACAGACCAAAACCTTCATGTCTGTATGTATGTATGTCTCAATTCCTTTTTTGAAGTTCTATTGGGGCTTCACAATGACGTCATACTTGTACAATCAAAACTTATCTTGCTGAAAATACTGAAGACTAATAAAAGACGTGTTGTCATAGACTAACTACTAACCATTCAGCTTAAAACCATTGGCAATAAGTGAAAAGGCTCATCCTGAATATATGACCCAAATAAACCCCAAACTAATTAATTTAGGATAACGTTACTTAACAATGATGATCAAGGGGGGTCCAAACGGATTTCAATAGAGAACATTAATCAAGAAATGCAACTGAAATTACAAGACAAGAAAATAGCAAGGATTTATTCAAGTAGTTATGGGCCAAATTTAATTGATTTATTTGGTAGTTGCTTTAGCTACTTGCTTTCAACTTCCATAACCCAAAAAACAGAAAACGCATTTGGATACAAAAAGGGAAATAATGTTTTTGAATAATCAAAAATTAAAATTGTAAATTTTTGTGGAGAACAAAAATATGGAAGAACTATGTTAGAATTGGTGTTGTATTTGGTTATTCAATTTTAATTATAATGAATTGTTCTTGTTACCATTTGATTTGCGTTTTAGCAAACCTTTTAAGAACCAAAAGAAAATAGTAAGTAGCGAAAGCAACAATGAAATGGAGCCCAAGTAACAACAGAAGAGCTGCCTAACAGACAATATGCTTAGTATCTAGATGAAATAGGCAAATGTTCTACAATATGCCAGAAATTTTAAAGTACAGAAAAGCTGAGAAGTTAATCAAGAATCTACATAAGATTAACTTGTTTTTAGCTAGATCAAATGATCTTCATCCCCAAAAGAAGAAAAGAGGAATAATAAAAACAAAACTTCACGGTTCACCTAAGGTTTTTCTTCTTTTTTTTTTTTTTTTTGGTATGGAAGGGTTGGACGGTGGTAGCGGAGAGAAGGGTCAACTAATAACTAACTGCAAAAGTTTCATCAAACAGAAAAAGGCGACCTAAAGTTTGTGAGCAAATTTTGAAACCTTTAAGAGACTACTTTTGAACAAACTCTCACTCTTTAGTGAATTCCCAAAGCAAACTAAAAGATGCAAGTTTTACTCTACCCCCTTCTCCCTATTCTCTTTGTTGTCGGTAAGTTAATCATGCAAATAAAAAATATAAATAAAGAAAGAAAGACTCCATTATTCCATGCAGCACCACAGAACCATATAATATTGGTTACTCACTCAAGCGCATTTTATATATTGCAAAATTAGGAAGCCAACCCCCTGTTTTTCTCTCTTCTTGACAAGCAAACCATGCAAATCAAAAGAAAAAAAAACTTAAGGTTCTATCATTTATGCAGCAACTGACAGCTATGAATCATTGATTACTCGTTGAAAGATATTTCCTATGTAGCAAAATTAGAAAGCCACCACAAATGTAGATTGATTTGTATGGCTATTCAAAATCTTGTTGATGTCTTTTAAAATAAGTGATGGCCAAGGAAAATCCTACCTTCAAAAGTTGCAGAACAAACTCAACAGCTTCTCTTGGGCTTTTCCTGTCTGCAGCTCTTATCATAGCTACGGCATGTGGAATGGCCTAAGAAACCAAAGAAAATGAAAAAGGTTTTAGAAACTTTCACAAACTACATTTCAGTTATAAATTTAGCAACTCAGACTAGAGCACCAATGCATAGAAGAGGCATCTCAAAGTAATGAAAAAAGCTAAAAGTGTAGACAGCATAAAGAACATTGTTCACTTCTATCTTCTAAGCCAGAGTGAGCCCAATAAGTTCCACATGAAAAAAGGAATTACCTAATGTTACTATCTTGGACCTTATCATCCCTTTTCAAATCACTAGATTAAAAATTTCTCTCATAATGTTTAATTCAACTTCCATAAACCAACAATTTCACAAGAAACAGAGGCATCCAAGCTAGTTATATGTTATAAACAACATCATAAAGTACATAGTTTACCACATAGCCTACCTCATTGCATTACCTCAAGAACAAAATACTCTGGAAAATCACGGAAGTCATTTGGTCTGGCAAGATCAGCAGGAAATGCAACTTCTTATAAAGACATTTTAACAATCATTGATGAATTCAGACTGAGGTTAAGAAACTCACTTCGGGAGTCCAATATCTGTGTCAAACCTTCGACTTTTATAAAATTTCATCAGATGTTGCAAACCAGACAAATCAGTTTCCTGCCAGCCAGACAATGAAATAAAACTCACATGCCTAAAGGGAATGTATAAAAATAAAAAAGAAGATGACAAAAGCCCAATTAAAATATACAAACTATTAAAGAAAAGGTGAACAGCACAATTACTTCAGTTTTAAAAATACCGAACAACATTAAAAAGTAATACTAATCTGTGTTAGTGCGTTACTAATTATAATAAATCTCACTGTTGAGCAACAACCAAAAAAAAAAAAAAAACAATTTGAAGGTCCCTGTCATATAGCTCATTATATGTAAGTTAGATGTTAATCGAAAACATCAATCCATGCCACATTTAGAGCATCAGGCAAAAACTCCAATAATCATGGAAGTTAAAAATAGTTTTAGTGAAACTCAAGAAGACATGCAATTGTTACAAAATAAGGTTTCAAAATCATAACAAAATTTTCCAATAAAAAAATTTAAAGCAACTAATTTGGTTAACATCGCATACAGAAATGTCATCACAACTATATTCAATGAAGAGCATCAAATGCTGGCAATGATACCTCAGAAGATGTACTAGCCAATGCAAATGCTGCCTCGATCCGAACCCTCCAGAAGGCCTTGACACCACAAGAAAAATTAAAATGAATAAATTCAATTTACTACGACTCATAACCAAGTATGTCTTTAGAGAGCAGAAAGAACCTTGGAGTCGGTCAGAAAACTATTCAGAGCCTTGACAACAGAAAATGAAAGCTCTGGTAAAGATTCCAGTGCTGCGATTGCTTGTGCCTGAGCTACAACATCTTCATCCTTCTCTAACTGATTAATCTGATAATTTTACCAATTTTATGAAGTCAAATACCAATTGACAAATTAAAATCATTGGAAATAATTTATAAAAAGCAACAGATGTAGCTAAACCACTGGGTACAAAATAAGCAAAACAACGGAAATCTTGAACTAAGTAGGTTCCTTGTTTGGTTTTATTAGATACAATTGGTTCTTAGGAAACTTTCCCTTTAATCCGATTTTATTGATGAGAGACAGATAATTGCGCTTCAGTAGGTTGAAAAAAGATTTCAAGTATAAATTTAAACCTTGTCTAAGGATAGGAATATATTGTAACATTACAGTCTATCTTGGGGGTTTAATATTAC
The DNA here is from genome assembly GCA_030761205.1 of Fremontodendron californicum. Taxonomy (NCBI): domain Eukaryota; kingdom Viridiplantae; phylum Streptophyta; class Magnoliopsida; order Malvales; family Malvaceae; genus Fremontodendron; species Fremontodendron californicum. The sequence goes on from JAULJL010000008.1 coordinate 23,947,958, forward strand.
AGAGCAGAATTTAGATTAGACTTATGATTGTTATGATGATTAACCACAGATTTACAACCTAAAAAGAACAAAGTTGAAATTATGGCTTAATTTATTAGGCTGATCACCACATGAAGGGTTAGAATGTATGCTCTCCGTAAGATCCTCTAAACTCAAAGTGCGTTTGTTGACAGTTATTTTTCTTGCATTCTATGTATAATTCTTCTTTTTCATAAAAGGCAAATTCCAAGCTTAAAATGCAGGCTTCAAAATTTTAAGTTTAGTTAAATACAATCTTCCAACTTATTAAAAATGGAGTTTTGAGTTGTGTTTTGGGAATTAGTAATTGAAGAAACAGTTAACGGTTACTAATAGCGAAAACTTTATCTAGATTCTCAGTAACAGTATCTAGATAACAGGTATGCGTGAAAGCTCATTAATAAACAGCGTTCCTGTAAATATGTACAATAAATTGCATGCTGTCACGGATGTGAGTTATTTCCAAAAAGAAAAAAGAACAAAACTGTCAGACAGAAAATTTAAACACAAGGTGTGTTTCCAACAAATTTGGCCAGAAACTACCGAGTAGATTAGCATGTCATCTTTTGATATTGACACTCCAATGTTGCATCACCCAAAATATTGAAATACAACTGAGTGGTTTTACTATATCAATTATTTAGCAAAAACCAATAATAGAGAGGAATAAGTATGAATATCTTTCCTTGCTGCATGGAGGATACAGAAAGGACTATATAAAAAGGTAAAGGAGAGGCTATTTTCTATGAAAACAACTGAGTGAACATTGCATGTGTTAATGTATTATAATCACCTTGTAGGGCTTTTAAATTTAGGCCTAAGAGAAATGTCAAGTCCAACGAGTCAAATGTATCTACCTATGATATCATAATCCTAGCAAGATAAACTGATAAAAAATATGACCAAGATCCTTCAACAGCATCAATTGGGAACATTTCATGTGCATCCAAAATTTCTTCTTCTTTCTTTTTCTTTGTCGTCAATAAGAGAAACAAAGACAAAAAAGGAGGTTGGTTTAATTATCTCAGGTATAATTCAATATGAAATTGATTTAGAAACTCGTTTATGTTGGATGAACACAAGAAAACGGATGTGATATTCCTGCAAGGCAGTTGCTGAATGATGGTGGAATGGTCAACTTTTGGCAAAAAAAAGTTTTAGACTAGGGAAATTTCCACAGTTTGGTTAAGCATTTTACAACCATGGACAGAGTAACAGCCAACATTCCCTCTAATGGTAGGGGAAGAAAACCAGAAATAACAGGATGATATACCTTAATTAATAAACCTTATGCACTTAATGATTGCTTGAATTATCAAGGAAAATGACCTTGCAAGTGATGAGTGATCTACTTCATGCTGGGTTATGCAGAAACATTGACAAATTCCTCTCCTTCAACAGCAGGATGGGGAACATTTCATGTGCATCAAAATTCCTTTTTTGTCAATAAGAGAAAAACAAGACAAAAAAGGAGGTTGGTTCAATTATCTAAGGTATAATTCAATAGAATACATCTAAGCTGGACGAACACAAGAAAACAGGTCTTATATTCCTACAGGGCCAGTTGGTGAATGCTGGTAGAATGGTCAACTTTTGGCTAAAAGAAAGTTTATGGTATGGAAATCTCCGCAGTTTGGTTACGCAATTGACAACCATGCACAGAGTAACAGCCAATATTCCCCCTAATGGTAGGGGAAGAAAACCTTAAATCAACAAAGAGAAATAACAGGAGGATATAACTTAATAAACCTTATGCACGGATATAACTTAATAAACCTTATGCACTTAAATGATTGCTTAAACTGTCAAGGAAAATGGCTTGCAAGTGACCTACTTCATGCTGGGTATGCAAAAACATTGACAAATTTCAGCTAGAAATGAGAACAATAGGTTTCTTACCCACATCTGTACAGGTTGATTAAAATGAATTTCAGCAAGATATTCCATCTCTGGATCTGCCCTAATCCACAACAATGGGGAGTCTACACTGCAAAAGAACAATTAAACATGGAAGAATGTGTCGACTTAATCTTCAGGAACAAGATATACAGCAAAAATCCACATTGAGATGATAAAATACCTCGAACGCATATCTACTGTGGGCATATCACCATTATCATCGGAGCCATCGGGTTTTGAACCCTTTTTAGGCTTCTGGTAGCGTCTAGCAGCAAGCTTTGAGTGGCATGCTATTTCAAGCAGCTGCCATGCGTCTCCAGCCATTGGAAGATCTGGATGATCAGACATGCCATCAAGTTCATAAACCCTAACAGTCATAACACCAGGCCACCCGATATCACCATCACGGTTTTCAGAATCAGGGTTAGCATTCAGAACTGATACACTTGAATCAATTGTAGCTGTGCATTCCCGCAAAACTGCCAACTCAATGATGTTTTTCCGCTTGTTGTAGGAAAACCCCATCCTTACAAATTGAGGGTAAGAAAGAAAATAACATTTAAGCAAATGAAACTAGCAAGAGAATCCCAAATGCAAAAGACATGAAATGCATGATTCACTTAAATCATACCTGAGCACTGGACATCCATATAATCCCACCCACCGAGGAAAAAATTCTTTGAGAAATGGACGCTCCAGATTTCCAATTTTGTTAGCAAAATGCCGGAACTGAATATAACAGTTTATAGCTTAATTAATGACACAGACATGCAACTCATTTGTATCTAAATATTAAATAAAACTATTACGTACTTTTATGAAATGAAAACAAAAAATATGGAATCAGGGCAATACTTTCTCGCATTTCCCGTTATCCACAAAAAATAAAAATAAAATATATCCATGCAAAATAATAAATCCCTAACAAGTTAAGATCGATAGGGGACTGTTTTTGTTTTATGTCTTCTGTTTTTGTTTTCACATTTTTTTTTTAACTAGAGCAAAAACATGCTGGGTCATTTTCAAAAACTAAAATCTGATAACAAAGTTTTGGAAATTGTTGAAAGCAAGAAAGTTAATATTTTGGAAATGTTTTCAGCACTGTCACCGTATGGGTAAGCGTAGATGAACAGCACCTAGTGCAAACAGTGCCAATTTTTTTGCTTAAAGATCAAAAGGGTCCGACAAAATTGACAGGGGAAGGGCTCAAACCCCTACAATTTTACTAATTCAAGCTTCAGCCACTTTTCCTTGTGGACCCTTTTTGTCAAATTACTGCATCAAAACATAATAACCAAACATGTTTTCAAGTTCCATTAATTTAAAATAAAAATAAAAAAAAAACACACAAAACACAAAATATGAAACAGCAGCACCTTAGTTATTTAACAAATAGTTACTGTAGATGCCTCTAATTTAAAAGTTAACACCACATCAACGTTTTCCATAATTATTATCATTATTGCTGTTATTTAAACACTTTAATTATTGTACTTTGATATCATGATTGGTACTAATTAATCTCTTTTCAAAATATGTCACCATATGCAGGCCAACTCCACAACCTACAATGTAATTTTGAGTTTTGGCATAAATGCTCAACCTAATTGACAATTATTAACGACATGGAATTTTGCTTGGGAATTGTGATAGAATCCCAAAATCAATTCCAAGCTTTGGAATGATGAAAAGAAAGAAAAGAAAAAAAAAACAGTTTGGTGGACTTCAAGCTTGAAATCAGGTCCAATATTTAGCCTCCTCTACATAGCTCAAATACCTATGTGCCATCCATGATGCATGGCTGACAACACCTTAATAATTAATCAACTTTCTAACTTGTCAACCATATTCATAGTCTAACAACAAACTTTTCCTCTATTGTTTGTTTTACTAGTTATTACTCTAAACATACTTTTCTCCAAGAGCAACCCTGCCTGACCCATCTAATTTCCAGTTTGCCACCTCTAGTTAAACTAAACACTAAAGACATTCTCCTATCAACATTTGCCCACTATTTATGCCCTTTTAATTATTTATTTATTTATCATTTAATTTCTTTATTTATAATTGTCTTTTACTTTATGCATTTAATTTTATTTATTTTATTCCGCAATTTATTCATTTTTGCGATTTACTTTTCCACAATTTATTTCAAGCATTTTTCTTTATCTCACTTTTACATTGTTTATTTACTTTTATTTATTTAATTTATTGTCATTTAATTTCTTGCTATAATTTTATGTTTTTTATTTCTTTATTTATTTACTTTTTAATTGTTAATTTGATATAATTAAATGTCGGTAATATGAAAAATGTTTCTAAAAAAACAACACAAATGAATGGCGTGATGTAGCGGGATGGTCCCGAGAACTCAATTGTTGGGGAGGATTTTCGTAGTCTTTTCACAATGATGCATTATTCTTATTTTATGAAACATTATGAAAAATTTCAGACGAAAAGACAATTTAACTCTGCCAATTTGTTGGAGAGTCTAGGAAATTTTCCACACAAGTAATTTTCATGGCATTTTACCAAAAATGAAATAATGATTAATTCTAAAAAATGAAAATTTATTTATGATGCTTTATTGTTTTTATTCGTTAACTATTTATGTTTTATCTGCCATTTGAATGTCTTTATATTTCTTTGTTTATTTCTCGTCATATTCATTTCATTATTTTTAAAAGAATGGGCTTGTGAAAAATTCATTTTTTTTCCAAAATGGAGTCATTTTCTTTGAAAAATAAAATAATGCAATATCTTTGAGTGAAAATAATTCTTGAATCTCTGCCAGATTACTAGAGAGAATTTCAAAAATTATTTTTCATAAAAGAATATCCTTTCTGGGCATGAAATGAAAATTTTAATCAAAAAACCATTTCTATATTCCGCCAAGTTGTTGAAAAATAGAAATTAAAAAAAAAAAAGATTGTTATTACAAAATCCCCATTTCATTTCAAAATAAATCAATTTGTTTTCCCAATAAATAAATTGTTAATTTAAACGAATAATTAGTTAAAGGGAATTATTTTCAAATGTCGAAATTAAATCCATTTTTGTCAAGATTAAAAATAATGCATGATTAATCGATAACGTTTTCGGACGGACATTGTAGGGGTGCTAATACCTTCCCCTTAGGTAATTGCACTCCCACACCCGCGTTGGTTTTTCTCTAGTTTTATTTGCATACCTAAAAGTTTTATTTTTATTAAATCTTAATAAGTTCTAGGGTTTTTAGAATGATAAATTTTTATAAGTGATCAATCACACCTAACTAGAAAATATTGGTGGCAGCTCCTTCGTGGATGTTATGACAACCAAAAAGGCAATTAATAAATAGCTGGTACATAGGTGAGAACTGAGAAGTAAAAAAATATATATGATCACCTCTTTCGTACTAAGAGACCTCATAGGACAGGTTGTACTTTGTGCACGAGTAATTATTGCTTGCAAAATCTGCATATTAAAAAAGAAAACCAAACAAAAGACTATCAACAAAAGAAGCTGATTCCACAATCCAAAAAGGTCTCTATACATAACATCCACTAATCAAAGAAAATTAGAAACGAAAGGAGCTAAGAGGGATACTTATATGATTGGTTTTAGCCACCCTCCTCCCCCCCCCCCCAAAAAAAAAAAAAAAACTCCAAATAGGACAACTACAAGAGTCAAGATGATAGCCCCACACCTTTTTGAAGAAGTCAGGTCCCATCTGCTTTTCCAACATCTGAAGGATTGCCACCTTCATGAGAAAAAACTAATCAACAAAAGGCCAAAAGACATTATAAAAGACGAAGATGTTTGTGCTCCCTTGATTATTTCTGACTCTCCGACTTGAAATACATTGGATCGCTATTTTTGCTACTTTTGCATCCAAAATCGAAAAGCAAAAAGTCCATTTTTAAACAAGAGCAAAGTAAATTTTTGACAAATTAAATATTAAAATTTTAACTTTTATGTATATCATAATGCACGACTATACTTGTATATGCAACAACTACGTTTGAATGCGTATTACATTTTAACCATTTACTACGTTTAAATGTGTATTACATTTTAGCCATTTTTAACCAAATACAATTTGCCTTTATTCTCAATGTATACCTTTTACTCTTCACATTCACATTTTAGCAACTTTTGAAGAAGTAAATAATAAAACCACAACTAGATGAAGCCAATATTATTTTCACCTCTATGTTCTTGAACTCACTCCTTTAATTCAAGGTTTATTTCATCATTCCCAGTCAAAAGAAATTAGAGTGACTGTAGTAAACATTTAGGGAGTAACCATAACATCTTGAAAAAAAATAATGAGTAATAATTCGTTACTTACAGACTTCCATGATCGTATTTTTCCAAGCAAGCCAATGGAATGGGTTCCATACAAATCCTTGCAAGCAAAAGAGGAACTCAAAGCTGTTGCACCGCTATCATCTGCTTTGCAAACAGCACAATTTGCCTATATTTACATGAATAAATTAGCATTATTTGCATCTGAAAATGTGGGGGAAAAAAAACAATTTACATATATCTCATGCTTGTCTCCTGATGAGAGGAATACATTTAAAAACAAAACTAGATACTTGGAATCATTTCATAGGACTACTACATGCCCACTTTCCATCCATATCAAGAAATTGAATATAATGATGCTAAATTTTAGAAAGCTTTTAAATATCAGCCTCCAGTACCATTTGAAACAACAACAAAAAAAATTTGCAATTTTATTCTCAATAGGCCAACAGTGTAATAACTACTGATCCTATTTCTGGACAAACTTAAAACGAATTGACAGAACCAGGTGGAGCAGCCGGGGCTGCACCCCTCTCCTCAACCACCAGGATTCTGAATGCATTAAGCAGAACTGGTACCTCTTAAGCACCTTAATTAGCAAAACTGAATTCAACAAGTTAGCTGAGGAAAGAGAGCTGCTATAGGCACATAAATCAAGAAATTATGAATATTGAATGATGCAATCTTCGGTAGGGATGTCTAGTATAAATCATCCAGAACCTCAGATATTTTGATTCAAAAGCCCATTGTAATTGCTATTCATAAAATAAAGTCCCTCAGTGAGATAAATTTTCCAGTAATCACAAGGATAGTTCTTGAGAAAGAGGAAACAAAAATCAGAAAAAGGGGAAATCTTTTTTTTTTCCCTTCTCCCTAGATTAAGATGGATACAGTAAAAAAATTGATACTAATATATAAGTAAAACTGAAAAAAAGCCATAGTGTGTGTTGGTCTTAATATTTCTGTTTTTTAGCAAAGGTAGACAGCAACTTTTTTCATTCTTTAAACTCTTTGCCAGCCATTGCACAGATTATGAGCTTGTTATTGAAATGGAACAATATCATGTACAAGCAAAAGGATGAGGATGCCTGGTCAACTTCAGGATTCAGGTTTTGCTTAATGAGTATAAGATGTTAATGATAAAGAACACATCTAGTACTAGGAAGAATCGAATATAGGAGCAAGCCATGAACTGCAAAAAGAGATTTAAAATAGAATGTATTCACTCGAACTGCATGCAATAAGGCTTTCATAGGAAAAGTAAGGCCTACTAAAAATAGCAACCACAGAGGAAGCCAAAATAGGTTCTCTGATTTAGCAAACACAATCAGCTTCTCCGTTAGTTTCAATCTTTCAAAATCGCAAGATGAACAAGTTATTCGCATGGCAACAGATATAGTGCATGTGGTATCTTACATGCCTCCATAGAAAACAAACCTTGTATCTTCGATATCGTGCCTCGTTATTTCCCAAAAATTTCTTGATAAACAAATCTGTCAAAAAACCAGCAAGACCATCCAGCAGCCACTCTGACAATAAAAATGAAGTGGCCATATGAGCACTAACAGATAACTTTCCTTCCAAAGTTTATCAAAATAAATTTGTACATATCAATTAGTTTAAACATCAGTCACGCCATACAGGCAGCCATTAACAATCAACATACCATCATTTGGTGCCTCTGGAGTAATATATACCCCAAACCACTGTCTTGCAAGGGCAAAAGCAAGTTTGATGCATGTGTCTATTGTCTGTCAAGTCACAAATTACTTATCAACAACAGAATGAAGGACAAGAAAAGCTTGAGACCAGGTTACATTATCAAAGATATAATAATGAAGACATGGCATACATTGCAGTTCATGCTCATATAGAAATTCACCTAACCTCTAAAGGCAACAACCAAAATTTTAGAAAGAAACAAAATACGCTTTATAAACGAGACAATTTGCATTGTAGTCCCTATTAATTGTCAAACATCTAAACTAAATCCAATTTGTAAGATGGGAAAGATTAGCATGAATTTAGGGTCATAACAAACCCAAATCAAACCAATAAAACATCACAAAACCCTCCTCCATAAATGTTTGCCAATAAAACAACCAAGCCAAACAAACCTATTATATGGACTACAATAAATTAACCTACGCCTTAATACCATTTTAAACCTCCAACTAAAATTAATTGCCAAAAAAATTTAAGAATACGACATCCTTCTTCAATGGTTCAAGTTTGATTTTAACCAATAACTACAAGTGAAAAAAGTTAAAACTATAGACAATAGTTTGATTTTAACAATAACTACAAGTGAAAAACATTAAAATTATAAAGATAATTTACAACAGTACAATACTTTTTCAGGGAAGCATGGTGGTTGGCTTCTATCATTCACAGCATTTGCCTTTTTTTTTTTCTTTCTTTCCTTAATTTCATTGGATACATCACTAAGGTTGGAGGCAAATGAACACATACATGCATTCCTATAGACAAGCATACAATGGTGTTTTTTTGAAAGGTTGGTATCCCCTTCCTAGAAAAATAATTATGAATACAACATTCAAAAGGTAAACTTGTTACTTTTTGGAGACTAATAGTCTAATTCAACTCTTTAATCTGGATTTTCAGAAAAAAGGAGTTTAACAGCTGGCATTTTCACAGACAAAAACAACAGAAAGAAGAGTAAAATCATCAACCCTAAAAATTGAGAAAAATGAAATAGAAATCTCAAGAACATGCTGGACCATGATGAAAACTTATGTGTTAGACCGGCAGGTTCTTAGTTAACAAGAATATGATAGATATTGTATCACATTTAATAGTTTAAACATGCAACTAATGCTCCCCATATAGAACAAGCAGTATTTATGGAGTTTAGATTAGACTACCATTTTGTTGGCTTAAAGTAATACTGTGTAATGTATTTTGCATCTTAAACTGCCCCCTAGTGTAATAATGCAAACAAGTCTCATATCTAAGAATAAACTCAAAAGTCATGAGCCTCAACAATATGAGCTCAAGCAGTGAACAAACCTGATCAATGACCGTCTCATCAAATAAAACTTGAGAAGTAAGGATGCTCAATGAGGCTCCAAAAGTTGAGGAGGATATTGCCATTTCAGGAGCTAGAAAAACTTGCTTGTATGACCCAAATGGAAATTTTGCATCAAGATACTGTTCATACTCACTGTGAAAGTACAATGTAAAACAACCACATAAACCGTAATCGGGAAACTTAAATGTAAATATACTAATTATGAAATGAAAGAAAAGATTTTAATAATAAAGTGAGTTTAACCAAAGATGAAAACCTGAATGCATTATGGAAAAACTCCACTGTGTTACGTAGCTTTGGCAAATTAGGTGGTAAACACATGTGTGAGATGAGACTGTTATGTTGATCAGGGAGGATTTCAAATGGTCCAACTGCCAAGGATATCCACTGAGCAGTAACAGGAACATCTAATCTGTAGACATATGTCTTGCGGGGAGGGTCATCTTTGCTCAATACCTGCAAAACAGAACAACTAAAATATCAGAAGCCTCAACTATAAGTTACTAACTCCTTAATATTACTAAAGAGAGGGATGGAAGAATGTTAGGCCCATCAAGTTTGGCGATATTTGTTGAATGCTACAACACTATGGTTAAGAAAACAAGAAGTAACATCTTGAAGAAAAAAGAGGCTATACTAAGAATCCTAATTCATGAAATTCAAAAGCCTTAGATTATAGCAAAACCAATGAAATGTTCAACCAGTTATTCAGCTCTCCAATTGCATCACAAGATAAAGGCATCAAAGCCAAGAATTCAGGAATAATGATGCTCTTTTGAGTAGTCAGCAAGGCCAATGTATCTACATAACTTTAGGAAACTACTTTTCGAAACAAAAATGAAGAGTAATTGTTGAGAAATGGAAGATGTGATTGTGACAGTACCGTAATTTTAGGGATCAGATTAGGATTGTATTGTTTGTATTTATGAGTCAGTCAACTACTATAAACTAGGAAAGTTAGCCAGCTATTAGTTATTAATCCCTAATTTTGTGCACTATCTTTTCCTATAAGAAGGAAACCTCTACAGCTTTGTAATTTAGATTAGTAATAGAAAGTTACTTTCAATCTTCTCCTCAGTTTCTCTTAGATTATATGGTATCAGAGCTTTGGCTCTTTTCTGAGAAGTTAAACTGCCATGTCTGATGTTACGTCTGCATCTACTCCTTCTCTTGTTAAAACCTTTAAAGGTCATGAGACCCATGCATCGCACCATGTTCAAATTACCACCATACGCTTGAATGGTGATAATTTTTTACGTTGGTCTCAATCTGTTCGCATGTACATTCAAGGGCAAAGAAAGATAGGCTATCTGACTGGAGACAAAAAGACACCAGCAAAGGAGGATCTGACGTATGCTACCTAGGATGCTGAGAACTCCATGGTCATGACATGGCTAGTTAACTCCATGGATGAAGACATCAACTCCAATTATATGTGCTATCTTACAGCTAAAGAACTGTGGGACAATATTAACCAGATGTACTCATATCTGGGAAATCAGTCTCAAGTGTTTGAGTTGACACTAAAGCTTGGAGAAATCCGACAGGGAAAAGACTCGATAACCAAGTATTTCAACTCTCTAAAAAGGTTATGGCAAGATCTGGATCTGTTCAATGATTATGAATGGAAATCCATAGATGATTGCAACCACCACAAAAAAATGGTGGACAATCGTATATACAAATTTCTTGCCGGACTCAATGTAGAGTTCGATGAAGTCAGAGGCAGAATCATTGGCAGACCCCCTCTCCCATCTATTGGCGAAGTATTTGCTGAAGTTCGAAGAGATGAGAGCCGTAGGCTTGTTATGCTGGGGAAAAAGACCACCGAGGAGCCTCTTGAGAATTCTGCCTTGGCTGCCACAGATGCAACTACTAATAAGGTCAATTACCAACAAAAGGCTGATGAGAAACCTCGTGTATGCTGTGAATACTGTAACAAGCCCCGCCATACCCGAGAAACCTGCTGGAAACTTAATGGTAAACCTGCAAACTGGAAAAGCAGCAAACTTGGAGAGAGGACTAATCGAGTATTTCCATCAACCAATGAAGCCGACTCTGGTCCCTTCAACAAAGAGCAAATGGGTCATCTTCTAAAGCTGATAAAGTCCAATTCCTTATCTGGTATTCCTAAGGTTTCTTTGGCACAAACAGGTAATGCCCTATCTTGTTCAAATTCTGCTCCTTGGATCATTGATTCCGGAGCTTCTGATCATATGACAAGTTTTTCTCATTTCTTTAGCACCTATTCACCTTGCTCTGGCAATGAAAAAATTAGAATTGCCAATGGTAGTTTCTCACCTATTACAGGAAAAGAACTGATCAAAATCTCTGAAAATATCAACCTTAAGTCTGTTCTTCATGTTCCTAAACTTGCTTGCAATCTTTTGTCTGTGAGTAAAATATCTAAAGATTCTAATTGACGTGTAACTTTCTTTGAAACTCATTGTGAATTTCAGGACCAGAACTCGGGGAGGATGATTAGCAGTGCTAGGATGATCGAAGGGCTTTACTATTTTGATGAACTTTCTTTGGTAATAAAAAGGCTCAGGGCTTTAGTAGTACAAGTTCAATTTCTGTTCATGAACAAATAATGCTTTGGCATCTGAGACTAGGACATCCTAGTTTTCCCTATCTTAAACACTTATTTCCTACTTTATTTAAAAATGTGGATTTTTCATCTTTTCATTGTGAAAGTTGTCATTTATCAAAGAGTCATCGTGTTACTTATTTATCAAAGCCTTATAGTACCTCAAAACCATTCTACTTAATTCATAGTGATGTCTGGGGTCCAGCACGAGTTACCACTAGTTCCGGAAAAAAATGGTTTGTGAAATTTATTGATGACCATACCCGGTTGTGTTGGATTTATTTGATGAGTGAAAAATCCAAAGTTGAAAATTTATTTAAAGATTTTTACAACATGGTTGAAAACCAATTTCAAACAAAAATTTGTATCCTCCACACTGATAATGGTACTGAGTACTTTAATGAGCACTTAGGAAGTTTTTTGAGAAACAAGGGTATTCATCATCAATCTACATGTCGAGATACCCCTCAACAGAATGGCATTGCCGAGCGAAAAAACAAACACTTACTTTTGCTCGTGCCATAATGTTTTCTATGCATGTTCCAAAAAATTTATGGGGTGAAGCTGTTTTAACAACATCATATCTGATTAACAGGATGCCATCTCGTGTTTTGAAATACATAACACCTCTTGAGTGTCTAAAACAATATTTTCCTGGAACTAGAATATACTCGGATTTACCTATAAGGGTATTCGGCTGCACTGTTTTTGTTCATATACCCAGCAAATTTCGATCTAAATTCGACCCACAGGCTGAAAAATGTATTTTTGTAGGCTTTGCTCCAAATAAAAAAGGATACAAGTGTTACAATCCACACAAAAAAAAAAATCATGTCAGTATGGACGTTTCTTTTCTTGAAAATCAACCCTATTTTCACAAAAAATCTCTTCAAGGGGAGAAACAAGGAGTAAATGATAGTTTTTGGGATGTTTCTATCCCTCTACCAATTCTTTCAGAATCTTCTTCTCCTAGCATCTTGGAAACACATACTAAGGAATCAATTGTTCAAGATATTGGAAATATAGGAAATCCTTGTCCATCTTTGCCTAGTATAGATGTATCACAAACAGGGGGAGAAGTACTACAGAAGAATGAAAAAAGTTCGAATTCTGAGCTTCTGGTTTATACTCGAAGGAAAGTTCATCAACAAGAAAAAGACCTGACCATCACTCCAGCACAGACTCAATCAAAAACTCCTAGAGATGGTTATCTGAAAATTCCAGGTATTCCTACTCATATTAATTCTCTCGAGTCTTCATCTACAGAACACCCTAGTATTGTACCTTTGGATCTAGATGTGCCTATAGCAATCAAGAAAGGAACTCGAGCCTGTACTAATCATCCTATTGCCAAATATCTCTCCTATCAAAAACTATCAAATAAACATAGGGCTTTCACCTCTAGGATTTCTCACTTATTTGTTCCAAGAAGCATACAGGAAGCCCTAGATGATCCAAATTGGAAGTTAGCAGTCATGGAAGAGATGAATGCTCTTAGAAGAAGTGGTACTTGGAAAATCGTTGACCTGCCTAGAGATAAGAAGACAGTGGGTTGTAAGTGGGTGTTTACTGTGAAGTGTAAATCTGATGGGAACATAGAAAGGTACAAGGCAAGACTCGTTGCAAAAGGCTTCACGCAGACCTTTGGGATCGACTACCACGAAACATTTGCTCCTGTTGCAAAAATAAACTCTATTCGAGTCCTATTATCCTTGGCAGTGAATTCGAATTGGTCGTTGCACCATTTGGATGTTAAGAATGCCTTTCTCAATGGCGATTTAGAAGAGGAGGTATTTATGAGTTTACCACCAGGTTTCAAAGAGAGGCTTGGAAGTGACAAAGTCTGCAGATTAAGAAAGTCCTTGTATGGACTCAAACAGTCTCCAAGAGCATGTTTGAACGCTTTGGAAAGGCTGTAATCAGTTACGGTTTCTAGCAAAGTCAAGCTAATCATACTATGTTTTACAAACATTCAAAGGAAGGCAAAGTTGCAATTTTAATTGTCTATGTTGATGATATGATCTTGACAGGTGATGATGTTGTAGAATTAGAAAGACTAAAAAGGAAACTTGCGAATGACTTCGAGATCAAGGATTTGGGTATGTTGAAATATTTTCTCGGAATAGAGTTTGCAAGGTCCAAGGAAGGCATATTTGTTAATCAAAAAAAATATGTGCTTAATCTACTTGGTGAGATAGGTTTACTTGGCTGCAAATCAGCTGAAACACCCATTGAACCAAACATAAGCTACAAGCTGCCAAAACTGAAGATGCGAAGAACATGAAAAAATACCAGAAACTGGTTGGTAAGTTAATCTACTTATCTCATACACGCCCAGACATAACCTTTGCAGTGAGCATGGTGAGTCGTTTTATGCATTCACTTGAGCCAGATCATTTTGATGCTGTCTACAGGATCTTGAGATATTTAAAAGGGTCGCCAGGAAGAGGTTTACTGTTTAAGAAACGTGACCACCTACAAGTTAAAGTCTACACTGACGCAGATTGGGCAAGTATTACAGATAGAAGATCTACTTCAAGCTATTGTACCTTCGTTGGAGGAAATCTTGTTACTTGGTGAAGCAAAAAACAAAATGTTGTGGCTAGAAGCAGTGCCGAGGCAGAATTTAGATCGGTAGCTCAAGGGATTTGTGAGGTAATATGGATAAAGAGAATACTTGAGAAGTTGAAGATCTCTAGTCCGTCACCCATGAAAGTTTACTGTGATAATAAGGCAACCATCTCAATATCACATAATCTAGTTCTCCATGATAGAACAAAGCATGTAGAGGTAGACAAACACTTCATTAAAGAGAAACTTGATAATGGGTCAATTTGCATGTCATACATCCCAACAACCAAACAAGTTGTTGATATATTGACAAAGGGACTACAAAGGAAGCAATTTGACAACTTAGTTGGCAAGCTGGCTATGGAAGACATCTTCAATCCAGCTTGAGGGGGAGTGTTGAGAAATGGAAGATGTGATTGTGACAGTACCGTAATTTTAGGGATCAGATTAGGATTGTATTGATTGTATTTATGAGTTAGTCAACTACTATAAACTAGGAAAGTTAGCCAGCTATTAGTTATTAATCCTTAATTTTGTGCACTATCTTTTCCTATAAGAAGGAAACCTGTACAGCTTTGTAATTTAGATTAGTAACAAAAAGTTACTTTCAATCTTCTCCTCAGTTTCTCTCAGTTTATAGTATTATTAAGAAAATCTAGATGCTAAATACAGGGTCCAGTATACACTATTATTAACATTTACCACTAATCCTTCGTATATTTATATCATACTTTTGCAGTTGCATAACAACATCCAGGCTCAACGCCATTTTTTGCTCCCTTCTTAAATTTACTACCCTTACCTAGAGGCTTTTACAGCTCCAACACCTAACTCAGCAAAATTCTCACAGCACACAGAAACCTTAAAAGAGGCTTCTGCTAAATGAGTACTCCTATATCAAATGTCACATAAGTTTTAGCTTCTAAAATGGTATTGGACAATTAAAATTTTAATTCTACAAATGGATCAGGGAAATTGCTTTGTTTGATGTTGAATTCTTTGAGATTTTGCCCAGACAAATAATCATACTCTAGCCTACCATTGATGTTCCAAAAGGATTACAATAAAAGCAAACACTTTAGCCCACTCAGTACCCTTAACACGAAACATGCTTTAGTCGCATATAGTGAAATCACCACCATAACATTAGCTTTTTCTCCTTATATTGATTAACAATGATGCATTTCAGTGCATTATATTTTGATCAACAAGAAACATACAATTTTTTTCAGCAGAAAGTGGCAAAAGAGAACAGGTCACCAAGCAAGGAATACAACCAACCCAATTGATGAATCTTAACCAACACTGAACTGTTAAGGAGCTAATTTTAGCAATTATATCTTTCAAAGGTATGATACTTCAATTGTAGCTATTATTTTGACGCTCCAGATTGGAACTTTATCAGAGCCAAAACAAACGCCTGGCCTTGAGTAGTTTTCTGCAATGGTTTGCAAATTGCATTAAACTGTAACAAGTATGAAATAAATCATAGCTTTTTTCGTCTCCCTAAACCGGATTATTACACCTTCACCAAGTATAATTTGACCAACATCCCAAGTAATAAATCAACCCCAAGCCTCAATCCCAAGGATGCATGTGGTGAGCGTGGATTGAACACATGACCTTTAGATCTCCAGTCTAATGCTCTCCCAACTGAGTTATCCCCGCAAATTATGCACCGACCTAGAACTGAACTTGGGTCTATTCAAAGGAATTTGTTTGGTTTGATCATTATTAGATCACAAGAATATGAGTTTTACCATTTAATACAACAAAGAAAATCGAGATTAGCTAGAAATATTTACGAGTAGGCTGCTCATTTGGTGCATAGGTTAGACTTGGATAAAATAACTTCTTATTTCGTTTGATATTTGTTATCGTCTCCAATCCTTTGCTAGAACGATTTGAAAGTTAGTTGGATTAGTTATCCTACATGGTTAGCATTAAATAAGCCTACAACGAGGAAAGGATTAGACTATTCTAAACAGAAAAGATTACTAAAAAAATTAAGAGCATTTTATTATGCATGCACAAGAATAAGATAAAATAAAGACAATATGCTTATCAATTTTGTCTCACTTAATATTACCCATAATCCTCTGGGCCGAGTGCAAACTAAGTGCGTTGTTTCCTAATATATTGGGGCTAGTTTGAGCTGAGTGAAAGCTTTTTTCTGAACTTTCTTCTTTTGAATACTTATATCTCTCATATTTTCAATTTTATAAGCTTTTTTAGAATTTTAATTTGAAAATATTGATCTTTATCACTTTTAAAAAATGCCTCTTCCATTACGTTCAGGTTGATTGTTCATGACCACTCATCAAAAAAAAAAAAATTGGCCTCCACCTTAGCAACTGAGGATGTACTTTCCTAATGCTTCCATGGAAGCTGGCTGAGAAGTCACCATGCAAATCAATTCAATATGCATGTCCTGCAATTTTTGGCAAGGTAATAACCTAGATGTCAACTAGATATTTTTCCATCACATTTGTCTCACCTGATATAGTAAGCTCCCATTGCTGACAGCCACGAGATTATGGGCAACTGTGAACTCCAGATCGAAACTAAACAGAAAATACATAGACGGTAAAATGCCCAAAGTAGCCAAATTACTATAAGAAGTGACAGAATATAATCTCATACCAGCACCGCTGATTATTGTCATCAATACAAGGAAACCAGCACCGAGCACGCCTTATCTGATTATCAGTATGTACCACATTATCCTCAAAATGAATCCCTGTCTTCATTTTCTCTACCCAATAGTTAACACGAACAGATTTCACATTCTGCACCCAATACCAACCTACATGAGAAACCGAAATACCCATAAACCTAATCAATCAAACTCAATACACATAGAGTATATCACCCAAAAACTTCCTCATTTCTTTGCTTCATAAAAAACAATGTTTTTAGATATCATTTAGTTACTATTTTTGCTACTTGCATAAAAAATAAAACACAGCAAAAGAAAAAAAAAAAAAAAAGGCAGAAAATATATTGGAAGAACTAAAAATTTTATACATACTGTATGTATGTACATGAGAAGAAAATGCATGCTATATACTACAATTATATTAAAATTGATGCTATATTTTAGTCATTAATCCCTTTTTTACCATTTTCTTTTTTCTATATAACCATTTTTAGAAAAACAAGTAGTAAAATCAACCACCAAAAGAAACCTTTCTTGTCATATTTATTGTTTTGTTTACATATTTCGAGAAATCAAAACCAAAAACCGAACCAAACAAGCCCTACCACATTGATTAAAACTTTAAGTTCCTTAACATTTACATGCAACTAAAAATAACAAATTTAAGTTCAAAAAATCATATATTCACTAAAAACAGCAGCAGTAACCTGCTTGACTTCAGCAGAAGATTGTACCCCGTTAGCCTCCGTATTAATTTGCTCAATTTGCATCTTATTGCAACAATTGATGAGTAAATTAGGGATCAGTTCCATCTCCAGTGCCGTAACGTAAGCAGCAGCGGCAACATCCGCGGCTGAACTCGGAGAAGACGCGGCTGAGGCCCACCGCTTTTCACTATCGGCACCCTGATTATGCGGATAATACTCGAAATCAGTCGGGTCCCCATCTACAAGCACACTCTCGATCCCTAAATTCTCCGCATGTAATCCAACGATGCCGAAATCAGGTACCTCAATTTCAAGCTCAGTGTAACTGAAAATCAAGCGAAATGACACCGTTTTAACTACACACAACAATTTATGCATCTCCATAATAAAATGTAGAGGGAGGAGAAGTGAAATGAAATAGAATTACCCGTAGATGCGACGGAGATTCGTGTCGATAGAGAGGCAAAGCTTCTGGTGGCGGACGACGGCGCCGGAGTGAGCTGGCTTGGGGTCTTCGGGCTTGGGTTTGCGAGGCTTGGCCATGGCTCAGGGTCAGGGGACTCTGTTCCTTTTTTTGCACTCAAAAGTTTTCTGCTGGACAGATTGAGGGAAGGGTTTATTTATAAAGAAGCTCACGAGCTCCTTCTGTGGGTTAGCTGATGATAATCTTCTACCCTGGCATTATTATTGATTAGACCATTACCTTACACGTGGCAAAATGGGGATCGAAGGGTGAGTGGGGAGTCTGGGTTTAACTTGGCATGTGGACCTTGTTGTTGGGGATTAAAGCGCCAGTGAAACTAATTTAATCAAAAAATTATCAAAATACAAAAAATAAAATATTAACAAAAATATATATGAAAGATATTTATGTTTTTTATTTGTATATATGTTTTAAGAAAAAAACTAAACACTAGCTACCCATCCACCATATAATTTTTTTATCTTTCAAAACATAATTTTTATTTTCTTCCGCTCACGTTTGACAAAATCTATTTTTTTTTAAAAAGCTTTTTACAATAATTAGCGTATTAAATGAGACTTTAGAATAATAACTAGCCGGATGCAACGGGATGAATTTTATAATTTTAAAAATAACAAATTGATAAGTAGCATTTCATTATTCCTCAAAGAAAGTAAACAACAATCAATTACATAAAAAAATTCACAAATCAATGTAAAAAAAGTTATGCATTTAAAGATAAATGAATAAATTTAAAAAATAAAGAGCAATTACAAACACACCACCTACCGTTTCAAATATCAAAGAATATTAAAAAAAAAAAAAAAACGTTAATTCACGATAAATTTATATTAGGAAAGGAACAACAATAAACATGAAAAAGCCAAAATAAGTTACAAATATAATATACTTAAAATGAACCCGAGTCCAAAATTCATCCAAAAAACTCGAACATGAATCCATCCAAATTCAACTTGATCAAAAAAATCAAAGATCCAAATTCGAGAAAACTTGAACTTGAAATGACCCAAGCTTGGAATAACCTAAATCCGAAATGATCTTAACCCGAGACCGACTCTATCATAAACTCGTAATAACCCAAATTTAATATAAAAAAATAGGAATTGTTGAATTATATTAAATAATGTTTTATAAAATAAAAACCTTAATTATCAACTTTATTTTAATATTTTTTTAATCAAATGTTAAAATATAATATAAATATATATAAGGTAAAATAATAATTTTATTTAAACGTGAATTTAAATTGATAATCAAATGAAAATTTGTGGTTTATTTATTTGTAATGATAAATATGAATAAAAAAAAATTATGGTTTGTTTAGTTACTTTTCATTATGAAAAAAGTGAAAATCAAATAAATGATTACCATTAGTCAGGACAAATGTTGTGGTATATGTATTTTTAAATGATAATTGCAACTTAGATTGATAATTAATAATTTGAGAATATCCCACTTATTATGTTTTTGATGATTTTGTGAAAAAATTTGTTAATAAAAATTTATTTTTGGATTTAAATATTTAAATTATGTAAAAATGATTACACGAACTCGAGCCCTAATCGAAAGAGGTCGAATCCAAAATGACTCAAAACCGAAAAGATCCAAATCCAAAAATGATTGCCTGAACTTGAGCATGAATCGAAAGAGTTCGAACCCGAAATGATTCAAAACCAAAAAGATCCGAATCCGAAAAGGTACGAACTCCAAAAAAAAACCCATACCTGATATGACCCAAATTCGAAATAACATGTGGTCCAAAATATCTCATTAGTGTTAATCAAAAATAAAAAAATAAAAAAAAAAATCTAAAATTACCTAATTAATCCCAAAATCATATGGCAAAAGTCCAAATCAATCACATTTTTTTAATTGGATACCACAATCAACCCCCAAATTATAACTTATGACATGTATTATGTGACAAAAAGAATGTGCTCCAAAATTTCAAATTGAGCTTCCTCATGCATTTGGGGATAGCTTTTAAGTAGGTATAGATTCTCGCAAGCCATACAAAAATTATTGTTGTTGGTTAATAATAAAACATAGTATATATTAAGAACGATTGTGGATCGAATATCTGTAATTTTTAAAATATTTAAATTCGAATTTAACTAATTTATATGATATCCGAATTCTTTTATTATCTACTTACTATCCGAATCCAAATTTCGAATTACATAACAATATCTGTCAGATATCTGAATCTGTTAAATATTCGAATTATTACTAATAAGAGTTTACATCCAAGATTCGAATTTCTAACAAATATAAAATTTTCTATATTTTATAAATATGCAAGCGGATATCAAATTTAAATATCCAATAATATCTGTATAAGTAAAGCGGATGTAGATAATGGATTCAGATATCCGATATTATCCGAACCAAAATCAAAATGGATTTGGATATCCAAAAATTTCTATCTGAATCCATTCCAAATATGAAAATTGTTCGAATCTATAAAAAACAAATTGAATAATATAGAATATCTGATTTTTTACGATCCATTATCGGTATATACGGCTTAAGATATATATGTACTCTATAGACATCTAATTTTTACCCAAAGTTCTTTTTGGATGTTTTTGGGTTTTAAGTTGAATTATTGGATTTAATGTTACGTTGGAAATTTGAGGCTAATGCTACCAATAAGCCAACTTCCTTTCGGGTTTGAGCCTAATTCAATTTTTGGATTTGGACACAATAAAAGTAAGATTTTAGGTCAAACCATTTTAATTATGGTATTAGGTCAAAATATGGATTTAGTCCATCTACTTTAATTCGAAAAAATTTGGTACCTCTACTTTCGATATTTTGAATTTTAGTCCAATTTTAAACGGTGTCACATTTTTACCGTTAAGTATGCTGACGTGGCGTTGACCATGCTGACGTGGCGAGCTTAGTTAGCAAAAAATTTTGGAAACTGATGACGTGGATTCTTTTTCCACGTGGCTTACTAACTTGGATGATCAAATGATGTAATTAGTCCATGTACTTATATCAAAATACGAATTTAGTCCCTGTACAATGATTTGAAAAAATTTGGTACTTGAATTTTTCGGGATTTTAAATTTTGGTCTAATCTTAAGGTTCATTTATTTTGCAAAAATCAGCTCTGAAAAATAATTTTTGAAAAAATAATAATATTTTAAATAATATTAAAATATTATTTTATTAATATAAATATTAAAAATAATAATATTTATTCGTAAAATATTAAAAATATTTATACTATTAAAAGTTAAACAGTAACATTTATTTGGCTTATAAGTTATGCTCAAACAATATCAACAAACAAAGAAAATCAATCAATCATCAAATATTAAAAGAGAGAACAATTTCAAAGACAAAATTAACATAAAAATTGTAAGGAGACTTTGAAAGTCTCGGGAAGCAAACAACCAAACTTTAGGGTTAGAAAAAGCTTTCACCCCACCATCTCCCCATTTTTTCTGTCTCGTGACACCCAAAAATTGTGCCTATTTTTTTCTCATTTTTCTTCACTTCCAGCAAATATCATTATATGTTTATCTTTTTAGATTTATCAGTCCTTTTTATACCAATAAAACTTAAAACCAACTTTGCTTTAGATTGTATCTAACTTAGTTTTGTTTTTTTGGTTTGCTTTTGCAGACCCCGAAGAAAGATAGCCCCTCCTCATTCCTCCAAGCCAGCAAAGCTTAGAGGTGACAAGCAAAAAAAAAAGTCATTTTCTTTACTATATGTTTCCTTGACTATATTTTTAACGGGAGTTATTTTTTACTTTTTAGAATTAGATAAGAAGTGAGTTATTTATTTATTTTTTTCTTTGTTGTAATAAGCAAAAGCAAAAGGAGAGGGTGAATAGAGGCGGAGAAAGAAAAAGCAAAAGGAGATGGTGAAAAATATGGTGTTATTTTACCAGACTACCTATGATAAGCTTCTCTTTGAAGCTCATCACTCCTTTTATTCTTTCTGATTGTTTGAGAATACTTTTTATTTTTATCTCTTTTTATGTTTGATTCGACACAATAAATTATTATATTAATAAAAATAATTTTATTTAATTTTAATTCAAAAAATATTTAACATGTTTAAATAAAAAATCTTTTAATATTTTAATTTTAAATATTTCTATCTTTAATATTATTAAACTAAACATAAATATTTTTATATTTTAATAATAAATATTAATATTAACAAAAAACAATATATTTTAATATTTTAATAATGTGAATATTTTTAATTATTTTTTAATATTTTGAATATTGGAACAAAATTTGAAATCCCAAAAATACAGGTATCAAAATTTTTTCAAATCATTGTAAAGGGACTTTGATATAAGTATAGGGACTAATTACATCATTTGATCATCCAAATTAATAAGCCACGTGGAAAAAAATCTACGTTTTAGTTTAAAAAAAAAAAAAATTTGCTGACTAAGCTCGCCACATCAGCATAGTCAACGCCACATCAGCATGGTCAACGCCACGTCAGCATACTTAACGGTGAAAATTTGACACCGTTTAAAATTGGACTGAAATTCAAACTATCGAAAGTAAAGGTACCAAATTTTTTCGAATTAAAGTAGAGGGACTAAATTCACATTTTAACTATAATATAAGGACTAATACCATAATTTGACCTTTATTTTATTTTGTTTTAGTTTGTTTAAAATTTCTTTTTATCTATTTCTTTTCCTTCCTTTTCTTGGGAATTTGAAAAAGCCTGGATAGAATAAATCAACATCAGCTAAAAACCAAAATTCAATATAGATTTTTAAAAAAAATAAAAAACCATTCAAAATAAAGATTTAGATAAAATGCTATCAAAGGATTCTTTAAATAGCAACAATGATCACAGTAAAAAGTTTGGGGGGTGAAGAAAACTCTACACAAGAAACTGAGAAAGCGATGCAGTTGACGTAGCTTCCATAGGCGCATGCTATGCTCATCATCGCAATCGAGGTCAGGAGACTTTGAATTCTGTCTGCTCCAAATCTACCACAAAACTCCCTCCAGCTCCGGGATCAAGCTTAGAAAGCCAAGAAAGATGCGATGAGGAAGGCGGGGAGAGTGTCAGATTTGTTGGTGAATTCTGTGAATGGAAGTGTACAAGAGTCGTTTATGAATACAGAAGAAGAACGCCTTTAGAAGGTGAAAAAGAGCCAGCAGCATCGCAACGTTTTAAGAAATTTAAAAGGGATTATTATCGGATGAGAACTTTTCATGTTAATTCAGCGACTCTTAAAGATGAACACCTGATTCCTCAAGAATTGACTATGAAGAATAAACCCAGACTTATATGTTGTTAAGATAGTAAAATTTATGTTGTGTTCCTCGTACATTGCCCATAGCTTGAGGACGTGGAGTGATAATGAAGTTCCTGATGTTTACTTCCAAGCTAATGTCAAGTGATGATGTGGCTCAACCTTCCCTTAATTAACCAAAACTTTTTTATGCTCATTATGGATCTCGTGTAAGGTATGTATCATTGTATTTTATCATCTATGTATCATTTATTTACTTTTTGATGATTTTTCTTATCTATTTATTTTATTCAATAGGTTTCTTTCATTTATTTGTTTACGTATTCATTAATATTGTATATATCATTATTAGTTTTATATTTAATGTTTAGGTTTTATAATCCTCTAGGAAAAATTAATAAAATTATGAATAAGTGAACATTTTCCTAAACTTTCCATAGAGGTGTAAACGAGACATCTGTACTCGCAAGTTATTCGGGTTCGGCTCGAAAAAAACTTGAATTTGGTTCGGTCATTGTCGAGTCGAGCTCGAGCAGCTCGAGTTATCGAGAGAGTCGAATTCGAGTATCCTAGTGCTTGACTTGAGTAACTCGCGAGCCTAATCGATATTTTTTATATTTAATATATATATTTTTATATTTAATTAGTATTTAAAAATCTCAATTCAAACTCGAGCTCGAGTAGCTCGAGCTATCGAGAGAGCCGAATTCGAGTATCCTAGTGCTTGACTCGAGTAGCTCGCAAGCCTAATCGAGATTTTTTATATTTAATATATATATTTTTATATTTAATTAGTATTTAAAAATCTCAATTCAAACTCGAACTCAAGCTCGAGCTCGGGCACAAATAATCGAGTTTGAAGTTGAGCATGGGAATCGAGCTCATTTTTTATTAGGTAAACGAGCCTAATCGAGCGAGCTCTAGCAGTTTGATTTTTATCTCAAATCGAGCTCGAGCTTTAAAAGTGAAACTTGATCGAGCTTCGAGCCTCGAATTTCAAGTCGAGCTCGAGCTTATTACAGCTTGATTTGAGCTCGGCTCAATTACATCCCTAAGTCTCCACCAGCATGACGAAAAGTTTAGGTGAAAATTTCAATATTACGGGTCGAAATTTATTTTTAAATAATAATAATTCATATGAGTAAAAACGATTAGGAATTCAATGAAATGTAGAATTTGAACCATATAGCCTTCCCTCCATAAAATATTAAAATGAATCCATCAACGGAGCCTATTCGGGATAGCAAACGGTTTCTCTTGAATACTCTTGAGGTGAGGAGATTTTTCTTGGAATTCCACTAGTATGATGGAGAATTCCTCGCAAAAAGTATCCAATATTTAAATATTAAACTATGAAAATAAAGACCATTAAATTTTAGGACCTACAGGATCACATTAGGCTAATTAGGTACTATCCTTGGATAGACGTTGTGAGGTGCTAAGCCTTCTCCACACGTAACCGTACTTCCGAATCTAGTTCTGGTAAAGTAAACTAGAACCTATCATTTTTAAGAACCTTCGTCAAGCTTAGGATTTCATTAAACTGGATAGATTTTTATAGGCGACTAATCACACCTAATAAATAAAAAAGATTAGTGGCGACTCCTCATTTGCGTCTAGCGACCGAATTTATATTTGGCACATTATGACATACTCAATAGGACTATTCCTTTTTTTTTTTTCTGGTAAGATTATGGGAAAAGTTTTTACAACGTATAAAATACGAAATTTTTAGACAAAGACTATAGTAGAAAATTTTCATATGAATAAAATAATTGATTTAATTTAAATATCATGATTTTTATGACATGTTGATAAATGAAATATAATAGGAATGGAATAGTTATTTTTCGATGATAAAAAATAGAGTAACTTTTTGGCAATTTGACATATTATTAATTATCAACTAATCATAAAAATACTCAATAAATAAAAAATAAAAATACAGTTTCATAATAAAAAGAAACTAAACATAATATACATATTCTTGACCGTTCTTAATTTGTAATTAGTATTTTTTGTTATATATTTCTTATTAAATATATCTAAAAAAGTATACATCAAATTTTTAATTTTATTGGTGAAATTTTTTATTAACCGTGTATGTATTAGATAATTGTTCAAATCAATATATTCATTAAAATCATCAAATTTAAAAAAAAATCGATAGAGATGTGATGATGATCAAAATTATCTATACTAATATTTGAATCCTCGCGTTGCTTCAATTTTATTGTCATTGACAATATATTTACTACGATTATGACAAAAAAAAGAATTTAAAATTAAAAAATGAATTACTATGACAAATTATGCAAAATACCCCAACTTGATGACAACTTTTAAAGTAAGGTATAGATATAAAATGACACAGATACAACACGAATACACGAATCAATTCATTATATGTAAAAAAAACATTAAGATTGATATCAAAATTTAATTCAATTAGATTATATTAATATCCATCATTTCTATTCATATTAAAAAATAATAAAATATAAGCCTACATCATACAATAACTAATAACTTATAACATCATTTAACATAGTGTTTTTTATTTTTTTTATTTAATCATCATAATATATATTTTTTTTCTTTTGATTCAATACCAAAAGTTTAAAAAAAAAAAATTACTTACATCAACCCATCTCATATTATGATTCAATATTTTACTTTTTATCGATAATTTATCAATACAATACTATTTTATTCAATAATATAAAAATCAAAAAAATAATATGACTTTATTTTTCAAAAAAAATAAAGAACCAATCATTATACAACACATGACACAAAATTAAGAGTTATTTGAATAGTGTCAAACAACGAATGTGACATGAAAAAATAACTAAAATACGACACGACACGAAAAAATAATATGATCATGACATGAATACACAAACGTGTCAAAATTTATGTAAAACGAACTTGACACAAAATTATGAATTATTTGAATAGTGCCGATTAGACCTGACAATTTCTACACGAAACGAACATGAAAATTAACTAAAACACAATACAACACGAAAAATAATATTAACACAACACGAATGCACGAATGTGTCAAAATCTATCAACACGACAAAAAAAAATGGGATACAAAATTGAGAGTTATTTGAATAGTGCTAATTAGACCTGTCAATTTCAGACTCGACATGATAGAATACGAAAAAATAACTAAAACACAGTACAATACAAAATAATAACACTAACACAACCCAAACACACCAATGTGTCAAAATCTATACATAACGTGTCAAAAAATATATATATATATAATATATAAAATACCTTTAATACGATTATAACATAAAAAAGTAACATAAATACTACATAAAATAATTATAAAAAAATTAAAAAAAGATGTTTAATATTTTAACAATCCGGCCGTCATATTTCATGTTTTATTCATGTAGATCATGCATGTTGAATTTTGAGTAAATTAAAAATGTGTAACTATTTGTTCGATGTAAAAAATTTCAATCGTTAAATATATATTGAAAAAGACAACATTCTCGATCGATATGATAGAGATATCGGATCGATTCAAAACTTTACGTGCACGACGAGTACAATTATATTGCTAAATCCAACGGTTGGTTTGTTTCTCTTTGTAATTCTTTATAATAAAATAAAAATTTATCTATTTTTATGAACTTAGTAGCAAATATCGTTAAACAGACCAATATTATTACTATTGACAAAACTAATCTAAATCATATTGTAAGAGATTATAAATTTGAAACTAAAAAAAAACACATTTATTTTAAATAACTTGTATAACGATAAGATATTAATTTATTATATATAACATGATAAGGTATTATTATAATATATACAAATCATTATAATAAAATACACATATTAATGATCTATTTTGTATACTTTTAAAAAATTACATGATAAGACTTAAAAGATTATACATTTGAAATTAGAAATAACACATTTATTCCAAAAAATATGTATATTAATAAGAAATTATCTAATTTAATTTAAATAACATGATAAAAGATTATTATAACGTAATGTACCAATTATTAACATAAAATAACAGTATTATTATCAATGACATATTTTTATGTATTTTGTTTTACATTACAAGAGAAGAGGTTATAATTTTAAAATTAAAAAAATAATACATTTTTTAATATAATTCGTATAACGATAAAATATTATAAATCATATGTAATTTATATTAAATCATATTATTAGATTATCATAAGTAATAAAACATAAAATAATTTGTTTAAAATTAAATTATATTATAAAATTATCATAAGTAATGTAACATATAGTTTTATTGAATTATTATTATTATTTTTTTGTTTTAAAATAATTATTATCGATCTATTTAATTATTTTATCAAAGTAAAAAAAATAAAGAATTTTATTTATAATATATACTAATAAACATAAACATAAAAATTAAAATTAAAATTAAATAATAATAATAACAATTTATTTTTAATTATAATTTAAAAAGATAATAGTAAACAATATACAAAATTGTAATAGTAAAAAAATTTAAGAGATAATTTAAAGTTATAAAATTAAAATAAATTAATAATCTTGTCATATTTATTTATTTTATTAAATTAATATTTTTAAAATAAAATTATGCTTAATTTAAGGTCGGATCATTTCGGGTTATTTTGGATTCAGGTCATTACGGGTTCAGGTCATTTCGGATTCTGGTTAATTCGGTTTATTTCGGGTCTAGATCGTTTCGGGTTCGGATTATTTTGGGTTCGGGTTATTTTCGGTTTCGGGTTGGGCGGGTTCAGGTTGTTGACTTTTTATGATCAAATCGGATTGGATCTGGTTCAGATTTGAGTCGATCGGATTGATTTTTCGGATTCGGATCAAAATTGACAGATCTAGTCCTGAACTCCGTCTCTAAGGAAAGTAATTTTAAGCCACTTTCATAACAAAATTATATGGCATTACAAAAATTTAAAGAGTTACAACTATATCTTAAAGTGGGGTGATTCTGAAAGCCTAACGAAACAATTGCAAAGAATAATATTCTTAAAATTTAATGTGTTTAGATCTTCCACCGATTGTTATTTGTAAATGACAGTGATCAGAGCAGTTTTAATTTAACCATTGTTAGATTGATTTTACATTCAAGAGGAAGTACTATACCTATTCACAGATCGGATGTGATCCGACTCAAGGTTTTTGTTAATTCGGGTCAATCCGATTCGACTTAAATTATTATTTAAATTTAATTAAAAATATTTTAAAAATATTTTAAATTGAAAATTATCACGTACATAATTTATTAATAAATGCGAAATTAAATAATTTATGTTATATAACCCATGAGGAAGATTATAACATTACTGAATAATGAAACATATATATATATAAACAGTATATAAAAGAAATTACAGAAATGAATTTCACTACATATATATATATGAACTTACAAGAAACAAATATTTATACTGACTTTAAACTTGCATGTAATAATAGATTACACAGAACCGAATATAAGAACACACAAGAATTGATTTGAAAAAATCAATATCGAGTCAAGGTTGGACCTCTGACCTTAAGACGAATTTTGCCTACCTCTAAGGTCTTGGTGTAAGCCCTACAAGCCAATCTAGTTGGGCTTGTAAGACACTATTTATATATTCATGTATTGCACATTATAGTTTATTAATTACAATTGAGGTATTTCTTTATCGATAAGTTTTGTTATAATTGTTATAAATCACTTGTGAAGATAAAGCCCATGAGACACAATGGCATTGCAAAGGAATTGTAAGGTGTTACAATTATGAGGATCCTTATGCACCAATGCCGTGTTTCTAAAACTGTTCCTGATCATTGTATTGTCAATGTCATAACGGTTTTTCCGACCGCTACGACGAATTTGATGAAAACACAAAAAATGGAGTCGCCACCAATCTTTTTTGCTAGGTGTGATTGGCCACCTATTAAAACCGATTTTAGCAAAATATTTTAAAATGAATTAAAACATTTTTAAAACCAATTTCGAAGTCCGCGCTTTGAACCAGAGAGAAAACAAAATCGGGTTCGGGAGTCGGTTACGTACGGGGAAGGATTAGCACCCCCGCAACGCCCGTTTAGAAAACGGTACCACTTGATCACGTGTTATCTTTAATCTCGATTTAATGGATTTAACATCGGTATTTAAAAATAATTCTCTTTTATTTTTTTTATTCTTTAAAAAAACATGTTTATTATTTTTTGGATTTTCTTGAACTGTTTTTTTTATTTTTTTAGAAATCGAAAGTGAACATAAATTTATTATCGAAAATACTCATTAAATATTCCCGACACTCTCGGTGGTATTTAACGAGATCTTCTCACCTCAAGACATCTTAGGAATCACAACCGTGATATCCTTCGAATTCCGTCGTCGGCAATTTACATCCATTTTTTATTTAAATGCGTATGATGCGGATATTTAAATATCGGATGCACACGACTTAGCACATAATTATAAACTTAAACATGCAACTCATAATATTAAAAACACGTGCATGGCAAAATATCGAGCGCAATAAACATTCGCTCTTTATTCATTTTTTATTATATTATTTCCATTTTCTTTAAACGAAAATGAATTTTTGTATTGAGCTTGTCGTTAAATATTCCCACCACTCGTGGTGATATTTAACGAAATTCTCTCACCTCAAGATATCTTAGGAATCACTACCGTGACGTCCTTCAAATTCCGTCGTCGGTTATTCGCATTTATTAAAAATCTTTTTTTTTTGCGAAAGTTAAAATGCTTTTAATAAAATTATTTTTTAAAACCGAAACCGAATAATAAAAAAAATACGTCGAATACTGAGCAAAAATAAATAAACAAAAATAAATAAGAAAATTAAAATCATACCTGAAAAATACCGAGTATCCAAAAATTAAAATGTCGTACTTGATCTTTGTAAAATCACCTGGTTTCTTTGAATCAGGGGGCCTCCTCCCCTCCTCCTTGCCTGAGGCTTCGGCCTCCTTTGGTCTTTTTGGGGGGTTCGAGTCTGGGGGGATCCGAATCCGGGGTCTCCTCCCCTCTTTTTTTTTTCCTGTCTGGGGGTTTTTATGGAGGGGTTGGTTGCGTGTGGGGGGGCTGCCGTGTGTGGGTGGCTGTGGTAGGTGGGTGGCGTGTGGCAGGTGGGTGGCGTGTGGGAAAGTTTGTCAGGGTGGCAGAGGCTTGAGTGTGGGGAGGCTGGTGGCAGGGAAAAGGGGGAGGCGGCTAGGGTTTCAGCAGAGGGGTTAGGTTGGGCTAGGATGAAATGGGCCCGAAATTGGCCAGTGGTTGGGTTTGGTTTATTGGGTCGGGCGTATGGGCCCGAAATTGGGCCTAGACAGCAGATTGGGCCTGCTAAATAGCAGGCCCTGTTTGCACATGGTCCGGGTCGGATTCGAATCCGACCCGGACGAAAATTGGTTATTACAGCTGCCCCTCTTTGCACATTGCTGAGAATCAGGAATAGGGCAAAGACAGTATAACCAATTTTGTCCGTTTATTGAGATCCATTTTTAGCGAGGCTTTATCATTTGGAAAATAAATTGCTCCTCTAATCAGAGGCTCTATCACTTGGAAAAATAAATTGCTCCTCTAATCAGAGGCTCTATCACTTGAAAAAATAAATTGCTCCTCTCATCAGAGGCTCTACGACTTTGAAAATAAATTGCTCCTCTCATCAGAGGCTCTACAACTTTGAAAATAAATTGCTCCTCTAATCAGAGGCTCCATCACTTGGAAAATAAATTGCTCCTCTAATCAGAGGCTCTACGACTTTGAAAATAAATTGCTCCTCTCATCAGAGGCTCCACGACTTTGAAAAAATAAATTGCTCCTCTCATCAGAGGCTCTATCACTTGGAAAAATAAATTGCTCCTCTAATTAGAGGCTCTACGACTTTGAAAATAAATTGCTCCTCTAATCAGAGGCTCCACAACTTTGAAAAAATAAATTGCTCTTCTCATGAGAGGCTCTATCACTTGGAAAAATAAATTGCTCCTCTAATCAGAGGCTCTACGACTTTGAAAATAAATTGCTCCTCTCATCAGAGGCTCCACAACTTTGAAAATAAATTGCTCCTCTCATCAGAGGCTCTACGACTTTGAAAATAAATTCTTTTCCTGTGCCCGGAGGTCTTGAAACAGTTGCCCGGAGGTCTTTAAAACAGATGCCCGGAGGTCTTCTTTTTTCTAATTTCCTTTTTCTTTTGCTGTGCCCGGAGGTCTTAAAACAGATGCCCGGAGGTCTTCTTTTTTTTTAATTTTCTATCACTTTGAAAAATAAATTGCTCCTCTAATCAGAGGCTCCACAACTTTGAAATTTAAATTGCTCCTCTCATCAGAGGCTCCACAACTTTGGAAATAAATTGCTCCTCTCATCAGAGGCTCCACAACTTTGAAAATAAATTATTTTCCTGTGCCCGGAGGACTTAAAAGAGAAATGCCCGGAGGTCTTAGAACAGGTGCCCGAAGGTCTTCTTTTTTTCTAGTTTCCCTTTTCTTTTGCTGTGCCCGGAGGTCTTAAAAATGTAACCCGGATTTTTTTAAAAGAGGTGCCCGGAGGTCTTGGTGATCATACCTGAAGATCATATCTTGGAAGAAAATCTCACTGGATGTTCGAATTCAAATGTCAAATTTCAGATAATCAATGTCATACATGAAATGTGAATGTCATGCGATGTCAATGCGTATGCCCCTGATGATGCATGTGCAAGTACCTTCGGATACTGTACACATTTTACGACACGATGTAGATGCAAAAACTTAATAAATATGCGAATGTTCATGAATGATGCGAATGCCCCCAATTGTTTTTTTTTCTGATCTTGGTTTAGCTTTTCCAAATTGTTTTTCCTCTCCGAGACAGAGCGTATCCTGAAACGCTCGTGCCATGTAAGAGATCAACCCTTTTCTTCACTTTGGACCTATCTCTTTGCCCCGATAGTTTTTCAAGATCAACTGGAATCCGAGTGTTCCTTTCTTCTACCTTAATGGTTCCATACCTCTGGGCCAGAAAAACCTTCGTCTTATGCCAACATCGGAAATGGTTTATTCCAAAAATATTTTCATTTATCTACTTTTGCTTGCTTCTTTTTTTTTTGAAAAATGTTTGCTTATTTACTGAAAACTTTTGAGCTGAAAATGTCATCGTCTGATATCGTGATATCCACATCTCTTGAAGATTGATGATCACTGTTAGAAGTTTTTCTGAGTGTCAATTCGGATTTTTCAAATTGAGTCGGAAGGCTTGGTACCACAAGATTTTGGTTGATCCAAGGAGACTTCACAACAGGAAAAATGTATATCCTTTCTAGACTCACAAGTGGAACAGATTTTATAGAACATGATTTTTTGGACTCAAACAAATTCAACCTTCTTTTAGTTTCCAAATTATGGCATTTTGACAAACGTCAAGACTAGCTGGGATATTCAAACTGGAGAATTGATTCTGGAAAGGAAAACGGTCTCAGCTTTTAAAGTCAAACCTCCAAACGAGCGTTGACAGTTTTGGGATATTTTGGAATTCTCAGATGTTCCTTAACTTCTTCAAAAATGACCTCTTCTTTTGTTATGGCCTCGACAATACCATAAGCAGCACCGAAATTCTCCCATTTTACTCTAGACTGCCCATGTCGGGTTTTCACCCTAGAGTCTCATTCTTTCCATTTTTTCATTAAGTGTTTCACCATGCATTCAAGAAATCAAGACTTATCCAAAAAGGATTTTTAACCAGAAAGGAGACCGAAGTCTCATGCGTTTTTCTAAGAATAGACTCATCAATTTAAATGACCATGCTCGATCGAAATGGTCTTTTTCAGGTATGTAATGTAGGCCAAGGTTCGAGGTTCTGAAAAAAGATAAATAGGCCCAAACAGGTGTTTAAGGTGATCAAATCAAGGATCATTTCATGAGGAGGATTCTCTTCGAAACATTTGTCTTTGCTGAGCTTTTCTCTTCATCCGATGATTTTCATTCGTTCTTTTCTTCCTTTTCTATTTTTTTTGCTCTCATTTTTTCTTTTTATCTCCCTCTTTTTTTTTTTGCATTTCTATTTTGACAAGGTGAGCCCGTAGTCATTTGGAAGCTCAAATTTCTCTTTGATTCAAGACATTCTTTTTTTTCGTTTTTGAACCAAGACTTCACTATCTGTGACCTTTAAAAAAAATCCTTCCTCGCATTTGCCCCCTAGTGTGGAGGGTGATCCTTGACCGGGGTTGAAAGAACGAATATTCATTAGGCTCAAAAGGGTAGCAAAATGATATTTTCTATTTTGTGAAAGGATGATGAAAGATGGCCATTTTTCATCTCGAACACAAGCACGTAAATCGAAGAGTCATTCCCTAGAGGAAAATAATGAAAATGTTTTTTTCTTTCTTGAAACCATCTTGAATTTCATAAATGCATGATGTCACACTCATTTTTCATTTTTTTTTCATTTTTTTTTCATTTTTTTCTTTTTTTTGATGCATGCTCCGAAATTACTCCATCTTTATCCACCACGCGTCTTCCGTATCTACAAATGATGCACCATTTGATTGGTCATACAAATGAGAATTCCTATCATAACGAGGAACACCTCGAGTCTTTTTTTTTGCTCTCCGAAGGGACAAAAAAGAATATGGCTCGAAAACAGCTTTTTTTTCTAGAAACATGAGAAAATCAGGTTTAATCAATGTTACCCGAGACGTTAATCATGAAGTGACGTCTGGGCAACTCTTGTTTTGTGGTTACGGAAAAGGATGTGAATGGTTTTGGAATAACCTTGACACACATCAATTTACCATAATCCAGATCCTTGAAAAAGGTTTCACTTGTTTGAGACACCAAAAAGCTCGGATTTTTTTTTTTTTAAAGTTTGTTCCATTGCTCATAACCTAAACTAGGATCTACATTTTTCTTATTGCACTGACTATGGTTTCTGAAATTCAACAATATGTTCCTGGAAGCATTGATTGTTTCAACTCAAAGGATTCATGCATAGGCAAGTCCGAAAGAGAGGGGAAGGGTGTTGGGTCATTTCTAACAATGATCATCAATAATCTCGAGACTCCTCATCATTTCTTAACGTGAAGAAAGATTTTTTCCTTTTAAGAACGCGTTCTTCAAAAAATCAAGAATCTCTTTAATGTTTATTTTTGCAAATTCAAATTAAAGCACAACAAACACAAAGCTTTTGAAATTCAAAATTTATTTATTTCATGTGGATGTCAACATAAGACAAGTGCTTTCATGATGAGGCATAGAACTACATGCATATTCCTCAATGCTTGCCGACATGCTTTTAAAGGTAACCATTCATCCTCCAAATCCGTGGCGAAGAAACTGATCTATGGCAATGCGGATTTCCACTGTTCAACTAGCTCTGGAGTCAAAGTGCCGTCATGAACAAGACCTTCAATCTTTTCCTTCAGTCGTCTGCATTTTTTAGTTGAATGTCCGATTGCCCCCATGTGATACTCACACTTGCTGTTCGGGTCATAACTCCTTGCTGATGGGTTTGGAGCTGTTTTCAGAGGCACAGGGGTGAGGTATCGATTCCTCATTAGTAATTGCAACAGGTCAGATATTGGGACTGAAAATTTCTCTTGGTTGCCCCTCGGTCGTTTCTGGGAAACATGCCTAGTTGCAAGGGCTGGCATAGAATGATGTGTTTGAATATCTGGAGGGTAAGGATAATGACTTGAAGAGACATTGGTAGAGTAACATGATTGATACGGAGAGACCCGGGGATACGGAGTGAATTCTCCCATAGTCTCGACATGTTCCTCCTTCCTTTCAGGTGTCTCGTTTCCCTCGGTATTGGATGTCTCATCTCCTTTGAGTTTTCCGTTCTTGATAGCATTTTCAATCATCTCTCCTGAGGTTACCATATCTGCAAAATTCTTTGTGGCATTGCCAACGAGTCTATCATAGTACGGAGCGTGTAGTGTACTCACAAAAAGGACAGTAATTTTCTTTTGAATCAGAGCCGGTCGTACTTGGGTGGCCATGTCCATCCACCTCTGAGCATATTCTTTGAAGCTCTCAGTGGCCTCTTTCCCCATATTTTGCAAGGTCAACCTATCTGGTGCCATGTCGATCATGTGCTTATACTGAGTCTTGAAAGCTTTTGCCAGATCTTTCCAAGAACGGATACAAACCCGATCCAATTGATTATACCATCTCGCAGCCGATCCTGTTAGACTGTCTTGGAAGCAGTAGATTAACAGCTTGTCATTGTTGGTGTAGCCAGCCATTCTCCGACAAAACATCATGATGTGGATTGATGGACATTTCGATCCGTCATACTTTTCAAATTCAGGGACCTTGAATTTTGGCGGAATCACCAAATCTGGGACCAAGCTGAGCTCATTCGGATCCATATTCCCGAAAATGTCTATCCCTTCTATGGCTTTGAGTCTCTCTTCAAACAGATCATACTTCTGTTGCACCTCTGCGTCTTTCACTTGCTCTGCCACACGTTTTTTCAGCTTTTCTTGTTCTAGTGAACCATCTTGGCTTGGAATAACAACCGAGTCTGAGGGGTGAAATTCCGAGTTCAGTTGAAATTGTCCTTGGCCTCGTTGACTCGATAGGTGAATCAGATCTTCGTTGTCGTTTACTCGAGGTCGAGGTTCTCCCCTTATGATCGATCCTTCAGCAACCCATTTTCCTCGAGTCAGCCTAGTCATCATTTCAATCATCTTGTCTATTTGCTCACGTGACTCCTCTCGAGATTTTATGATCTGTTCCCGTGTTTCTTGCTGAGATCTGGCTAACTGTTCTTGTAGTTCTCTCTGTGCTCTTTCCACTCTATCCAGTCTATTTTGTTCATCCTCCATGATTCCGGCCTGTGTCATAGAGGCACGCAGTGATTCTCTGATTTGGAAGAGAAAACCTTTCAAAGCTAAACCGACTTCTTTTTTATTCCTCTCAAGTGTGCTTCATGATGCATGAGCTATGAATGCCGTGAATGTAACACGATGCCCATATGATGCATGAAAAGAATAAACAAATTAATGCATGAGTATATACAATGAGTGACCATGTATGTCACGGAATGCATGACCTTATTGTTATGAATGCAATCACGATGTTGATATGATGCATGTAAAGAGTAAATATAATGATATACTGGTATATATGAAGAACGATCATGTATGTCACTAATGCATTCTACAATGAATGACCATGCATGTTACAATTGCAATATGATGCGAATTTGATTTGTCTAAAGAATAAACAAATTAATGCATGAATATATATAGAAAACTATTCATGATTTGGACTGAACTTGATCATTCAACAATTTTATTGCACAAACTTTGCCCCCAAATTCAATCCGCAAATTTTTTTGTTTTTTTTTGTTTTGAAATTTTTTTTTTGAAAAATGTTTTTTTTTTCGTAAAAATCAAAATATTATTTTTACAAGCCAATTTTTATCAAAAACTTTTGTGGTAGTGGGTCTTATTACGGCACAAATGTCCGAGTATTTATTCAACACTACCGGTTTGCAATCCTCATTTAATCAACAACAAGTGTCTATGCGGTTTATCAAATGAGATTATTATCACCGTGAAATCAAAAATACAACTATAAATGTACATGCTTTATTTACAAGTGCCTTAGTGCATGAAATGTATGAGATGTGCGAAAAGAAAGAATTTTCATATTTACAAATTGAAAAAGTTAACGAACATTTGCTCCGACAGTATCAACTTATTTAAGCATCACGGTGCCTTCGGAGCGAAAAACGAAACTTAATGCGGGTAGCACGATGTGCGTTCATCATTACCAGATTTACAGTTTTTGTTCGGAGTGTAAACAAATAGCGAAAGATCACAATGTTCCTTCCTGATTTCGAGGATATCCGATCGGAAATTTGATATGGCTTTACTCAAATTCACTACATGAGGTTGAGTTAGGTTCTAAAAGGCTCCAAATTGCTCCTTACTATCGCCCGTGAAGGCTAGTAAGGCATCCCGATTTAAACGGGTTCAATTTGTTGGAGAGATTTTTTGCTAGCCCGTGCGGAGGTTATTGCCTCTCGAGAGCGTAGGTACTTTTTCTCTCTAAAAGTGTTTCGCTAGCCCATGCGGAGGTTATTGCCTCTCGAGAGCGTAGCTACTTTACTTCCACCTAAAAGGATAAAGCCCGGGTACAGAGCTTATGTATGAAATGTACGTGCTCGTGTGTGAGAAGGAACAAGCAAACCTTCGACTATTTGTCTACAACTCTTTATTCTAAACATTCCACGATTTAAAAAAAAAAATAAACGACATAAAAAAAATGAATCAAGAATTAAACAATATCAAAATGTAATTGCAAGCAAAATGAAAATAAAGAAAGAAAGAAAATAAAGATTATTAAAATTAAATACCGATTAGATCCATTAATTCGATATTTTAAAATAACACTTGATCAATTTGTGGCTCGACTCTCAAAGGTTCCCCAGTGGAGTCGCCAAGCTGTCATAACGGTTTTTCCGACCGCTACGACGAATTTGATGAAAACACAAAAAATGGAGTCGCCACCAATCTTTTTTGCTAGGTGTGATTGGCCACCTATTAAAACCGATTTTAGCAAAATATTTTAAAATGAATTAAAACATTTTTAAAACCAATTTCGAAGTCCGCGCTTTGAACCAGAGAGAAAACAAAATCGGGTTCGGGAGTCGGTTACGTACGGGGAAGGATTAGCACCCCCGCAACGCCCGTTTAGAAAACGGTACCACTTGATCACGTGTTATCTTTAATCTCGATTTAATGGATTTAACATCGGTATTTAAAAATAATTCTCTTTTATTTTTTTTATTCTTTAAAAAAAACATGTTTATTATTTTTTGGATTTTCTTGAACTGTTTTTTTTTATTTTTTTAGAAATCGAAAGTGAACATAAATTTATTATCGAAAATACTCATTAAATATTCCCGACACTCTCGGTGGTATTTAACGAGATCTTCTCACCTCAAGACATCTTAGGAATCACAACCGTGATATCCTTCGAATTCCGTCGTCGGCAATTTACATCCATTTTTTATTTAAATGCGTATGATGCGGATATTTAAATATCGGATGCACACGACTTAGCACATAATTATAAACTTAAACATGCAACTCATAATATTAAAAACACGTGCATGGAAAAATATCGAGCGCAATAAACATTCGCTCTTTATTCATTTTTTATAGATTATTTCCATTTTTTTAAACGAAAATGAATTTTTGTATTGAGCTTGTCGTTAAATATTCCCACCACTCGTGGTGATATTTAACGAAATTCTCTCACCTCAAGATATCTTAGGAATCACTACCGTGACGTCCTTCAAATT
The DNA here is from genome assembly GCA_030761205.1 of Fremontodendron californicum. Classification (NCBI taxonomy): domain Eukaryota; kingdom Viridiplantae; phylum Streptophyta; class Magnoliopsida; order Malvales; family Malvaceae; genus Fremontodendron; species Fremontodendron californicum. The sequence continues at coordinate 23,986,801 of JAULJL010000008.1, forward strand.
CCGTCGTCGGTTATTCGCATTTATTAAAAATCTTTTTTTTTTGCGAAAGTGAAAATGCTTTTAATAAAATTATTTTTTTAAACCGAAACCGAATAATAAAAAAAATACGTCGAATACTGAGCAAAAATAAATAAACAAAAATAAATAAGAAAATTAAAATCATACCTGAAAAATACCGAGTATCCAAAAATTAAAATGTCGTACTTGATCTTTGTAAAATCACCTGGTTTCTTTGAATCAGGGGGCCTCCTCCCCTCCTCCTTGCCTGAGGCTTCGGCCTCCTTTGGTCTTTTTGGGGGGTTCGAGTCTGGGGGGATCCGAATCCGGGGTCTCCTCCCCTCTTTTTTTTTTCCTGTCTGGGGGTTTTTATGGATGGGTTGGTTGCGTGTGGGGGGGGGGGGCGTGTGTGGGTGGCTGTGGTAGGTGGGTGGCGTGTGGCAGGTGGGTGGCGTGTGGGAAAGTTTGTCAGGGTGGCAGAGGCTTGAGTGTGGGGAGGCTGGTGGCAGGGAAAAGGGGGAGGCGGCTAGGGTTTCAGCAGAGGGGTTAGGTTGGGCTAGGATGAAATGGGCCCGAAATTGGGCCAGTGGTTGGGTTTGGTTTATTGGGTCGGGCGTATGGGCCCGAAATTGGGCCTAGACAGCAGATTGGGCCTGCTAAATAGCAGGCCCTGTTTGCACATGGTCCGGGTCGGATTCGAATCCGACCCGGACGAAAATTGGTTATTACAGTCAAGACAGGGCATTGACAATGCTCAAAGACTGGCATATGTTAAGTCTTCATGCACTTGATGCATACAACTGATCTCATAGGTTGAAAGTACAGAGATACTTGGGGATAACATATGGGTGCTTGTTAGTTGAACAAGTTCACTGAACATGACCCGCCATGAGAGTTCCATTTGGTATTTCACTCAAGTGTCTATGGAAAATACTCTCATGTGTCAATAGTGTAAGTAATCCTTTGACTTGTGACACCAGGTCATCTTGTATGTGAACTGTCATACTTAGATTTCATCACGAATGGGTCCCAATCACGAGGATGCTTATATTAGGGTGTTATTGGGTATGACATGAAGCATACGAAGATGAATGAGTGGTCCAGAGAGGATTCATCACCCCAAGTGATTAAGGGGACATGTCTCACATGTATCTGGCTTATATTAACTTATGGAAGTCCTTGGCCAAGGCAATAATAAAGGAGTTAATATAAAGCTGCAGATTTAATGTAGAATGGGATTAAGAGTAGACACTGAACCATGCTCTTTCCTATCCCAGGATATTTGATGAAGGGATCAAATTACACAGACATATTGTACATGAAAGGCTAGTCGAAGCTTGATGACTCTCTTGGCATTTGGATGGTCATGATGCATTGCTAGATGTTGCTCATGATCTATAAATATAAATAGGAAATTCTGAATTGAATTAATTATATTTATTGCCAACATGTTAAGGGCCTAATGGGTCACACACAAAAGGTGATTAATGAAATTAAAATGAGATTGAGCCAAATTAAATATTCATTAAGTGTGGTGGGCTTATTGTGAATATTTAATAATATGTATAAGGGATTTAGTGCAGTTAGTCCAATAGTTTGCATGCACTAAACCTACTTATATATATGCTAATGTTGTTGCTGTCTCTCCCCTAAGGATTTTACCTGAATCGACGCCTCTTACTAATATTGGTGAGGTTCGGCCGAATAGCATATGTAAAGGAGGAATACGATTCTTCTTGTAAAGGTTTTCAGATCATCTGTGTGGATTACTGTTAGAGGTCGGACAATTGGACGACTTTGGTTTTCGACAAGCGAGCTTTGTGTACAAGAACAAGAATATCAAGAATCTGTCTTGAGGATTCGACAATCTTCAAAATAGAGGTATGAGATTTTGATTGTTATCTGTTCTTGACAGCTTGACTATTTTGAATTCATAGGTAAATCCTTGGAGGGATTCGGTATTCTCTATGTTTTATTTTATTCCGCTGCGTTGTATGTTTAACTTGTTGATTAAATTATACATTATCTTTGTTTAAGCATGAGCTGAATCCCAACAGTGGTATCAGAGCCTCGATTATGTTATTCCTATACGATCTATGCTTTGATTGTTACCTTTAACAAATCTGTTTTGTTCTTTGAGTTATTTTGATCCGATTGTCACTAACCGAAATTGTGAGAATTTGCACTTGTAGTGTTTCGGTGAAGGCAACAGTTAATCATTGTGAATTCTTGTTGATTAATTGGTTTAAAATTGTTTTAAACTAATTAATGCAACTGTCGAAAATTTGGCAGCAATTGGAAACTGTTTTGCCTGCTTTGCTCAAATTTGGTGATTTTAGTGAGAAAAACTTGTAGATTTTTCTTGGTTGATTTTTAAGTCATGGTTTAATGATTTTTAGGATTTAAAATTGCTTAGAATTGTTCTTGGCAAGCCTGAAAAATCATAAAACTGATTTAGCATTGAAAAGTTGAAAGTTGTGAAAAGCGGATAGACACCGTGTTGGGAGATAAATGGGCGGCGGCTACATCTAGTAACCAATGCATGCGCCTCCCTTGCTAGGGTTTTTCGCTTCTATCAGATTCTCACAGCTTATGGATTTTAGCAATATTCAGTTACTATTGTTGTAGTGTCCTAGTTGAGAAACAACTCTAAAATTACTAATCATGGTAATATTGTTAAATTAATTAAATCACCAAAATAAGAATTTACATGAATATTCAATTAAATTATTTAATTGGATAATAATTTAATTAAAGGAAATAATCCTAATTGAATTAGGATTTATTCTAATGAGATTAGAATAAATGTTTATTATTTTCTTTGAGTTAAATTATGGATAAATATAATATTTGAATGGTAACTAGAGATTAAAGCATTATTTTTATGTTCATAAATTGTTTGTGAATGTATGAGATGATTATGAACTTAGACCCAATATGATTGTGGATGGTTAAATTTATTTTTATGGTTTTTATTAAATTAAATAGGGAATGCGTGCCCTTCCTTATCTCTCATTTTCTGGAGTTGTAAAAAAAAAAATTATTTCCTCACCTAACTCCCCTCAAATGTAACTCGAGGTTTCTTTATTACAAATGTAATTAGTTACATCAAAGTGTAAAATTATGATTAGCTAGGAATAATTTTTGTAACTTGAAGATGAAGATAGGCCCCATGAAGATAAGGAGATTACAAGCAAGCTTTGAAGACTATGTATGTAATCACCTAGGAATTTGACCAACTAATTTCCTTTGATGGCTCAAGGAAATTAGATTAGAAAAGTCCATAATCATCTAAGTAGAAAGCATTTTATAGATTTATTTTATACGATATTATAAATGTTATGAATGTTTGATATGATGAGACTTATAAAAAACATGGAAATCCCTCTTTACAATATTGAGTCACATGTTTCGCATGATAGAGTTGCCTTCCATCATCATAACAAGATAACCAGAGTTCTTCCACTAGGAGGCTTGTTGAGTCACTCAAGGTCAAACTACTGTACGAATATGTTTGAGTTATGAAGTTGGGTCTTACTCAACTAATGCTATGTTGTCCGGATGCTTTAAAACTTGACCACATAGTGTTAGAGGCAAAGTTAGACGAAGTACATATGATGTGCTTAGACAAAGAGTTGTCATCTAACTAATCTGGGAATTGCATAGAGATGCAATTGATAAGCTATGTTATCTACCCAACTAGGCTTGTTGTAATTTGTTGAGTCACTCAAGGTTGCAACATGTTGAAAGGGATCCCAGCCCACTAGAAATACCTTGATGAGATTTTCGAATAATGGTGAAGGCTATTATCTCGAAAAATTAGTGGAGAATCAATAAGAGATTTAATACCTCATCTTGAATTGTTATAAATGCATGAATATAACTGATATATACTTTTTCCATATTAGGTTGTTGAAAATGGTTAATACTTTAACTGCACTGAGCGGCATTATGAATGTCATTAGTCCAAATTGTTTGGATTGGTACAAAAGATTGAGAAGCGTTCTCAATGAAAGGAAGGTTGTTCACTTGACAAGTCAAGAAGAACTTATAGAAGTTTCTGGGTTGACTGTGTTTGTGATTGAACTGGATCTTTCTACTGTTAAATCCAATTCCTGAATAATTGATTCAGGATGCGGTTCACATCTATGTAATGACATAAGGATATTGAAAGGAAGTAGAAAGTTAAGCAAAGATGGAGTAGTTCTAAGAGTAGGCAAAGGTGCAAAAGTTGCAGCATTGGCCGTTGAAACTTGTACTTTATCTTTGCCATCTGGCATGAAATTGGAACTGAAAGATTGTTACTTTGTTCCAGTATTGACTAGAAACATCATTTCGGTTTCATACATAACTGTTAATGATGGTTTCGAGATAAGAATGAAGGGAAATATTTGCTCCATCATTCTTAAAGACATTCACTATGGATCGGCAACATTACATAATGGATTATATGTTTTGGATCCAGAGATGCCTATGTTCAATATAAATATCAAGAAAGCAAGAAAGGATGATCCAAGTAAGACTTACATCTGGCACTATGGACTTAGTCATATCAATGAGACAAGGATTTCCAAATTGCATAAACATGGTCTTGGAACCCTTTGATTATGAATCATATGGGACTTGTGAATGTTGTCTCCTTGGTAAGATGACCAAGACTCCCTTTACAGGAAAAGGTGAAAGTGCTGGTGTTTATTGGGCTTAATACATTCAGATGTATGTGGGCCACTAAACACAGCTGCTAGAGGTAATTACTCATACTTCATAACCTTTATCGATGATCATTCTAGATATGGTTATGTGTATCTGATGAGATACAAGTCTAAAGCTTTTGAAAAATTCAAAGAGTTCAGTGCTGAAGTAGAGAAACAGAATGGGAAAAATATTCTGGCTCTTAGATCGGATCGAGGAGGAGAATATTTAACCCATGATTTCTTGGATCATTTGACAGAAAATGGAATTTTGTCGCAATGGACTCCACCTGGAACTCCTCTGCATAACGGAGTATCCGAGAGGAGAAATCGAACCTTGTTGGACATGGTTCGGTCCATGATGTCTAAGGCTGACCTTCCGATATCCTTTTGGGATATGCCTTAGAATTTGCAGCTTACCTTCTAAATAAAGTTCCAAGCAAATCGGTAGATAAGGTACCATATGAGATATGGAATGGCAAGAACTCGTACTTATCTTATCTAAAGATTTGGGGATGTACTGCTTATGTGACCTTTTGATAAGCTGGGAGCTAGATCAGAAAAATGTAAGTTTGTAGGACATCCTAAAGACTCTATGGAATATTACTTTTACAGTCCTACTGATCAAAAGGTGTTTGTGTCAAACACGCTGCTTTTCTAGAGAAAGAGTTTCTACTAGAAGAATTCAGTGGGAGTAAAGTAGAACTTGAAGAAGTTCAAGAACCACAACCTAACATTCCCTCGGAACCTGAGCCATCAGTCGAGGCATTAGATGCTCGGACTGATGCTTAAGAAACACAAGTGCTCCGAATGTCTAAGGTAGATAGACATGATCTAGTGAAATATGATTTTTTACTGAAATATGATGCGTTGCATATTGATTGACAAAAGCGTCTCGGAGCTGGAACATCAGAATTGATAAACAATCCAAGGATATGGTTTTATCTAGAATTTTGATGATCCATATGTTTATAAGAAGGTAAACGGACATGCAGCTGTGTTCCTAGTGCTATATGTCGACGACATATTGCTCATAGAAAATGATGTACCTATGCTTCAGACCATCAAGGTCTGGCTATCTAAACAATTCTCCATGATGGATTTGGGAGAAGCAGCATTTATTCTGGGAATTAAGATCTATAGAGATAGATCGAAAAGGCTACTTGGATTCTCCCAATCCACTTACATAGACAAGGTGCTAAAAGGTTTAGCATGGATACCTCCAAAAGAGGAAACTTGCCTATGTTACATGGCATACCTCTCTCGAAAGAGATGTGTCCTAAAATATTAGATGAAAGGACACGGATGGATAGGATTCCATATGCTTCAGCAATTGGATCTATCATGTATGCTATGTTATGCACTAGACCAGATGTATCATACGCTCTGACTGTCATGAGCAGATACAAAAAGGGTAATCCTGGTGAAAGTCACTGGACTGCTGTAAAGAATATCCTTGAGTACTTGAGAAGCATTAAGGATACTTTCTTGGTCTATGAAGGGGCTGAACTCCAAGTTAGGGGTTATACAGATGCTAAATTCTAATTTGATTAGGATGACAGTAAATCATAGTGTAATTATATATTTACCTTGAATCTTGGTGCAGTCAGTGGAAAGGTTCCAAACTAGAGATGACTGTAGATTCAACAACCAAAGCCGAGCATATCTCCTTGTTTGAGGCAACGAAGGAGGTTGTTTGGATCTAGAAGTTCATTAAAGAACTTGGTTGGTTTCGAGCATTGTTGATCCAGTACCAGTTTACTATGATAACAATGGAGCCATAGCGCAAGCTAAGGAACCAAGGTCTCATCATAGATCCATACATATATTACGGCAGTTTCACCTGATTAGTGTAATCATTGAAAGAGGTGACATTAATATGAAAAAGGTTACCCACTAAGGTTCTGTCCCAGCAGATACATAATCGTCACATGGAAGGACATGGGCTTAAGTACATGGGCGATTGGCTTTAGTGTTAGTGGGAGATTGTTGGTGTAAGCCCTACAAGCCAATCTAGTTGGGCTTGTAAGACATATTCATATATTCATGTATTGCATATTATAGTTTATTAATTATAATTGAGGTATTTCTTTGTCCATAAGTTTTGTTATAATTGTTATAAATCACTTGTGAAGATAAAGCCCATGAGACACAATGGCATTGCAAAGGAATTATAAGGTGTTACAATTATGAGGATCCTTATGCATCAATGTCGTGTTTCTAAAACTGTTCCTGGTCATTGTATTGTCAAGACAGGGCATTGACAATGCTCAAAGATTGGGATATGTTAAGCTTTCATACACTTGATGCATGCAACTGATCTCATAGGTTGAAAGTATAGAGATACTTGGGGATAACACATGGGTGCTTATTAGTTGAACAAGTTCACTGAACATGACCCGCTATGAGAGTTCCATTTGGTATTTCGCTCAAGTATCTATGGAAAATACTCTCATGTGTCAATAGTGTAAGTAATTATTTGACTTGTGACACCAAGTCATCTTGTATGTGAACTGTCATACTTAGATTTCATCACGAACGGGTCCCAATCACAAGGATGCTTATAGTAGGGTGTTATTGGGTATGACATGAAGCATACGAAGATGATTGAGTGGTCAAGAGAGGATTCATCACCCCAAGTGATTAAGGGGACATATCTCACATGTATCTGGCTTATATTAACTTATGGAAGTCCTTAGCCAAGGCAATACTAAAGGAGTTAATATAAATTTGTAGATCTTATATGGAATGGGATTAAGAGTAGACACTGAACCATGCTCTTTCCTATCCCGGGATATTTGATGAAGGGATCGAATTACACAGACATATTGTAGACGAAAGGCTAGTCGAAGCTTGATGACTCTCTTGGCATTTGGGTGGTCATGATGCATTGCTAGATGCCGCTCATGATCTATAAATATAAATAGAAAATTCTTAATTGAATTAATTATATTTATTGCCAACATGTTAAGGTCCTAATGGGTCACACACAAAAGGTGATTAATGAAATTAAAATGAGATTGAGCCAGATTAAATATTCATTAAGTGTGGTGGGCTTATTATGAATATTTAATAATATGTATAAGGACTTTAGTGCAGTTAGTCCAATAATTGGCATACACTTAACCTACTTATATATATGCTACTGTTGTTGCCATCTCCCCCATAAGGATTTTACCTGAATTGGCGCCTCTCAGTAATATGTGAGGTTCGGCCAAATAGCATATGTAAAGGAGGAATACGATTCTTCTTGTTACCTTAGGCTAACTAAGGTAGAGGAGGAAGGTTTCTCACAACCTAGACTACTAGCATCGTTTTGGAAAAACATAATCTCAACATTGCGAAGGTTTTCAGATCACCTGTGTGGATTACTGTTAGAGGTCGGACAATTGGACGGCTTTAGTTTTCGACAAGCAAGCTTTGTGTACAAGAACAAGAACATCAAGAATCTGTCTTGAGGATTCGGTAATCTTCAAAATCGAGGTATGAGATTTTAATTGTTATCTGTTCTTGACAGCCTGGTCATTTTGAATTCATAGGTAGATCCTTGGAAGGATTCAGTATTCTCTATGTTTTATTTTATTTCACTGTGTTGTATGTTTAACTTGTTGATTAAATTATACATTATCTCTGTTTAAGCATGAGCTGAATCCCAACATAAGGTGCTTGCAGTTTTGATGCAAATCGTCTCCCAGGCCTCCTCGATAACGTTGCTCTAGAAGGCACACCCAAAGCAACTCAGCGAATCGAAAATGTTAAACCCTCTCTCAACACAAAAAAGGAATACCGAAGGAAGAAAAGAAATTTTCTATTCTGTAAATTAGTGAATAAAACAGACACAAGATGTCTGTATTTATAGATGTACAGAGGACTGTCCGGAACAATCAAGTCTGTTTGAACGAACTGGTTTAGCCAACAGGCAGCAAACAACCCTATTGGAACATACACGAAACAGTTTGGTTCAAACCGAACGGATACAAATTGGTTCGGTCCATGACCGAATAGATAGGAATTAATCGTACTAAATAAAGCTGGTTGTTTGGTTGAGCTGGTTCAGTTTGAATCAAAAAATTAAGTCGGTTGGGCAGTAAAAAATTAATTACTGACCCAAACTCGACCCATGTCCGGCTCGGCTCGGCGGCCCGCGCACGAGTGTGGTCCAGCCCAAGTTGTATAGGTTCTTACCCACCACAAAACTTGGGTGTCCCTTGGGGCCCAACCCAACATGGAACACTAGCTTATATATACTGTAAGCTAAAGTCATTCTTATTTCTATGTGGGATTGACAACTAATCACACCTTCAACCAACTTTCTTCCTCTTAAAGTGGGTGTTTAATGAGACTAATTTCTCATTCAATTTTGATATCAATTGTGTATGTTAATTATACATCCAAAATAATACATTGATATCCAACAATCCCCCACATGAATGGAAATGATCTGATTAAACCGACAAACTGACTCAAAATTTGAGAGAGAATAACTTTGAAGAGTTATTGCATCAGGATAGGTAGCTTTTGGCTTTGAACCTTCCATAGCGATAACTATCGGATTTACTCGACTAACTAGTGAAAATGATGTCTTGAACTATTTAGCCTTTCGTGTAAACCAAGATAATAGGTATCATGCAATTCCTCTTTGAACATCTTCGGTTCTCACGGTTGTGTCCATTTTGGCCCCGAACACTTCTTGGTTTCTATGAGTACTCTAGAGAATTTAGCCTGATCAATTCTCATAGAAGTGGCCACGTTTCTTACTCATAATAGGTGATTGCTTATTAAGAGTATCCTGCAATATCCCACTTGATTTTATCAAGCTATAAGAATCATTAAAAGCATAGCTTATCCTAACTCCTTTGCAGGCAGCACTAATTCATCATAGGAATGGATTAGAGTGTTTAACTCTTTTAGTGCTCACACTAAGTTAACATAACTCGGTTGTCCCTTTGAACCTAGATCTTGGGATCTCCAGAAAGCTAGGTTGGGTTTCCATTATGTAACTTTAATTTATAGGCTTAAGACCCATTCGCCTCGATGAGTTATTTACTTGCTCTCTTGTTAAACCTTTCGTTAGCGGATCCGTAGTATTATCCTTTGATTTTACATAATCAATAGAGATAATCCCATTTGAGAGCAACTGTCTAACGGTATTGTGTTTTCCACAAATGTGTCGAGATTTACCGTTATACAATCTACTCTATGCCCTACCAATTGCAGATTGGCTATCGCAATGTATACAAATTGCTGGCACAGGTTTCGGCCAACATGGAATATCTTCTAAAAAATTCTGAAGCCATTCTGCTTCTTCTCCAGCTTTATCTAAAGCTATAAACTCAGATTCCATAGTGGATTTGGCAATACATGTTTATTTAGAAGATTTTCATGACATTGCAGCTCCTCCAATAGTAAAGATAAATCTGCTAGTGGATTTCGAATCTTTAGTATCGGATATCCAGTTTGCATCACTGTACCCTTCAAGCACAGCTGGATATCTTGTATAGTGCAGTCCATAACTTGAGGTGTATCTCAAATATCTGAGTACCCTCACAATGGCCTTCCAGTGATCCATTACAGGATTATTTGTGAATCTACTCAGTTTGCTAACTGAGTAAGCTATGTTTGGTCTTGTACAGTTCATGAGATACATAAGACTACCAATTATTCGTGAATATTCAATTTGAGATATTGCGTCACCAGTATTTTTCTTTAGATGTAAATTAACATCTATGGATGTTTTGGCTATATTGGTATCATTCTTATTGAATTTCTCAAGAATATTATTTACATAATGATCTTGAGATATTACCATGTCATCTTGTGTTTTAGAAATTTTAATTCCTAAAACCACATCAGCTACACCCACATCTGTCATATCAAACTTACTAGTCAACCATGCTTTGGTAGCTTTAATGATCTCATCGTTACTGCCTAAGATCAACATATCGTCTATATATAGACAAACAATGACAAATCCCTTATTCGTATTCTTTACGTATACGCATTTATCGTATTCATTAATACGAAAACCATTTGACAACATTGTATTGTCAAATTTTTTATGCCATTATTTAGGAGCTTGTTTTAAACCATATAATGATTTAACAAGCTTACACATCTTCTTTTCCTGTCCCGGAACTTTGAACCCTTCGGGTTGTTCCATATAGATTTCTTCGTCTAAATGTCCATTTAGGAAAGCTGTCTTAACATCCATTTGGTGTATTTCGAGATTGTTAAAAGCTGCTATAGCTATTAACATTCGAATGGATGTTATTCTCGTAACTAGTGAGTACGTATCAAAATAATCGAGCCCTTCCTTTTGCTTGTATCCTTTTATTACAAGTCGGGCTTATATTTATCAATCGATTATCTGCCTTTATCTTCCTCTTAAATATCCATTTGGATCCTAACGACTTATGCCCGTGAGAAAGATCCATTAGTTTCCATGTATGATTTTGCATGATGGATTCAATTTCATTGTTAACGGTCTCTTTCCAGAATTGTGTTTTTGGAGATGACTGTTGTCGGATTTAACCACGCAAGTGCACGTATCGTTAACAAGTAATAGAGTGAAAAGTAGAGTGTCGATCCCACGAGGAATTGTTACCAAATTCGCTAAGTACTAAAATTAACACAACTTAATCTTATTCAAGCAATTAATTAAAGATTGAAAATAAAAGAAAATAATAAGAAAAGAAAGCAAATTAAAATTAGGATTAATTAATTGAGAAAAGCCTAGGATTACAATTTCCCTCAATATTTCGTATGAACTTCTCCTACCCTCTTATCTTGATTAATGATCTTGAGTTATTAACCTAGAGTTCTAATCTTTTTATAAGGATCTTCCGATGGTCTTATAAAAATATCCCTCTTAACCAATTAACTATATTCCTATGATAATTGAATTAAAGAAGAACTCATTAAGCTTAGACTCTAAAATTGATTACACATGACACGTAAGTGTATTCCTACCCTACATGCAGATCAATCATCCTAATAAATGAATATGAAACATGTGTTATTCAATCCATCTCTAACACTAAACTCTTTTTTCCAAATTGTATCTAGGTTACCAAATCAATCTAATTGGTAGCTAAGCAATTAGAAGCATTAAGCACAAGATTGAATAAACAACTCAAATATCATTAAATCAGGAAAGAAACTAAAATAATCTAAACTACATGTTGAGTTCCATTGCAATCCTAGAAAAATAAATTTAGTTATGCTAAATAATAAAAATATAAAACAAAAGAGTTTCACCATCATCAATATTACAAGAAAGATAAAGAAGAGTAAAGCAAAAGAGAAAACTAAGATTTGTCAGGTTTTCAGTCTTCAATTCTCCAAAATCTCTTTAGCTCTTTGAAATCTTTTGGTGGCTACCCTCTTTAAGATAAATTAGGTTTTTAGAACTTGATTCCTCCTTATTTGAGCCTTAAAAGGTCTTATTTATGAGCTTTAGACCCCTAGAGTCAAAAACTTTGCGTCTAAGCAATAGGTAAGTGTTTCCTTAAAAGGTCTTATTGCAGCGCCAGCTCTCGGGTGGGCTGGTACACGAGCTGGTTACTGCACTTCATTTTTGACATCTTCTCGCACTTTGTCAGCTGATCGGATAGGAAAATATTGTACGATTTGGACGAGTAAACTACCGTTGGAAAGCTATGAAAATCAGCTTCAAAAGTCAAGAAGGAAGTTTTCTTGAATAAAGACTTTAAAATCATGTTTTTCTTACAACAAGCTCCGGAGGTCAAAGTTGCCTATACGTTGCTTTGCACAATTTTTTATCTTTTCACACCGCGAAGCTCCTTCTCACTTTGGACCTATAAAAATACAAAAATACTAATTTAATAACTAATTTAAACATGAAATAAATAAATAAAATTAATATAAAAATAATTAAAACTAATTAATTCCAAATAAAAAATCTCAAGGACTTAGCCGATTTAAATGCATAAAATATGCTAAAATAACTATATTTCATAGAGTTATCAATGACATAGCCTCCTTAAAAGTTTGAGGTTCATTTTCTAATAAATATGTTAGAAAATTCGGACCATAATTAGTTGGTATTTTAGCCTGTTTGCTCTTTCTGGGTTCTTCTTGTTCCTCTTCATCCATAATTGGATCACTACTCGAGGACTCATGAGTTCTCTTAGTAGTCTTATTTTCTTGTTTTTCCTTGTAAGGAAGTACATCTTCAAAGAACGAAGCATTCCTTGATTCAATTATCGTATTGATATGAATATCGGGAATGCCCAACTTGAACACAAGAAATCGGTAAGCAACACTATTGTTTGCATATCCAATGAATATGCAATCAACAGTTTTAGGTCCTATTTTGACCTTCTTAGGTGGAGAAACAGCTACCTTCGTAAGACACCCCCATACTTTCATGTATTTCTAGGATGGTCTTCGACCCTTCCACAATTCATACGGTGTCTTGTTTAACTTCTTGTGGGGTATTTTATTTAAAATATAATTAGATGTTAAATAGCTTCCTTGCACAAGTTCTGAGGTAACCCTGAACTTATCAACAATCATCATTTCTTTCAACGTTCGATTTTTGCGTTCTGCAACATCATTTTGTTGAGATGAATAAGGAGTAGTGGTTTGATGGACGATACCATTTTCTGAACAGAATTCATTAAACAATGAATCATATTCACCACCTCTATCACTCCTTATTATCTTAACTTTCTTGCTTAGTTGATTTTCGACCTCATTTCTAAATAGCTTAAAAGCTTCCAAGGCCTCGTCTTTGCTTCTTAGCAAATAGACGCAACAATATCTTGTGCAATCACCAATAAAAGTAATAAAATACTTTTTACCACCTCTAGTTTGCACAAACTTTAAGTCACATATATCAGTGTGAATTAAATCTAGAGGTTCACTATTTCATTCTATCGAATAGAAATGAGCCTTAGCTAATTTGGATTGCACACAAATTTCACATTTGTAATTTTTGTCAATGACAATTTTCGGAAGCAAATCCAAATTGCTGATTCTCTGCAAGGTCTTATAATTTACATGACCTAATCTACCATGCCATAATGTAGAGTAATCAACCAAGTAAACAGAAGAAACAATATTATTAATATTCTTGTTCTTTGGTACAATGGTCATTCCATTGAGCTTAAAAAGCCCATCACATAAATATCCCCTTCACACAAACATCTCACTTTTAGTGAGTACAAATTTATCACACTCAAATACAAGCCTAAACCCGTTCTTGCTCAACAGAGAGTCGGAAACCAAATTCTTTCGAATTTCAGGAGTATTGACCACATTGTTCAAAGTGAGTTCCTTTCTGGAAGTCATCTTGAGTACCACATTCCCATGGCCTCGTACCTTGCAACCGTAGAGTTTCTCATATATAGTTGCTCATCATCAGTAGCTTATTTGTACTCGGAGAAACTCTTCCTTTCAGAACATACATGACAAGTGGCCCCGGTATCAACCCACCATGTCTTAGGGTTTTCCACCAATTTCACTTGTGATAGAACAGGAGCGAGCTCAATCTCATAATCATCAACCAAGTTGGCTTGAGCTTTCTTTTTCTTGTACTGACGGCAGTCCTTTGCACGATGTCCGGGCTTGTTGCATTTGAAATAAGTTCCCGTGAACTTCTTGCAATCCATTCCCTTATTAGTTTGGAAAGAACTAGAACCAACAAATTTCCTCTTGTTGCTCTTTTTCGAATGTTCAACAACATTCGCCTTGGCTTCCATGGTTTGAACCTTAACCCTCTTTTCTGAACCATGGTTATCCTCCTCGATCCTTAACCGAACGATCAAGTCCTCTAAAGTCATCTCCTTTCATTTGTGCTTTAGATAGTTCTTGAAATCCTTCCACGAAGGAGGTAGTTTCTCAATCAAAGCCGTCGTTTCAAATGATTCACTAAGAATCATTCCTTCGGCTGTAATCTCATGGAGGATCAGCTGATACTCTTGGACTTAACTGATCACGATTTTGGAGTCCACCATTATAAAATCCAGAAATCGGCCAACCACAAATTTCTTTGTGCTGGTATCCTCGGTTCTGTATTTTCTCTCTAAGGACTCCCACAGCTCTCTAGCTGTCTTGATCGGACTATACACGTTGTATAACGTGTTGTCCAAACCGTTGAGGATGTAGTTCTTGCATAGGAAGTCAGAGTGCTTCTATGCTTCCATCGAAGCTACAATAGTAGTATCGGTCTCTCCCTCGTTGAGAGTCGAGGCCTCATACTGTAAGAACCTGGCTAGGTTGAGGGTGGTCAAATAGAACAACATCTTTTGCTGCCATCATTTGAAGTCCAGATCACTGAACTTCTTGGGTCTCTCACCATGTGCGACATGTAGAGGTTGTGGCGCTACAGGCGCACTAGCATTACCAGTAGATTTTTCGATCATCTGTTATTTCAAAAATAACATGATCAACTTGTATAATTATTACAGAATTATACTACTAATAATATTCACTACTAAAAAAAAGTAGTATATCTATTAAAGAATATTGTTTGCAAAATTTATATAAAACAGTAACAAAAAATCGTTATAAATATGTTATAATAAAATATTATAACAATTATAACTAAACATATGCTGACAAAAATAACATATAACAAATGTAACAAGTAAAAGAACTACGTAAATAATATATGTGTTCTAGATTTTAACAATATATTATAAAAATATAAGTTGTCACTTATAGAATATATATAATATATCACAAATAGTGAGTTAACCTATATAAGAAAGCATATATAAATATATATATATATATATAACAATTAAATATATAACGTATATAAATATGCTAAACAACAGTAATAAAATAATATATATCTTATAACATACAGAAACGAAATCCCTTAGAAAATATATGTATATAAAGTCAGTAAGTACAAAAGATACAGCAATAAAACCACAAAAGATTCGTTTTATAACATACAGTATTGAAATAATATATATAAGTTACTGAAACAGTACACAAATCTTACACCTACAGTAGCGAAATATATATATATAGTTTACTTAAACAATATATATATCTCTATGAAGTCAGTATGTATTATAAATATATATATAACAATGCCAACAAACAGTAAGTTATAACATGAACAAAATTCGTCTTAAAAATGTTGTATAACCCGTGAGGAAGATTATAACATTACTGAATAATAAAACATATACATACATATATATATATATATATAAATAAACAGTATATAAAAGAAATTACAGAAATAAATTTCAATATATATATATATATATATATATATGAACTTACAAGAAACAAATATTTATACTGACTTTAAACTGCATGTAATAACAGATTACACAGAACCGAATATAAGAACACTTACAGGAATTGATTTGAAAAAATCAATATCGAGTCAAGGTTGGACCTCTAACCTTAAGACGAATTTTGCTTGCCTCTAAGGTGCTTGCAATTTTGATGCAAATCGTATCCTAGGCCTCCTCGATAACGTTGCTCTAGAGGGAACACTCGAAGCAACTCAGCGAACCGAAAATGTTAGACTCTCTCTCAACACAGAAAAGGAATACCGAAGGAAGAAAAGAAATTTTCTATTCTGTAAATTAGTGAATAAAACAGACACAAGATGTCTAAATTTATAGTTGTATAGAGAACTCTTCGGAACAGTTAAGTCTGTTTAAACGAACCGGTTCAGCCAACATGCAACAGACAACCCTGTTGGAACAAACACGAACCGGGTTCGGTTCAAACCGAACGGATACAAATTGGTTCGGTCCATGATCGAACAGACAGGAATTAATCGGACTAAATA